>CM073137.1:13908352-14508352 GCA_037039145.1 Fundulus diaphanus | reverse complement strand
TAGGTTAATACTACAGTCATTACATCCTCCCAACCAATCACAACGCAGTTACAGGAATGTTCCGTCACCAAGCTCCGCCCCCTTCAAAGTGTTCAGAGAGCACGGTTTCTTTTTTCTTTTTAAAAAACTTGCAGTTTTGGCAAAAGGTTGGTTGAATAAAGAGTTGAGCTTGAATTCAGTGTTTTCTATATTGTCCAGCCCTAAAATAAACAACATTTTTAATCTGGTATAATTCTACTTTTAACTTTTGTTTTCCTTCCCAAACAAACTAATAATTGCTAAAATCACTGGTGAGATGCCCCTCATTGCCACATGAACTTTATTTGCGGTCAACTTTTGATCCGACATTTACAGGTGCAACTCAATAAATTTGAATAAAGTGAATTTATTCAGTAATTCAATTTAAAAAGTGATATTTATAAAGTCATATTTTGTACATATTCATTTAAAACAGAAGGAAATGGCTGTTTCTGGTATTGTGTTGGTCACCGGCTTACAAGTAATGAACAGCCAACATTCAGTTTCACACAGCATTACATTACGCAAGACTGGTACAAAAAGATTTTTAATGCAGAAATGTTAAATGTCGTCCAACATAATGATGGTGGAGACTGCTGGCTCAGAAGTGGTCTAGAGAACACATTCTACAAGAGTAGGGGTCTGTAAAGGAAGCTGCCTGTTACAAGAATGGCATTTTAGAGAGAAGGAATCGAAAGTTTTGTGGAAGGAAGAAGAGTTTAAAAATGTAAACAATGAATTTGGATAACCACAGTGTGAGAGAGTTGTGAAGGAAAGACAATGTCAGGGGTGCTGGTGAAGATTCTCAGTCATCCAGGTCATGGTCGTTCCAAAAAAAGTAAAAAACAAAACAACTGGACTTGTTTTCCGAAGTTTGAAGACGTTTGCTTCCTATCCAGGAAGCTTTCTCAATTCAAAAAGTCTGGAGTAATGTGGAGCATCAAGCTTTATACTACTGCCCAACAAAGGCCTTGTTCTATTCTAAGCCATTACAAGGCCTTTTTTGGGCAGTAGTATAAAGCTTGATGCTCCACATTACTCCAGTTGTTTTGTTTTTTACTTTTTTTGGAATGTCAGGGGTGTTTTTTTTTTTTGCAAAATCTCTGGAGCAGAAATTCAGATCTATGCATTAAAGGCTCAACATCTTCAGCGCTTCCATTTGTTGACAAGCTTTACAGAAAGGCTGATTTTGTTTTTTTATTTAACGTTTTTCCACATTTCCAAAAGCATTACCTTTTAAAATATGGTAAAAGCTTGTTTGAGCAACAGACTGGCTATCATGAGGAAGACGAAAGACATCAGCCTAACTATGTTTATGAGCCACTAATAAAGAAACCCTGGCTTCTTCAACACCTCTGCAGTGCCGCAGCCTGATCAGCTTCATGCCACTCAGCGCTGACTCAGTCATTCATGCAAAACTAACTGTTTTAACATATATATTGGTCTTACATAATATGAAATTTTCTCATAAAATTAATCAAATGAGAGCCCTAATCATCAAAATGAACTGTGCGTAAAACTACTGTGTGTGATTAATCTATTATACGGCTCAAACGTTTTACTAAAATAAATCACCTTTTCAATGATTTTGCATCTCAGTTTACTAAGATAGGAGTCGATTCCAAAATTCTGCTTTCTACTTTTTCTTTTTTCTAATTTCTGATTAAAGATTGTTGTTTTTTGAAGTTCCTCAAACTTAATCCTTTTCAGATGATTCCAATAGATATTTTATTTTTGTTTCTAAGCTGTATAAAAAAACCAATTTCAGTTTCTTATTCAGTGTTTGATGTCTTATATAAGTTCAACTGAAAACAAGCAAAATTGCAGTGTATACTATTTTACCAATCTTTACCTATTTTATACTGAAAACTATGCACTTTGTGGGGTCTGAAAAGCACTTTGTAAAAGATTTCCAATTGTGAAAATGTTCTCTATAGCCTTTTTAAACACCAACATTTCTTCGTATTTTGTGCAACAGATTATATGATTCTGGATAGAAAAAAAAAACAGGAATAGTTTACTATAAAAGCACATAATGTGCATCTTACCCCGCGTCTGGTTTCATTTCATCCTGCTGCAGCTTTTATCCGCTGGGAAGGAGTGTACCTTTTCATTTTACCTTTTTACATGAGTGTCAAAATGCATTGACTGAAACAAATTATACTCCATCAAATGCATTTGCAGGGTAGCAGCTGGACCTAAAGACTCCCATTCCGACAGCGCGCAGGTCTGGGTTATTGCAGGGAAAGTGCTAATGTTACTCGGTGGGGCAGATAGGATTTCTCAGAGGTGACTCAGAAGAGCTTTGGTGTCAAGAATTTCCAGATTTCCCTGAACAGTTGTTGAAAATCAGTGTTCCTTGAAAGCAATTTCTCTTCTACTGTGTCTCGTCCAAACGAAAAAAACAAAGCAGGTACGGCACTGGGGCTTTGCCTTCAGCTAAATGTGCAATCCACATATCTGTTCGTCGAATACTGCATTGGTCTAAAGCTTGTACAATTCCTACCATTAATGAGGCATTTATTCAAGTACTTTCAAGCAGTCCAGTCTGTACTCGCATGTATAGAGTTGTGACAAAAGCAGATGGTGACCATGAAGCATTGAAGAAAATCTGGTTCTTTTCCACTGAAAAATATAAATTGAAATTGAAAATGTGAATCTTCTGCAGAAAAAAAAAATTAAACCTGAAAAGAACTGGACTGTGCAACATGACAATGACCCAAAACATCCCAGTAAATCCAGCTGGGACTGGCTGAAAATTTAGTGAGAAATGCCTGGTAGACTAAAAGCCTGGGTCTTAATCTAACTGAGATGCTGTGGCAGGACTTGGCTGTACGTGCAAGAAACCCAGGGCTGGCCCAACGTTTTATGGGGCCTTAAGCAGAATCTGATTCGGGGCCCCCTCTCCCTGTTAAGCCCATCCCCAGCACTAACAACGTTTCAACACAGATTTGGGGAAATCTGGGAGAAGAGGTCAAGTTTAATTGGCTGCCCGTAAAAGCAATAAGAGATTATTGGTTATTGTCTAATGAGACGTGTTTTTGAACAAACCGTGCTGAAAAGACAAAAATAAAAAGAGGTTAAACCTGTGGCATCGGATTGTAAATACCTCAACATCATTACTACTACTACTGATATATGTTGAAAGCTTCTAATTAAATGCAATAGTATAATTGTCAGTAAACAACTATAAAAATTGTAGATCTATAGACTGTGTTGAAATTCAAGCTTTATTGGGAGCCCCCTTTTAGTTTGGGGTTTCTTGGCAGCAGCTTAGTTTGCTTATGCCTTGGGCTGGCTCTGAAAAATCCTCTCAAACATCTCAAAGTTGAAAGCGAGGAGCGGGGCTAAGTTACCTCAGACCAATTACAGAGACTTGTTGACGGCAACAACAAGCATCTCTTTGAAGTTGTTTAAGCCAAAGGAGGTAACACTAGCATTACAAAGTAGGGTGTCCTAATTGTTGTTTCACATCAAATACTATTTTTTGTTTTCTTCTTTTGTAGAATGAGAAAAATTTTCATGCTTAGGTGCAATTAAATGTTTCTTTCCAGGGATAAAACCAAATTATAATCACACAGTAATATGTGATTTTTTTTTGACTTTGCTGTATTTACAGTCATATTTATAGTTCTGCATGCGCTATAAACGTTGGCATACAGATACAGATATTATATGTGGATTTTCAGTACGCGCTCCAAGGAGGTTTATGCGCCCATCTGCAGTCTGGAATACTTGTGTGCATGAGCGTAGAAGCAGATTAACTCTTCTTAGCAACTTTTGCACCATGTCATGATATTGACATCCCACTCTTATTTGGCTGCATATTCATTGCTCACAAAACCCTTTTCTGTAAACTGATGAATATATGAGGTGCAGCCAGAAACCAAACTTAGCAATTTTGAAAAAAACAAAGCAACAGGAGCTTTTCACGTTCTGCATTTATTTTACAGGCAGATAATATATGAGCATGACAGCCATATCACAAGTTGGCCAGGCCAGAGTCAACATCTACGGACAGATGGATGGCTCCAGTATATTGCTTGGCTCATTGCCTCAATATCCACTCTCATATAAAGCTCTGAATAAGCTTCAGCAGAGCACTTAAGCTGCACTCTCGGCTGCATCTTATATTAGCCATGTTGATATTTTCTTCCAAGGAAAGTGTATCATTTAAATGTATTCAGACAAATGTTTCGGGCTGCTTCGTTAGTGTCTTTATTACTCTCCAGGGTTTCCAGTCCACATTTCTTACTCCACAGCCTCCACGTCACCTCAGCTCTTTTTTTAATGTGATTTAAAACCTTTGTGTTGATTTTACCAGGCTCAGGTTATGTCTCATGGTGTCTGTTGCTGCTTGGATTCAAGAGATTTTCAAAATGTTTCACTATAACACTTCTGTTCCTGGTGAGAAGCAACACTTAAGGTTTGGAGCCATCTATGTTCCACGGAGGCGGTGATCTGTTTCATCCAAGTCAAGATAAAGTAGGTAAGTAAGTAAAAGTTAATTTATATGGCACATGTTTCACAGACAGGTGTCACAAAGTGCTTCACAATTCAATTCAATTCAATTTTATTTATATAGCACCAATTCCCAACACATGTCATCTCAAGGCACTTTCCAAAGTCTAATTAAATAAAATTTCTAATGAAATCAAATTATACATGGTCAAAAGGTTTCCTATCTAAGGAAAGCCAGCAGGTTGCATCAAGTCCTGACAAGCAGCATTCACTCCTCCTGAAAGAGCGTAGAGCCACAGTGGACAGTCGTCTGCATTGTTGATGGCTTTGCAGCAATCCCTCATACTGAGTAAGCATGAAGCGACAGTGGAGAGGAAAACCGTTAACGGGAAGGAAAACCTCCAGCAGAACCAGGCTCAGTGTGAACGGTCATCTGCCTCGACCCACTGGGGGTTAGAGAAGACGGAGCAGAGACACAAAAGCACAGAAGCACACATTGATCCAGGAATCCTTTCTATGTTATATGGTAATAGTTGATGATCTGTCTCCCCTGGATGATGTCACAGCTAACAGAACACCAGACCAGGTGTACCTATTATGAAGAGAAAGAAGAGTAAACCAGACAAAATACACAGCAATGTACAATAGAGAAATCAAAACAACAATACAATCACAGAAGCGTAAAGTCATGAATGTTAAAATCTAGCTAAAAGCTTCTTGGAATAAACATGTCTTTAGCTGCTTTTTAAAAGTATCCACAGAGTCCAAACCATGTAGGAAGATAAGAAGTGCAATCCAGAGTTTGGGTTCAAAAGCTGAGAAGTGGGCGTTGGGGACAACTTACAGGTTTTGATTTGATGATCTCATATTACGGGAAGAGGTATGTATTTTAAACAAATCGGAAATATACGAAGGAGCCTGTCCACGTAAAGCTCGGAATGTTAGGATACGTATTTTAAAATGAAGCCTGGACCTGGCTGGCAACAGGGGTTTATATGAGGCTCTCTCTTTGAGTGAGTCAGTAGTTTCACAGCAGATGGATAAAAATGTTTTGTTTTTTTTAAATCAAAACCGATCCCCCTTTACATGTTTTACTATCAAAAACAGAGGTCTTGGTTGAATGAAAACGATTTTAAATCTAAATCTGCAATGTGTATGAAGAATTTTGGGCTAACTGTCTGTCCGTTGGGGGTTTACCATGTTAAATGTCCGTTTAATTACCTTGTTGAAAGCAAATGCAAAATGTAACAAGCTATAATTTTGCCAACTTTGCTCTACGGCTGCTATTTTTTTATTTTCAAAACTATATTTGTTTGTGTTTTTACTCAAGTCAGCATAGCATAATTTTGTATAATTAAAAATATGAAAGTTATTTATATTTTATGGCACCTTGCTCGTGTCTCGGTCCGCCTATCCCTGAGCATCATTCTTTTATGAAAACCTAATCATGTATGATCGGCATTCCAGTGGACAATGTTCAAGGCGTTCTGATGACTTGTCAGCTTGGCGTGCTGACAGAAAACCTCAGGAGTTGTTCTAACTGACCTCCAGCGCGAATAAAGGCACACAAACACACACATGATATACGGCGACAGCAGCACTCAAAACACACAAAATTAAAAAAAACAACAACAACCAAAACTTCACCAACAACTTTACTTCAGATCTTCATGTTTCTTTTAATTTTCAAATCCATCAGCCACTTTGAATGAAGCAGGAATAAAGAATAGATGTAAGATCTGATTGTTTAGGGCAGATATATTTAATTGGTGAGACAGAAAAATTGTGTTTCTACCTCTAGTGAGAGACTAGTATGACTGACTGACCCGGCCACACAAATGAGAGGGATCAGGGCCCCGTTTGTCAAACATGGACATTCAGAGTAAGTTCTGGGGTAAATTCCTCCATACCCTGGCTTTTCCATTTCAGAAAGCTCAGAAGGGGCTTTCTTTGCTCAGTCAAATTTTTTGATCTTTCTATGCCCTGCCTGTGGTCATGAGATATGGATCAAATGTGAAAGAACTAGATCTAGAAGGATCTGTTAGGGATGTCCTTGGTAAAATGGCTGGACTCAGACTTGAATGTAGGGTGCAGCTGTCCAACATCTTTCCGGAGACTGGAGAAGAACCACCGCGTCTCTGCATCAAATGGAGTCAGTTGAAGTGGTTTGGGGATCCGATCGAGGTACCTCCCTTTGGAGATTTTCCTGGCATGTTGAACTGGGAGCGAAATGCTTTGGGATCCCCAAGAATGAGCTGGATAGTGTCCCTGGGGAGAGATAGCTGGGATCTCCTTCCTGGACTTCTGACCCTTGGGTTACAGATGGATGAAAGGGGCGATATAGAACATAAATGATCTCCGTGAGCTGCAGACCCAGCAGCAGCACGTCAAAAGTCAGTCAGCTGATTCTTTCCTGATTCTTAATGAGGTCCTTTGGGGCTTCATAAGATTGCAGCGGGCTCCACATTATGTCTCAGAAATCCCAAAAGCTCCATTTCTGAATCGGGCTGTGATTCTGGGTCAGTCCCAGAAACCCAACTAATTTAAATGAACTCCACTAGATTTGATAACAAAAAAATCTAATCTGAACTAGACTCAGGACTTTGAGCCATTCTAACACACTACTATGCTTTGATCTAAACTATTCCTTTGCAGCTCCGGCTGCATGTGCGGGGTAAATGTTTTACTGGAAAGAGACCATCTACCTCAGAATCAAGTTTTTTACGCCTCTAACTGGTTTTATTTCAGTACTGTCCTGTATTTAGAGCTTTCCATTTTCTCGTAAAATGTGACCGTTTTCCTTGTCCCATGCTAATGAAGAGTGACCCCACAGCATGATGCTGCCAACACCATGTTAATGAGTCTCTTAAGCATCAAATGTGGTGTTAGCTTTCGGCCAACACAAAGTGTCTTCCCCGCAAGCCAAAAAGATAAAAATTTGGTCTCTTCTGACCAGAGGGGCTTCTTCCACATGTGTTATGCCCACATTTGGCTGGAAGACCGGGGTAACATAATTAAATAATCAAATTGGTGGAATTAAAGGTTTATTTACAAGGTTTTTTTATAACAAAAAGAGACAACGTCCAACACGTTGTTTAACCAGATGAAAATAAACAAACGGGAATTAAATAAAACAGTTTCCAAGCTAAAAAAAACCCAACAAGAAACACTAACACGGAGAGGCACTCAACTCAACACTTTCAGGTATACCAAACTATACCAAACTAATTATCTAAGTTGGGTCTTTTCAAATTTAACAAGCGGTAAACTACCAAGCAGACAAAATAGCAGAAGGTAGAGCAATTGCAAGGTTCTCAACACAAGAGTGTTTCACAAAGTGCTCAAAACAGCACAGTGGAGCAAACAGTGTCAACCGTTCCAAATGCAGCTCCCTCTGAATGTGGCTCTGAGAGTCTTTGAAAGCGTGGTGGAAGGTCTGGAGTGGTGCACGGCTTCTGGAGATGGTCCAATCAGAAGCCAAGCATGCACGGCCAATCCCAGGCATGTGCTGCCACAGCCAGATGACTCATGCTTCCACCTGAGTTGTTGATCTCTGTAGCGCCTCCAGAGTCACCACGAGTCTGTGCTGCTTCTCTGAATAATGCCCTCCTTTCCCAGCTGTGTCTTAGTAGGTTTGCAGTTGTAATCTTTCCATTTCTTTTATATGACAGTTTGAGAGAATGTTTTCACTATCAAACCTCGCTTTAAACCTCTCACAACTTTCAACCGTGTTACTTCAAGGCTGGACTACTGTAATTCTTTACTATCAGGAAGTCCAGAAAATGCAGTTCAAAGACTTCAGCTGATCCAAAATGCTGCAGCAAGAGTTCTGATGAAAATCAAGAGGGATCATATTTCTCCTATTTTAGCTTCCCTTCATTGGCTTCCTGTTAAATCAAGAATATAATTTAAAATTCTCCTTCTAAGGTATAAAGCCCTTAATGATCAAGCTCCATCATATATCAGAGCTCTGATTACTCCGTATGTTCCTAACAGAGCACTTCGCTCTCAGACTGCAGGTCTGCTGGTGGTTCCTAGAGTCTCTAAAAGTAGAATGGGAGGCAGATCCTTTAGCTATCAGGCTCCTCTCCTGTGGAACCAACTCCCAGTTTTGGTCCGTGAGGCAGACACCCTGTCTACTTTTAAGACTAGATTAAAACTTTCTTTTTGACAAAGTTTATAGTTAGAGTGGCTCATGTTACCCTGAGCTGCCTCTATAGTTATGCTGCTATAGGCTTAGGCTACTGGAGGACATCAGGGCCTACTTCTCTCACTCTGCTGAGTTCTCCTACATTTCTCCAATTTGCGTTGCTTGTTGTCATTTGAGCTTTTAACTTTTTGCTCCCTGTCATTTTTCTCTTCATCGTAGGTACACCTGGTCTGCCGTTCTGTTAGCTGTGACATCATCCAGGGAAGACAGATCACCCACTATTACCATATAACATAGAAAGGATCCCTGGATCAATGTGTGCTTCTGTGTCTCTGCTCTGTCTTCTCTAACCCCCAGTGGGTCGAGGCAGGTGACCGTTCACACTGAGCCTGGTTCTGGTTCTGCTGGAGGTTTTCCTTCCCGTTAAAGGGGAGTTTTTCTTTCCATTGTCGCTTCAGGCTTGCTCAGTATGAGGGATTGCTGCAAAACCATCAACAATGCAGATGACTGTCCACTGTGGCTCTACGCTCATTTAGGAGGAGTGAATGCTGCTTGTCAAGACTTGATGCAATCTGCTGGGTTTCCTTAGATAGGAATTTGTTTTTGACCAATCTGTATCTGATCCAGTCTGTATAATCTGATTGAATTTGACTTTGGAAAGTGCCTTGAGATGAGATGTTTCATGAATTGGCGCTATATAAATAAAATTTAATTGAACCTTGACATGTCTGCTGTGATCCTCAGTCTTCATGACGTTGTTTGTGCTTCAATGTTCTGTAACAAACCACTGAGGCCTTAAAAGCTGGATTCATAGTGAGACTAAATTAGTGGACTTAATCTAGTAATCAGGCACCATCTGAGGAGCATTTTTGCGCTGGATTTTAATCGCAGGGGTCAGAGTAATGGGGGCTGAGTAGAAACGTATTACAAAATTCAGATTTTTATTTTCCTTCCTCTTTCAATCTTGCGCTACTTTGTTTTGGTCCGACACATGAATCTTATAAATAACATGGAGGTTTTTGTTTGTTTCGTTGCAAAAACTGAAAAGAAAACGTCAAGGGATACAAATCAAGGGACGATAAAATGTCACAAGACAAGATTTGACATTTTTCTTCCAAATGCAAATTAACTTTTCATCCAAACACCTGCCACGTGGATCAACAGCTTCACCGACTGCTTCTAGCAGATTTTCTCAAAATAAGATGTTTTTGTTTTTTTTGGCATCTCCACAATGTCACCCAGCGTGTGTCATTAGGCTTAAGCCTGTGAAATGAATAATCCTCAGCTGTCAATGTGTGATTTTTGTCCACAAAAGCATTTATGTTTCAGAGGATGATGTTTTTTTTATATATCTGTTATGCCACGTTATTTGATGTGGAACATCTCAATGAATGCAAGCATGTGGAAAATCCATTTCTGGCCTATCAGCTGATAATAGCTCCCTTCTGCTTCTTAATTTTCAGGATACAGGTTTTAGCTTCTGCTTTTCTGCGGCGGTTCTCTTTGTGGAAAACTATTAATCAGGAATTACATTTAAAGTGCCTTGCAAACACATTCTTACCCCTTGAACTCCCTTCCTGACCTCTCGGTTGTGTTCCTGGGTCTCCAGGATGCTGTTTGCTCGCTAAATGTTCTCCAACCAACCTCTAAAGCAGCTTTTTTAAATACTGAGATTAAGTTACGCACTCTTTAACCAACAACTGCCACTGGATCCTATTTACAGGGTTTACAGGTAAAGGTCAATTAATTTTTTTTCAATTCAGTTTTATTTGTATAACGCCAATACATGAAACATGTCATCTCAAGACACTTTCAAAGTCAAATTCAATCAGATTATACAGATTGGTCAAAAGGTTTCCTATCTAAGGAAAGTTGAATCAAATAGAGTTGAAACCACATTTTCAGATAGATTTGTGACAAAGTTTGAAAACCGTTTAAACTTTTCCCTCCACTCACAGATATGCAAGCTCTGTGTTGGTCTAATACATAAAATCCAAATAAAATGAATAGTAATATGTGCTCTTAATGTGACCAAATAAGGGAAAAATAAGTTTGCAAATCGTTCCATTTAAAACAACGGAGCTGCTGTTTTTTCCCCTCCGAAGTAAATAGACCAGAGCATTTTCTTCTGGTTATTTTCTTTCGCCAAATGCACGGAAACATAATTTGTTTATCCACCGTGGTGGTCATTAGGATTTATGAACGTTAAATATGAATAACTGTCTGATCATTTACATATGTGAGTAATAAGGTCTCTAATTTTTGGCTAATGCACAGCCGTGTGGAAACACATTTAACCTTCTTTTACTCCCCATGTGCGACCCGTGGAGATGGGGCCACAGTAATTATCACCCTCAGCGGGGCTAAACAATTTTAAGGCTTAATATCCGACAAAACCGTTTTTCTGGATTTTGCTTCGGGCTAACGCTAATGGAGGTCTGGCGGAGCAATCCGGCGTACCTTTGATAAATGGTCTATTATATTGTCCTTAGCATTTACTGCCCTCTTTTTGCGGTGTACACAATAAATTATCCCCGCCGTTAGTCGCTCTTGTAAATTTGCAGTCGCACACCCGTATGAGCCGGAGGAATTGCGCGCCCCAGTTGCAGGCCGCCAGAGAGTTCAGAGAATTGATTGGGAGAGAAGTGCAGCATCTCCTGGGCCTGTCCCAGTGAGCTCCAGCTGACGGCAATTTATTTCATTTTTTATTTTTTTATTTTGTTTTTCTGGTATTTTCACCTCCACTATCAAAGTCTGAAGGCTGCTGTCACCATCCCGCAAGGCAGGACACTGGCCTTAGCAACAGGTGCCTTTGACTGCAGCCACAGCATCGCAGTCTGTATCTGGAGTCAGCGCATGTAGTGATGAATGCGCTGTCTATTGTATTGTGTAACATTGTTCTGAGGGCCTAATTTGCCTCAGGCTGAAAGCCTCTGAGGGGAAGGAGTAATTCCAGCCCCTGGCAAGCGGGCTGATAACGAAAACCCAAAGCTATCCATGGCTTTACAGAGCAGGTAATTTTAAATTTCTTTGTTTACAGTCAGTGTGCTGCTGTGTTATGTTAAAATCACTTTACATTCAAATTTACATGCACACAAAGATAGGTTTAAATAGCGTCTATTCAGGGGGACTTCTTTCACTAGAATGAGGTTCACCACGAGTGGCATTTACAACTGTCTATAACTGAAAATGCATTTTTTTTTCTTTATTATTATTTAATTTTTTGCTGTCAGTGCTCACTGTTCCTATTTTCTCTTTGTGCACAGGTTTTTATAATTCCCCTGTCATTTGGCCTTGCTTCAGCATGAAAACCATTTAACAAATTTCTTCTATTTGTAATAGCTTATTTTTCAGTTATGAATAACAGTGTTCAAAACTGTGGAAACATTGTTTCCAATTTAAGGTTTTCCTTTTTTCACGTTTAAAGGCCTCAGATGGCTTATCTCTTAACAGGTATTGCAGAAATCATTGGAGTTCAAACGCATCTATAGAAGGCCAAATCTAATATGATATTCATAATGGGCGTACATGTATTCTCACTGGAGCTGTTCGTTCATCCACCTCCCTACTGTTGCATTTCAGAACATGGATAAAATAATGAGGGCTGTACCAAACGTCTCATATTACTCGATAAATTAAAAGCTGGACAGCTGAGAATTGGACCGAGTAATGATCCCAAATACATCCCAGAGTCAAAGCTGACCAACACTAGTCTCTTGAATGGTCTCTCCATTCTATGCAGTCTGTGGCAGGAAACCAATCGGTTTCACTAAACTCTACCAATTCTGCCGAACACAGTGGTGAAATGTCGAGTCAGAGTAATGCCAGAAGCTAATGTCTACAAAACGTTTGTGGTCAAAATGCAATTGCTAGGGGATATTTGCATCTATATTATTGTCGGTATGTACTGTCCCTTGAAAAGGTATATAAACTAATTCCAGATTTTTTCTTATTTTGTTTTTTTGTGAAATTGACCTTTCAGATCCATCCATCTGTCCCTCCCTACCCGCTTATCCCTAAAGGGCCGAGTATGGCCTGGGGTAATAGGCCCCTTTTCCCGCTAGTACCATTCAGAGCGGTTCACTGTGTGTTGGGTCACTTTTTTGGCTTTTCAATCAGTAAGAGCTAGTGGTGTTTATTTAGTGTCTAATAGTACAGGTTGTCATATTTGGTGTTTAGTTGGCAGCGCAGAGGCAGATATAGTCAGATATTGTCTGTAACGGGACTGCTATCTGACGTTTTTTGACTCAGAAATGAGTCTTATTAGAGGCTAAGGGGCTGCACAGTGGCACAGAGGGTAGTGCTGTTGCCTTGCAGCAAGGTCCTGGGTTCAAGTTTCAAGTTTGCATGTTCTCCCTGTGCATACATGGGTTCTCTTTGGGTACTCTGGCTTCCTCCCACAGTCCAAAAACATGACTGTTAATTGGCCTCTCTAAATTCTCCTTAGGTGTGAGTGTGTGCGTGAATGGTTGTCTCTCTTGCCCTGTGACAGGCTGGCGACCTGTCCAGTATTTACCCCGCCTCTCGCTCATTGACAGCTGGAGTCCATCACCTCATGACCCCATAAGTTATAAAGCATGTTGGAAAATGGATGGATAGAGGCTAAGGACTATTTGCATGCTTTGAGCTATCAACAACAAAAAAAACGCTTGGAAAGATTATGTCTTGTGTCTGCATGTTATATGTGAATTCTCAGGGTCCTTGTGTTAAGATTTAGTGTCTAATAGTACAGGTTGTCATATTTACTGTTTAGTTGGACCCAAATTCAGGCAGGGCAAAGGCAGATATGTGAAAAAAAATAAAATAATGAAAAATTAACACTTATAATAATGACAAAAAGACAACATGGCATGGAACTAACATGAACATACCTGAAGAATACTGCGTTGAATAAAGGACCACCAGGAGATTGAATACTGAGGGAAGGGTAGAGAATGACTCTAGAGCCAGGTAGAGAGAAAACAGGGAGACTAAGGAAGGGAAACAAATTAGCACAGAGCGAGTTGAACTGAGACATAAAATGATCTACAAACCAAAGGGAGAATGACTAACACTGATCTAAGAGAATAATAATAATAATAATAATAATAAACACTCTAAGAGAATAATTCAAAATACACAGAAAACAGAACACAGGAAATAACTAAGAAACTTAACACAAAGTAGTGAACTGATATGGAAAGGTTTCACAGACAATAACAACTCAGAGATAAACAGAAAAGAAAACTAAAACACAAACACCATGGGATCATGACAGAGGAGCCATTATTGACTAAAAGGTATTGCAAGGTATGTATGAGTATTCTTCACAATCCCCAAAATGTTGAACGTAACTATTGTTACTGTCACTATTTTGAATTTCCTCATACCAATCTAATGAGGACTGTCATTAGTGTTTTTGAAAGACCTCAGTTTTTATAATGACGTCAGAAAGGAAACCCCTGACTTGACCTGGCATTTCATGTGAACACACAAAATAACTAAATGGCAATAGACAGTGAGAGCAAAACAGTGCTCCACAAAGTAAAGAGACTGTTTTTGATGACCATAACACTTACTTTAACTCAGCCCAATTAGCTATAATCACCTGCAAATACTGCAGAATGGACCTAAAGGTCCAAGTAAGAAACCCCAAAAATACTAAAAAGTTCAAGCTGTTACATACAAAGGTCTCAAATCCTACCTGCACTGGACAGTTCAAGAGTGGTTGGAAAAAATGTTAGAAAGCAACTGGATCTGCACATTGTCACTCAAAATTAGATATTTGTTTTAAAGAAAACATAAAGTATGATATTCTATTCATCTCAGGTTTGACCCATTTGAACAGGGACAAAATACAATGAGGAGGGAAGCAGCGTAGAGGAAACAAAATGGTTAAGAGGCTACCTGTCGCTTCTTCTTATCCATAGCATTTGTTGTTATTTTTCTGCCTTTTTAATTCTAGTCTAGCTTGAGGGCAGAGTCTCTTCAGGGAATGTTTGGCCAGCTTAGCCACTCCTGACAGGTTCACGGGGAGTACAATTAACCTTTCCTCTGTAGAGGTTGTACAAAGCAAGACAACAGAAAGACCCTAACACCCCGCCCGTCTCATGAACGTAGCAGTATCATCTAATAAAGTATTATATTGAGTTCACTGCACAAGGTTAGAAAAACTAGGTTTTATGAGGAGATTATATCCAATTGAGTGAAATAACGAGTTTTATGAAGAATTAAATGTTGCACTAAACATGGTCTAAGCCAGGATTTAAGAATCATTTGGGACAAAAAAACAAAACAAAAAACAAAACAGCAATTTACACAGTTTTAGCTTTTTTCCCCTCTTACAGTATTATGCATGCACATTTTTAGGTCTGAATATAATAAAAAAAACAACAACAAAAAGGCTAGATAAATATATAAATTTACAAAACAATTCTGAACTGTTGCTCGAGGCGAAGTAAACCGCCTTCCAAATTATTTTCTGCTACATTCATTGCTATGCTGCCAGTAGAACCTATTTGCATTTCAAAACATTGGATTCTTTGAAAAAAAAAAAAGGAGAGAATTTGACATGTGGATGCGTTGCTTGGCAGGAACCCCTTGCTTCCTAGAAAGCTGCAAACCTGCAGCTCGTAATGAATCAGGAGACCCGTTATTAGAAAAGCAGCAGCGTTTTATGACAGGTGTTGTGCTCCGTGGTAAATGATCTGACAGTATTTGTTTGTTGGTAGGACTATTAAAGAAAAGTCATCGGAAAAATATCTCTAATTAGCCGAGTTGGGCAAAAGAAATGTCATGATACAGTTGCTATTTCAAAGCAATATTTTAAACACTTTGCTTTTTTCTTAACACACTACCTGCGGTAATATATTCAAAGCTGGTGAAAAAAACATTTTCTGAGTATTGCAAATAGAAATATTAGTCTGTATATCAGTAAAGTGTTTCTAATCACTGAATGCTTTGCAAGACGGTTTAAAAATATTCTAAATATTTACCAACAGGACGTGATGATTGCTTCACATTTTTTTGCAGACGTGGTCTGCTTGAAATTCTTTAAAAGACAAAAAAAGAAAAAACAAACAAAACAAAACAGGAATGTATGGTGTCGCAAAGACGTTTTTGCCCCCTTACAGATTTATTATTTTTCTTTTTATGTCACATTGAAATGTTTAGGATTGTCAACCAAATTTTACTATCAAAGACTTACTTGTATGCTTTAGATCAGGGCTGGCCACACCTTTCGTTACAGGGGCCACAATTGTCACGTCAAAAGTCCTTGAGGGCCAAAAAAGTTAATTAAAAAAGAATTACCAAGGAATTACATTTAGATTTTTTTTACCCTGCTCCATAAAATGTGAGCATGAGATTTTTTAATCAGATTTCCTGTAGGAAAGGGACGTGTAAATAATTGTAGATCCAAACCTTGCATCAAAGATTCAGAACTAACAGAATAAAACATTAATTTCTATCTACGGTGATAAGATTTTGAGATAATATAGTGTGATTTTGCTGCGAATGGTGTTTGGTTACATGTTTTACTACTGGCTGTGCAATCAATTGCCCCAAAGGGGTCAATAAAGAATCTTGAAGTGGAACTTGAACAGGGTTTTAGCACATTTGTGTTATTAAAAGATGCTCATTCAGTTTGCAAATTCGTCTGGACTGAATAAAAAAGGTAATTCTTTGTGTCTATTCTCAGCAATAAGAACAGGATTTGGGTCGGTTGTTGGACAGAGGTGGCCCTATTTACCATGAAATTAAAGAGAATGTAAAAAGTGTGGTTATTAAAAGACAATTACTTTACTTCGTACCACACTTTCTCAATTGGAAGAATATTTTAACCTGTTTGCAATAATTTTGCCGTAAAACGTATTTATCTGGAAGGGCCATGGATGGGCCAAATAGTTCTTAAAATGCAGCTGGGGGCCCACAAAACCAATCCAGGGGCCACGAATGGTCCCTGAGCCCCTGCTTTAGATTATTTACCTGCTCCACTTGAGCTTGAAGCCCTGAACTAATGATCGGACATTTACTTTTAGCATTTTCTGTTAGAGAGACGACTGGCGACCCGTCCAGGGTGTACCCCGCCTCTCGCTGATTGACTGCTGGAGATAGGCACAAGCAACCCTCGCGACCCCAACAGGGACAGGCGTGTAGGAAAATGGATGGATGGATGGGATGTTAGAGAGACGAATTTATGGCTCCATTAAACACGACAGGATCTCCAGGTCCTGAAGCAGAAAAGCGTCCCTACAGAACATCAACACAGCATCACAACACCATGTTTGACTGTCTGCATGGTGTACTGTATCTAAAATGCTTTGTTAGTGTTTAAGCCTGTTATAAGAGGATGCACAACTTAAAAAAAGTTTAACTTTTGTCTTCAGCATCTTTAAGATGTCTGAGGGAAAACTTGAGATGGCCCGTTGTGTTCTCTTTGGTCAGAAGCGGTTCCCCCTTTGAATTTTCTCATGGGATGTCATTTTGTCCCCCCATTTTTCTAACGTCAGTGTTGTTGATGTTGAACCATGAACAAAGACTTTAACAGAGGCAAGTGAGGTCTACAGTGCTTTAGATCTTGGCTTCTTTTGTGACCTCCTCCTGGGTGACTTGTTGATGAGCCGTTGGAGTAATTTTGGTACGTGGGCCAATCCTGGGGTGTCTTACCTCCGACTCGTGTTAACGGTTCTCACTGTGGTTCGCTGGAGTCCTAAGCCCAGGCAAATTTATTTATATAGCACTTTTCATTAATAAGCCCATTTAAAGAATCAGAATCAGAATCAAGTTTATTGCCAAGTAGGTTTGCACTTACAAGGAATTTGACTTGGTGTTGATGGTGCAGACAAAAAATAAAATGGATATATATACAGAAGCTATATACACTCAGTAAACTGTGCGTTAATGTAACGTTAAAGGGCTGAACAGATGAACAGAAAAACCTTACAGAGGAACAGAACATAAAAGAAAACATTACATATGGAACAAACCATTAACAACTATAACTAAAATAGAACAGGCTGAATATTTTTCTATTCACAGACTTTGTTTGTTTCATTATAATAGGAATAAACTAAGTAAATCCTTGGTAGTCTCTAAAATAGTTTTGTCCAACTTTTCTGAAAGCTATAACTAAAAATAAGTGTAACAAGCTTCAACACTACCATTCAAAGCTTAATTGTTTCTATTCACACAATACCAAAAGAAAACATTCCTAGACTTCTTTAGTTTCAATGCAAGTAACAGGCTTCATCACTAACATTCAAAACTTAATTGCTTCTATTCATACATTAACACACTCCAACGCTATAACTAAAATAAAGCCTAAAGGAGTGTTATTGTTTCCACACAAATAGATGCCAGTGCTTGTTTCTAATCTGGTCTCGGATACATCGGATCGGGGCATGACGCGCTTCTTTTTGAGATCTTTTAGCTTCGCGCAGTCAGACAGAGGGGGGGCCACAGGGAATCGCATTTTCATATAGGGCATTTAGGAGCCAACATAAAACAGCTAAAGATACAGCTCATCCTACACATCAGATTCATTTTCTCCCCATAAACATCTCTTTAGCATTTATATAAAGAACCGGCTTTCAAACGAATCCAACCGTTCTCTCTGCAAAAATGAAAGGGTGGAATCAGATCGTTTCTTCCTCCCGTTGGGCATTCAGGCTGATAGGTGGACATTAGGAAGCCAGGATCTCTTTCTAGAACTGCCAGGGCGTTCCGCAAAACAATGTGGTCAGCTCGTCCCGCCCAGCATCCCCCAGCTGCACATGTGGAGTCTGGAGAAGCCATCTGCCAAGGAGTTTCAGACGACGTGCCAGGCGAGTATATATGTAACATTCCACAGGCAAAAAAAAAGCCAGAAAGAGGCTTAGCAGGGGCTTTTGATGGAAACTTGACAAGTTCACTTATCTCCCGTATGCCACTATTACCGCACCCTAAATGTCACTCCTTCCTCACCTCAGCAGAGCAGAAAGTCTAGACAGCCTAAGCAGGTGGTCAGGGCTGGCTTTGTTTGACATTCACTGGGAAGATTTGAGGCCTGTCAATCAGCAGTGGCATCAGTGTGAGGAATCCTCCGGCGGTAGCGATCTATTTTGAGGTCTATCTCATCAGAGACCCCCTGAGTGTTTTCTCCTCTCCGAGCCACGGGTTATAAACCGTCACGAATCCCTTAAGATTGTTTCCCCCCTCCCAGCACCATCAGATAGAGAGCGGGACTTCGGGTTTTGTTTTGCCATTACATTTTAATAAGACAGACGCGAGAAAGAGGGGCGAGTGTTTTCAAGAGAAAAAGGAATAATCAGGGAGCTGACTGATGCTGGGCCATGTGGCGAATGAATCAATCGACCATTAGAGCCTGGAGCCGGGCATGAAAATGCATCTGTGCTGAGCCGAGAGATAAAGAGGTCACGGACGACAAAGGAAAGACGTGCGCTCCAGTCAGATCTGTGCAGATACTGTCGTCAAGTCTCTCCTGGCTGAGTTGGGCTTTTGTTTTTTAATGGCGCCGTAGCTCATAGTGGCCATAACTGTCATACACACACACACACACACACACACACACACACACACATACACACACACTTCAACTAGGACTGGAGACGTTTCATCGCTGTTGCAACACAGGGAAAACACACTCGTAAGCATTTTGCTTGCACATTTGAATACGATGTGACGTTAGCTGCACGCTGTCTGCAGGGAGGGTTCAACGTTTGCATCATTCCTGTTTCCCAGAGGCGGCATCATCGCGAGAACACACCAAGAGAGGCTCATTCTACCTGCCAACTTCCTTTGGTGTCTCTAAAATATTCATTATTTCTTTTTACTGGAAGTGCTTTGCAGCTACCAAACAAAAAGATGTACCGAATGCATTTGGAAACTGACCACCATGAAGTAGATACGACCAAAGACATGGTTTACAACTCCAGCGGGATGAGGTTTTCCAGAGAAACGGAGGAAGTGAAGCAATGTTTGTGTGGGGCCACAGAATTGTGTCGCACAGATGGCCAACCCTTCTTAAACAAACCCAGCAATTACCGTTCGAGTACAAACAAAGACTCCCCACATCAGAGGTTCCCCCGGTCTGTAAGCTCTGACCCTGTAAGGGAGCAGCAACAATCACAAAGGTTGCATGAGGTTTTTAAACTACAGACTGGGCCAAATTTAAATTTGTACTTTCACAAAACATTATTGTACATTATAGAGGTTATCAAGAAGCTGTTCCATCCCCTAACATTTTTTTTTTTGAGGCCCAGCGGCGCTGACCATTCTTCCCACCTGACTGAGCTGCTATTTTTAAGCCACATCCTAAAGAAAAGCTGCCGGCGCACTAAGAAAGCCGTCACCCATTTCCAGCGGGTGGCATTCAGTGGCGTGAGAAGTTTTCAACCCCCTGACCTTTTACAGTTTTTTTTTTTTTTTTTTCTTTTTTTAAAGTTCCAGCCACAGATCGCAATGCATTTTATGGACCACACGCGAGGTGGCACATAATTGTGAAGCGGAAGGGAAAGGGGTAAACAGCTCTCTTGAAATGTTAGGTGTGCGTTGGTGATCCGACCCTCTTAATCTGAACACCCCTAAACGCCGGGTTGTGTGGTTGCCCTTTTCCAGTCCAGCCAATTAGAGCATTAATCACAGGCGCAGCCAAGAGACGGAGAAGCTGGTCAAATTATAATTGGAAGATGAATGAAGGTTAAAAAGAGGCTATGTCATGATGTCGAGGCTTTTCGTTTATTCTTTGTGCTCTTGCCTTTTTTGTGCTCGTTATTTTTCTTCATCAGCTTTCCAAGTTTATTTCTACGTGAATATTTGTGTTTTGTTGTGTTTTCCATCAGTTCCATTCATGTTAATTAGGCTTTCTCTTCCTGTTAACCACACCCTGCCACCTTACATTTCAGTTTTTCACCACTACTTAAACTCCTGTTGTCTCTGTCTCATTGCCGGATCGTTATCTGTTTCTGTTCGTGCCTCGCCTGCTCAAGGCGGTGTTTTTTTTGCCCTCGTTCCGTGCCTCCTGCTCCTCGTCTTCTCCCTGTAAGTTTGGCTTATTGTTCATTAAATTCTTCTTTTCACCGTGCTGCCTGCCCGTCTGCATTCTGGTCCAGCTGCTCCCTCTCAGACCATGACAGGGCGATCTTAAAGAAAAGGAGATGCCAAGCGCTTGAGAAATATGCATATAGAGCTACGGTGGATGGTGGCTTGTTGATGCGTTATAATGGCCCAAAGTCCAGAGCTAAATCCAATTGAGAATCTGCGGGAAGATTGAGATTGGATCCTCACAGATGCCGCTGTGATTTTTGTTGGTTCTCTCCCGTCTAATGTGGAATCATGCCAGTAGGGTTTGTTTTTTCCAAGCAATAAAACATCTTCTGGCACTACTGTAATTTGGGCCATTAATCTCAAATAGATTCTCTTTTTGTGAATAAATACATTCTCACACAGATATACAGTTTTCTTCCTCACAAAAAAGCAAATTTGTCCTCTCTCACATATACGCTTTTCTGAATATATCCATTCAGTGCACAGATCCAGGAAGTTCTTAAAAAGAAATCAGTTGTGAAACCAGAAAAAAAAACCTTTTTCTGGTTTTACACTCTACTTAATAGTCATATTTTCTATATTTGTATTCTCTCATTTTTTTAAAAAACAAATGGTGAATTAATGGGAAATGAAAATGACATTAGAAAGTTCATTTATGGATGTCTGGAACAAGAGAAAGATACACAAAAGAATAGCTTGGCTTAAGTATGAAGCCAAGGTTGGGTTCTCTTGGTATGTGTTATGGACACACCAAGACATTTTGTCAAACACAATTATTCTGATATTATTTTCGTTGTTAGTTACTTGCATATTAAAAACAAAAACAATAGTTAAGGAACCAAGATGAATCTGACAGAGCCAGCACTCTTTAGACTAGTAGCGAAAGCCAGATGATGTATTTCCAGGTTTGAGAGGTAATTTCTCTTCCTGTGTTCTTGAAGGGAGGAGCTGACTGATTGAAGGAATTCTGACAGATGTATATTTGTGTGATAAGAGTGCATATTTGTGCTGGTAAAAAAAATACCTACACGTGAAAGCAGCATATGTGCATGTGAGGGAAAAACATGTACTGTATGTGAATGAAGAACTTAATGTATGTAAGATGGAAATATGCGAGTTGCAGAGTAAACTGCCTTAAACCTCTTTATTCCCTAGTTTTGACTCCTCCTTTGATCCTAACGCAGCAAACTGACTATTGCTCTATGGTTTAAACCATGAGCTGAGTTGTATTTATTACTGGTGGGACATATAATTATTATATAAATACAAGTATTGCAATGCAAAATTAGTTTTTGGCAATACACCTGGAGAATATCAATATTTGATGAAAAAGACTCTGGTTTTTGCATTCAAGCTCTCTTGGTTTCAGTCAATATCGTGAGCATATTTTAATTTCCACAGAAATATCAACACAGAAAAAGTGACTACTACAAACTCAGTAACCTCGTACCATGCTCCATTTCTCTCAGAGTATCATGCAGGTATTTGTTTTGTTTTCCGGCTACATAAATTCCTGTTAGACTGAGGGGTTGCCAAGGCAAACACATCAGCCATCATATGTCAACAAAGCCTTAAAATCTACTCGGAACGTCAAATCTGTTTGACAAATGCCTGACATTAAAACTATCCATTATCACACATTCTCAGTGGTAATTACTCCATAAAACCTATCTGCCCCGGTCAACATACTAATGAAGGTTAATGCGCTGTTTATTTTTCTGCCTGCATCCCAGCCGACAGCGACAAACTCCAGAGACAACATTGTACCGTAGGAATGTTATTGAGTCTCTGCTTCGCTTCGTCTCATTCGACAATGAATGCTACACGCTGCTGTCAACCACATTTCTATAATGACATTCTGCAGCACTGCCCAGTGTCCAAGACTTAAAAGAAAATATCTTGGCAGAACGTAAAGAATACTGAGGGAATTTCTGCCTGAGCAGAAAAGACCTTATTAACATTAACATTTTGTTCCTAGTATTGAAACCTTCGAGTTAATTAGCATGGACTAATGTCAATAGCGCTAACTTTGAGGATGGCTTAAGACACAAAAGATACACAGGTATAAGTAATCATTAAACCCAAGAAACATCGTTTTGAAAATGGGTTGATCAAAACAGCTGGATCAATGTCATTTTAGGCCCGCAGGAGGTCACGTCATCTATAAAATAAACAGTTAAAATCTTAACAAGCAGGATAACGATTTCCTATTAGACACAACTCCGACTGTCAGCTGCATTATTGAGTGTTTCCTAAGGCTGTTAGTCAGACTCTGTTTCACATTACTAAATGTACTGCCAGAAAATATTCACAAATGCCCATGATAGGTTCTCAAAAGCCCGGGAGAACTGCCTAAAATTGCTTATTTAGTCTTTCCTGCACTTTAAACCCCGTAATAAATACTGCACAGTGCTGTGCCAGAAAATAGCAGTGTTTTATTTTTACTTTGCTTCTACTTATTTTTAGAGGGGCGCTCAATTCTAAGACAGACATTTGGAACATACAAGAAAACATATATTACCAAAACATGCATCTTTTTTACAATGCGTATAAGTTTAAAAAAAAATCAGAAGTGACCTGCATAGAGACAATAAAAAATAGTTTTTTTAAATTTCTCCTTAAAATATGTTTGAATTATTATCATTAATCCTGTATTTATATCTGTTTTAATTGTATGCATTATGTTTTTTTTTTTCAAATGGAAAGAACATTTTTGGGAAAATAGCTGTTGTCCAAATCCTGTACATCCATTGTAATAAGTATTTCAGTGAAGGCTTCATTTGATGTATTTGGGGCTTAAAGCAGTGGTGAGTAAAGAATTTCCGATTTGTAATAAAAATAAATTGATGTGACTTTGTGCACCCTTTGGCTGTAATGATTTAGCCAGAAACTTGACATTCGAGCTGCAGACGGAGTTGCGTTTTTAAAAGGTTTATTGAGGAGCTGGATGTGGAACCAGGCGAACAGGTGATAACAGATGAGAAGTGGCTGAGACATGCTGACCAGATGGTAAAAAGACTGAGGCAGGGTGACCAGATGTTGACGGCAGGGACAGATTGACCAGGAAATGATGAAACGGGATGACCAGAGTGACAGCTGACGGGTTCTCAGCGAGGCAGTTTGTAAAGTTTAGGTGCAGAAGGAGGAGCTTGTAGACTGAAGAAAGTGAGCAGATGATATAGGATGGAGCCAGTAAGGAAGAGGGGGATTCCACCCATGTGGGCATATTTGACTTGATTTCACCCATTAAGATAATGTAAATCTAGCATTAAGATTGATTAGATTTGCTTAGCAAGAATGTGGCTAATGAATACGTGTCAGGCTTACGTTATATTTGGCCTATTAATTTACATTGGCTTGCAACCATGTTACGTGACTATCAAGTTTTCCCCAGTGAAAAAAAAAAGAACATGGGTGCTGTTGCCCGTGGAAAAGTAAACATTTAAGCAAAACAAACTGCGTTTATATTTACTGCGTTTATATTTATATACTGCATTTTGATGACATCTCTAGCGAAAAGTTGGCATAATATACTATAAGCTTCATTCAGGGAAGGTAGACAACCTTTCCTTTATTAATCTAAATGTCACGTTGCTAAGCGTCCTAGGACGCAGTCAGTTACGTCACAGACGTGCGTGGACCTCTGCATTCATAAAAATCAATGTTTAAGAAAAAACATCACGGTTCTATGCATTTTGCTGACATCTCTAGCAAAATGTATACATAATATACCGTATTTTTCAGACCATAAACCACACCGGATTAAATAGTCTTCCCAAGTGTGTAATATCACTCCGCCCTTCTGCATACACTGCTATCTCTCTCCTGAGAGGGAGAGATATCCGACTCTTCAGGGAGGCCAGAGTAGCTGGACTACACTGCCCTGTTTCTAACATAAGGCCAAAATAAACTTAACTTTTATATTGAATTAACTTACTGGGTTTATTGTTGCAAGCATGTACTCTGGGAACGGGCTGCCTTCTGAATGCAGTTCTAGTTTAGACATTACAGTCAGGCAGTCTTGTAGACAGCTCAGAAGTCCTATCAGGTAGTGATAAAGTGTACCGTAATGCTCCGAATGTCCATTGAGCGGATCGGCTTTGATGCTAACCAAAGTCGTACTTACACATTTTGACAGATTTACATTGTACCACATAAAATTGGTCTGTAAGCACAACAGTAATCATATATAAGGCACATCGGATTATAAAGCGCACCATTAATTTTTAAGAAGATTTAAGGATTTTAAGTGCGCCTTGTAGTCCGAAAAATACAGTATTTATAATCTTTTTTCAGGGGAGGTACACAATCTTTCATTTATTAGTTTCACCGAAGGGTTCAGTGTCGCATGTTCTACCGTGTGTAAAAAGGGGGGGAGCATTCCATTTACTCTATATCCATCTGCTGTACTTATAGAGGGAAATGCAACATGATCTGCAATTCTTTACATTTTACTATTGAAGACTGCAAAACGTTTTAGCTCAAAAATCTTGACCTGAAAGAAACCTTTTTGGTGACATTCGTGTCACAGGAAGAAGGACCAGTAGGTTGAACACACTGCTTATGACCGAAAAGATTATTTAATAAATCAATTTATGGCTCAAGCTGAAAGGCATGAAGCAGAAAGTCTCAGGCATAGCATGTCATGATCAGTATATTTTCACAGCTTCAGCTCCATAACTGTCATAATGCGACAATGAATATTAGTGAACAAAGATGCATGTTTAAGATGGCATCAGCGTTGAGAATGATACAGTAAAGCAGCGCGTCCCAGTGGAGTGGGCCCAACTATGATTGTGCTATGAATAATTCTAGGTATTTAGAGACGGGTTCGCCTGTCCCACCGGCCATTTACTGTTTCCATGTATTTCTTATCTCTAACAAGTTCAACATTTGTCGGCAGACACAGCCCATGGCTTTGTTTGGGTGGCTGAGGGGCGAAGATAAACCAGCATCGAGGCAGAAGGCATGAAGAGAGGAATACGAGCATCCTGTTTGATCTCTGAGGACGGAGGACGCTCCCCACTGTTGCCAATAGTCCTGCATACTGAGTGTGATAAAAGGGATAGATGTGTGTGTGTGTGTGTGTGTGTGTGTACACAGCATGACTGAATTCAAAAGTTAAAGTTTGACCTTTACAGGCCTTTAAAGTCTTCAGTCTGAACATGTCGGTGTTGGTTTGTGGTTTCAAAGCTTGACCAAAGTGGAAAACATTTGTTATTTTATAAAGACAAGGACAGTCTGGGCTGCAGTGTTGTAAATACCTCCCCATGGTGGATAATAAGATATAAAATCCACTGAGACACAACACTGTTAGCAGGAATTTAATACAATATTCATAAAAATATTTTACTGGGACAGAACAATCTGAAAAAATGTCATTGCTTTGTTTAATTTATCCCAGACTAAGTCTTATTACTTTGATGTGTTGTTATTGAACACCAAAACATTGGGTCAAGAGCAGGGCCCCGTTTCAGAAATCTGAGTTAGTGGATATTCAAAGTAATTTCTGGGGTAAATTCCTGCATACCCTGACTTTTCCGTTTCTGAAAGCTCAGAAGAAAATCAACTGATGAAAATCTACAAGAGGGATCATATTTCTCAAATTTTAGCTTCCCTTCATTGGCTTCCTGTTAAATCAAGAATAGAATTTAAAATTCTTCTTCTAACGTATAAAGCCCTTAATAATCAAGCTCCATCATATATCAGAGCTCTGATTACTCCGTATGTTCCTAACAGAGCACTTCGCTCTCAGACTGCGGGTCTGCTGGTGGTTCCTAGAGTCTCTAAAAGTAGAATGGGAGGCAGATTCTTTAGCTATCAGGCTCCTCTCCTGTGGAACCAACTCCCAGTTTTGGTCCGTGAGGCAGACACCCTGTCTACTTTTAAGACTAATATGAAAACTTTCCTTTTTGATAAAGCTTATAGTTAGAGTGGCTCATGTTACCCTGAGGTATCTCTATAGTTATGCTGCTATAGGCTTAGGCTACTGGAGGACATCAGGGTCTATTTTTCTCACTCTACTGATTTCTACTGTTCTTAAATTTTGCATTGCTTGTCGTCATTTCAGCTTTTAACGAGGCTGATGACCGTTCATACTGAGCCTGGTTCTGCTGGAGGTTTTCCCTCCCGTTAATGGGGAATTTTTCTTTCCATTGTCACTTGATGTTTGCTCAGTATGAGGGATTGCAGCAAAGCCATGGACAATGCAGACGACTGTCCCCGTGGCTCTACGCTTCTTCAGGAGTGAATGCTGCTTGTCAAGACTTTGATGCAATCGACTGGGTTCCCTTATATAGGACATTTTATGACCAATCTGTATAATCTGACCCAATCTGTATAATGTGATTGAATTTGACTTTGTAAAGTGCCTTGAGATGACATGTTTCATGAAATGGCGCTATATAAATAAAATTGAATTGAATTGAATTGAATAGAAGCCTTTACCTTGAGTCAAACTGACAACACATTACTCAGCGAAACAACCTTGCTTGGTAGCAGGGTTGTTTGGGTAAACTGTGTTTTTCCTCCTTTTTATCTGAGATCTGCACAAGGGAGTGTCAGAAAAGGCGTGCCCTTTTCTGGAGGAGCCTGTAGACAATGGAGCACAAATACGCTACAGAAATCTCTGTCAGGAGAGGCTGATCAGACAATGATTAAATGTCTTATGATTTCTGAATTAATACATTTTCAAGCATTAGTGTTTTCCGCCGCTGTCAATGATTTTTCTCAATTTTCTCAGCCCGCACATCACTCCTATAGCAAGGGAACGCTCTCAGTTCTGATCAATTTATTTGTGCTGCACTTCATTTTTGGGCCAACAGCAGCTTTTTAGTAATGTAAGTGATGCAGAAAATCTTTCAGAGGCAACTGTTTGTTGCCCTATCAGGAATGTTACTGTTGCACTCAGTTATAGTCGAGCTTATTGTTGGTCCATAGTCAGAGACCCGCAAGATTAATAAAAGAACTAGAATGAAAGCAATAATTTATTCTGTACCAAATTTTGAGACTTCCAGCTCTAATTTTCCATTCATGTATTTTAGTTTCCGTTCATATATTTCTCCCCCCCACCAAACACTTCTTCACTTAAATAACGGCAGATTAACTTAAAATATAAATATAGCCTATATGATTAATACAAAGTGATACTGGCACAAATTATACACCTGAAAGAAAATCAGTGTCAACTAATTTTTAGAAGGATGGGTGAAGCCAAATTCTGGCAAAAAATGTTTATGAACGTATTAATTATTTCAATAACTCACACCATCCCATCCTTAATAGCATATTTTGATTATAGCCAATTAACACATTAGTTGAGTACGGTTAAGCATAAGAGAAACTTAATAACTTAACCGTACCTGATTAAACTGTATGTTCATACTTCATCTTGATTTGCTGCCGCGCCCTTTTATTGCCTATCGGGTTGCACCTAGACACACAAGCAATACCCCCCCCTTTTTTTGGTGGTGTTGAATGAGTGGAGTGTGAGACTACAACTTTAATTCTTAATCAAATACCTGTCATATCACTCATGCATTTACTTTTTCAGCAATGCTCTGCCGCTAACTCGCTTTTTCTGCAGCAACATTGTTTGTTTTTGTTAGTTATGGTTTAATATTCTCCATTTACTACTCAGAGTAGCTGCTTTCTACTCAGGGTAGATCGGCCATTCTGTCTGAAACAGGGTCCAGGTCTACTGGACTTTTCACATTCTATGTGCTGTGTTTTTTATTCCCTTGGAAACGGATGGTAGAAGATTTCCCCCTAAATATTATTTAAAATTAACCATCAATAACAAGATTTTGCACAACTGACAAATTTGATCAGTTCTATAGTCTCCTGCAGGGGTTTGATCACCAGAAAACCAGTTCTTGTTTTGAAATCTTGCCTGCTGATTTAATAAAGTCTAGACGTAATGATGGAGAAGATGGTGAAGTTGTTTATTTTCTCTTTTAAATCAACAATTATCCCACCAATTTTCATCTTTTTTCTGTTGAGAAGACAATCTAACGTGTTTTCTTCCCTGGACAATGTAGTCTTAAGCTCAACTTTAAATTCAGACTCTGTATTGTGCTCTAAAAATATACATGTTTTTGTTTATGTTACATAAGTAAAACTTATAAAGAAAAGACCCCTGTGAGTGCTTGAGACGTGGAAAAGGTGGATCACTTTCATGTTATGGCCCGGCCAGCTTTAGAAAAGACACGACACCAGCGAGAACCAGCTCTACCTGTCAGATGCACGAGTTGCTCACATGACGGGGTCTGTGCTAAACGCATGGTGGAGAAGAAAGAAAAGAAAGAAAAGAAAAGCAATTATGACTTGTTAAAATATGTTGTTTTTAAACCAACAGGAACAAAAAAAATTAAAGCTTGAAAGCCGTTCAAATTTAAGATATAAACTACATCATAATGAACTGTTGGCTCCTTTAAATAGAGAGGCAAATCATTATGTTCACTGCAGCGTTCCTGTGAAGACAAATTCATAATTTTTATAGTTTTACTAGTTTATTTGATCCATTCATTTATTTCAGCCATTTATTTGTTTAAATGTGCTTTTTAATGCACATTTCTTGATATTTCCATGTAGTGTTTCCAGTGAGTTTTTTTCAATGTTGGTTTTGAGTGGTTCTCCTTGGAGCTGTCCAGACCTTTGAATGCCTCGTTTGTGAATAGCGCAAAGCAAATAAATCGTACACAGCCTTGCCATCAAAAGAAAGCAGAAATGTGAAATTTGTTATGCTGAACAGAGGTTTTATGAGCTCAATCAGCTGCCAAGAGAATTATTTTTTCATAAAAAAGGAGTGAATTCAAACACTAGGTGCATTTCTGATGAGTTGTTTTTTTGTGAAACAATAACAGCAACCCCAAAAGTCAAACCCTCTCGCTTTTATTAATTGATAATCGTACAGTGCCGTACATACTCAAATGGATAAAGATGTTGTGCTCTCTCTTCTTATTTCTGAAAACTCATATACCTCCTGCATTTTATTACGCCTTGTACTTTGCTCTGTAACCACCCCTTCATTGATAAATGGCCAAATTTAAAACAGCTACTATGCCTTTCGCTTGCATAACTCATAAAATAATGACACCCAGAGTGCGACGTTGTTTCAGATGACTCAGTTTTATCGCCATCCTCCAGTGAGCTAAACACGATCAGCCGGATTTATAACGCAGTCCGCAGTGGTAACAGGTTTCTAATTTGTGCTGGTCGCCTCTCGCCAAGAAAACCACGAGCAAGGTGAGGCCTCTGCAGCTGCGACTGAAGCCGCTCCAAAAAGCCTTGAACCCTGGTCGCCCTGCTCCTTCTCACAAAAACACCCACTTGTCCTTTCGTTGGACAGAGCAAAAGATTTTCACTGCCATGGATTTCAGCAACAAAATCTCTGACTAGATCAACTGATGTAAATGGACTCTGGGATGGTATTCTCCAACAAAGTAGACATATTTTTATGTCTATGTTCATAGAGAACAAAGTGTCTTGCAAACACTTTCGTACAGATGGATCTGTTCACATTTTATGTGACAGACAAACATTAAGTGGCGCACAATAAAAACACGTTTCACCAAAAAACAAAATTGTGGCATGCGTTTGTATTAAGCCCACCTCACTCAATGCTTTGTAGGATCCACTTTACAATATCAACTGCATAAATGCAGGTGTTTTAGAGCTTAAGTCCTTTGCCGTTCTTCTTTGCTGTATGATCAATACTCAGTTCCAGCCAGATTAGATGGAGTGGTTCTGTGAACATCAATTTTCCAGTCTTGCTGCAGATCCTGATTAGGATTTAAGGACTAAGGATCTCTGGACTTTGACTGGGCCTTCCTAACAACTGAATATGTTTCTGTTAGCATTCTGTTAGCTTTTTACACTGCCATGCACAAGAACAGTGAGTACCCAGGCTGAAACACAGAAGACTAAGCTGGTCTGAATTCTTTCAAATGGTACCATGTGTTATGATAAACAAAAAAATAGTGATACAAATATTTAAACTAAATAAGCACAAAAATGGACCACATACCAAATAAATTACATGCAAGTTGCTGCGGCGGTTATTAAGTGCACTTAAATGTTCTTGTAATGGAAATCAAAACAATGCAAATCCTTTTAGAGGCTATCAAAGATCATAGAGTCTTTTTGAAGTTCATTTTTATTGTTTTCCAAACATTTGGGAAAAATACTGATTTGGTTGAGTGCAGGACTTTAGTATGAGCGATTGGTTAATGTATAGTGGAGTTGTTCGGATTGTTTTCTATTCATAAGTTTGAATTAACTGACCTTTGAGCTGTTTTTGATATGAATGAGGGGAAATTACAATAAGCCAAAGTTTCAACCCACATCTTTTTGGTCAGTGTTTGTTGTATTGAACTTTGCATGCTTTTATATTTCAAATGTTTGGAATGTCATGACCATAATAAACTGAACTGAGCTAAATTTGGACATGGTTTCCCATCTCCTCCCAAAGAAAAACCATCACCTCAGTATAACACTGCCACCGTCGTGTTTCACAGCGGGGGCAGTGTATTCAGGGTTAAGTTCTGTCTTGGCTCTCTACTATTCAAATCAGTGTCAATATAGAAGAAGTTCAGCTTTGGTTACATCTGACCAGGTAACTTTCTTTAATATCTGTTTTTTTTATTTGTTTACCTTATATGGCTGTAAAGGCTATCGTCCCCTGCTGAGAAGTTTGTGGTCCATCATGTGTTACAATCACACCACTGTTAATGCCTCTTTGCACACTCTTGTTTCTCAGGGAATATCAAATTACACGACTGTAGATGAAACCGTAAGATTACTGCACAAAAATTGCCTCATTACAACAAATTCATTGAAGGAGGGATTAATTCATTTGACATCACAGAGGTTCATATCATTCGCAAAGGGACTGATATCAGACTTCTTGGACTCTGATACAAAACTGCATGCTTTAATGGTAAAAAAACGAAACAAAACAAAAAAATGTTAAATACTAAGTCTGTTGTGTCTGTGTGTCACGCTTTACTGTGTACATCCAAAGCCAGTGTCTGCCTCAAAGGACGTTTCACCATGGTAATGCATGGTAACAACAAAGGTTCTGGATTCTCTTGATTCTTGAGGTTTTCTTTCAACAACACCTTTTTTCTCTGACACTATTCAACAAAGGCCATAATTGGTTGATTTCGGACTAAAAGTAATTTTAATCAGCAGATTTTCGCTACCTGAGCAGTGGATCTCTGCAGCTCCTCCAGAAACACCATTACTCACTTTGCTACTGTTGTAATGAGCTGTATAATGGGAGTATAAATGGACATAGGTGCACTCTAACATGTAATTGGCTGACTTCTATGGGCAACTGGCTGCACAGGTAAAGGAGGCTGAACGCAGATGCATGCTACATGAGATTTATTCATTTAATTAAACAAACAAAAAAAAACCATTGAAAAAATATCAGATTTTCCCTCTATTTTACATTTGTTCACTGCTTTGCTTTTGTCCCTAAACAATCTGAACACAATAAGCTTAATTTGCATGTTCTAATGTGACAACATGCGAAAAATATCTGGAGGAAATGAATACGTTTGAAAGACAATGTATTCATCAGGGGCAGGGTGGGTGGAAACCTTATTATCGGCTTATGAAACCTCTCTGTGACTAAAATATCTTTATTAACATTAAAGGTCAACCCCATTGTTAGATTCTACATGCTCCTAGTCCTGACAAGAGGTATTCTCCATCATTTCCTGCACTGCATTAATCTCGCTGACACACAAAGATTTCAAATTTCATCATGCCTGGTGGTATGATCTCATCAGCAGATTTTTCGAGAGGTAATTAATGTCAGCGACCTCTTGAAAATCGATAGGAGAAATCTCCTAATGACAAAGCCCTGTCATGATCCCTTAATAACCATCATCAGTCATTCTTTATCTATTGATATGCTATTTATCATTGGCTCTGCTGATATGATTGTTCTACCTAGCCAACGCTGTGGAAATAAGAGCGAGGCTTGCCACGAGAATGTCCATAGAACAGTTTTCTCAGTAATGCCACCACGAATAAATAAACTCATTTCTATTATATTTAACTGGCACTTGCCCTGCCAATACTGCTAATCCACAGCTAGTGTCTTTTCATACCACAGAGGATAATTAAAAGTCGCTCAGAAGTTCATGTTTGGCAGGAAACGATGGGTGAGGTTGGAGGCGCCTCATTATAGCACAGACATTAGGGCGCTGAGAGCCAGACTGATTACTGCCAATAAAACAGAGAACAACCATTTATTAAACCATGGCTACTTTTATTTGGAGCTGCAAGGCATCTACAAAAGTCGGCGAGCTTTAGTAATGTGCCAGTCTCTGACACCTCAATTCATCACCACGCTTTGTCTCTGCTCGTGTTGGGAGCTTAGCTGGAGAGGCTGCCTCGAGTGCCCGCGGTGCCTGGAAATGCGACAGCCGAGCTCGGCCAACGTCGTGGTAAAGCCTAAATGCATAAATATGCTTCTCTGTTTTATTGATTCGTTGCCAGTATTTTAGCTGGACATGTTCCGTCACAGTCTAATGTCTGGATTCATTTATTTAAAGAGGAGGTGAGTCAGCAAGTTTTGTATTTTAGATGTGGGTTGATTGAGTTCCCCCTGAAAAAAGCGGCACGTTCCTAGACAACGACTTCCGGCTCAGTTGGACAGGATGACAAGTGTTCATGTAAGCCTTGAGATAAATTCCTCTTAAAGGGGAATAATATACATTTACTGAGGTAAATAGGTCATGGAGGGTCATCCGTGATGTTGTGACTGGATGGTTCAGGTCCAAATCTTGTTTGAGGATTTTTGTGGAGGTGGAATCTGATTTAACCGAGTTCTGTGGATTTCAGTGCATTGCTGTGACCTTGTGGTGTTGCTTCTGGGGGTGCACTGGTTATAGCTGTGGTGTGTGGCTTTGCTTGGTGGTCAAATTGAATGCTGCAGCCTTTTTTTGCTTCATGGTGATGCGAGCTGTGGGGTGTGGTTGCAGTCCTTCGGTGGCAAGGTTTTAAGGTTGTTTGTTGGCTTTAGGATGGTGGCAGGTCCTTCCTTTGGCTATCAGCTGAGTAGGCATAGGGTATTGCATTGTGTGGCTGCTCTTGGGGCTTAACATGGGGCTGGCCTGGGTGCCCATGGGGTCTTGGCCTAAGTACGTCCCTTGCTGCCATAGTTTTTGTGACCTCTGGGAATTGCTTCCAGGCTTTGTAATGTTCCATAAAGTCACCTGTGCAATCGAAAGGATGATTCATTTCCCCTATCTTCAAATCTGCCACTGCCACTGCGGGAAAAATAGACCCTCTATAGTGTTTGCCTAAGGTGACAGGACTGGACTCGGACAGAAAGAAAATGTCAGCATAATTTTGTGCAAATCTGCCCATCCTAATAAAGAACAACTTTTAGTACATTCTACATTGCCAAAATAACTGTATTATGGTTGCTGATCTGCACCTGCAAAAGCAGCAACATTCATCATCTATACCCAGATATCCACGCAGGGTGTGGGGGGGTCTGGTGCCTATCTTCAGCGGTCATCAGTCCGTCACAGGACACACACACACACACACACACACACACACACACACACACACACACACACACACACACACACACACACACACACCAAAGGGCAATTTAGTGACACCAATCAACCCTAATCAGGTTGTCGTGTATTGTTAGCAATGGCTATCAAGATATCGTATATCACCTTAGCTATGAAGCAGAGCTTCTCCCAACTGCTAATTATTACACGCATTTTCTTAAAACTGGACATGGCTCATAATATTTTTTTTATCATTATGCAGAAATAAATTTTCGTTTTCTAGAAAAATAAAAAAATGGAACAAGGAGGATTCATTGGAATCAATAAATGCTGCAATATTTTGTGGACTTATGTTTAGTTACTTTACCAGTTTAGATATTCGTTTATAAACATTATATAGAATAGCTGATTAGTGCCACTCCTATATTCGTGTGTATCAACTTTTTTTGAGGTTTTGCAAAAGGTAAGTGTCATTGTGGCCAGATGCATCATGTGTGCAGCAAGTAAAGCACTTTTGTATGCTTAATAGCGGCGGTTAGAATGGATGCTCATTGGCTCACTGACACCACATGTCCTTGCTTTAGCTTTTATTTGCAATCTGAACACACGTTTTGAATGAACCAGAAACCCCATTACTGAAGCTTTGGGACTCTCCTGGGACCAGCAGAGAGCACAAAATGTGCTTCTTTGAAAATGTTCAGCGATAAAAATATCCTAATTTCTATAAGATTAAATCTCCGACATGTCTGTAGTTCCCAAACTTAGATGGTTGTTTCAGGAGCACCTTGAGAGGACACAGTGATGGAGATATTGTTTCTGCTCTCTGTGTAAGCCAGGCTTCTCCTTTCCCACCCAAACACAATCAAAGCTCCTGTATAACCAACATAACATCTCCCCCTGGAAATATAATTTCAAGGTCTATTTGATGCAGCGAAAAGCAATGATGCGTTCTAATTTAAAACTCCTGGTGTAGGGTTTCGTTTTTCACAGCGCATGAGAGGAAATCTTTAATAATCCAGGTGCAATGGGAGAACAAAACAGATTGTGTTGGAAAAACATTTTCATTACAACAGATCCCCCACTTCAGTTAGACACACTGGAACAAGCTAATGTGTGGAGCTCACGTCTTCTCATTCCTCAAAAGTGATAAAGTTTGTGTTTTTTTTAATAAACCGTATTGTTTCAGAACTCATAATAAACTACACAATTTGTTCTTCAGCTTTACTCAATAAAAATGTCAATACAATCTTACCAGGTTATTTAATACATCTTAAAGGAATATTAAAACTTTTAACAGTGGAGGTTGTCCTGAATAAAATATTTCTTCTAAATTCATACACAACTTTCCCAAAGAAGTAATCAGTCTCTGAAAAAAAACCTCAAAACATAAAGAAACATTTTCCTGTTGGGAAGTTTGGTGGTTGCAGCATCGTGCTGTGGGGATGTTTTTCTTCAACGGGTGAAAGTTCATGGGAAGATGGAAAAGTACAGGAGAGCCAAATATTTTAGTGTATTAATATACAAAGTGGAGGAAATAATTAATTCATCCTGGCTCATTTTGTAACTCCATTTGAAAGACAAATTAAATGTATCTCATTCGAATGGGAGTTTAATTTTCATGAAAAGGGAGCATATCAATACAACTTTTACAAAAATAGCATGCTGCCCTGATAAAGAGGATGAAGAGATGCAAGGAATATAAAAATAAGTGCAGTGGAAAAAAATTGGACTTATGAAAGAGCTTGCGTAAAAAAAAAAATGCTGGCTCGTACATTGTAATCAACTTATTTCATAATATCTGATAGAGACATGGCTCAGAGTATATGCCCTAACCTTTATCTAATGACTATTATACAACAAAAGAAAGAAAAGGAAAAAAATAACTTGCTGTTGATTTTCATAAGAAAAAAAGAAAAAGAAATTTAGACATAAATTGGATTACTGTGTGAGCTCATCAAACAACTAACCTGCAGTCTTCACTGGTCACTACATCCTTAGTTCCCACCGCACCAACACCCAGAAGAGAGGCCAACAATGTCAAAGAGGTAGCGGTGTAGAGGGCTAAAACATTCATGTGTTGTGCTAAAGATGCTGAGTTCAAATCTGGATCCAGGGGTCTTATTTGTCTTGCGGTGTTGGTTGTATGTAGAACATTCATAGAGTTTGTTCTAACACTATCCATGGGATCAGACCCGGCTGCAGAAACAAATTACAGGGGGGGCATTCCATTTTTTTAGGAAGGCACACTTTTTCAAAAAACATTTTATATGCTTCAGGCTGAACAGTGGCTCTGTGACTACTTCTACAGTGCTGAGAAAGAAATCCCAAAATCTAAAAAAAACGAACAAACAAAAAGCAATAGTGTAGTCAGTGTTGCCAAATTAGGCAGGTTTCCACTCAATTAGGCTTCTTTTGAACACATTGAGCTGGAACAAAATTAGCTTATGGGCAGGTTGTAAAAATTTGGGAAGCTTTTCACATTTGTTGGTTTTTAGAAAGAATTACTTACAAAATATATCAAAATAGTTATCAATGTCTGGCAGAAAACTAAAACCATTTTAATAAAATTCCATCTCCTTGAACTCATTTTACTGGTCAATTTAATTTTGAAATGAGTCAAATCTGTCAAATCTGACATCATCAATGAATAATAGTTAAAATAATTAATATTGATTGTTATAATAAAACAAGAAAAGAATAATGGTTAATCAAGTGTTTGGTCAATGTAAATGCCCCAAGAGGGGTTGAGTTCTACTGATTAACTTAAAAATATTTCATGGCCGTGTGAAAGAGGAATGTTTGATTGAGTCCTGTAAGAGAAATTAATTTTGAATTTATTTATTTCAGACACACAAGTATATAATAAATCACAATATATGTCCTTGAAACATAAATTAAGAAAACTGTCTGAAAAAGGATGAATTGGCTGAAGCAATAAGCTTATAATGCCCACCCTACAAAACAACTCATGATTTACAACTCATGTTGTAAATCATGAGTTGCCTTCATTGGCTTCCTGTTAAATCAAGAATAGAATTTAAAATTCTTCTTCTAACGTATAAAGCCCTTAATAATCAAGCTTCATCATATATCAGAGCTCTGATTACCCCGTATGTTCCTAACAGAGCACTTCGCTCTCAGACTGCAGGTCTGCTGGTGGTTCCTAGAGTCTCTAAAAGTAGAATGGGAGGCAGATCCTTTAGCTATCAGGCTCCTCTCCTGTGGAACCAACTCCCAGTTTTGGTCCGTGAGGCAGACACCCTGTCTACTTTTAAGACTAATCTTAAAACTTTCCTTTTCGACAAAGCTTATAACTAGAGTGGCTTATGTTGCCCTGACCTACCTATGGGGATGTGCTTCTATGGGCTTAGGCTACTGGAGGACATCAGGATCTATTTATATATATATTTCTCACTCTATCGACTTCTACTGTTCTTCAATTATGCATTGCTTGTCATAATTTCTGCTTATAACTTTTTGTTCTCTCTCTTTTTTTTTCTTCATAGTAGGTACACCTGGTCTGGCGTTCTGTTATCTGTGACATCATCCAAGGAAGACCGATCACCCGATATTACCATCTAATGTAGAACAGACTACTGGATCAATGTTTGCTTCTGTGCTTGTTTGTCTCTCTTGTTGTGTCTCTGCTCTGTCTTCTGTAACCCCAGACGGTCGAGGCAGATGACCGTTCATACTGAGCCCGGTTCTGCTGGAGTTTTTTCCTTCCCGCTAATGGGTGGTTTTTCTTTCCACTGTCGCTTTATGTTTGCTCAGTATGAGGGATTGCAGCAAAGCCATGGACAATGCAGACGACTGTCCCTGTGGCTCTACGCTTCTCCAGGAGTGAATGCTGCTTGTCGGGACTTTGAAGCAATCAACTGGTTCCCTTATATAGGAAATTTTTGACCAATCTGTATAATATGACTGATTTTGACTTTGTAAAGTGCCTCGAGATGACATGTTTCATGAATTGGCGCTATATAAATAAAATTGAATTGAATTGAATTGAATGTTGGGAAGGTATTGATAAGTTTGTTTTTTTTGGCATGGGAACCAGGTGAGTACAATGAATGGCAGTGGGGAGCAAGGCTAAGGAACTGAGGAGACTAGACTAATGATGACACAGCAACATGGAGTAATTCTGAGTTCAGCCGTAACATTAGGACAAAATACAGAAATAACTCAGATACCAAACCCAGACGAAAATGATCAAAGTCCAGGGGATCACGACGATCCTGGCTTGTGACAAACTTTATTTCAACGATCTTATATAAAGGCCGGTAGAGTTTCCCTTTAAACAGCTTCTTCCACCTGAGCCGTGGATCTCTGCTGCTTCTCCAGAGTTGCCATGGCCTCTTGTCTGATTAACGCCTTCCTCTCTCTGCCAGTAAGTTTAGTTTAAATAGACTTGTTTTTCTCAACCTAACCAAGCTTTAGACTTTTCCACAACTTTATCATTGACCTGTCTGCTTTGTTCCTTGATCCTGATGATGATGTTTGTTCTCAAATCCTCTCGAACAAACCACTGAGGCCTTCCCAGAACAGCTGTATTTATACTGAGGTCACGCTAAAACACGTAGACTCTGTTGTTTGTGGGTTAGGCAGGTTGTTAAGTTTACTGGCGCACTGAATTTCATTCAGGGATGTTAGAGAAGAGAGGACGACTCACGATTGTTTTTCACAGAAGCTTTTGGACAAGCAGGTATAGTTTACCTTTTACTACATGCACTACCCTGCCTTGATCTGTAATATAAAAGTCCAATATCTTCATCAATGTTTTATTTAGAACTTGAAAAAAAAACGTGAACAAGTAAGTGGGCCATAATTTGGTTTGCAAGTCAACACAGAGTGAAAATAAAATACATTTCAGGTAGTTCATAGGTTTTATTGAGCAAATGATCTAGAGCACGTGTCAGACTCAAGGCCCGCGGGCCGAATCCAGCCCATCAAGGAAATTTATCCGGCCCTCAAGAGCCAAAAAAGGGATATCATGTCATAAAGCAGAGGCATATATTCTTTTAAAGTGTGTAAAGTGGCTAAAACTGTGCCTCCTGTAGCGAATGTTGATTTTTTGTTACTGTGCATTTTTTTTTAAATTATGTGAACTGAAATGAAACTATGACATCAAAAGTGTCATTTATAGAGGTACAACCGGCCCTTTTAATGACTTCATGATGCCAAAGTGGCCCAATATATAAATGAGTTTGACAGCCCTGATTTAGAGGCTCTAAAATTATTTAAAACATGACCTCAAGGGTACAAAAAAATCACATCATAGGTTCCACTGATCAATTGTTTGTTGAAAAATGCTAAACAAATAAAACCCAGAGTTTAAACTGGATGTTCTTCGTTTTAGTGTTCATGACCCCCTAAAGGTAATTGAGTTGTTTTTCTCCCTTTTCCAACTGTTGCAAAGGAAGAAAACAAATTTAGCCAAGTCTAAAGGAACAGTACTTAACTGTGCTTTATCTTCCGAAACAAGTGCACAAGGCATGCTATGTATAGATACCAGCGGGTTATTTGTAGTGCAGCACTGCTGAGAGCAGGCGGCTGACGTATCAATCCGTCTTGCTGAAAAATACCTATCGCCAGAGGACTGAGATGCAGTGACAAACAGCGATGTGGTTTTCCTGCTTCAGCAGAAACCGTGGGTCACAATGTGGCGTTGTGCTGCAGAGAACATTTCCATTTGCTTAGGAGAAGTTTGGCAGCAACAACGCTCATCTGTCACGGACAACAGGGCGAGTGAAGGAGTGACTGAGCAGCCTGCAGTGGGTGACCCGGCGCGAACGTTATACAGAAGTCAGCTTGTGGGTTTATCAGCCATACGCCACAGATGTGCATTTTTCAGAGCTCTCAAACATCTTCAAATCGCTGATTGCAGAATCCAGTCGGATCTCAGCTAGAGTTTGTGTTTTTTTTTTTTTTTTAGGTTTACTGCATGTTCATCTGGTGGGGAATTTATTAAACTTACCTCGTGGGCACATTGCAACAAAACAGACGAATGAATAAAAATGTGCTCTGCTCCGGGTTCATACAAGAACAACATAACAAAGTAATGCTTAAAATTTTCATGGCCAGAACAACTCCTGGCAAATTTATGGAGGGCCCACTCTAAAGTCTACTCCAATGTTCATCTCTGTTCGCTTTCTGCTGGCGTCCAACCAGCTGAACTTCATGCCGTGTGGCTGTAGCTTTAGTATGTTGCTGTTCGTAAATCCTAATGCTATGTCTAGGTTTTTAAATGTCTGCATCTTGGCATTCTTTTCAGCAGAAATCTGTCTAGTGAGCTGTGAGAGTAAGGAGGTTTACAGAGTTAATCAGTAACCCATGACTTCCTGTTTACTGGGGTGGAAATACGACACAGAGGGCTGTTTCTCTTAGTGGCTCTGCAAAATGGGAAATACAAAAGAACGTGCCAATCAAATGAGACAGGTAGGTGTTGATCCTCATAAGTCAGGGAACATCTATAAGAAAACACCTGCATGTCTAAACATGCCCATATCCACAGTCAGAGTAATAATTAGAAAGTTTGAAACAATAGATAACATCTAGTTGTAGCCGGTTATGCGGACAGGGGTGTCCAGAGGGAGCTGCCTCGGGGGGCAAATTCAACCTTCTCCAGCTCTGGGAGCAGGTTTCAAATGATGTCGGATTCGCGGCTGCTTCATCTGGACACCTGTCCGACCAAGTAGTTTGCTGGAAACAGCCAAATCCGTCTCCTTGTTGATGGGGCCAAAGTCTCCATAGCAACAACTAGATATCATCTTCATGCCAATCAGTAGGGGCTGCACAGTGGCACAGTGGGTAGCGCTGTTGCCTTGCAGCAAGAAGGTCCTGGGTTCGAGTACACCCCTGGGTCTTTCTGCATGGAGTTTGCATGTTCTCCCTGTGCATGCGTGGGTTCTCTCCAGGTACTCCGGCTTCCTCCCACAGTCCAAAAACATGACTGTTAGGTTAATTGGCTTCTCCAAATTGTCCTTAGGGTGTGAGTCTGTGTGTGAATGGTTGTTTGTCCTGTTTGTCTCTCTGTGTTGCCCTGCGACAGACTGGCGACCTGTCCAGGGTGTACCCCGCCTCCCGCCCAGTGAACGCTGGATATAGGCCCCAGCAACCCCCGCGACCCCATGAGGGATAAAGCGGTTTGGAAAATGGATGGATGGATGGATGCCAATCAGTAGTTTTGGCAGACATATAATGAATTTACAGTTTTACAATTAATGGGACTTTACCTGGAAACTCTCAGTCGAACTGGTTCGAAACAATGGAGGGAATTAGTAAAAAAGGACCTCCTTCCCGCTCTATTATGGAAAAGGATGTGTGATGGGAGTCTTATTGGAGAGCATGGCTTCACTAATGGGCGGTTTTAACTCAACAAGGTCAGTTCCTACTTTTAGCTACTTTTTAAAATGGGAAAGACACGAAAACACACATTCGAGCAAGGAAGATATATAGGTGCATCTCGATAAGTTAAACTACAATAGAAAAGTTTGATTATTGCAGTAACTCAGTTTCACTTAGTGAACACATGTAGATTAGTTACACACAGATTGATGTTCTAAAACCTTTATTTCAGTTAATTGAGGGAATTTACCACTTACAGCTCGTGAAAATACGAGATTTAAATTCCGACATTATGTTTACTACCTGCAGAAAGGTTATTATTTTCCAATGGCAGCTAGCCTAATCAGAAGGCAAATTCTAATTTACTGAGATGTACATGTATACAGAAGGAGATGAAGAAAATAGCTACTCACCTAAGCTTGCCTACATCTACAGTGGTTTGCAAAAGCATTCATACCCTTTGAACATGTCCTCATTTTGTTACGTTACAACCACAAGCATAAATATGTTTTATTGGAATCGTATGTGAAAGACCAACACAAAGTGGTAAACAATTGTGAAATAGAAAGTTATACATGATTTATTTAGGGTACTGTGCATAAGTGTTCAGCCCCCCCCCCACCCCCCCCCCCCCACCCCGAGTCAATACATTTTGGAAACACCTTTTCCTGCAATTACAGCTGCAAGTCTTTTAACGTATGTCTCTACCAGCTTTGCACATATTGTGATTGAAATCTTTGCCCATTTTTCATTGCATTCCATTGTAGCCCTGGCTTTATTTAGGGTCGTTATCTGGAAGGTCAACCTCCACCCCAGTCTCAAGTCTTTTGCAGACTCACCCAGGTTTTCCCTGTATTCAGCTCCGTTCATCTTCCCATTAAGTCTGACCATCTTCCCTCTCCATGCTGAAGAGAAGCACCCACAGAGCACGATGCTGCCACCACCATGTCTGACAGTGGGGATGGTATGTTCAGAGCGATGTGTTAGTTCTCCGCCACAAATAGCGTTTTGCATTTTGGCCAAAAACTTAAATTTTGGTCTCGTCTGACCAAAGCACCTTCTTCCACATGTTTGCTGCGTCCACAACATGGCTTCTGGCAAACTGCACACGGGAATTCTTATTAGTTTTCTTTTAACAATGGCTTTCTTCTTGCCACTCTGACTTAAAGACTGTGCACAAATGTGCTGTTCTGTGGACAGCTATTAGTTGTTTTATATATTTATGCTGCACATTTTAAGTTGATGCATCTAAATTCAAACAGGTAATCATGCAAATACACACATGAATTTTGTTAAGAATCTGAAAATGTTATTTTTCAGTATTTTTACTATTCAAAGAAAGAAAGGGGAGGAAGTTGGGAAAAGGCTGGGAAAAATGACTGCATACTTTAAATACAGCTAATGCCAACACTTGAAAAGAACTATGTAAATTCAAAATCCATGTAGCATAAATAAAAATCAACCAAGCCAATTCAATATTATTTAAAATGTTTACTAATTAGTGTAAAATACTATTAGAAAAAACACAAAACAAGAAAAAAAACACATTAAATAAATGCAGTTATCTAAAATCCATCATCTCAACAGCAGTTTAATATCAGCTTGGGGCAAAAAGCTGTTTAGCAGTCTGGTGGCTCTGCTTTTGATTTTGGCTTACTATTTGCCAAATGGCAGCACTTCAAAAAGCTCTTCATTTAGTCTCTGGCAGTGTTCAGAGTCCTTTTCCTGCAGCAGCTCTGAAACACGCCCTGCACAAAGGGTGGGGGCATTCCAGTGACCTTCTCAGCTCCCATCACTGTCCTCTGCAGACACTTTCTGTCTGCCATTTTGAAGCTGGGGTAAGGTGCTGAGATGCAGTATTTCAACATGCTGTCCGCGACACAAAGGTGCTGGTTGAGAGGTTTGTAGAAGGAACACCAACAAAATGAATGCAATCCACCTATCTTCAGCATGGAGGTTGATGTTTAAAGTAAAGGAGCTCTGGAGTCAGCTCTACTCTGATGACGACCCCCTTTTCTTCAGCCTATTTCTTGCATTTCGGTGCTAAACTTTGCCATCTTTTTTTTCTGCCCAGTTGTTATTACTTTTATGATGCATTTGCAGTTTTTGTAAACCTACTTCTTTCAGGATACTTTACCAATGTCTTCCTTTGTGGTCTCCACGTGTTTCTAACCTGTTTTCAACCTTCTGCTATTTTTTGCTTGCATGTTATTTTGGGCTTGAAAACCAAAAACCTTGCATAATACAGGTGTGTGCTGAAACCGGAGATTTATATCCTGCAGGTGCTGAATCATCTACCCTGCGCTATAAATCCTAACATTCAGGGTCCCTGTCAGGTCAGGGATTGCCCTCTTTCCAGTCTTAAACAATGTCAAAGCAGGCATCTCGCTGTTGTTCTTTTATATTGTAAAGGCTGGGTTGTAGGGGAATTTATTTGTCCTCAATATGCAAACAAATTGAGGAGGAACTTGAATTTGAGTAAAACAAACCAACAAACATGCAAGTGCAATGTGTTGATTCCAGTATAAAGACAATTAAAAAAAACTGCAGGTCCATACTTTTTTGTTTTCATATATGCCTCTAAAATTCTTACATTTATGGATGACAAAGCCACGCCATCCAACCTGTCAATATCACAGAAGATGACATAATTTACATAAGCAGCATAACAATAAAAATGTATGGCTGTGAATAAGAATGCTGAAGTTAAAAATGTTTGCTAAACCGCCCTGCTGAAAAATATTGTCAGCAGAGCTAGACATGGGTTTGTTGAAGGCTTTAGACATATTAATCCAAATATTTTATGTCTTGAACAAAGGGATATCAAATGCAGTCCACACATATAAAATAGCCCCTAATTTTATCCTCAATATGAACCTCTGAAAAAGATGTTAACTTCAGCATCATTTGTGGCTAATTGTTAGCTAGTTAATTTACATTCAAGCTATAGAGTCCTTACTCTATAAGGGTATTTGGATGGAGCCTCACACTTGTTACAACGGTTTTCCTTTTATCATACTTGCAATGTTTATGATTTGGAGGACAAAAAAGAAATGTAAGACATTAAAAAGGCATTCTAACTTTCTTGTAAAAAGTTTGGGCTCTCTTTGGCAATAAGAGAACAATTCTTAATGCTACACTGCCAGACAGGACATGTAAAAAAATGCATTCAAAGGAATTGGATTATTTATCCCATAAGTGTAACGTTTCTGGCACTGGAGCTGCTAATTGCATCAGCACACCTGTGTTGCCTCCGCCCTATCTGCTTATAAGCTCTGCTCCTCGCAGTCTCCAGTGCCAGAACGTCTCGAGCCTCACGGTGAGAACTTCCAGCCATCTTTCTGAGTATCTGTCTTCCTGTCTGCCTGTCGACCTGTTTTTTGCCCCTGTTTTTTGAGCCAGTCTGACCCCTTTTGGATTTGTCTGCCCGCCTGAGTCCTGTTCTTCAGCCTCAGAGATTTGGACTGCCTTCCTGTGTTTCGGACCCCGCCTGCCTGTAAGTTACGGAGATTGCTTGCCCCTTTGACTGTTGTGCTTTTGGATTTGGACTTGGACCTGGACCTGGACCCGTCTCTGGATTCTCCCTTGGATACCTCTGTTGGATTTAACGGATCTTCCCCCTGCCCAAGACCCGGACTGGACCTGGACAAAGAACTGGATTATCCCTTCACGGACCCCGCTGCTTCCTGAAACCTGGACGCTGCCAAACCAAGCCGTCCCCGTGCCCCAGGTTAGTGACTCAGCTTCTAGCTCTCATTCCTGCCTGCCTCCGCTGGTCACTAACCCACCACTCTGTCTCCAGGAATCGCCAGTAGCTGTGTGCAGTCGCACTACCGGGGGTCTGCGCCGCCATCCTCAAATAAAACTGTTAAAGTTTTTACTCACTTGTTTTCGGGTATTCCTTGGGTCCATCCATATACATTATAATAAGTGGATGTTTTTTTTATCAGTTACCAAAAAACGAGGAATCAAGACGAAAGTAGATAGAAAATGTAAAGTCAGAGCTATTGTCGCCAGAAAGGGTGTATTTTTAACTTGCCCACTCTAAATCCTTACCTACTTTTACTACGACAGTTGACTAGAAAAGATGCATAAGCTTTTGAAAACGATGACAATGCTGCTGAGAGCCGATCCATTATGATTTTGGGTCTCAAAAATAGAGGGATAACGTACTTTCGTCTTTTTAAGATCTGCAACTAAATTTGATTGTTTCCTTCATTTTCAGTGGACTGGACAAGACAGATGAATATCATGGTACAAGTAATCTTGTACCATGAGTCTTATTGTTAGATCATCCCCTAAATCTTTAAAAGGTGAAGGCACTGGTATGATGGTGTTGTTCTGCTTAAGATGCAGCAACTAATATTCTCACATTTGTTTCCCATATTTGCTCTGCAAGAGACAGTTTGATTACATATAAAATGAAAAAAACTTTCAAACCAAATTAAGCAATGCATTACAGGATTTTGGACAATTAAATTCTGAAGTGAAATCAGTGAAACATTGTTTTTCTTTGTTTTTTGCTGCATATACTTGTCTATGCTTCTACTGTTATATTGGATCAGAACTGTTTATTAGGGGAAAAAAATCCCCTTTGATCGAGTTTGTTGGAATATCCATAATAGGAAATAATTGGTCTCTGCCTGTAGCAATCAAAATATAAAAAATAATTAAATAAAAACAAAGTTGTATCTATTAAAACGAGGCTAAAGTATTCTATTAAGAGTTTGAGTAGCTGGATACAAAACCTTAAAATAAAAATGTTTCAATACAGTCATTTCAGTGAATTTAGAGTAAACAGATTTATTTTTTTAAATTCTGGACATATTGAGCAACAGAACAATGCAATTATGCATTTCTTAAGAAACAAAACAACAAAAGAAAAGAACATCTTTTTTTAAGCACTTCCTGAACTTTCAACACGGAACAGAAACTGAATTTTTATTCAAGTTACATAATCAAACTTAGTTAACTGCACTCGGTGGTGTTTAGACTGTGTTTACTAGTAATTATATCACCCTTCATCTCTGAGAAACGGATGGAATTTTATATAAAAAAGAAAACGAAATTGCTCCGCTGTAGAAGCCACACTGACAGGATCAATTTAGAACAGAAATGTTCCCTTTTTGACTCTCCAGAAATTTGCGCATGAATATACAGAAAGTGCCACAGGAATATCTGCTCATCAGAAATCTTCCCCGGTGTGCAGAAGGCAGCTGCGAGGCAACAAAGACCCGCTGCTCTATTTGCATGAATCTCAAGCAATCAGGAAGTTCTGGAGAGGAGAGTGAGCAGGAAGGAACTGTGATTCGATCAATCAGCCACAATAGACTGCATGATGAATACACGGCCAAACATGGTTTGGCTCTCAGAAGAGGGATGAATAAAGGAGTTTTTAATTAAGATCCAAAGAAACTGAATTCATTCAGAGACACTCAGCAACAATAATAGGAAGCCGGAGGTCTAAGCAATTATCAAGACAAATGGGTGTGACATCAGAGACTGCAGTCATATGTCTGCATACAAATGGAAAAAATAGCATAGATCTTCATGTTATGACAACAAAATGAAACTCTTGTGGTGGTGGTTTCTCAACATTTACAAGTTAGTTATGTTGCATGGGGGGGGGGATTTTATGGAACATGGTGGATGGGTTTCCAAATTAAATAAAAAAATATTAAACTAAAATGTTTTTTAATGCATTTGTATTCATCTCCCTTTACTCTGAGTCTCCCATGCATCGAGAAGTCGCCTAACTGGCAAATTGTCTCCACCTGTGACCTAATCTCAGTTTAATTTCAGATATTAGGTGAAGGCCCTCAGAGATTAGTTAGAGATCGTTAGTCGTGGTGAACAAAGGTGATTATAAAGACCAAGGAATGCTGCAGGGTTGAAGCTGTGGAGAAGTTTAAAGCTGAATTTGGTTATATAACCATATTCCCAGATTTGAACACGTCAGGTAGCACTCTTCTGTCCATCCTCCAAAAATATAAAGAGCATGGCACAAATGCAAACCTACGAAGAAACAGCCATCCACCTAAGCTGATAGGCCCTGCAAGGAGAACAGCCAAGATACCTGTAGTTACTCTGGAGGAGCTGCTGAGATCCAAAGCTCAGGTCCACATACAAAACTCTCAAATTGTGGACAGCTAAAACTACACATCACCCTAAGGTCTTCGTCCCCACTGTGAAGCATAGTGGTGACAGCATCGTGCTGTGGAAAGGCTTTCATACAGCAGGGACAGGGAAACTGGTCAGAGTCGATGGTAATATGAAGAAAACCCCGGTAACAGCAAGACAGCAACCCCAAACATGGAGCACGGTCTACAGTAGAGCGGTTTAGATGAGTGGCAGTCTGTCCCGGTCCTCGGGGTTCCCCGTTCTTCAAGTTTTAGATGTGTCTCTCCTCCAGCACACCTGGTTTATATGATTTCATGACATCCCCCAACAAGTTCTTCAGATAAATGCTAATCCCCCAATGACTAAAATCAGGATTATGGCTGCAGGGAAACACCTAGAATATGGCGGACAGTGGGTTTTCAAGGATCAGGACTGAGACCCTCTGGTTTAGATTAAAGCATTTTTTTTGGCTCAAAGTCCAAAACTAAATCTAGCTGAAAATTTGAGGAAAAATTGTTTGCCCCATTCAATGTGACAGAGGTTGAGCTATTTTGTAAAAGAAAAATTTGCAAGTTTTTTTAGCTTTATATTTACAAATATGTAGTGGCTTATGATGTTGTAGCAGATTAAATCACAGTAAAGCATGTGAGAAATTGTGAGAAAACAGCTCAAGGACTAAGAATGCTTTGGAAAAGGCGCTGGCGCTTAATATCGAAGGTGGAGCTTGATTCATTGCTTGGATTTTTCATGATCCGACAAGGTGGGTAGAAATTAATCGCAAATAATGATCAAATAATAAGTTGCATAATGGAAATTTTTTCCATTTGTTCCAAAATTGAAAAACAACCTGATGAAATAAAACAGGGAGGTTGTCCTTTAACTACTGTGTGATGAAATGTTGAAAAATGCGTTTTCCGGGAACAAATACACAAGGGAGCAAATCTTGCTCCTACGAAGCAGGTCTTGCTGGGAGACCGAGGGGCAATATTTCATGATTAAAAACTCTAATGACAGCCTTTAACAGAGAGGGGCATCCTTCACAATGCACACTGCAGGAGGCCCTATTTTTTCTTTTTCTTTTAATGTTTACGCTTTTCAAACTAGTCCAACTCCCATTGAGCTCCCATTAATTCTCTATTTGCCCAATCAAATTAAAACTGGCAGTCCCTGTCTGGGTTTGCTCATTCAGAAGGTGGATGTGATTGCGTTTCAGGCCCTGCCGGTGCTCGCAGCCTGATAAGAGGCTTGTACAGCGATCGGGCTGATTGCAGAGTAATGACAAGGCTGCCATTGATGCAGAGCCTGGCGTGCACTGATCAGGCTGAGAAACACGGCTGTAATGGTGACTCCATCCTTTCTTAGAACCCTGCTATTAGAGGCAGATATGACCTCGGATGGGTAGCGTTTTTTCTCGAAAGAGACAATGTTTGTACATATTAGTTTTACGTCACACTGGGAAATTTATGGATTGCGACACTGGTTGCGCTAATGTGTCGAGTGCAGAATCTGTTCCAGTCAGCACAAAAAAAAAAAAATGTGTACCGCATTTAACATCCGACAGCCTTGCAAGGTGGCAGCCAGTGGGTCGACCTCAATTAGACCTACATTAATACATTTCAGCGTGCTATGATTTTAGTCTCAGGGAATCAGTTTGTCGTGAACCGTGAAATGAAACGCTTCGTCTTACAGTATGAACAAACAGCTGCTCAGCACATGACGTTGCCTTCGGCCTCGACTTTGCTTTCAGAGCCAATTAACTCTGGCATGCAAACACTCTCACCCAAGGTGGTGGACATTTTTTTTTTCCAGGAATGGCATCTCTGTAGGTAAAGATTTTCAACTGAAACAAAATAAAAAAAAAAAATTGGTAATATATATGAGGCTTTGTTTGGGTTAAACAACTCATCTGAAGGAATCTTTTTGTGCCAATAGAGGATGGGAGGCCCTCTCAACACACTGCCATGGAAGAACGTTGGGTTTATTTCTGATGAAAGACAAGATGACAACATATTTTAGGTTTTCGGACAGAGCCCACAAGATTTGTTTCCAAAAAGTGCTTTTAATTCATATCCTCTAACAATGTTAGCAGGACCTTTGGAAGAAAAACAGACGCACAGCATCACAGATCCTTTACGGTACCTAAAAGTGTGTCTGAAATGCCCTTCTGCATAGTCCCCCTGCTTTTCACACCAGACAAATCTTGGGGTTGTTGTTCCTGAAAGTATGATTCTTAGTGTCATTTGACCAAAGCACACAATTCCAGTGAAGGCCTCAGCAGCATCTAGAAAACTCCACGTGTTAATATTTGTGATGACAGAACAAAAAACAGACTTATGGTGTCTCCAAGATGTTACTCAGTGGCGTAGCTCTCCAACCGTGAGTTGGAGAGCTACTCACTATGTGTGGACCCAAATTGTTTTAGTGTTTTATCCATCCCGTAGTTTTAACCTTTTTAATTACCGCGCCGATGCCAGACGTTGGATCTGCTATTTTCTCGTATCTGTTTTCCGGCTTATAAAGATCAACATTAAATGAACAGCATATTCTCTTCTCGTTCACATTTTTGAAGAGGGATTAAAAGAAATGAGAGTCATCAGATTTATGCCCCGGTGAACGGCAAAGCTTTGGATTATTGAGAAATTCACTGATAAATCTGGGTAGTGAAAATGCTGCAGTTTAATTTATTTTATTGGGATTGTTAGCGCAGATAAGTGCACATCGTGTGATTTCCTTAAAAATAATTGGTCTATTTCCAAATGTGGAAACCTTTCCCACTGAATAAATGGACTCAAATAGTAAAAAAATGATTTAATGCAAGATAATTCTACTACAATGAGTTTAGTTTGCTGTTTTTTCCATATGTCTATAAAAAGTTTGCATAAAGCTGCTGTGGATTATCCCACCACTGCTCTAAATTGGTCTGTATGTTGCCCTGTGATGGACAGAGGGTACCCTGCCTCTTGCCCAATGTCAGCTGGAGATAGGCACCAGCCCCCCAGTAACCCTGCCTGGATAAGCGGGTATAGATAATGCATGGATTATAAGTTGTTATAAGTTGTCCATTATGTTCTGCATGGGGACACCATGTATTGAAATTATACAATTTTCCTATTTCTGTTGCCGATACCACACAGAAGGTTAACTTGCTTAACTTGTTTTGGGGTGAATGTCCTGTGTGTCTCTTTAATGTCCTGTGATGACCTGTCTATGGGGGACGCCATCTCTCGCCCAATGACCGCTGGAGATGGGCCCCAAACTATGGAGGTGATCAGTTCAATTCAGTTCAATTCAATTTTATTTATATAGCACCAATTCATGACACATGTCATCTCAAGGCACTTTCCAAAGTCAAATCCAATCAGATTATACAGATTGAACAAAATGTTTCCTATCTAAGGAAACCCAGTAGATTGCATCAAGTCCCAACAAGCAGCATTCACTCCTGGAGAAGCGTAGAGCCACAGAGACGGTCGTCTGCATTGTCCATGGCTTTGCAGCAATCCCTCATTCTGAGCAAACATGAAGCATGAATATCAGTGTGTGGTATTGCTGAAGTAAGACACCAAGATGTTTTACTAGCAGCCAGGCTTTTTTCTCCTTTGGCCAGGTAAGATTTTTCTGATGTCTCTGGCTTAAGAGTGGCTAAACAATTTTTTTTTCTATTGCTGTTTTTCCTCCAGCTCAACTTTCCATTAAATTCCCTGAATACAGTGCTCTGGTAGCACCCAGCTTTTTTTACTTCAAGCAACTGCCTGCTGGACAATTGTCAAGTAAGCTGTCTTCCAGCAGCGTTTAGGCTGATGTTTTTGTGTAAAAAAAAAAACAACTTATTTTGAAATGTTTTATTAATGCAATATTATTCAAATTTTGTGAAAACCCAAGTGTTGGATTTTCATTAGCTATAAGCCATAATCAGTTAGAAACAGAAACGAACACTTGAAATACATCACTTTCAATGACTGTACAGAATAAATTACTTTTACTTTTAGAATTGAAATACTGAAATTAAATTTACTTGCACTGACATTATAATTTACTGAGTTGTAGTCATATTTAGTTTTTTTTTATATCAACAGGCAAATCCATGCAAACCCTCCTATTGAAATAATATGAGCCATAACACAATAAGGCAATCATGCTGAATTTCGAGTTGAGTAGTTACTTGCCCAAGGGTTAGAGTTTTTCATACTTGCAACTTACTATGTGCTGGTAAATGCCAGATTCGATCTCGTGTAAATATGCTGGTGAATGCTGCTATCACTTTTATTTGTGATGCTCTCTGTAAACCATTCAGTCCAGCTTGATCGGGCAAACTCTCCAGAAACGCTCAGAAAGTAGTTACATTGCTTATTAGTGCCAGTATAAACTAATGGACCAACATTATGGTTAATTTTTCAAGTTAAAGTTAAGTTATCAATAAACCAACTGCTTCAAGTGAAGTCGAAGCAGCCAAATACAGACAGCCCGGAGGGAAATAACTGATCAGTGGCTGCTGCAGGGGACACAGGAAGGTTATGAATGTCATTACAGTCCTCTGTGGACTTTATGGTTTGCTCATTCAAAGTAGTTCATAGTCGTGGTTCAGCAAAGCTCCTATCTGGCCAGAATGTGTTTCACTCTTAACAATGAGGTGCCGTGCTTCTGGCCACTTGTAATGCTGTAGATAATCAGATAGGCAGGGGGCACAATGAGAGGCAGTGGACCTGACAGCATGGAGAGCCTGGATTAGACCACTCTATGAAAACAGAATCACTCCTGACACTCACAGGCTTTTCATGGAGACGGCTCACAATAAAGGATGGGGGAGAGGGAAAAAAAAATCATTCCCCATCATTTCCCTTATCAAACTGCTTTTCATTTCAGAGGCTAACTATTGAGTTTTCTCACTCAAGCTTAACATGGGTGATGGGCTTTCTTTTCTCTGTTATGTGTCATCCACACAATGCTCTGGCCCGGAGGTTAATAATGAAAGTTAAAAGAGTGTTGCATATTAATGGGCAAATCTATTGAGCCATACAGGGGAGCAATAACTGTCCGTGAATAAAACACTGCTTTTCTAAAATAATATGGACTGCTTGATGGCCTGTCTTATGCTGGGCATGGATTTCAGTGCGGCAGTTTTTTCCCCACTGTGATTTATGAGCAAAAAAGGGAATTGTGCTACTACACTGACTGTACATCCTTTTAAGCAATTAAATACAAGTAAAAGGAAATCTTGCTGCTGTTTTTATTTTCACAAGTTAACTAATGAACCCAAATTTGATGATGTAATTTGTAATACATACAACGTAATTCCCCGATGTTTCATAAGACATTGTCTCGGGATGTGTTTAAGGAGCTGCCAGAAGCATTTCATGTAACCGTTCAATTTTTTGCACTGGTGTTAAATGTAATAAAAGTGGAAATGGCTGATTCAATTACAGGGCTGTAGAAAAGTATTTCTCCCCTTACACATTTTTTTTCAGACTCAGATGTGGCAGATTATCACACAGATATAATATAAATCAAAGATTAGCACAGTAAATACGAATAGCAAATTTTAAAAGATAATTTCATTTATTAAGGGATAAAAACCATTGAACCTGTACACGTGTGAACATTGAATTTCTCCCTTTGGTAAATCATGAAATAAAGGATCTATACCATGCATTTTTTAAGACGTCCAAAGTCAACTATGTTTATATATTATGAAATATTGCCTTTGGCAGTATGGGGTGTTCTTTTGCTATGAAATATTAGTTGTTTGTCTTGTGCTATTTTTTCAACTGAGCAGAAAGACGCTTGCCTTCACTGCAATGCCAACTCTCCCCATATGGGGTCGCCCTAGAGCCGCTGCAGCGTGGTATCAAAACAGAGCAGTTGCAGATCAGGTGCTAGAAGAACCATTTCAGCTCATTTTTGAGGAGAAACGATCGCACTCTGCCTCACATCACCGCTCATTGGCCGTGTTATTTACTGGGCAAGGGTGGCGTGGTCAAGGTAGGTACTAACCGGAGGGGCTGGGTAATGACTGCTTTATGTTTATTGGTCATGGCTGCTCATTTTCCAGGACAGGGAGGGGTTGCTGTGCAAAGAGCAGAATTCACGAGGATTACTCAGATATGCATGAATCAAGCAAAACTACACTATGGGCATGATTTTGATGAAGAAATAGCATCATAACATACTGTAGCTAAAAGCTCAAAAGGGTAGATTTTGCATGATAAAGGCCCTTTAACTGTGATTAACCATTTATTTAGAGTAATTTCCTCAGCCACACCTTGGTCCGATTACTGTCAGACCTAAAGAATAAAAAAATCCCTTGATTAGAACATGTCTGACAACATGAAGCAGGCGATGCCATTTGAAAATAACTCTGCTGCCATGGATTTTTTTGTGATGTGCATCACTGCTACAGAATGAACATAACTTAGTTTTGAGAGCAATGTCCCAATAATAACATGATTTAATTGCACACTGTGCTATCCAGATGCTTCACTCTCCCCAAGATGGTGGACACTAGAAACTGAAGGCAAACTGAAGGTATGTCTCATTTCTTTACCAATTAAACCACTAATGGTCTGACAACTTGGGGAGACTTATTGAGCATAGCTATTATGTTCAATGACGGTCAACCGATTCTTTAACATGAAAGATAAACTCATTGGGATGGAGACATCACAGCAGTACCCTGTCTTGGAGTGACTAAGCAGTGTGAAGCAAATACCATTGAGTGCATCAAAAGGGACACACATACTTAAAAAATGTGACTTGATATTCCGCCAAAATCCCTTTTATATATCTGCAACATGTGACAGTGCGACACTTATTAGTAGCTTTAAATTTTTGTCATACTATTATTTATTTACCATCTTGGGAGGAAATTAAATAACTTTAAGGTGAGAGAGTCTTCCACAGCGCAGACAGAGCATCTGCATAGTGTAGCAGTCACATACATTTTTCACACAGCAGCAATGTGCAATGTTGTTTCTCTAAGCTGCTAAGCTCATGGGGGAGAAACACTCTGCAACAGATTCAAAAACAGCTGTTGCAGCCTGGGTTGGTTGGAAACTGCAACAAAAAAGGTAAATATGGCACCTTTACTTAAGATTTTGTACTTTCAAGTGCCACTGAAAACCAGAGCAGATATGCAACAGTCAGACATCGGTGTTATGAAACAATTTCCTGTAAATTAACTTGCAAAACAGCCTTTTGAATATGTAAACATAATGTTCCTGTCAAAATAAGGAACTACATGATAGGAGATTTAGTCAATAGGATCCCCAATTTCCAATAGTGACAAAAAAGGCAGATGCTTATTTAAATAACAATGTATCTTGCATATTTTCCCTTTGTATTTTTCAACATGTTACACTGACTAAATACCTTAGTAAAAAAATAGGATGCCTTCAATAATGATTAAACTAAAATAATAGTAGATGAAGAACATACATATTACAGCCGAGATGGATGCACCAGCTGTTAGGGAGCTTTACTGTGTAATTTTACCAGAGTTTTTTTCCTATTGAGCTTTTCTGACAATATGAAAGAACACAGACTTAAACTCAATGCTTGATCAAATTCCTGTTTCCCTCATGTGTTAGCCAATTTAGATAATCCTCAGTGTCACTGATCCGACACCAGTGACGGGTGTTAATATGCAGTGAAATATTACAGCACTTTCAAAGTTAATTAAAGCTGGGGTGTGGATCTTTATCACACTCAATATCCATTAAAAAAATAAATGTATTATTTATCTTTCATCATTTGTCTCCTGACAAAGATTAGTTTGACTCTGAAGCAGCAGAGAGATGCTCTTGCTGAGATGAATGCTGCTTATTAAGACAAAAATTCTGAGAGTGAAAGTAGAAAATAAAGAAAAATAGAGGAGAGTTGAGAGTGTTTATGTGTCACATAAAAGAGATGTGTAAAACTGAAGAAAGGAAAAAGAAATGTCAAGTGTTGAGAAGATTCAAGTCAAGGAAATTGATAAATCTACCGCAAACTCCCAGAGAGAGTCTGGCAACTGAGCTCCTGTAGAGGTCACCGGCAACTGTGTAATCCACGCAGAACTGCTGAGTGGGCTCTTCAAGTCAGCAGGGCCAGCTGTCTCTTTGGCCAGTGTTCGTCACAATGTTGGTAGCAAGTTGGCAAAGTGTTAGGAATGTTTGAAACTGAGTAATACTATTTTAATAGGACTCCTGTGGATGATTCATTTCTGACATGCAGCTCAGTTTGGCATAAAGGTATTACATCAAATTGGACTTAGTCTCCATATGCCCTAACCAGTGTATAGATTTGCATCAAATAGGTTTAAAAGCATTCTGAGACCAGATAAAGATAAAAATAAATTATTTTTTTGATATTCTACTTCAAGCTATCTAAGCAACTTCTATTTGTCTCGAGTTGGATTATATAACTGTCACTTTTAATCTATTTCAGATTTGAAGAGGTCAGTCTTGTCCTTTGCGATTTGTTTTAATTACAAAAGATTGGGTTGATATCTCATTCTGTTATGAGAAGAAAGATCTTCAAAAGTGACTTACATGTTGTGCTTTAAGTGTCTTTGTAAAACTTCAAAATGTGTTATTTCTTGTGTTTGCAGGACCAGAGGGAGAAAAGCAACCAATAAAAAAAGCAGTACGCCAGTGTGCTGATAAAGTGAGCCAATACAGCCAGATATTTACATAGAGTACACTGGATAAAAGTATACATAATGTTTTCTTTCTTCACTCTCTGACATCAAATCAAATTAATTAATTATTTGCTAAATGCCCAAAAAATTAGATAAATGTGTCATCCAACCAAGAAGTTTCGGTCTGATAAGAAAAAAAAAGAATGATCTCAAAAGATAACAGAAAAACTATGTAAAAAGAGGAAAACCTAAAATTCATCTGTTTTTATTTACATGTGATTTAAAATGGCATCTACAATTACTAAAACCCTTCTCTATAATCAATAGAAGACCTTTTTTGCATCACAACAGTCAAACGGTTCTTTAAATTGCAGACTGGCTTTTTGCATGGTTTTACTGCTATTTGTTTGACAACTTATGTTTGCAGTCTTTGAAGTTGAAGGCCTTTTATTCCATCATCCTAATCTTACGTTACCTACACAGATTCTCTGTCAGATTCAAGTCGGGACCGACTGAGCCACTCAGAAACGTTAATTACAATCAGGAATAAAAACATGTTGGTGAAATTAAATATTTCTATAAATCAAGATTAAACGGGGTGTAGGAATACTTTGGGGCTTAGCTGTATACAAAGCAGCCATTTTGTGTATCAGCAAAACAACCTTCATCTTATCCAAAATGCTACAACAAGAGTTCTGATGAAAATCAACAAGAGGGATCATATTTCTCCTATTTTAGCTTCCCTTGATTGGCTCCCTGTTAACTCAAGAATATAATAAAAAATGTCTCCTTCTCGTATATAAAGCCCTTAATAATCAAGCTCCATCATATATCAGAGCTCTGATTACTCCGTATGTTCCTAACAGAGCACTTCGCTCTCAGACTGCAGGTCTGCTGGTGGTTCCTAGAGTCTCTAAAAGTAGAATGGGAGGCAGATCCTTTAGCTATCAGGGTCCTCTCCTGTGGAACCAACTCCCAGTTTTGGTCCGTGAAGCAGACACCCTGTCTACTTTTAAGACTAGTCTTAAAACTTTCCTTTAAAAAAAAAAGCCTATTGTTAGAGTGGCTTAGGTTATCCTAAGCCACTCTATCGCTATCTCAGCTATGGCTATCTCTAACCTATAGCAGTTAAACTGCTATAGGTTTAGACTGCAGGAAGGACATTGTCCATCCTGTCTGACAGTTGTAGCAATCAGAATTGCTTACTTTGTGCCAATTAGAGCGCGACAGATTTACTTTCAAAAGTGGAACATTACTGCTTTCGCTGTGGCACTCTGTTTAATACGTTATATGACATTATTTGGGATTATTTCAAATTTAATGGACACACAAACAGAAAGGTAAAAGCGACATAACGGACGAAAGACAGGTGAAGCAAAATGCTAAAAGAGAGACAAGGTGACAAAAATAAGAGTAGAGGAAAATGAGAGCACAAGATAACTCCTTAGAGTCTGCTTATGCCTGCAAAACGAGATACAGAAAGAATAACAAAAGCAACAGAAAAAGTGTCACAAGTACAAACAACCAATGCCTATGATAACATAACCTCTTGCTGCGCACACACACTTGTTGTGTTTATGTATCCAGTGAGCTTTGGTTTCAGCCATTCATTGAAGCTCCACTGCTCTCAGAGTAAACTTTGAAAATGGCTGAGAGTTATGAGATGAAGAGGAAGGCCTCAGAAGAAAGAAATTATGACCCGGTGTATTTGAAAGATTCTTTCACGTGATCCCCCTGAGGAGCAGAAGAGCAAGTAGGATGGTCTTGCGCATGTGCAGCCGTTCAAAAAAGGACTTGAGCGTTTCTTACCTACATTTCCGGGAAAATCGTCCACTATACCTTTAAGAAATATTTCTCTCACTTGATGCTCTTTTTGTGTCTCTGCTCTGTCTTCTCTAACCCCAGTGGGTCGAGGCAGATGGCCGTTCACAATGAGCCTGGTTCTGGTTCTGCTTGAGGTTTTCCTCCCTGTTAAAGGGGAGTTTTCCTCTCCACTGTCGCTTCATGCATGCTCAGTATGAGGGATTGCTGCAAAGCCATCGACAATGCAGACGTCCACTGTGGCTCTACGCTCTTTCAGGAGGAGTGAATTCTACTTCCCAAGACTTGATGCAATCTGCTGGGTTTCCCTAGATAGGAAACTTTTTGACCAATCTGTCTTTCTTATTAGACTGAATTGACTTTCTAAAGTGCCTTGGGATGACGTAGAATGTAACATTCAATTCAATGAATTGAATGTTGAATTTTAACTTCAGCCCTCAAGTTGGTAGGTTGGAATTCCCTCTCCGGGAGAACATTTATATGAGTTTTACGCCTTTTCATTCAGAAAATCCAACGTCAAAGTGCAAACAGATTGCACCTTAAAGATCCATTTATCTTCAACATCAAATATGGCCGGAGCCTTATTTTTCTTCAAACATAGCATTTTAAATTTTGGCCAAAAAGTTTGGACCATGTTCCACATGTTTGCTGTAACCTTTACATGCTTATGGCAAACTTATGCAAACAAATTCAATGGGTATGAATGCCTTTCCAATGCACTGTAAATACGCTGTAAACAAAATAACGTAAATGAAATGCAAAAAGAATAGACACATATAATAAAGTCTGCAAAAAAGTCTTTATAAACAATTGAGAGTATTTCTATCTAGCTCTTAATACTGTCTGCAGTGTTTATATATTATATACTTTTCTCCGGGCAGCTAACAGCAACTGCTTTAACCTAGCTTCAAAAATGATATGCAAGTATCTCAATAACGAAGTGTTCCGCGTTGTTATCAACAAATATGAAGACTGCACTTCATAAAAATACAAGCTAAACAGCATTTGACGGCGTGTCAAGGGGGGAAAAAAGCTGTACCCCTTCCAGCAGTAACTCACATGGTCATGACCATTACTGAATGTCTGCTGTATAAAAAGGCTCCCAGCCAGAGAATCATTTAAAATTAACAAGAGAGATGATATCTTGTCGCAGCTACAAGGTCAAGACCGTAACATCATTTGTTTTGCCATCTTTCCCTTTAGCATGAATCACTTCATCCTCCCAATCCTCTGCGCTGCAGCCCTGTCCTTCAAACACACACTGTCACACTGGTGTAATTGCATCATGACAGGGCCCATTCCTCATCCCCATCAATCACCCTGACTGTGATGTGGGTTTCCTCTGAATATGGCCACTGCACCTCCCCCCCCCCCCCCTCCTTCCCCTCATCCTGGTCTGCCATCAATGTTTAATGTTTATGGTGATAAATAACAGATTCGGTGTTCAGTCGCCTTTGTCCGAGCCTGGATTTCCTGGCCTGCTGCACAGTGCTTTGAGTGATACATTGACCATGCTGGGTTTGTGACAGGTTTTTCCTGTTAGTTCTGTTAGTTTACCTTTAAGTACCCTGTTTGAGTGCTGTGTTATATGTCCTTTGTGCTGGAAACACATGGGCTGATCAGAAGAAGAATGCAGCTCTTTCAACTAATCACACCCCTCAACGGTATCAAATTTGACTTCAATTTATTTTATTCAGACATCATTTTAAAGACAAAAACCGTTGATTATCCCAGCCAGATGCTGCTACCACCTTGTTTCATAGGATGCCGGGTGTTGGTTTTCAGCCACATAAACTTTTGCATAAATGTCCAAAGGAGCCAGTTTGGTCATCTAATGACGATATTAATAACATATTTTATTTTCAGGTGCCTTTCTCTGCACTCAAGGACACTGTACAATAATTCACAAAAGAGAAACAACACTAAAATAGATAAAATCACTTAAAAATATATATCAAAAGGAATAGGTACTCAAAAACAGATGTGTTTTTAGTTGTGATTTCAAATGGGGGAGTGATTCGATGCCTCTGAGATGGTTTTCAGCCATATAGTATTTTGCATAAATGTCCAAAGGTGCCAGTTTGTCCATCTGCAAAGTTCAGAGTGTTTTATTGGCAGGCTATGTGATAGACCAACACAAAGTATTGCATCATTCCGATTTTATTCCATTCTATTGTCGCTCTGGCTGTATGTATAGGTTCACTCTCCAAGGCTGGAAGCTAGCACCTGCCACTGGCAAAACGCAGGGGTACATTTATGAAGAGGTGGTTAAATGTTATCATTCCACAAGCCACAAGATAATACAGGAAGATGTTAAATCCTGCTTGGCATTGCTGCCTGTCGCACCTCCTCCGGTGCCCATGGGTCAGCTGCAGGGTCGTCAGCCAGGAACCACCATTTACCAACGTTTCGCCCCTTTAATCCTGGAACGTCTCCTGGTGGCGGGGCAATGACAGGGACGTCTCCCTGTCACCCCCTGCAGCTGAAAGATGTTATCCCCTGCAACTGTTGTCTGGGAGTTAGGTGTTATTCCCCCAGGTTCTGTCCTTCCTCCGCAGCCAGAGCCAAAAGCTCCCTTTCTCCGCCTCCTCAGCCAGTTCCTTTGTTGTCTTCCTCAGCCTACCTCCCGTGACTCCCACGTCTTTCAGGAGGCGTATGGTCGACAACCCCATGAAGCCTCGGCATCCGACCTCCACTGGGTAGATGGTAGTCTTCCAACCTGCCTCCCGGCACTCAGCAGCCAGCTCTGAGTACTTGGCCTTCTTTCGCTCAAAGGCAGCTTCGATCCCTTCCTCCATTGGCACCGTGAGCTCAATGAGGGCTACCGCTCTTACCTTTACGGACCACGCCACAATGTCTGGTCGGAGAGATGTGGTGGTAATTTCTGTGGGAAACTGAAGCTTCCTGTCCAGGTCAACCTTCATGCTCCACTCCTGGCCAGCGGTGAAGGGCATTGTTGTTTCTCTTTGCTTGAAGCGTCTGATTCCTCCTTCCGCGACAAAGATGGTGGGGTCCTCTGCCGGCGGTAGTGTTCTGCTACCCTGTCTTCGCTCCTCCAGTACCTCGGATAGTTTTCTCAAAACCTGGTCATGGCGCCATCTATATCGGCCCTGTGAGAGGGCCACTTTGCAGCTTGATAAGATGTGCTGGAGGCTTGCGTTGGGAGTATTGCAGAGTGCACAATATTCCTCATTTCCGAACCACTGGTGAAGGTTCCGAGGACAGGGAAGCGTGTCGTATGTTGAGTGGATAAGGAAGCTGAGTCTTGCCTGTGGGATCTTCCACAAGTCTGACCAACTGATGTTCCTGGTTGAGATTCCCTCCCAGGTTGTCCAGCTTCCTTGCCGTCCCTGAGACACAGCCTTGATCTTGTAGCGGTCTTCCTCCATCCTCGTCACCTCCGCCACCACCATTTCCTTTCTTTCCTTGCGGTGGGCCTTGGACCAGAAGCGTGGTGCTTCTCCCCATCCTAGGCCTGCTTTTCCTACCTGCACTCTTCCTACAATCTCCTTGTGCTGCAGCCGGCTTACCGCTTGGTCGACCTCGGTCTGGGCGTTCCACTTGCGTTCCGTTAGCATTCCTAACCGACTCATCTGCGGACTCCCGAAGCTCGAGCACCAACCTGGTCTTTTCTTGCCTGTAGCCCAGCTGTAGCGATCTTAAAGGTAGCTGGAGCATGTTCCTCCCAAATAGGCCGGCTTCAGAGAGGCACCGTGGCAGCCCCAACCACTTTCGGATGAATGAGTTGGCTTTCCCATCCATCCTACTCACGGTTGATGAGGGGATCTCACTCATTTTCAGGGGCCACAGCAGCCTCTGGTAGAGTGTAAATTGGTAACACCAGACCTTGTATTTGCCCGGGAGTTGGCTTTGGTCAATTCTCTTCAGGCCATCAGAGAGCTGCTTCATAACGGTTTTCCCCATTTGCTTGTCAGAAAGCTCGGCAGTGTACTGCCTTCCAAGGCTTTTGATGGGCTGCTCTGCGAGGAGTGGGATCTTTTCTCCCCCGACGACGAAGGTGGTGTTGTCGTTCCGGACTCCTCTCCTGAGTGACAGGCTACGGGACTTGGAGGGCTTGATCTTCATTCTTGCCCATGACATCAGCTCATCAATCCTCCTCAACAGTCTTGCTGTACATGGTGCTGTCTGAAGGAGGGTGGTGACGTCATCATGTAGCTCCTTAGCGGGGGAAGCCTCTGGCCAGTTGGCAGTTTGATTCCTCCTGCCATTTGCCTTGCACCAATGAGGATTATTTCAAACGCTGCTACAAACAGTGTAGGCGAAATGGCACACCCCATCGCTATTCCGACTTCAAGTCGCTGCCATCCAGTAGTGAAGTCCTGGGCAGTGAAGCATATCTGCAGGTTGTTAAAGTAGCTTTCTACCATGCTTCTAATGCAAGTGGGCATGTGGAAGAACTCCATGGCGTAGTTAATTAACTGGTGTGGGACAGATCCATATGCATTGGCCAGGTCAAGCCAGATGACGTGCAGGTCAGTCTTCTCCCGCTTAGCCCTCTGGATCTGGTCCCAGATCATTGTGGAGTGCTCCACACATCCTGGGAACCCTGGCACACCTGCCTTCTGGCAGTTGGTATCGATGTATTTGTTCTGGAGCAGATAGGTCGTCATCCTTCTGGCTAGTATTGAGAAAAAGATCTTTCCCTCTACATTTAGAAGGGCGATGTTACGGAACTGCCCAATATCCTTGGAGTTTGTTTCCTTGGGAATGAAAACCGCTACCGCTCTTTGCCACTCAGTTGGAATGAGTTGTTTTTTTCCAGACAGTTCTCATTAGGTACCATAGCAACTCTAGAATGGTTTCAAAATTTGTTGGGAAGACCCACCTTTTATACATGAGCAGTAAATATGAAGTTATCCCGTCTGTGCCAACTGATACTAGGTTACGTGCTTTATGAGGGAGAGCACCGCATTCCCCCCCCGGAATATAATTTAATTAGTTGGGAAGAAGGGGCCTGGATACGGTGGTCATTTTTATCTACAGAATGCTGCTGGGGAGAGACCTAAACAGCATCCCACGACGAAACAACTGTTATCAAATGTCCAGGAAGAAATACAACTCTTCCCCTACGTTTTGTCCGAACTCTATTAATTTGCAACCACAAACACATTACCAGCAAGGCATATTAATGCAGAGAGGATGAGCGCTAACATTAGTCTTTTGGTACGTCCTCCCCCATCAAAGATCCTCAGGATAGGGATTTGTAAAACATGGAATGCAGAAATAAAACAGATTATGACCAAATTTGTCTCGGTGCACATTTATTGTGTATTGTCATATTTTCTGTACAGAACATCTTTTAATATTTTTAACATATACTGAACTTGATGACTGCAACATTTTTCAATAAGCAATTTCACAGTCATGTATTTTTTTTTTTTTTACAAATGTGTAAAATATGTTTTAAACTAATAGCAACTTGTTTTTATGCTTCAGTAGCACAACGTTTCTTCTACCAGCCACAGTGGATTTTTCGTTACCAGCCCAGTTGTGCTACATGAAGGTAAACATCTGCCCAGTTCTCAGATCTTGTGCAGCTTCTAACAGTTTTACATCCAGAATTACCCTCCATCCACGTTCCCATCACCTCTGTCCAGCTTCCCTGTGCTTGCTGAAGAGAAGCATTACCGCAGCATGATGCTGCCCCCACTGTTTCTCAGCACTGTGATGGTTTGTTCAGGGTGATGTGGGGGTTCATTTTATCCAAACTCTTGATGCAATCAAAGCATGGTTTGGTGTTTCATCTGCAAGGCTTGTGGCAAACTCATGCAAAGAATATCTATAGGAATTATTGCCTTTGTCAGGCACCGCAAATACAGACAAGAAAAGGTAAATGGAAAGATGTAAAATAGAAAAAAAGATGTAAAGCTAAACTCAGTAACCTGCTCAAGGTTAAAGAATAAATTGGTCTCAAATCATGCCTGTTTTTATTGACACAAATAAGCAATCTCTCAGATTTTCTGCAAAAACAGAAGGACTCTGCCCCTGAAATTTATAAAAAGCTTCTGCAGGACTATATGGTCAGCCTGCAAAACAGAATTAATCCGGTTACATCTTAAATCAGATGACAGATGTGGAAGCTTCATTGGCAGGATGTTCTATTCATGGAAAAATGCACAAGTGAGTCACTGGAAAGCTTCTCTTCATCTGCGCTGTGCAGAGACGTCTTGTTTCAGAGTTGAGAAAAGGTTAACAGAACTAGACATTTACGGGCTAACTCTAAATATCATAGTTCCCCTTTTAATGTGAGAATTTGCATGCTGCTGTGCTGCAGTATAAAGTTGCCCTTGACCAAAGCACTTATCTAAGAACTAGAGTTGCTCCCCTGATGCCGCGCTGTGCCATGTTGCAACTAAATTGTTAGAAATTGCTGCAATTTCATAGGACTCAGTTTAATGAATCCTGGCTAAACTAGTGCAGACTTGAACATAAAGATGACTAAGATTCCTGAAAATAAATTGTAGTTATGGAGACCTGCAGAAATAATGGAGGCTACACTAAACTTCACAAAGACAAGGGTCATGGGAAAACTTACCAGGGCCTTTGGAAGAGAAACACACATCCTCCACTATAATTAACAGTGAACGGTAGGTGCTTTATCATATTTTCACCCTTTACTTAATTCCAGACAAACCTGAAAATGTTTCTGAAAATCTCAAACATTGTCTTTTTTAAAGCCAAAGCACATTGAGTTAAAGTCCCAGTAACATTTAGAAAACTTGACGGGTGACAGAAGGATTTTTTTCTTCTCTGGACTCCTCAACAACCAGTCAGTATGTATGTTTATGCTCTGGTTCTCTAATAGTGAGCTTTGGGGAGTTTTGCACCTCTTATCAGGCTTATACCCACACCCTGTGATGCATCACCATTCTGCTGGCAACTTTTGGACTGGCAATTTTACGTTTAAACAAAATAAATACAAGTTTAACTCTAATGGGAAAATCATCTCGAGAATCCTGAATGAGACGATATCGTCATTAAAGGCTCTTCATATTTGAAAGATTTGGGGATGACCTTAGGAAATGTAGGCTGTTTATGTACACCAGCATATTTATTCACCTCAACTACACGGCCACAGACAAAATCTTGGGTAAATTTTTTTTTAATTCATTATTGATCAAAAGTGTTTGCTTTTAAATCCTAGAGATCACCTTAGTTGTGTATTTGACAATTTCAAGTGGTAATTTTCTGTTGTTTGAGAATGCAGTCAGGGTGGTATGCATACATTAATTATTGCAGATCAAAGGATGCTACTCGTTTTCTCTGAAACCTAAAGTAAGAACTCATCTGCTTTCAGCAGTGCTGTTAATCCTTTTCAGATGTTGATCTGTTATATATTTTGGTCAGTAGCAGCCAAGCAGTGGGGTGAGAATTTACCTCTTCCCTTACATCACATCTGTGGGGCATTAAATTCTCCTTGTCTGTTGGTAACTGATGGAAAATCATCCGTTGGTCACCGGAAAAGTCCAGGTTCCCCTGGAGTCCATGTTAAACAGACACCAGGTTAAACTTAGTCTGATTAGAGGCACAGCTGAGCAATGCAAATTCAAACTTGTCTGTTGGTGTGTGATAATCGCAAAAGACAGAATAAAGAAGAAACTAAGCTAAACTGCTAAGCAGTCTTTTTTCAGAAATACAGCTGTCGACTATTACAGCTGAAGTTTCTAACAGAATCAATCGCCACAACAAGGAGGTGGACAGAAGTCTCCTCACTCTGCTTTGTGGCGGGATAAATTGGCATGTATGTTGAGCCTTTTCTTGTAACACTGCGAGTCAATCTTTTTAACTATTGGTCTTACTGTAGATATGAGCAAGTTGCGGGCGGGTACCACCAGCAATTTCTTTTTTTTTTTTTTTCTTTTTTTTTTTTTTTTTATTCAAAGGTGACCAACCGAGAACACCCTACAAGAGCTGCAGGTATGGGGATGCTCTAAACCTGTAATTTAGCCATCGCACTTTGGCCACCGTCACATTTAGTCAAATCCAAAGCAAACTGTGTTTTAAGTTGAGTTTTTTTTACATGTTGCCAATAACTATGGCACAATATTTTTTATTGTCAGCATGTGTCTTCATGGTGCAACTCTTTTGAGATAACATGCATGTTATCTGTGTCTGAGATAACACAGATAACATGCGACACAGACACAACAACACAATGTTTCCACAAGTTTTATTTACATACACACATACATACATACAAACTGACCAGACACACTTCTTGAAAAGCTTAGAGGAGCAATAAGCAATAAAGACACCTAGTGTTGCAAACGGAACAACACATACACAACGCCTGCCACAGAGAACAGCCATTTCTTCAACGATCTGTTGCTGCTGTAAAGCCCCACAGAATTTTTACTTCTATTTCTGGTCCACTTCTCTTCCTGACTACCATATATGGCAACATAAAATACCAAACGAACCAGGAACCAGGATGTAAACACGGTCTACGTTCTGAACCGAAGTACCAGTAGTTCCGGACCGTACCTCTAGGTTTGAAAGGAGAAATATCGTGACTAAGACATTGTTGAAAATACTGATTGTTCATTGGGAATGTTACTTCCATCCCGGGTGACAAGTGAGAATTATCTTGGTTAATTTTGCAGTAATGTTCTTACTTATTGCTTCTTTAAAGCCTGCAAATAGTTTTTAGGGTCTGCTAACAGTTGCATCAAGTCCAAAAGTCCGACATCAGTCCCTTTTTTGAAAGGAATTTCGGTAACAAGACAATTCAAAGTGCTGAACATGAACAGAAAAAAACTTATGGAAAGAAAGCACAATGCAGTGGTATCCACCTTATTTTTGACGGAAACATGGAGCCAGCGAGTTGCCGTTTTTTTGTGCAAGACTTCTGGCCGCTCACTTCCTGTCAGTGGGTAGCTTGCTGAAAAGCGACTCATGCAGCTACTTCGTCCCAAATTACTTGTCTTTATGGCTTCGAGGAAGACCGGGATCGTTTGTACGGTTAGAGGTTGTTATAGTAACGCGTGTAAAAGAAAGGTTTACGTGGAGCAGGAGTGTTTAAATCATCGACCGTAAACAAGAGCTGCGGATGCGGGGAGCCCTACTTCATTCACCCTCAGCCGAAGAATGAGGAATCTCTTCGCCCTGTGGTTAAAATCTTTAAATCTGAAGAAACCACCGAAGCGACCGTATGTTTATTCTTTTTATTTTGTGGACAAAAGACCGACAGAAGGGCACACGCCGCCAGAAAAGTGTCTGGGCTGCGAAGTTACAAAAACAAGGAGACGTCAAGAAGAGAGGAGACACAGGTAAGCTTTTTATATTACAGTCCTTGGTGTCATGTTTATATAAAAATATGGATAGTTTATAGTGACAACTTAAACTATCCATTTAAATTTTAAATTTCAAGCCTAAACATGAAATGGGCAGAATGTTTTGATGTACTGTTATAACTTCAGTTCAATCCCAAACATTTAGCACTGCTATCTTAATTAACTGAGCAGCAATCTAATCACAACGAGGCAACAGCTAGGATGTTTTTGACTCAGACGATTCACTAGCCTACCTTCCATAAGTCGCTGCTGCCTGACTGAAGGATTTCCCCTGGAGCCGCAGCATCAGAGCACTCCGGTCGTCTCGGTGGAGCCGGTTAATGTAGTCAGGATCCAGCAGAGTGAACGTCGGACTTGCTTTGGCATGAATGGACATCAGCCTCCATGAATACCAGGTCATCCACGTTGCTATTTATTATCACCGATCCAACTTTTCCACTGCGGAGGTTCACTTCGGTAAAGCCGCACTGTAGAGCCGTCCGCACCGTGTGACGACACAAACTGGTAAAAATGTCCTCGTTCGTTATATGAGGCCACTTCTTTACGTCATCCTCTCAGTCATGAATAGTTTGAGGCTGTGGCTCTGACCTGCCACTTCGATCGCTCTTCAATTTTTGACAATGTTGCTGCGACAGTTTATAATTTCTGTCAAACTAATGTTATTTGGCCGAGGGAAGCGCTGAAACGGAAGTGCCGCACAAAAAAACGGAAGTTGGACCCATAGTTACTTCCGCGTTCGAAAATAAGGTGGATAGTAGCAGCAGGTGAAGATATAAGATTGAATATATCATTAAATATGATTATTATTGGGAAAACACAGGGGAAAAAAAACTTTTCCACCGCCCCATGTGTAAGGAACTTTTTTCCCCTCTAAATATCCTTCAAATTTATTGCTTCAGATCCAACAAGGGAGATTATGTTCTGTAGCTACTTTACAACTCAAAGCAAAGAAAACCCAACGGTGCCGTTGGATCAAGACGGCAGGTACATTTCACTTTATATATATAAAAAAATTCTATCATTTGAAGAGTAGACCTTCCCAGTACACACACACACACACACACACACACACACACACACACACACACACACACACACACACACACACACACACACACACACACACACACACACACACACACACACACACACACACACTAAAGATAAAGCTGACAGAAAAGAAGATGCTTACTGTCTTCAAATAACAGTCAAAACTCTCACTGGTCTAATTTTTCTGCACACAAGACTGGAATAGTGTAAGTCTCATTTCGAACATTTATACCGACAAGAAACAAATCTTTGATTATAGGTGTAGATGTTAATCTCAATCCTGATTTTAGAAGTTCTCTTAAATAGCATGTCAGACATAATATTTGATTTAATTGGATAATCTTAGTATATCTGAAGTCAGGTTCTGCTGAAAGGTTACAAGCAGGTATCATTTTACCTGCTCTAAATAACTTTCTTGACTTTTACCTTTAGCAAAACATCCAGATTAGTTGGGGCCAGAGTCTCAACATTTAGGGGCCAAAGGGTCGGCCAGCATTCAAAACCAAATCTAAAAAATGACATGACTGTCTAATGCAAACACTGTTTTAGGAACATTTAAAACAGCTTTAGTTAAGGTCTGAACTTTGACCCTAACCCAGCTCTAATGCAAGTGTGTTTTCCAATATTTCTAAAAGAAAAGGCAGCTTGGAGATTGGCCTAAAATTTGACAATACAGTTTGAACAAGGCTTGGCTTTTTAATCAAGGGCTGAACTATGGCATGTTTCCAATCGTTTGGAGAAACACCCGAGGACAGACTACTGTTAATAACAGCAAGAAGAGGAGGCCCCAAAGTAAAAAACATTCCTTTAAAAAAATCTCAGTGGGAATGCATCCATGGGAGAACCAGAGGGCTCAAGATGATCGATAATCTCCTTTAAATAGTTAAAGGCCACCTGCTCGAAGTGGTGAAAAACAGCAGAGCGTGCGACTAAAACTGGTGGAGGAAATATAGAGGGGGGGGGGGTGATATTATCTGAGGCAGAACACTTTACATCTTATTCACAAAAAAAGTGTAAAACCTCATCACAAGCCTGGAACGAAGGTTCAGTATAAACAGTCTGTGGAACATTAGGAACATTATCAATAGTTTTAAAGGGTATATGAGGTTTCTGACAGTTTGACAGGATAAGGTTTGACAAGTGTTTGCTTTAAACATCCTTCACAGCTGCCCGATAATGACACCAACAATCTTTTAAATTTCGAAAACACTTGAAGCTTATCCTTCTTCCACTTTCTTTCTGCTTTCCTACACTCGCGTCTAATCGAATGTGTTGATTCATCCATCCATGACTCAGACTTAGTATTAGGCAGCCTGGGTTTCAATGGAGCCACAGCATTTATTACAGTCTGGCAGGTGGAACGTAACCAAGAGCTCAGGTAATTTGTATGATGACATTCGGTCTGAAGCATGACATATTTCTGGCTAAAGATGTTAGTGAACTGAGCTGCAGTGGAAGGGTTAATGATACACACCTGTTGAACAGGAGCGCTAGATTTAAGAATGTTGTCAGGAAAAACGATAACAAACAACACAGACATATGGTCTGAAAGCACTGCATCACAGATCTTCAAGTTGGATACATATAAAGCAAAAATTAATACAAGGGCCAATGTATGCCCCCATTCCTGTGTTGGCAGAAACATGCTGCATCAAGTCAAAAGAGTCAGTGAGGTTTAAAAGGTCCTTCCTCAAAGGTTTGTCAAGGGCAACAAATATGAATATTAAAATCCCCAATAATAAGAACTCTGTCTCCTTTAGGCATCATTTTAGCTAAAAATTCAGACATTCTTTTTAAAAGGTATATAGCCACGTTATATGCTTATAAAAAAGACAAAAACAAAACGTTTGATCATGATAAAATAAAGGTATATACACATTTTTGTGTATAAAAATAGCCCCAGCACCGGGCGCAATGATCAGATATAAACAGATGTGGCAGCATCTACCCGCAGTATCACATAACTATCATAATGCTGGTTTGCTTAATTAATAAAACATTATGAAATAATGCCGGACCGAGCCTGACCCTCTGCAATGCCTCGCATTAAAGCGGCAGCTCGGCGTGATCGAAGACCAGCCGTTAGTAATTAAATACACCGATCTACAGCAACTTTAAGAGCCTCACATCATAAAATGTACTCATGTCAATCAACTCTGCGGTCCCATCTGAGCAATCGGCAGGTTTAGCGTCCGCTTCAGTGAACACCAACGTTCATACTGTATTCCCAGCGACATTCCAGTCTTTTCCCTTTTGGAATCATATATTTTCTTTGCGTTTTTTGTCACTGGATCTTGGACCATGTGTAGTGTTGTACATCCTCTGTTATTAAAAAATAAAGGCTAAAGGCTTTATTTATTAACAAAAACAAAGCTTAAAATGCCAAGATCATAACTAATGCGCCAGCAGGACATGATAATCTTTCATAAAAACTTTGTATGCAGCTTGAGTGAGCTACTGACGTATATTTTAAAAAGTCATATAACGTGGCTATGCACCTTTAAAAAATTCTTATGGTATTTGGGAGGTCGGCAAATTACTGCACGCAATACTGGTTTACATCGGCCAATTCTAAAAACAAGATGTTCAAAACTACAGATGATAGCAGAGGATACTGCTTACATTTGTGAGAGTCTTTAAAAACTCTTCTGCTCTTCCTTCTCCTTTTCCCAACATTCGTGGGGAATTAAAATAGCTACAATCTAATGGCAATTATTCAGAAAAGGCGCCAGTTTCACCACCTTTCGTCCAGGTCCCCGTCAAACGGAGAAAATCCAATCCGCTTGAGATGAAAAGGTCTTTGAGGATGAAAGTCTTATTGCGTACTGACCTTGCGTTCACCAATCCAAACCTGACCGGAATACTACGTTTCCTCCAGCGGTGGTGGTCTCTTCTCCGGGGACGTGGCACGGGGGCCTGGCAGAAGTTAGTGGGTATCGCTGGTAGAGGAGGAGACAAAATTTTCCTAATCATGTTGATGGTGTTTCTGGCTGAAACCTGGAGATCCAAGAGTTTGATGATCATATACCAGCAAAGAGTTGCCGGTATATGTCACTTACTATTGTAAATGAGAGTTGATAGGAGCGTCACAAACATAAACAGAGCTCTCAATGACAGACGGCAGGCCATACACAGCGGCGCCATTACGTCAGCGGCATTCAGGACGTTTACCCTTATGGTGGTGAGACTATGGTCCAACGTTTTGCTCCTTGAGTGTAAGGTGTTGATAACTATGTAGTTCTTTTGTTTTAGTGTTTATGCAATCGTACAAAACTGTTATCAGGCCTGGGTGTGGCTCGTAACACCACACTAAATAAAAGGGGGGGGGGGGGATCATCAACTAATTCAAGGCGGGGATGGTGGCAATATATTTAGTTCTGTTTTTTCTTTTAGCTCAATATCTATAAATACCCATTAATAATTTTTTTGAGGCTTTTAAAAAATCTGCTTTAGTCTTGGTCCCTCTCAGAGTGTTAGCTTCAGTCTACTGGGTCAAATACTTTAAATTTACATGAAATGATGTTTAAAAAAAATATCCCACACTATCCCTTTCAGTGTCTTTGTGTTCAAACATTTTGGAGGTCAAGAGACGCCCAATTTCGAGTTGAAACAGCTCCCTTCCCACCATCTCTTGCTGCGTTTTTATTTAATTCATGCAACAACATACCCATCAAATACTACGCAATGAAGAGGTATCAAAGGCCTACAGCCTTAATGCACATTTTTAGTTCTCTTTTTTTGTGGCAAGAAAGAGAAGGGAGGAAAATATCTTATGTTCTTTTCAGTCTGTGGCGTTGATAAATGGCAGAGGCCACAAAAACAGCCCTCTCGCTTGTTCAAACCAGTCAAACTGAAATACATGAACAATTGTAGCTCCCTCCTGAACTGAAAGCTTTGACATTTTCCTCTGTGCTTAGAGCTAAAGGGAGACCTCCATTCTTTAGTGTTTTCATCATTCATTTTCCTCAACAAACGGCCTCTCAGGTAAAAGTCCCTTTACCTAGACGCTAATCTCTGGATGAGAACGAAACAATGGAAAAGCGTGTGCATGTGTGTGTGGGATCGATGTTTTCATTCAGAGTTGTGTGTTATGGTCACATAATGACAATAAAGACTCTTGATTCTTGATGCATTGGAAGCAATTATGATAACTGCGCATTGGAAGTACAGCTTTCTTAGCTCTGCTGACAATAGCAGAGAAACGATGGCTGCGACGGGAAGGAAAAAAAAAATGGAACCCCCTAAAATGGCTGCCTCCATAATCTTGCAGCCCATTATGATTTAAATAGGAAGAACGGACCACCTCCGCCACAATCTCAGTTACGTTAGCCCACGTGTTAGCCGAGCGTGGCATTATTCCTTTATGTCCTGTCCCCAGGTGGGAGTAGCTAAACCTCCTGGGGCGTAAATTCGGGATGCACTTCGTCAACGCATTTCACCTTATCATCAGCACAGGTGTTTCACTCTCCGGTTTGCCTCAGCGAGGCTCCAGTTTTAGCACTCCCCATCTGTGGATCCTGCTCCACTGGGTCCGAGCCTTCAGAAGTATGGCAGACTGCAGCGTTTCAGAGCGGGTTAATGGACTTCTAACCTCTCATCACTGATTAGCATGATTAATCAGACAGCAGAGGGCTGCCTGAAATCTCCTCCCCTCCTTCTCTTCCCCTCATATCACCAGCTTTCTGTTCCTGCCAGATGGTATCAATGCAAAGCTGAGAGCTGAGGAGAAATCAAAGGTAGGCTTCACATGCTCCAAAATGGAGAAGGCACAGCAGTTATCTCCTGCTGCTCTTTATAGGATTCATGCACTATGTGGAGAGTTACCCAGGGAGAGAGTGCAAATGACTCTTGACACTTCCTGGAACTGCACTTTTATAGCCAGTGGTGTAGAAATGCACAGGGACACAACAAAGGCAAATGTCTGGAAACAAAAGCGTATTTGAATTTCAAGCATTTTTGTACAGTTAGTATATATTTGTGGGTGACGCAAATAAAATTTAATTGCAGCCAAATGGGGTGTAGCTAACGCCGACGTAAAATAATCATTTATTTTGCCTATGAATAATGTCTTCAGTCAACCTCGGCGAGTCTCACAGAAGAAGCCCATTTTTAGTAGGGACCCACTAAATCCGATCCTACCTGAGCAAGACCGAGTTTACTTCTCACATAAACATGTTGGCTGGGATGCCTGAACCACCTTCAGTTCCATACACCCCTCAGGAGGACTAGCGTCTGTCCCAGCCATCATTGGCCAAGATAACGCGGACTATATATCTGCCAATGGGTAGTCTGTTAGTTATTTGGGTTTGAATTGGGGTTCTGATCTGCCATATGTGAAAAGAGAAGGGATCAGAGCCACAATAAGGCCTTTAGATAAGACAATGTAAAAAATACCTTTATTGTCCCAGAATAAATTGTCCTTAGGTGTGAGTGTGTGCGTGAATGGTTGTTTGTCCTGTCTGTCTATGTGTTGCCCTGTGACAGACTGGCGACCTGTCCAGGATGTACCCCGCCTCTCGCCCAGTGACTGCTGGAGACAGGCACCAGCACCCCTCGTGACCCCATGAGGGATAAAGCGGGTCAGAAAATGGATGGATGGATGTCCCAGAATGGGGAAATTTAGGTGTGACAGTGCCAAAAACACACAGAATACACCAGACCTTGCAGAAGAGAGGATTTATCAGAAGGGGTGGGGTACTGTGCAATTATCAACATATGATAAGGCATATTCTGGTAGAAATGCAATGTTCAGGTTAAAATAAATGAAGAAAGACAGCAGCCAGTATAGAATATTTAGAATAACATACAAATAAATTAAATTCTTACCTTTATAAACGATAACATACTTAAATGTGATAGGATACAGAGAAATAGCAGGCAGTGTTTAAATGCATGGCCTATAAGAAGGATTTCCTCATAACAAGGAAATGGATGAATGGTTGTGATAAAATTGTAATGCATAAATACAAATTAGCGATGCGGTGAATTGATCTGGAGATGGTACAACAAAACCACAATTATTTTTAATTCCATTACTAATCAAATAATACAAGAATACAATGATTTACACACCATTTTATCAAGTAGTGGAAAACTATAGCAGAAAAATCTATATTTTTATTTTGCATTTAATTTGTGCTCAAACTGGCAATAATGAAAAGAAAAAAATCAAAAGCAAAAACCCATATTATTATATTTCTATTAAATAGCTATCTGACAAAAAAATTTTATGTTACATGATACCATAAAAAACAGAAATTCTTCCTAGAAAGCTCCAGAGACTTTTTTTTTTTTTTTGGACAGCAATCCTGAACTGACTGACTCGATCACATCACAAGTAACAGAAGTGTTATGCACATGTGCAAAGCGCTTAAAAACCCTAAAGCCACCAGCTGGTGTTATTAGTTAGAAATGTCAAGGTGAACCCCAAATCTTAAAGATGGATATGCAAAACTGAAAGTCCGTCTCTCGAGAAAAAGCTTCTCTGGCACATCTGTTCTGATGAGGGCAAAGATTGCAATGAATTGGTAGCGGCATGGTGGACTTATATCGTGTTTTCTGTCAGAGGAAAGCGTTGATGTGAAACTGGTTAGTTTTGGTCTCTAGACATAATCTGTAATATGTTTAGGGAGACAGTGGTTTTTAAGAACCGGGGGTTATTTCCAAGCAAATACAAAACAAAACAAAAAAGTCGTTGGGACTTTGCATCACCACACTGACTCTAGGCCCTTCTGTGATCTGAAAACCTAAAGGCATGATTAAATCTAAAATCTATTTCTCTCGATCTTCACTGGTCCACTGTGTTTTGGAGGGTGAGCTCACAGAGGACAGGGAGAGGAGAAAATGGCTTTCAGCTGCAGCTCTATTCGACCTCCGCCCAAGCCCCGTGGGCATTGTCGTTTGAAATTCAAAGACAAAATAATTAGAGGCCGATTAGTTGAGGGCAGCCCTCTGTTGAATCAGATTAAAGAACTGTTTAAGGACACTCTTCATCATCTCTTCAAGATGTCGACTTCATGTTATGTGGAGTTTATTGAGTTGGACAAAGTCAGTAGATTTTGGTGCCAGTGGTGCCTCCAGAAATGTTTCATAAGGGGGCCAGATGGGGCCACTTAAACTCTTGGGGTGGCACTGAAACTAAAAGCCATAATTTCAGGATTTTATTCTACTGTTGTAGTAAAGCTTCCTGTAGAAAACCTAAAGACTTATGTATCAACTTACCTCAAAAAGCTGTTAATGAAAAAAAAACACTTTATTTCACATTGTGCTTTTAAGTAAAAATGTTGATGGATTTAAAAAAATTATAATGAATAAACCAATGTACACGATCAAAGGAAGAAGACAGTTATTTTACATAATATCAGTGAAATACTCAAGATTTCATTACAATCTTTACTATCTGTACATGTTAATCAGTGAACTTTGTAATAACCAAAAGTTATTTTTTGAACCTAGAAGTTTCTAGTTTGATTTTGAATAAATTACTAAAATGTCTAGTCATATAAGTGAGAGAAATCTGTATTTCAGTCAGTGCCGTGCATCCATTGGCTGTGTTTAATATGAATAATATGGGTCATTCCCCAGGGCGGCGAGCCATCAGGATATCATCAAGTTTTCTAATGCGCACTAGCATGTCCATTCAGTGTGTGGATTGTTTAGTTATAGTTTAGGCACTTTTAGAAAATATGTATTTACACTATGAAAGTTTTTTATTACAGTCGTTGATTGCTTTGAAGAGCAAATTTAAAGGCTGTAATCAATACTTTTTTTTAAAATAACCTGAACAACATTGGATCTCCTCTACCCCAAAATGTAAAATACTTAGATTGGTAAGAACTTGATTGATTTGGGGATGTCACGAACGGAGCAGAAGGACCCAGAATTTAGGCCGGACACGCAGATGAGACATAGAGGAATTTATTAAAGGCTGTCTGGTAAGACAGGGACAGGCAGACTCGGTGATCAGAGTACAATCCAAGGTCGGTACACAAAAATTGCAGTCCAAAACCGGCAGAAATAATGACAGGGATAAGGCAAGCTCAGGTTCTCCAGAAACAGAATCAGGTCGGTCAATAACAGGCAGGCAGTTGGAACAGGGCAGGAAAAAAAGGTTCAGGATACAGAGTGGCTCAGAAGTAAAAAAAGAGGCAATTGGGTAATGTCAACAGAAACACATAAAGGGAATGCTGGACAAAACTCACCAAGGGCTCGTAAAGACAATGATCTGGCAGAGTACAGGAGACAGAGGCAGATATAAGTAGGGGAGTGAGCAGGTGAGAGGAGTGAAACTAATTACCAGAATGGGTGGAGCTTATCAGGGGGGACAAAATGGCTGGAAGTAAACTGAAGCTGATTGGATGGTGACTGGTGAAGGGGAGTGACAGGAAGACAAGAATGCTGGCAGGTGAACTGAATAAAGGCTGGTGACAGAACTGATCAGAGCAGGCCAGAAGAGACTGATAATATAAAACAAAGTACAAAATCAAACCACATTAAAACTCAAACTATTCTACTCAAACTAATATATAACCTAAACCTAAGACAGAATTGATTACATGAAGAGAATTACTAAACCAAAACAGAAATGAAACTAGACTAATCCAGAACCAAAAATCAACATAAAAACCAAACCTAAGACTAAACAGAACATAAGCAAATAATAAAAACCAGAGCTAATACTAAGACAGGAGAGTGAACTAATTAAAAAGACCAACATAAACCATAACAAAAACCCAAATCATGACAGGGGAGGCTTGTCCTTCTACACCAGTCACTGGGCAAGATATGGCTGTTTACCCTGGACAGGTTGTTAGTCAAAAACAGTACAGAGACAGACAAGATAAACAACTACCAATGTACAGTTCCACATTTCCCTGTAAGTTAGAGTCTCCATTCCCTAAAAAGGACTTTTTTTTTCATCTGGAGGAAACTGAAGTAACCTGCAGAAAACCTGCTTGCAAAGAGACTTCCAATCTCCACATCAGAAGTCCCTGAAGGGGTTTGGATGCATGACTTTTTTTTTTTTTTTTTTGCTGTGACGCAACAGTGCTAACAACTGCTCTACCATGCAGCCCCATTGTTCAGGCCAGAAGATCATTATTCAATTCAATTTTATTTATATAGTGCCAATTCATGAAACATGTCATCTCAAGGCACTTTACAAAGTCAAATTCAATCACATTATACAGATTGGCTCAGTTTATACAGATTGGTCAAAAATTTCCTATATAAGGGAACCCAGTGATTGCATCAAAGTCCCGACAAGCAGCATTCACTCCTGGAGAAGCGTAGAGCCACAGGGAGAGTCGTCTGCATTGTCCATGGCTTTGCAGCAATCCCTCATACTGAGCAAGCATGAAGCAACAGTGGAGAGAAAAACTCCCCATTAACGGGACGGAAAGTGTATTCTATGCTGAACATGGATTCTTGTCAGTAGGACAGCCCAGGATTGAGAAGTAATATACAAACCTGTTAAGTTTTGACTGGCCCACAAATGCTCCTGACCTAAAGAAACTATGATAAGTGGTTAGGGAGAAGATGAGTGACACCAGACCCAACCAATTCAATTCAATTCAATTTTATTTATATAGCGCCAATTCATGAAACATGTAATCTCAAGGCACTTTACAAAGTTAAGTTCAATCATATTATACAGATTGGTCAAAAATGTTCCTATATAAGGAAACCAGTTGATTGCATCAAAGTCCTGACAAGCAGCATTCACTCCTGGAGAAGCGTAGAGCCACAGGGAGAGTCGTCTGCATTGTACATGGCTTTGCTGCAATCCCTCATACTGAGCAAGCATGAAGCGACAGTGGAAAGAAAAACTCCCCATTAACGGGAAGGAAAACCTCCAGCAGAACCAGGCTCAGTATGAACGGTCATCTGCCTCGACCGACTGGGGGTTACAGAAGACAGAGCAGAGACACAACAAGACAGATAAAAAAGCACAGAAGCACACATTGATCCAGTAATCAGTTCTACATTAGATGGTAATAGCGGGTGAGCCGTCTTCTTTGGATGATGTCACAGTCAACAGAACGCGAGACCAGGTGTACCTACTATGAAGATAAAAGAGAGAGAAAAGAAAGTTAAAGCAGAAATGACAAACCGTAATGCATAATTGAAGAACAGTAGAACTCTATAGAGTGAGAAAATTAGATCCTGATGTCCTCCAGTAGCCTAAGCCTATAGCAGTAAAACTATAAAGGTAGCTCAGAGTAACATGAGCCACTCTAGTTATAAGCTTTGTCAAAAAGGAAAGTTTTAAGATTAGTCTTAAAAGTAGACAGGGTGTCTGCTTCACGGACCAAAACTGGGAGTTGGTTCCACAGGAGAGGAGCCTGATAGCTAAAGGATCTGCCTCCCATTCTACTTTTAGAGACTCTAGGAACCTCCAGCAGTAGATGGTTCTTGATGCAAAGGAAGACCCAACGAAGTATTGAGTGCATATACTGTACTGTATATGGACATTATTATTATTATTATTATTTTTTTTAGCAAAACAACATTTATCTGTTCAAAACATTTTGGCCTCATTAGCTGTAAGCTATAATCATCCAAATGAACAGAAATCAACACTTTAAATAAATCCCTCCTTCTGCAATGGATCTATGCAGTCATATTACGCAATACATTTGAATATTATTGAAAAGTTCATTAATTTCAGTAATTTGATAAGTGAAACACGTTCGACCTGTGACGTTCTAAAATATTGTCAAGTTTGTGAACACCTGGTTCCACTTTACTCTAAATGAAGAAAATTTAAATGTAATATAGTTTAAAGAACTACAATCCTACGCCTGACCGTGAACCAGGCGTCCACAGAGAGGACCCACTAGTTCCTGTTCATGGTATGCAGGTGTCAAAGATTGTACCCTTGTTTTGCACAAAGAACATGATTTGTGCTCATCTGACACAGGATAAAGTGTCAGTCTCAAACACAAATCTACACTGGATGAATCTGGGAAATAACCTAAAAAACAACTGGTAAATCTGTTAAAAATCGGAGCTGTCATTATTTTACTTATCCCTTCAACAATGTAATGGATTAGATTTAACTGGAAATCCTTTCTGAAATTGAAGTGAGATAAAAATGACTGGTAACACAAACATAATCCAATTGACTTTTGAGAACATTACAGTGAAATTTCCTTCTCTGATTAAGTCTAAGATTAACGTTAGATACTAACAGCTGTATAATCCCCATAACTAACACCACCCATCCTGTTGCACCGATTTTACAGAAAGGTCTCCTTTTCTAACACCATTTAACATATTTAGTTTTCTCCAGTTTCATCTTTCTATTGTTCCACTACTTTTTGTTTTATTACATTTATCCATTTTGTTTAGTTTTACTTAATTATATTTCTCATAAACATCTGGGCAACAGCATAGGATGGGTGTTAGCTACTTTGTTGTAAACTTCACTGCTAATATATCTGTGCAGCAAAACTAAATTGATTTAACAAATCAAGCTAAAGCCCGAAGCAGTAACGGTACCGCCACCCATTGGGCTGATACAGCAGTTGGTTACTGTCGAGGAGAGAATAAATATATTTTTGAAACATATAAAGAATTATGTTTCTGTATAAACAGCACACAGAACATTTATCTAGTGGTTGCTTGAAATGCTCACATGTCATGTCAAGCTGATTCTCTGCCTCCTTTCAGGTCACTTGACCATTTAAATGACTGTAAGGTAAAACTGCCAGATAAAACCTGACGTCTGGTGCCAGACATGTTGACAAGTGTGTTTGTCAGAATGTTTCATGGCGTGAAGAATGCCTCATCAAGATGTAAACAATTGTTTAGAATCTTCAGTAAAAACCTGGGTCATGTTTTGGGTTTGTGGACCACAGGTAGGGCAAGAACTCGGGAGTCGTATATTGAGTTGAATAAGATTTATTAATAAGTAAACAAGGCTTGCAGGCACGCAGGGAAAACAGGAAACAAGGCAAGTGGAGGCCAGCTCCGAGGTTGCATGGCAGAGGACCTAACAATAAATGAGACTGAGCCGGCTGCTTATATAAGGAGTAGGAGGCAGAAGGAGCAACAGGTAGCATCAAAAAATAGAACTATTGATATGATGATTAACTTAAGTAAGACAGAAATTAAAAGCATTATTAAACAAAGAATGAAAGAAAGGTGGCAAAAACAATGGGAAGAAGAAAGGAGAGGAAGATGGCTGTATAGGATTCAACTGAAAGTCGGAGAAATCAGGATAACAGAAGGAAACAGAAGAGAGGAAACAGTTATTTCAAGACTTAGATTTGGACACACAGGATTAAATAAAACACAATTCAAAATAGGGAAACATATATCTGGCAAATGTGAATATTGTGGACAAGATGAAACAGTAGAACATGTAGTAATGTATTGTAAGAAATATGAAGAAGAAAGAAGGAATTTGGTGAGAGATCTTAATAAAGAGAAAATGAAATTTGATATAATAGATATTCTGCAGAAAAAGTCAAAATATAAATGTTATCAATATTTATTTAAATATTTAATAATAACAGGATTAATTAGGAGGATTTAGTATTTATAAATTAATATTATAGATATAGATATATAGATACATAAATATAAGCATATTTGGGAATATGGCCATTTTGATCCACACTCCTCACCAGTTGGTGGCGGTAATGCACACTGGAAAGCTGTTTGCCAACCGCCAATAAACTGTATAAGAAGAAGAAGAAGAAGAAGAAGGAGCAACAGGTGGCAATTAGCACAGGTGAGGAGAGTGAAAGGCAATTATAGCTATAGTTGGTAATCCTGTTCAGAAACACTTTTCTTTATACTGGGTAAAATGGTCCTTCTATCCTGACATTAATCAATACATTATGTTTTCAGAAAAAGAGGTAAAAAAATTAGATCTCTAGTCAGAGTTTTTACAGGCATGCAGCTCTCACAATCACTGCCATTCGCACCGAATGTTAGTGTCCGCTTGCTGGCAGCGCATTTACACTTCTAGTGTTTATGCATCTGGTTTGCTTCGGTGTTAGCCGTTCATTCTAGCTCTGCTGCTCTCACCGTATACTTTGAACATGGCTGAGAGTCGCAAGACGCAAACCGTGTTCAAGTTTAAGAGAAGAAGAGGAAGGCCTCAGTGCAAAGAAATAAGACCAGAGTGGATTTGGGAGATTTTTTTCACGCGATCCCCCTAAGGAGCGGAAGAGCAAGGTAAGACGGTCTTGTGCATGCTCAGTTATTCAAAAAGGGACTTGGGGAAACTTCTTAAAAAATCTCAGACTTTACCTTTAAGCAGAAGGAATGGAGGGCAATGAGCTGGCAGGGGCAGAGGCAGAACTGAGTCTAACAGGGAAACATGAGAATGCTCGGACACAAGGGAAAAACCTAACTAGACCAAGGAAAGCAGGGAGAAAATAAAGAACAAACTAATAAAATCATAAGAAAAGATATTTTGTATTTTTCTTGGCAAAATCTAACAATAAAATTAAAATTTTGGTGAAGAATAAATTAGGGGACTCCCTATTTATTCAGACTTAAAAAGACAAAAATTGCATGGAGATCAGGTGAGAACATTGTTACCATTTTTAAAGAGGTTAGCTCTGTTTAAACTTCAGATGTTTTATTTGACACACTCCTGACTGTTGAAGTGAGAGTGAACACCATGATGAAATCAAAGGAACTGTCTGAGGCCTTCAGAAAGACGATTATTGGAGCTTATAAATCTGGTAAGGGATTTAAACAGGTATGAAAATATTCTGAAATTAAGGCCAGAAGAATATCAGGGCTTCTGGAAAAGTGATATTTGGACAGCTAAGTTTAAATTGAATTATTTGAACACCAGAATGGAGAACTAACTAAGAAACATAGAGGTAGAATGGTAATGGTTTGGGGAAGCAGAACTGGACCGTGCAACATGACAATGACCCAAAGCATTCTGGTGAGCCCCACAAGGACCCACTGAGAATTTAGAAAAAAAAAATCCTGAGCTCAGGGCTTAGGTGTTTTTGAGAAGCTGTGTGTGTGTGTGTGTGTGTGTGTGTGTGTGTGTGTGTGTGGGGGGGGGGGGGACTTGAAATAAGCTGTACATGCAACAAGCCCTTTAATCATTTCACTGCTGAAAGTCAGGGTAAATGGCTCCAGGAAGCGTCTCAATTAAGTTATTTCAGCCACAGTAGGTAACAATAGCCAATGGGGAGCAAAGTGTCCACATTTTTCCACAGTTATATTACCCAGTTATATTGACATACTTTGTTCAGTGAGCATTGATTTGTGTTACATTTCCTTTGAAAGCACTGAAAAAAAGGTTAAAAATTAGATCTCTAGTCTACTATCTGTCTATAATTCTTTGCACAACTGTACACCCCACAAACAAAGTGCAATGTTGTTTTGTTATTTATGATAATACAAATGAAATATAAAACAATCATTTCACTTGGCTCATTCGAGAGTCGAGATAAATAGAAAATACTTTTTTTTTTTTTTGCTTTTTATAAACCGCAATTTCAAGAAATGTCATAGGGGACAGCATTTACCATTCTTTAAGGGGTGTATTCAAAATCAGATAAGTTTTCAAAGTCTTGTGCAGTGTTAGACTCAGTAAAAGTGTTGCAGTGACGAGTGGAGACTGCAACATAAAGTCTTCGGCTTTTGACTTTCTTAATGGGGTTAAGTTCTGAACTCCTTAGAGATAAGTTACTGTGTGAAAATTATGCTTTATGTGTCCTAAGATACTCTTTTACTCTCCTCTCACTGCGCTTGAGCCTTATAAATCCTGCCATTCTCACCTTGGAATATTGCATACTGATACAGGTACATACTCAGCTCTTAAATAAATTAGGACCTGTGTCTTTTAACTTTATTATTTCTCACATACGCATGAGCCATTTTTAGTAGTTGACCTCCTTCTCCGGTATGAGTAACTCTTATTTGGTATGACTGTTCTGAATATTAAACAGAGCAGACCTTTTCTGCTGTGTGATCTTCATACTGTAGGGCAGCACAAACGCATGCTTTAAAACTTCAGTTTTTGGAAATGTAGCAAAAATATGTTTTGATTTCAGTTATCTGTGGCCTTAGAACCAATCTGCAACTCTCATGTTTATTAATCCTTGATTAAATAATATAGAAATCCATCCATTATCTATGCTTGCTTATCCAAGCAGGGGGCTGGCTGATGCCTATCTAGAGAGGTTATTGGGTGAGAGGCAGGGTAAACCCTGGACAGGTCACCAGTCCATCACAGTAATATAAAAATGTAAAAACAAATTATTTTTTGTTCACTTTTCTGAGAAAAAGCAGAACAAAAGACATTACACCTACACCATGAGTTGCTTATGTGATAGACCAACACACAGTAATGCATGTAGCACTCGTTCATCATCTAAAAATCAAAAAAGTATGACAAACCTACTTAGGCTACTGTACGTTCACACTGCAGGTCTTGATGCTCAATTCCGATTCTTTGCTGAAATCAGATTTTTTTTGAGGTGGCCATTCATACTACTATTATATGTGACCATCATCAGACTTCTGTCTGAACGGTTCAAGACAGCAAAGCGATCTGCATGCGTAGATGACAGAAGGAGACGTCACATTTTTAGAAGTGTTCAATAAAGTTTTGTTGAAAATAAATACTGGCCGACATCTTTCCTTGTTATTATCAGAAAGGTGTTGCACAATGGGAGCCAACAATATTAAGACCATCATAGCAAGATGAAGTAAGGTAAGACGAAAGCAGCACAGCTATTAACAAAGGTCTTTTATGGAGCGCCAACTGCTACTACTGCATGTGGATGTGTAGTGAGAGGCAAGAAAGTGATGTGAAAAATGGATAAAATGCGACATGACCGTTTAGACTCTGGACGTTTAAAAAAATAACTGATACATATCCGAATTAGTATCACATATGGACCAATATGGAAGTGGCACAAATCAGATTTTTTTTGGGGAGTGAAAAGATTGGAATTAGTCCGTTCACACTGCCATGAAAAAGATGGATATGGGTTGCATATGGGCAAAAAGATCGGATTTGGGTCACATTACAAGTACAGACATAGCCTAAGACATGGATGTCCACCTAAGCGAACAGGAAAGGGAGACCGTTAAAGCTATAGCTGGTAACCCTGTTCAGAAACAATTTTGTCAATTCTGACAGTAGTAAATACATTATGTATTCAGACAAAAGGAGGTTAAAAAAATTGGTCTCTGTGAGAGCTGCAGGCCTGTAGAACCTCTGACCAATTCCTGCCATTCGGTCCCAATGGAAGAACCAATCAGATGCCGGCCCACGCCCCTCTCTGTCCCTCGAGTTCCGGCGGTATCGCTTTATCTATTGGCCGTCTCACATGCCAATCATTGTGACGTGCTCGCTTAACGCCAATGTGGTACACGTTCCTTGGCTGCGCATGCGCACTTCTAATGTTTCTGCATTCGGTTAGCTTAGCGGTTAGCTTTGGTGTTAGTCGTTCATTGTAGCTCCGCTGCTCTCACCGTATACTTCGAAAATGGCCGAGAGTCACAAGAAACAAAGCACATACAAGTTTATGAGAAGAAGAGGGAGGCCTCAGAAGAAAGAAATAAGACCAGACAGGATTTGAGAGGTTTCTATTCACACAATCCCCCTGAGGAGCAGAAGAGCAGGTAAGACGGTTTTTCAAAAAGGGACAGGGCTGTTTCTAACTTACATTCACAGAAAAATTGCCAACTTTACCTTTAATCAAACAAGAAGCTCTAAATCCCACGATAACTCAGAAAGCGCTATAGCAGGGGTCACTAACATGGTGACCCCAAGGACCATATGTAGTGCCCTCAAGCCTATTCAAACAATAGCACAACCCTCCAATGAGCTGCATTTAAAATGTTCCATCCATATTCTGTCCCGCTTAATCCCTCATGGGGTCGTGGGGGTTGCCGGTGCCTATCTCCAGCGTTCACTGGGCGAGAGACAGGGTTCACCCTGGACAGGTCGCCAGTCTGTCGCAGGGCAACACATAGACAGACAGGACAAACAACCATTCACTCACACCTAAGGACAGTTTAGAGAAGCCATTTAACATAACAGTAATTTTTTGGACTGTGGGAGGAAGCCAGAGTACCTGGAGAGAACCCACACAGGGAGAAACCTCATGCAGAAAGACCCGGGGTGGACTCGAACCCAGGACCTTCTTGCTGCAAGGCAGCAGTGCTGCCCACTGCGACACTGTGTAGCCCTAATACTTTTCCAAGATACGGTAAATGTGCTGCTACTATGTCATGAAAAATGCTTTTTGACAAACTTTTTTCTAACCATTTCACAGACAGAATCAGTGTTTTTGAACCTTTGCAGTGAACATTACGACCAATTTTTTTTACATATATTCTTCAGTAAAATGTTCTAAAATGTTATTCTATTTAATTGCTCTTCCTCTTTAATCATACTTGTATTTACATTGATATAAAATGATAAATGCATTAAAAACATGTTTATATTACATAAAGTTAAGCTTTATGGTGAGCTCTGACTCTTCTAGTTCAAAGGTCAGTACAGGTACTCCTTCATATGACACAGAACCAATTAACTAGCTCTCAACTTCTAAAAGGTTGGTGATCCCTGGGCTATAGAGATCTAAAGCTAAGGGTGAATGAAAACCAGTGGCGGCTTGTCAATAGGAGATGTCAGTCACCTCCCCATCAAAAGTGCAAGAAACAAGTGCAGACACAACAAACATACAAGATTGGCTACAAAATAAGAAGAAATTATCACATCCATCCTCTCATACATTGTATAAAATGATTTTTCAGTGTTCACTTTTTTGTGTGGGCCTCCTAATTTTGACAGACTTAAGAATGGGGCGGGTATTCACCTTCCAGCAGGACAACTAGCCTGATCATAAAGCGAGACTTACAACTTACTGGCTTGGAAGAAATCATATTCATGGGTTACAATATCCTAGTCACTAAATCCAATTGAGAATCTTTTAGAAGACCTGAAAAAAGCTTCAAGCAGCACTGAACAGCCTTCACATCTCTGCGCTGTTCCAGCATGTGTCAGGACTGCAGCAGGGATGGACTGGGACTACAAAACAGCCCATGCACTTTGAATCAGCCAGTCCACAACAATTGGTACAGGGAAGTCATCAACGCCTGTCCCAATTCTTTAATCATGGCTCATTACACTACACCATCCAAATCATTTTGATGTTGTGCTAAGAGAATATTATTCTTCTAATCTTGAATATTCACAAATAAATGAAGATCTCATCACACTGCAGTGTCTCTGGCTGAATCAATGCAAAACAGGAATGTGAAACATACGACACCTACTAGGGGTTATGGTGAATCTCTTTTCACAGTACATTTGCCCCATTTTTGTGTTTAAACACTCGCTGTTCTGTATTTTATCTTCCTCTGAGGGTGGTAAAAAGTACACCCACACACAATGTACACAATACACATACAAATAAAAATAAAAATACACAATACATATACAATTAGTATCTCAATGGCATAAAACTAAGTGAAAAATAAGCATGGTGGTCATACAACCCTCTCACTGTTGTAGATAGAAAGTTCGGAGAAACAAGTGGGTCTTAGGTTTGCTCTTAAAAGCATCAACAGAGTCAAGTAAACACAACGGGAGCAGCAGATCATTCCAGAGCCTCGGTGTGACGTCCTGCAAGGAGCGACCTCCTCGGGACTTAAAAGAGGTGCGAGGGACCATAAGAAGGTTCTGATCCTATAACCTCAGCCTCCAAGAGAGAGTATAGAAACATAAAAGGTCTCTGATATACGAGGGTGCATGACCATGCAAAGCTCTGAAACTCAGTACCAAGACTTTGAAATTGATATAAGAAACTGGAATCCAATGAAGGGATTTAGTTGCTCATAGTGTCGTTGGACACCAAAAATGGATCAATCAAAGCAACTTTGGTATATTTATAGCTTTCTAGGTGAAAGTTATAACATTATTTCTTGGCAAGAATGCAGTTTGAAACATGGCCACATCACCTAATCATGCACAAAAACTCTAACCTGACAACAGCCAGCTGTATATCGCTCCGCCTAGCTCCACTCACATACATCTGGGACTCCGCCATAGGAATTGCATTTACAGAAGGCTGGGCCTTATCAAAAATTCTTGCATATGATTGGATAAGCCACTTGTCTGTCATCTTTATTGACGTGCTATTTCAACCACTCACACCGAAGCTAACCCGTGACGCTAATGATAGCGACGCAGGAAAAAAAAAAATAAAAATAATAATGTGTTTGCGGCTCTAGTGGCATGCGTTTTATTGACAATGAGCTGACAGGAACAGGGGGGAAGACAGGCGGCAAAGCGCCGCGGGTCGGAGTCGATTCCGGGGCGACCGCGTTGAGGACTAAAGGCCTCCTAACATGGTTAGCGCTAACCGCTAACCGCTCCGGGGCGCGTCCGCGTCTGCACGTCCGCTGGCCCCGGAAAACAAAACTTGCCAAATCCGGTCGGGAGAAGGGCGAAAACATCGTTTCCACCAACAAAAGCCTTCAGAGGCGTTCTCTGATGTTCTTTTAATGAAACAATATTAGGTAGATTGGACAATACGGAAGAAATAGCAGCATTAATGCTAACGCTTGCTTCCTCGACGAGCCGCCATTGCTATCAAAACAGTCTCACGTCATGGTCGCGTCTCCACTACGTCACATATATGAAACTCCAGCCCTGCGTCCTGATTGGCCAGACCATAAAATTGGTTGGAGAAATCATTCTCTATCGGCGGTGTCCCAGATGTATGTGAGTGGAGCTAGGCGGAGCGACATGCAGCTGGCTGTTGTCAGGTAACAAAAACTCACAGTTTTGAAAATTTCCCTTAAGGTGATACTGAATAAATTTGAAGCCAATTATCTCAAAATCCTGAGGACAAGTTTGACAACTGTAAACTCTAAAAAAACCAACTAAACTAAAAAGAAACTTTGACGCAGGACGGCTGGCTTCCAGTTGGTTATAGGACATATCACAAGGGGATGTTTTACCTATTTTTGTCTATGGTATCTCGTTTGGCCTGGCGGTTTAGGTTTTAATGTGACTAAATGTAAGATTGTTGAAAGGTATATGAATACTTTTGCAAAACATTTCTAACAACAGTCTAAAGGAACCTCAACCTGTAAAGCATTTTTCATACTATTGTTATCAAAATCACTGTAATATTAGATTGTGATAGTCTAAATGCTGTGTACAAAGCTGTGTAACTCCAAGGTAGGTAATCCATTTATCTGCACTCCACCTGCCTTTGATGTACATTCAAACGAAGCTTCAAAGTTCAGGGAGATGCTCTGGTTTGTACCGATGACTTAAAAAGGGCTCAAAGTGTGTGGCTGCAAAACATATGATATAAAGTCTTCCACTTCGCCGCATAAGAAGCAGCTGTGGGGCACGCAGGGTCACAGAGTTAAAAGCTGTGTACGCTTTCAACAAATGACCCATGTGCTGCGATAAATGAGAAATAACTCAGGCAGTATTTGGCTTTATTTGTGTTCAAGGTCACTGGAGACTGGGATCTATCTGTACCAGCAAACACAGGCGGGCCAGGGCCTCATACACATTACGCATGCACGCTGAGCAGGGGAACTTTATCTCCCATTTCCAAACACATGATTCATGTGATCTCCTTTACCAGGGTTTCGGTTTTAGACCAACGGTTTTATTCAAGGTCCTACATCATAGTTGTGTTGTGAGATTTTTATGTCCCCTTTTCTTTGATTTACCTCTCAAAGCAGATGTAGTCCCATAAAAATACAATCCAAATCCTCAATCCACAAAGAAAACCCCTCAGCCTGCATGCAGGCCCTTCTGTCACAGCGGGAGCTTCCCAAATGAGCAATTGCAAAGCTGTACTTGAGTACAGCCTTTCTTGAACTTAAAGGCACCGTTCAGGCTTTATGAAATGGGTTTTGTAGAGTTATAATGAGCACCTTACCCTGGATGTTGATAGCTGGAAAGCTGGAGACTGACATTAACAGCTCGTGCAGTGGGGTCAATGCCAAAAAAGTTTTCTGTTCAATTTACAGTGCTGGATCTGGAACTGTCCCCACACTGACTAGCTGTTAGGTTGATATTGCTTTGAGATATTGAGGCCCCAGTCCACACAAAAATGAACCCTGTAAACTTTCATAAATGATTAAGAAAAAATGTGCGTCCACTCGAGAGTGGGCGCAGCTCAACTGAAAACACTGTAGCAGGTATGCTGGGCCTATTGGTGGCGCTGTGACATTGTCAGAGAAACATGCATAAAACTCCAGGCATGTGCAGACAATCCATTTGAAGTAAATACAGCAACACGGTGGAGGATCAGACACAAAAGCTACTATGCATGTTGAATGTGATCTTGATGTGGGTTGGCAGGGGACACAAGAAAAACTCCAAAGATGCTACTAGCAGCCACTAGAAAGCTAATATTTGCCTTAGTGTGAACGCAATGCCGGATGGCGACATCTTTGTTTTTATTTGTGAGAGTGAGGCACATGCGGATTATGGGGCGAGGCAAAGCTACGACGTCACAGTTTCAAAAAAGTTACAGCTCGCATGTACACACGGAAACACGAAACCAGGATTTTTGAAATGTATCCACTCTGGAACCCATTTTCAGAAACGGTCGTTAATGGTCTCCCAAAACATCGGATCCATGTGGACGCACAGCCTAAGCTACTGATCTTGTTTCCGTGTGCAAATCCATCTGTGCAGAATGGGAGGCAGATCCTTTAGCTATCAGGCTCCTCTCCTGTGGAACCAACTCCCAGTTTTGGTCCGTGAGGCAGACACCCTGTCTACTTTTAAGACTAATCTTAAAACTTTCCTTTTTGACAAAGCTTATAGTTAGAGTGGCTCATGTTACCCTGAGCTACCTATATAGTTATGCTGCTATAGGCTTAGGCTACTGGAGGACATCAGGATCTAATTTTCTCACTCTATAGAGTTCTACTGTTCTTCAATTATGCATTACGTGTTGTCATTTCTGCTTTAACTTTCTGTTCTCTCTCTTTTTTTCTTCATAGTAGGTACACCTGGTCTGGCGTTCTGTTAGCTGTGACATCATCCAGGGAGGACAGATCACCACTACTACCATCTAATGTAGAACAGATTACTGGATCAATGTGTGCTTCTGTGCTTGTTTGTCTCTCTTGTTGTGTCTCTGCTCTGTCTTCTGTAACCCCCAGTCGGTCGAGGCAGATGACCGTTCATACTGAGCCCGGTTCTGCCGGAGGTTTTCCTTCCCGTTAATGGGGAGTTTTTCTTCCCACTGTCGCTTCATGCTTGCTCAGTATGAGGGATTGCTGCAAAGCCATGGACAATGCAGACGACTCTCCCTGTGGCTCTACGCTTCCCCAGGAGTGAATGCTGCTTGTCGGGACTTTGATGCAATCTCACTGGTTTTCTTATATAGGAACATTTTTGACCAATCTGTATAATATGATTGAACTTGACTTTGTAAAGTGCCTCGAGATGACATGTTTCATGAATTGGCGCTATATAAATAAAATTGAATTGAATTGAATTGCATCCATTGTCTATTCCTACTTATCTGTGCAGAGTGGCTAGCACCTCCATCCAGAGGTCAGTGGTTAAGGTACAGTGTCGCCAGTCCATCACAGGGCAACAAAGAAACCGACAGACACAACCACACTCACATACACACACACACACACCCAAGGGCAATTTAGAGAGACAAATTAACCTAAAAGTTATGCTGCTGGAGCTGGAGTACCTGGAGAGAGCCTACATTTGCACAGGTAGAAAGATTGCTCCATATATATATATATATATATATATATATATATATATATATATATATATATATATATATAGAGAGAGAGAGAGAGAGAGAGAGAGAGAGAGAGAGAGAGAGAGAGAGAGAGAGAGAGATAGAGAGATAGATATAGACATAGACAGATAGATTTACTGTAGATATAAACATATAAAGAAATGTGGGCTTGATAAAAGGTTTATGCTTAAATTTCTGTATATTTACCATAACAGGACCACATGACCGTAAATACAATATTGCATATGTGTTCCAATGAGTAAACAAGGAGAAGCAACAGAAAGCTGAAAGGAGCTAAACAGACATAAAGAAAGTAATAAACAGAGATCTAAGAGAATTAATAAATCCAAATCTACTAAGAAAAGAACTCAAGAATAAATTAAAAACCTAAACAAAGAAAATAATTAACAAGGCAACATTTTTCTTACAATGAGCACAGGGAAATTACCTGTATGGGTTAAGACCTAAATATATTGTTTATTATATTGTTAATTATAATAAACAATAAGGAAATGCTGTAAAAATAAAAACAGAAGAAAGAAAACCCAAACACCTAGAGATGGTGGCATTATTTTAAGGCATTTTACATATTTTCTTCCAGGGGTGCCTATAAATGTGGAGTGTGACGTAATTATGAAATATGTTACAAGCATAAACCCCGCTCCCTTGTTTGCGAACACCAGAGTGTTCAAGCACTGCATTACAAAAACCAAGGATGAATAATTTAACTTTTTTGACATTGATGTTCCTAGAAAATAGAAAAATCTTGATATTTTGTCAGATCAATATATTTTGGTGATTCTCTTCAGCCTTCCTCATCTTCCTACATGATAAATCATCACCTGTTTTATGTGACACTGTGTCTTTCTTACTTTTTTTCGTGTCGCATACTCATTTATGCCTGTATGATCCGATGTGCAGTCAATGTGCTCCTTTCTGATAAATTGGATTTGGCAAAGGGACACTGTGCTCTGCTTTCAGGCGGCTGATGAGGCTCAAGAGAAGATAATCATACATTTGCAGCACAATCTGAATCACCGTGTTTGCGGAGAGCTGCAGGCCAGAGAAGAGCTTTACCATGGAATTGCACTTCAGCTTTAAATTGTTTTTCTAATTTCGGGTTTTGTTGTTTCAAGACATTTTAAAAGTTTGTCTTTTGCCAAAGAAATCTAATTGAGAGTTTGTCCGGATATCTGGCCCTTTACAAAACTGCCATCAGCTATAAGCATCAAGGAATAGCGTTTTTTTTTTTTATTTGTGGAGCCATCGCGTTTACTTTAATAACAAGTTTACTCCACAACTGTGACAGTCAAGGTGTTCTCTCTTTGCATACCTCTGCATTTTAAAACATGAAGTTACAATTTTTCCAATGTTAAAAATATATTAGGCTTAAAAACCTGACTCACACTTTGATGACAGGGGCCTAGCAGGGTTGGTAGGCTGCCACCCCTGGTTCCTGGGGGGTCTCTGACGGCTCTGTCCCAGGCTCTCCTTTGCTGTCCTGTGGATGGATGCGTAATGTCCCAGTGGCAAGCTGCCTGGGCTCTGTACTCCGTGGGGAGGCTGGTTTCCTGGGTCCTTTCTGCTGGCTTCCCACCATGGAGGTGGGGTGGGGTTGGCTCTCTGCATCCATTACTAATGTACTCATAACACACTAGCTGTGTTGCCCTGTAGTTCTCTCCATCAGGAGCCAACGTTTTGTTCCATATTCCCGCTGTCTGTGTTGTTTTCAGTAAATTTTTTCTCTTTGCAGGTGTTTTTGGGTGTCTTTCTCTGCTTTCCCAAAATCAACTAATGTTCTTTAGCAGCTGGCTTTCGGATTTTGAAATTTGTGTCTATATATTTTCTCTGAGTCTTTGTCCTTTCTCTTAAACCAGCGGTCTCGAATCCAGGTCCTCGAGGGCCGGCGTCCTGCAAGCTTTAGATGCATCTCTGCTTCAACATACCTGTCTCCAATATGAGCTCTTTAGCAGAGCTCTGCAGAGCTGGGCTGAATGCTAGTGAGGTAGGTCAGCCATTTGATTCAGGTGTGCAGGCCAAGAGACACATCTAAAAGTTGCAGGAGAGCGACTTGAGTTTGAGACCACTGTCCTAAACCGTTCGATTTTGTTTGTAGTTATTGCCAGCACTAGTCTGTCCTCCCAAACATTGTGATAAGAGCAAACATCATATTCAAGTGTTTGTGTAAAGAAAACAATTATGTGTGTTAAAGTAATAGCAAAATAGAAAATAGAAAAACATGCTAAAATAATGACGTTACTAACAATTTCTAAAACGTATAAAAGAAGAATTAGGCAAACTACTTTTGAATTTAAAGGAAATCTTCTCTAATCCACACAGGCATAACATTATATCTATATCTGGTTGTTATAACTGTCTAATCCTTGAAGGGTTACTGAGCCAGACGGAGGTATAGTAAACCTTTCAAAAGGTCTCCAGTTTATTACAGGATTATACTCACAGGCTCAAATATACTCAGTCATTCCCACCAATATTTGATAAAATATTCCTTTGCAACTCCACAAGCTTTGTCTGTCAGGTGGATGCTGAGGTCTGTTTATATTTCGCACCTCTTTTGTATTGTTTATTATCTCTAGATTCATGTCATTAGTAGCTCTCTGTTCCTCATTGGTTTAGTAGTTTATCCTTATTTATCCTTATTTAGGCTACGTTCACACTGCAGGGAAACGCGACTCAAATCCGTTTCTTTTGCCAATATGTGACCCATATCCGTCTTTTTTATGGCAGTGTGAACGGCCCAATTCCGATCTTTTCACCCAAAAATCCAATTTGTGCCACTTCCATATGTGGTACTAATTCAGATATGTATCGGATATTTTTCAAACCGTCCGCAGTCTGAACGGTCATGTCGCACTTTATCCGTCTTTCACGTCACTCTCTTGTCTCTCGCTACACATCCACACACAGCAGTAGCAGTTACTTTCTTCTTACCTTAGTTCGTCTTAATATTGCCAGCTCCCATTGCGCAACAGCTTTCTAATAATAACAAGGGAAGACACCGGCTGGTATCTGCATTTCTTCTTTTTTTTTTCAACTTTTTTTTCCAACTTTCTTTATTGAACAGTTCTAGAAACAATTACATTGACTATTCCTCCCAGAAACTTGCTCTGTGAGATCTCCCTCTGTTTTCTGCGCATGCTGGTCGCTTTGTTGTCTTGAACCGTTCAGACAGAAAGAAGTATGATGAGGGTCGCATTTAATATTAGTATGAACGGCAACCTAAAAAAAAAAAAATCTGATTTCAGCTAAAAATCAGAATTGAGCATCAAGACCTGCGGTGTGAACGTAGTCTAGATTCTGCTCTCACCCTCTCTGTCAGATCTTTCCCCTCTCTCTTCCTCAGCCTAATTACCTTTACTCTTCTCTAATTGCTCCACATGTCGTTCCTTCTGTTTTCAGCTCTTTTTAGTCGGTCAGACTGACCGTAGATTCTTGTTTTGGTCTCCATCGTGTCATGTTCCTGACCCTTGTCCAACCTGTCAACCTGTCAGTTCGTTATTTCTTTATTAATGACCCACCTTCACTTCATCATACAGCTCCCTAGCTCTTGTCTGCGATTAGGTCCATTTCCTACCCTCAACAACATGACATTGTCATAAATCCACTCTTAGTAGAGTTTATTTAAACTTGCTTCCTGGTACTGGCACAGCTTTTGAGAGTACTCAATATTTTTTAGATATTTTTAATAGGGTTGAGGTCTGAGCTTTCCAGAAGCATAATGTTTGTGTGCTTTAGCCATTTTAAAAAAAGATGTGCTGTATGTTCAGGATCATTGTCTGATTCCAAGCTTCAACCAACCAGCAGTTAATTCGAAGGGAAATGTAAGCATTGTAAAGCAGACGTTCTTTACTAATTCAGCAGTGAAAGACCCCCACAGTATGATGTTACCACCACCATGCTTGAAAGTGGATCTAGTGTTGCTAGATTTGAAAGCCTCATCTGGATTCCTCTAGAATTTACAAATTGTTATTACTGTAGGCAAATGGCTCAAAAATGATCTCATCTGAGCTTTTCACCGGCATTTGGCTGCGAATTTCAGTCGAGCTTGAAGGTGATGAATTTCCTTCTTTGTCGTCACCCTCTCAGTTCATGGAGATGTAAAACACACTTCAGTGTTCCAGTTTCCAGGTCATTACAAAAACATTTTGTGCTTTTTATTAGCGTCATTTATTGCAAAATTGCATATTAAAATACCCAAATAGGCTTTTACACTTTCAGAAATAAAAGGATAAAATAAGCGATTAATCTTGAGTTAACTACTGACATTATGCAATTAATTGCGATAAAAATTTTTAATCGTTTGACAGCCCTAATATATATATATATTTATATATATATGATTTATTTATAATGAACCTGTGTAAACTGAAGAAAACTCTTCAAGTGGCTTGTTTCATGATCATTCCACAGTTGAAAAATAATAGTTAGATAAGATAATTATAAGCCCAAAATAAAAAATGACACTTTGATGATGAGAAAACGTCCCACCCACACTGATCCCAGATCTTCAGTCAACTATTTTAGCTTTTTCAAGGTCTGTATTTAAACTATGTCAGTGTGTGAAACCTATCAGGATAAATGTGTGTTTTGTATGCTGGTGCTAAAAATACCTACATGGGTTCTTTGTCAGAAAATACACTCCAAGGAGCATATGCGGGAAATATTTAAGCGGTGAATCATCTTTCACCGACCAAAGATGTTTTTTAAAAGAGACATAGGCTGAATGACAGAAAACCCCCTACAGAGCAACTTTAAATACTGAAATCAGTTAAAAGCAAAGACTTAGCACAATGCCTTTAAATGTGAGTATGAACCTTTTGTTTTTGCCCATTCTTCTTTGGAAAATAGCTCAATCTAGGTCAGATTGAAAGAAGAGTACCTAGGGTATGAACACTGATTTTCAAGTATTGCCCCAGATTCTCAACTGGATATAGGTGTGGACATGTGAATCTGCCTTGATCTAAACCATTCTGTCGAGGATTGGGTTGTATATAGCGTCCATCCTTTTTCACATTAACTCCTTCTCCCCATAAACATCCCTAAACCTTGATGCTGCCACCACCACGTTTCACCAAGGTGAGGTGCACTATTAGTTTTCTGCCCCCATATTATCCATGCCACGTGTCTATCCTACATCTCTCAACTCTGGCAGTCTCCTTTTTTACTTTTCCATAAAGGTCAGATTTTTTGTGTAAAGAGCCAGTTGTTGCCCTTTAGACGGGTTCTCCCACCTGAATTGTGGAGCGCTGCAGCTCCTCCAGAGAGACCATGGGCCTCTTGGATACTTATTTAATTAATGCCTCCCTTGTCTGGCCTGTCAGTTAAGAGTAAGGCCTATGTCTGGTTAGGTTGCTGTTCAGGAACCAGGAATATTTCATTTTTCACCGCGTTTTACTGTGGCTACTCCAGTTCACATTACACATAATTTACTCAAAAAATCCTCACAAACAAACTTTTTTTTTTAGTGTTCAGGAAAGTCACAGATACTATATCATGAACGTTTGGATGACGAAATGAACACAAATGTCCATTGTTGGTGAATGGTTGCAGTAGACTTAGTTTTAGTGGCTTTTGTTAAAGTAGAATCTTCAGTGTGAGGAGAAGGAAGAAAGCTTCCTCAGAAAAAAAAAACAACAATAAAGAAAAAACAAAACACCACACTGGATTAGGCCAGACAGAAAAGATCAAGAATAGAGTGTGAGAAACAGTACTTGTCTTTAAATTTCCTTTGCCAGTTTAATTTTTTTTTCTTTTCTCCTTCCTGTCATTGTGCTGGTGCAGTCCGCACGTGGTATACGACTAAAGTGATTAGAGCAGAGTTGGCTGGATCCGCTTTGTTCTGATAGAGAGCCACCGCTGGCAGGCGTCTGAGGGTGATGCAAGCACGCCTCCGGAGAGCAACGCAGACCCGCTTTATTTATAAAAGCCAAAGGCATGATGAAAGGATGGGGGGGGGGGGCCGAGTGACCTGTTTGGAGAGGGGAGGTTCAAAGTCAAAGTGAACTCTTCTGGTCTTTACGGGGACAAGGGTAAGATAATGAGCACGGCGAACAGCCCTTGAGAAAGAATCACAGAGAGTTCAATTAGGTTTCAGTGTTGTTGCTGTTGGCTCGGCTGTGCTGCTCCATGTGCCAGGATGACATGTCTTGAGTTTTTTTTTTTTTTTTTTTTTTTTTTTTTACAACAACAGGAGCCCACTCGGAGCTCCCTGTAAAGCCTAAATCTCAATTATATCCTCTCATCGCTTTCCTCGGCTATAACCGAAGCATTCTGCTCGACTGCTGATAGGGAAGCTCTTTGTTCAACAGCTTGCTAATTGTTTTCACTTTGTCATGCCAAGTTAAACTTCTTAATTAGTTTTTTTTTTATCTTGTTCTCTGTAAGGGTCAAATGTTGTGGGGGCGGTGCTATTTTAATTTATTGTTCTCGTTTTCTCCCTTCACTCTGGTATACAGAAACCATTAAGGCTCGTAAATGAGATTAAGAGCAACAAATACATATTACAGGGAAACTATAAAATAAAAGACCCAAGGCATGACATTGCTGTAATTTTTGTCTTTGTATCTCGGTTGGCTGAAAATGGTGACTGAAGAGTATTTATTGGCAGGTGCTTTAGGTAAAACTGATCAATTAAAGGAAAAATGCTGGCATATATATTCCTAACACATACAAATTTTAGTATGAGAGAAAGGTGACCTATGCAAGTGAAGAATGTAATTCTATAATTATTATTTCGTTCATTATGGAAAAACGGTATCTGGCCCAACCTGGACCTATGTCAAAAGATACTTGCCCCCTTGTTAAATCAAAAAATAACTGGACTGAACCATATTAATTTCACTAGCCACAACCAGACCTGATCACTGCCAGATCTATAGAATCAAGAAACACCTCAAAGAAAAAAATGTCAGACAACATAAAGTAGGCAAAATATTTTACAAAGCAGCATCAAGCCTCTGTTAATCAGTCTGGGAGGGTTACAACATGATTCATAAAGCTTTGGGACTCTAGCGGACCAAAGTGCGAGTTATTGTTGGAAAAAGGAGGATAGTGATCCTTCCAAGGACTGGCTGGCCAACCGAACTTTCTCCAAACGAGCAACACCAGGTCACAAAAAGAACCCAGAACAACAGCCAAAACATCTCAAACCCCACTAGTGTCTTTTATTGTCGTTGTTCATGATTCAGTAATAAGACGATGAAAAGATTGAATGGCTTAAAAAAAGAAAAGAAAAAAAACATTTGTCTAAAAGATTTTGATGAACCCGAACACATTTGAAGAATATTGTGTAAACTCATGAGACACGTGTGGATTTTTTTAAGGTGTCTGTCCTGTTATATCTGGGATTAGATTTAGGCCTGATTGACAACGATCCACTGAAAACGGGTATTGTTTTCCGCTTCTGTTGACACATTTACGTGACAACATGCTAATTACACGGCAACAGAAGAGACGTGAAAAGGGTGCAATTCCCTCGACCATGCCGCTAGCTGGTGTTATGTTCTGCAAATACTTCATCCCTGAAAGCTGCCACAGCTAATACACATTGGAGTTGGTGGAGAATGGTTTCCCTATCGACAGACAATGAGGTTCGACGGCTTAATTTCTGAAGTGCACTGCAGCACAGACAGTACTCCGCTGTCCGCCATTTTTGGTGATTTGTTCTTTTTTTAAAATCGGAGGCCATCATTATGTTGTGCATGTCTTCATTTATTTCCACTGATTTCTGTCATACTGCGTATGAGCCAGGGCTGCGTGTGGCTTTTTACACCTTCAGTTTTGGCTCTTAAAAACTTAGACCAAAAATACGGGAGGAAATAATTGGTCATTGTTTCTAAATGTAAAGGTAATTTAAAATTGCTAGCTTTAGAATGCATTTAGTTCTGGAATATATGCATAACATTTCCAGAAAGAAAGAAACTAATGGTGTATGGAATATTTTGCTATGGATAAATGAACTATCTTTTTGTTAATAGGTTGCAAACGACTTGCTTTTTAATCATTTTGATGCCATTTGCTATAAAAATCAAATGTCCAATTGAAGAAAATGTATTAAACCTAAACATAAAAATACTGTTGGTTAAATAATAAAAACTATTCATCTTTAATTAAAAAATGTAGACAAATTCCCTATAGTATACTATAAAAACAAGCTCTTGTTTCAAATAGTTGTGTAACTTTTGTGGCTCTAAACAAAATTTGTTTAGCTGGACCGTAAAGGTCCATAAAGGTTGCTGACCCCTGGTGTAAGATAAGATTGGATTTCAGAAAAAGCACATCATAGCAACATTCAAATAAGATGGCAATGATCTGGGGCTGTTTTCCTTCTCCAGCACTTGAATTTTGCTTTCTACCAGACAGCCGTGTCTAGACTTCAGTTTTTGTTTCCTTAAGCACATGCATCATGCAGCAGGACAATTATTCAGAGCACAGCCATAAGTCCACCTCTAAGTGATTCCATAAAAACAAACTGAAATCTTGTTGAGATACGGCTGCTGCACCTTAAAAGGGCCGTTGCTGTTCAGAAGCAATTGTGGTTGAATTTAAAAGAAAGTGGGCACCTGTATTTCTCCTCCAAGACTGATTGCCAGTTCTTGCAAAAGCTAGAAGGCAGGCGTTGCCACCAAGGGTGACACAACCAGTTATTAGATGCAGGGAGCAATTACTTTTTCCACATAAACAAAAAAAAAAGAAAAGTAAAATTAGGGGCAAAAATACTTTTTCACAGTTCTTTGGATTTCAGTTAACAATAATTCATTTCCAAAAGCACCTTCTGCACCTTGTGGAGAATTTAACATTTAAAGGCCATTATCTCTATTGAAGTCTGGCATCTATAAACATCATCATCGAGGGCAGTGAAGTGGAAAAGAAAGGAGCAAAATCATTTAATTGGAGCTGGACAATCCTTATTGACCTGCCCTTTGAAGCAAACATACAATTTTAGCTTGTGGTTGGGTAGCCAGCGAGCTTCAACTGCAGTGGCAGAAAATCGTTCCTTCTTTTCTTGCACACCTCTTTTGAGATTTCTGACAGCTGAAACATTAAAAAAAAGCAATTTAATCTAGGTCTTTAAATGCCTTAAATGTCATTCTGTTTCCATAGATTTCATCGCTAAGCGCAAAAATAACCCTGATGGTTATTATGCTGAAACTGCTGCATAAAACTAGAACGTTAAATAAAATTATGGCAGTTGACTTCCGCAGTCGTATAGGCTATTTATAAAATATGTCCATACCATGTGTTTCCTACGTGACTAAATGTCAGGAGATTTTAAAATACCTTGCCTGAGGGCTGTGCAAGTGTGTACGCATCAGCAGATCTGACTCACAGAGTTTTGCTTGAATCACCAGGCGTCAGAGACTCGTTTCTGACTTTGGCCACATCCACCTTATTTCATGGGTTACGCGGTGGATGCTGCAGCTCTGACGGTTCTCAGTCATCCAGGTCACGGTGCATTGAGTGTCAAATGAAGGCGCCGTGTCACAAGGTTTCGAGTGAGCGGGATCTCCGAAGGTCTATTGAACGTTCTCCTGAGTTGCTTCCGCATTCTGGCAACAGGAGGAACTCAACGAGTGTTGCCTCTTTTTCCTTGTGTGGAAACAGAGGTAACGAACAAGAGCTTGTCAACTATGAGAACAAAATACCTGTGAGATCTGTTACCAGTTCATCGTAAACCGGTCTAGTGCTTCTGTTGTTAGGTATGTCTCTATCCTGGATGGAGGCATTGATAGAGATAGCAGTGTTTTTTTTCTGTTTAGCTTTGCTTCTTTCCTGCATAGATCCATGGACAGAGATATTTCTGCTAAATTATGTGCACTCTCTGAAGATTTGTTTCCCCTAAATGCTGGGCTGCTCCTACTCCACTGCTTCTGCGTGTATCTGCATTGTTTTCCTGGACAGAGCAATTACTGTTAAAAAGTACTGCGTGTACTCTTTAGTTTTCTTTTTAAAAAGGTAAACCCTTTACAAGTGCTTCTTTGTTTTGAATTTCCCACGTTTTATCAACTTAATCCACATGCAATTTTGTCAGATAATCTCTCATTGTGAGCTTCGTTCTGCTGAAGGTTTTACTTTCAGGACGACAGATTACTCAAAGATCAACAAGTTGATGTAATTGACTAAGCTTCCTTAGATATTTTTAAAGGCTACATATTATGATTTTAAGGTTCCACTAAACTGGAACTGCAATGCTTTGGTCTGAATTCCTCATTAACTTTGACCCCTTTCCTGAGGTGCGTCTGAGAGCAACTCATCGGGCTAGGTGTTAGGTTTAGCACTAAGGTGTCAATTAGGTTTAGGGTGGAGTTAGGGTTAGGTATATACTGATAAAGGTTAAGTTTAGGCCTAAGGTCAGGGTAAGGCCATGGAAAAGCTTGAAAATGAATAGAAGCACAGGGGTCCCCAACCTTTTTGAAACTGAGAGCTACGTCATTGGTGTTGTGTCATACGAAGGCCTACCACTACTGACCTTTGAACCAGAAGAGTCAGAGTTCACCTTAACTTTATGTAAAATAACCACATTTTTCATGCTTTGTTATGGAGCTTAAGCGGAAGTTCAATTGAAGAAACTCTATTGCCTACCTCCATCCAATCAGAGACTCATTCGCCTCCGACGCAGGCCAATCAGCTTTGAACTGCTCCTCCACAAAGCCAATCAGCATCCTGGGTTCATCTTAAAAGAACTTGAAATCCACATCTCAGCCTTCTACCCCGCAAGCAAGCAGTGGCTGCGCAATGTCTGATTTGGACTCTGATGACCTGATTCCACCCACCTCCATCCCCTTCTCCACCATCGTAGCCAAGCTCCATCTGGCTTCCTATGGTGCTCCTTCAACCTCGTCCTATCAGAGTGTAATTCCTCCCCGGACTCTTACGGAATTCCCTGTCACATCTCAATCGGTCCGGCAGAAGACCGCCATGTTGAGCCTGGTTCTGCCAGAGGTTTCTTCCCAAAGGGGAGTTTTTCCTCTCCACAGTCGCTTCATGCTTGCTCATTACGGACAGTTCATGCAAACCTGTGTTTATCCAAGTTGGACAATTATCTTTCTGGGTCCCTGAGTAAAGCACTGGTACTAGCTTACGCAGTCTACTGGATCTCACCAATTCAGCTCAAGCAGATCGTCTCGCCAACCAGCGTCTATGGTCTAAACCAAATTTATCTATCTCCACTCCACCACCAGTTTCAGGCCTGGGGGGAAACATCCCTATTCTCATACACCTGCTTATGCATATTGAAGTATAATTCAGCGTGAATGTTCCTGCCGAGGTCTGAGCACCAAAGTCTTAAAATATTGTATCAATAAAATTCTTCTAATTGTCTTTTCTTTCTGTGTGAGTTTTTCAGATTGAAATAGATATTGTCATTTTAAAATATATATAAATGCAAGTGTGAATAAACAGAAAGAGTTAACGGAGTAAAAAACATTTTAGATGCAGCTCACTGGTGAATTGTGCTTTTTTTAGAACAGGCTTGACTATGTTGGTGACCCCTGGACTAGCAGGTGTGTCCTGAAACTCGTTCATGCCAATTAAGCAGAGCATAAAGAGTGGATTCCCTAAAACAGAAGCCAGCTAGTTCTCATGATCATAGCGGTAATCAGGCCTCCTACTTTTTCACTCTGTTCTCTCACGATCCTTCACTATCCTCCTCTGGGTTCATCAACTAGAAAGAAGCTCATTTCCAGTCCACAGAATGCTTCCAGGTTTCCAGTTTACTGCTTCTGCGCTCCCTGGCACTCCCTGTTGGTCTTTCCTCTGGAATTCTTCCGCAAAGTCTCCTTACCGCTACTCTGGTCACTCCCTCCTGGATCTGATACCCGGTCTCACCACAAAACAACCATCACTCACCTGCCTGTCCACCCTCAAACGATCCACAACTCCCCCGCCGCTTCCTCAGCTCCTCTTGGAATTAGGAAACAAACATCACCAGAAGCCTCTCCACACATATCCAACCTGCCAATCTCAGCTCCTGTGGATATGCTCACCTCCTCCCCTGGATCTTTGCCCCCCTCTGTCAACGAGAACGCCTCCGTTCATATTCGAAGAAGTCACCACAGATTCCTAGATCATTTCTTGAAACAATTACTTACCTCTCCTCCGCAGTGCCATCCTGGAACCTGTTCCTGAGCCTGGAACAAGCATTCACTTCAATTACCACTTCAATAAATAATTTAGACCTTTATCTCTTTTCTGGGGTTGTTGCCTGTGCCTAAGTGCCATTGAGAAACGCCATGAGATGCTGACCTGAACTAAATTAAAATATACCACTCAGTTCAGACCTGAAACATAATAGCCAACAGGAGAGCCAACTCCTTATAACCTTATAAAATATGATGGCCAGTTTGAACCAAGCCAATTTTAGAACTTTAAAAATAGCACAAATGACACCAAAATACTGAACAGACATAATATAAAACCATTAAAAATACGAGATGTGATGTTATAAAGCAACTCGAACAAATACAATAAGCTCTCTCCTGCTGGGTCAAAAGCCAATGAAAAAAAGATGAGTTTTTAGAGCAGATTTAAAAGTACAAAGTGAAGAGGTCTGACTAATGTGCAACAGCAGAGAATTTCAAAGCCTTCGAGCTGCCACCCAAAAAAAGCTCTTTCCCCTCTGAGCTTCCAGCCCGTCTTTGGCACGTCCAGGAGGAGCTGATCCGCTGACCTGAATGAACTGGACCTGGACGGGTTCTTCTTTGTTGAAATGTTACGTCTCAAAGTTACTGATAAATTCAGCCTTTTAAGCTGTACCTTTGACTAGTGGCTCAACCAGTTAATTGCAACAATCAATTAATAGATTATCACTTACAAGTTTTGATTGTCGCAATTAACTCGTTGAGCAACTAGTCAAAGGTACTGCTTGAAAGGCTGAGTTTATCAGTGACTCCTCAGCCTGAAGAAGTTTCTTTGAGGAGAGATGAAACGTTTCAATAAAAAGAGTCTTTTCCAGAAGACCTGCTCAGTTTTTCTTTTTGATTTCTTTTTGACCAGGATTATTGAGATGAATCAGGACATAGTGTAGGGTGTTTTATGATAACTGCATATAAGTCAGGAAAAAAGCTAATTATGTCAAACTAAAGAGCGGTAGCCACAAATACAGATTTTCTGAGGTTGCTTTATTGTAAATGGGCTCTGTTGTGCCTTGAAGTAATAGTCACAGTTTTTCACCAGCATTTATTAAACCATCATTTTCATCCAGATCTGCTTCTCCATAAAAAACTCGAGCAATCTGAATAAAGCTGTTCTCAACCTTGAAAATGATTATAAATGTACTGCTGTGATTGAGATTTTTGTTGTATCATATTACACTCTTTTTGTCCACTTTGCTTTAACAGGTTTGCAGTTGTTACATTATCAGAGGACAAGTATCAGTTCTTGTGGGAGCTCTCAAGCAATATAACAAATGCTTCTACAATGAAAAATTAAACAGAGGCGAAACACAATAAACTATTTTAATTGGTATGGACACGTTTTCAGTTTTATTTTCCGATTCCACCTTATACATGATCAGTCAATATGGTTTCACCCCTGCACCACAGTAAGATTGTGGCTTGACCTCCAAAAAGCTTTGAACTGAGGGATATTTGTCATTTAAATGCATGAGGGACATCTCACTACTTCTATTTAGACAAGACCTGAGCATGAAATCTGATTGTATGGGACTTTTTCCTTTTAATTTGCTGGACATTATCATATTCCTGGCAGTCAGACTGGTACTTTTTTCTCCTTCCATTTTGTGTCAAATTAATTTCACAGTGGACGGAGGAAATAACAAGGATAACCACAAAAACCCTGTTGAGTGACCCATCGTGCCCTCACATTTGATATGCCTCTGCATGGTGGTATATTAATGTAAAGTACAGCAATAAATCTTCATAACAGCTGGTGTTGGCTTGAAATTTATATGCACTTCTTTTTCCTCGTGAAGTCATTTAGTAAAAAGTTCATTTTCACAGTGGGGGAAAAGTCACTTAAATTGATTCAGGGGCAGAGCTGCACCCAAGGTGGACGGACGCCATAATTCCTCAATTTTAGATTCTAATTTGCTGAAGTGCCCCTGAGATTAGCAGAGAGGTAAAGGGAGTGCCACAGTTTCTGGCTACGCTCTTCTCTCTGCGATGGGAAGCTTGACGATAGATGAAGATTGAGCGTTGGGTAAAAGATTTCTGAAGCTGAGGACGTGCATGTTTCAAACAGCGCGAGTGCACAAACAAGTTGTTTTTACACTGATCTACTACCTTAAATTAAACCATGACACTGAAGACATCTCTTAATTGCATTTTAAACATTCATGTGCTCATTTGCCGTCGCCAGAACTCTGATTCTCAAACTAGTTTGGTTCAGGCACCCAAGAACTTTGGTGCTTTGTTGGGAGCTGACACCCATTTCCACCAGTTTTGGGAACCAAGCACACCAACGCTATGCATCTGTAGAAATTTATAATTATTTTTATTTTAACATTATAGGCACTGTTAAACATCACGAGAAAGCGAAGGACTACTGCTTTTTTGGTGTCTTTCTGTAGCAAAATAGAAGTTACTGCAATTAATTTAACTATGTGTGGAAAAGCCAATAGAAAAAATAATGACATTTATGTATATCTTTGTATCTATTTATATCTTTATCTCTAGTTTTTTTAATGGCAGCACTGCTGAATAAAGTGATTTTAAGATACAAAACAGAAAGTTTTGATATAAGAGCAGTCATAGCTGCTCATTTAGGCTGAATATGTTGCATTAGGAGTTTTAATTAATCAATTTATTATGGTTACAGATGATTCCAAGTGTCCTGAAAGCAGTACTGAATAATGCAATGGTTTTTAAATGATTTCTCTTGTGAGAAAAAGCCAATTTTTTTTTAAATAACATTGTCTTGAGAAACCAAGGTCATGCCCATCATGTTTTTCTACACATTTTTTTCTCTTTCAAAGTTCTTTCTCATTACCTAATCAATTTCTTTCTCCACATGCAAATACAATAAAACAACAACAAAAACAACTCAAGGCCTGCATGTGGTAGGGTAACACTTCCAAGATGATAAACCACCAATAGAGGAGTGATGCAGCATGCAAACAAAGCTTTGATGGTGGGGCTTCGTCATCATGGTCTTTGTAAAGTTGTATGTTGATTATTTAAAGTTTAACTTAAGATCTTTTTTCTGTGAGAACCATTCCACATGCCTTAGAATAACAAGTCACTGTGGGATTTTGAGAAACTTGAAATATAACAGTATCCTGCATGTTATTCACTCAGATTCTGCTATGATCTTTTGGAGGTGGTTCGCCACTGTTGTCCTTGATGTTGGAGCTGCCTGCGCTGCTTCCATGGCTCAAGAGGACCAGAGGGACCTCCTCTGCGGTGCCAGATTGTCCAATTTAGTTTCAGTCACACAGCCAACCCAGTTGCTTTGCTCCTAATCTACACTTGTGAAAAAGCCCATTTCTCTTTATGTACTAGAATTACCAACCCCAACCGTCAAATTTCTCGGATCCTGAAGTCACTCGCTGGTTCAGACCACGATTGCAATTCCTGACCTATTTAAGTCCGTACTTCTCTATGAGGACCCCATACTTGTCTCCCTCAAAGCACTTTCTGGTCTGCTGGATAAAAGCATCAGCTTCTCCAAGACATCTAATCCTTTTCCAGCTGTACAACAAATGTTACACCAACCTCACTTGACGGTTCTAAAATGTTTAGAAGGATTTAGATATGTTTTTAAATCTCCATATTTACCTTTTTTTTCCAACAGATTTATTTGCGACCCACTTATATCAAAACCTGAATGAATTTTGTACATTGTCCTAATCACATTTCTCTCTCTCTCTCTCATGTTTAAGTTAGAAATCATGCAAAGCTGCAATGATAAGACTTGCATAATTCATTCCAAAAACAAAGCACTCATCTGACATTGTTGAATTTCAACAAAGCATATCCAGAGATTCAGTGAAGCGCGTTATCTGAAAATTGCTGTGTAGGTTTGAGGTAGGTGTGCATACAGTGATAACAATAAGCTTCAAAGCGCCAACAGCTTTCTTAGTGTCTGCTGCAACATTTCACATTCACCCAATCAATTTCAGATTCTATGACAGCTCTGGTGACGGCGCCGCATAATGCAGAGGGGACACTAACATGAAATATACATAAAACATGGTAGCTCAGTGGTCACTGACCTGCGGACGCTTTGAGCGCACGGTAGCAGCTCTCACAAAGGGTTGATTCTCGTGTTTTTAAGGCAACATTTAAGACGGGGAACGCAGACCCTGCGCCGTATGTCAGGCTGAAATGCAGACATCCGCATGTACTGTGCAGTTTTAAGTTCTCATCCGGTCATTTTGACTGTTTGGAAAGTGTATTTCTCAGCAGACGGAAACTGAGCTGGAAGTGACATCTGCATTTCAATCAGGCAAACAAATCTCACCATTTAGTCAAATAACATGCTCCTGCCTGGTGGCAACGAGCTAAATTAAGAAGATGAAAGGAAGGAAGGAACACGCCACCATATTTACCCTCAGAGGCAAACAAGGCAAATATGTCCTGCATCTCATTCTGCATGTGTAGAGATCAACCCCGAGTCAGCAGTTAAAACCTCAGCAGCAATAAATAATGAACACTAGTTCTCGCTGTCATGTGTAATCGTGACGGGGGGGGGGGGGGGGGGGTAGAGAGACAACTCTGGTGGACTCCTCCACCGGTGAGTTTGGGTCGCCGACTAAGTTAGCTGCCAACGAGAAGACCCGAAGCGAACGCAGCTCCTCTTTTTCACCACGGTCCCTCCATCGTCATGAAAAATAAAACAGATACAACACCCCCACGTTAGAGATGCTTTCAACTGCTTCTCAGCCTCCGCTTTAATATTTCATGGGCGCTTCTTACTTATTTTAGCAGGAATAATTGATCTGGAAAGAGCACTGGCAAGCAGAAATGAAAGCCTCTGAATAGCGAAGCAAGAAAAGAAAAGAAAAATAGTTTTGATGACTTGAGGTTCTGCTGCTTTTTATTGTTTTGTTTCATGTCGCAAAGGAAAATCGTTGAGCACGGATGTGAAAAGCTTTGATCAAGCAAACACAAATTCAACCACTAAAACTGCCTTATCAATTTGCATAAATTTATTTGGGTAGATTCTTCTCAGGATTTCTCAAAATTTATTTACTCAGCTGTCTTGTTATGCATAAAAGCTTCCAGACGTGCCATGCTTTAACTATCAATTAATATCGCTGACAGCCATTAAAGCAACTCATCGGCAGGCGTCTGGCTTCCCATAACACACACCCCACAGTGCACTGAGGTGGGGTCACCAGATAACACAAAGGACCGATCCGACTCCAACACTGAATTTTAGCAATAAGCTGTGTTTGGGAGTAGCATGTTAAACATGTTGCAGAATTTCACAGCAACTGAATGACCTAAATTTGAATTAGGTTATTTAAAGCATAAAACGTGCCTGAAATAGAAAACTCTTGAAAATTGTCTGAAATAGTGTCATGTAAAAACTTTCTGACATGCACATTTAAGATGTTCCGTACATTAGACGCAACGACTTCATGGCTAAGGCCGATACGCACGTCACAAGAGCAGAGAAATTTGTTCTCTTTGCCCCGGGCTGCAAAACCAGATATAAACTTTTTCTGGCCAGCAAATTTCATACTTTACTCAAGAACTCAAATGCAGACATCTTGGAAAGCCCTCCAGCAGCATTATTTGTGTATAATAGTTGCCAAACACCTCGAGAAAAAAATAGAAAAAAAAAAAAAGCTGCAAAAACTCGTTAACCGGTGCTGCATGAACAGAATGTTGTCATTTTGTTATCGTAGCCCTGGGAGAAATAACACATTTTTCTGTTCTGACTTTAACTTCAGCATGGTCTCTGAACCAGTCTAGGCATTATATGTAACTGGAATAGTAGCACATTTTTAATCTATTCTGAAATGTTAGATAGTAACCTTTTTCCCAGCTGGAAGAAAAAAGCAAATGCAGTACACTGACTTTAGACTCGGTAAATCAGCTTGCCAGTAAATTTGTCTTTAGCCTCTGCACTTTCACTAAGCTAATTAAGACATAGATGTTACTAAAATAGTAATACGTTTTTGAATCTATTCTGACAAAGTGGCATTTAAACCTTTTCTGACTTCCACAGTTGAGATGTGTTGTTTGTTGAAAACGGCTGCAGGGTTAAAAAGCCCAGCTTGCCAGCAAGTTGAACTTTAGCATTAGCGCTGCCGCTAAAAAAGCTAAAGTTGGATACAAAGTTAAACTTTAGCCTTTACAGTTTCAGTCACAAATCTATTGATAGTTCTTTACTTTAAAAAAAGTTGAATTCACTTTTATTCAACCCATGCAAGCACAGCAGATCATTTTCTGCTTGAGACACAATCAATAAAAGATGACTGAACAAACATCTTCAGCTAAGGTATACTCAGAATATTTTTCCTAGGATCTGCAATCAAAATAAAGCAAATAATGTGTAGATTTACAAACGAATATGCCTGATTGCAAATCTAATAATTATAATGTGCAACATTTCATACCCTCCCAAAATCGTTCTTCATGTATGTTAGTTTTAAACTTTGATTCTTCTGTGTGAAAGTGGAGAGACAATTAAAGTGATATCTTTACAGTGTAAAGTGCTATTTGCAAATAACTTTTTTCATGTGTTCAGTTGCTGTTCAGCGCATTTCCTGCCATAATATTCAGACATTATTAAAACATAACAGGTTTTCTGCGCTCTGATACATTACAGTTAGCATTAGAACTGGGCTTCTTTTCAAGCCGCCTGTCTGGAAGCACCATTGATTTGTTCTCGGGAAAAAGGGCTAAGGTCAGCCAGGCCCTGGAGGTGTTTTCAGTCAGGCACAGAAACGCCTCCAGAGAGCTTCGCCTGCAAGCATCTTTGCGTTCGTGCATCCCGGCTTCACAAGATAAAAGAAGTTGGGTTCCAGATGACACCCCCCCCCCCCCCTCCCCATCAACAAAGCGAACAAAAACCTCTACCTGGATTTCCATTCCCCTGGCTTGGAACATTTTGTTCCAAAAAGCAGTTTGCGTTATCACCAAAAGATTTTCCGTTAAAGTGATGGAAGAGGTGTTCAATATTTTTCTGTGTGTGATGCTGAGTAAAGGAAAAAGAATACCTCAGTGACAGGTAGCACTGCCAGCCAATGGAGGACCAAGACAAATAAAGTCAAATAGCCATTTGTCATGCTGACAGCTGAAATCCCATCCCAGTAATTACAGCTGATGCCTGGCCTCGGGATCAAACCACTCATTTTAGCGGAAGGACGGATGATGTGGAGCCTGGGACCGAGGATCGCTTTAGGGATCAATGGACTTCATCTGGAAGCAAGTTTAGTCTAAAAAACAATAAACAATTGGTACACATCCAACAGTACATTTGCAGCGTGTGATGTATCTTGACAGCGTCTGGTTGCCTTTCTGTACGATATTGGAGACGGGAGGACTCGGAGACAATCAATGCGCTGGCGAGAGGACAATCCGTTTCTACTCTGTTTTCTCTCGCCGAACGGGACAAACACATATCATAGACTGAAACCCAACCCCTCAGACATTATGGGTGTACAGTGTTTCATCGGCTTCCGATTTATTTTTCCTGAAGATGCTTTTTTTGGTGTAATAATACCTTTAAAAATGTTGCAATAAATACTAGAGCTTAAATAAAGCAAAGATTTCTTTTAAAGGAGCAGTGGTAGAGTTGTTTTATGTCAATAACAAAACCAGTTGAATGATAGGGGGTCCACCACGGGTAAACAGAACAAATATGATATTTGAGTTCCCCCTGTACCATGACATCAAAAAGTCAGCGGCTAAGTGGATGGAGTCTTCCCGCGCACACAGGCATGCAAACAACTTCCATGGTGGCTCATTATTGTGTTGGCAGGATATCAGGGTGTGGAGTAGCTGGAGGCACCTTACCCAGAAGGGGTGGCTCACACACATCAGAGGACTTATTACAAGGCTGCACAGCAAACCCTATCTGCTACAATAGGGTGGCCATGGATCTGGCTGACAGGACTTTGCTTAAGCTAAACTCAGGAAAGACTCAGACAGATTTTTATTGTCATTCAACTGCGCATTCACGTTGTAGATTTGAGCAAAATCTAGTTGCAAGGCTCCCAGTGAAAACAGAAGACAAAAGAGAAACATTATCAATATACGCATTTGTCGTCAGTCAGGAAAGACTTTATATGTACAGAAAAGTTATGTGTGAGGCGATATGAGTAGTGAAAGTCTATGTAGCAGCAAGGTGTATTGCGACAATGAACGGACCTTATGATGGTGCAGATAGTACATAAAAGAAACAGAAAGTAATACAAATATTGTGACATTTGTCAGAAATGTAGCAGCAAACCAAAAAAAATACATGTCATATTCCTTTCTGTGTAGGCTTAAAAAATGTTTCAACACAGTTGACCTAGTAGAGACAAGGTCTTGCCAGTGTTTGAAGGAATAAATATTTTTTTTCCTCCCTGAAGTTTCAAGGAACACACTGCACACCACAGTGAATGAATACTCCAAACAAAACACCAACAAATCTCCTAAAAACTGGACAACTGTTGCTTAAAGCAACCTAAACTCTCATTTCAGACAACGGTTAAAGAGATAAGCATTGGTTTAAGACAACTCAGCATTTTCTTTCAATAAATCTCCTCTAATGGCAAATTAAAGCATACTTCTGTTTGAAGAATTCAAAAAAGGTTTATTTTGGGAAACTGATTTACATATTTTCATATGTTTTCTTTTAAAAGCAAATCGTGTCTGCAAAACAGCTATTTGAAAGCAGTTTATTATTGCCTGCTGGGATCCATGTTTTTTCTTAATTCCTTTTCCACAAAAATGCAAACAATATGGAATGGCAACAGATTTTAGCCATGTTATTGGAATGCTATCTTTGACAAGTGTGCCAAGCAAACACAATTCAACAGTGGACTCAGAGCACCACGGATATCATTACATCTTACACAAAGCGGAAGGGACGGCTCCATATGATGTGGCGGTGTGCCAGTAGGGGTGAAAACAACTTCACTGAACTGATGTCACGCTTACAAAGATGTCAAGCAAGGTGTTTACAATATATGAGTTACTTCATTATTATTACCGCTCAATTACGATTGCATTTACCCGAATTGATCCTGCTCTGTAATCCGCTTCCTGCTTTTGCAGCAGCCTCTGGTCCGCTTGGCATTCCCATATGTATTCCATATTTTAACTATGTAAAGCACTTTGCATTGTCTTTGTACTGAAATGTGCTATATAAATAAATTTGCCTTGCCCATTCCAACCGCTCCAGAGTTCATTTCAACCAAGCCGAGACCTTGTAGGTTTTGAGGCGGACCCCATTTTGCTTTTTTGGTCTGCATCACAGTTCCATTGCGCATTCACACCTCCCCAAACGAACCGACCTTTCTGAACAAACAAACCAGAGTCCAATTAAAGTGGACTCAAAACAGAGCTGGTGTGAATGCACCCTTAGACGTTGGTATTCTGGTTTACCTAAGTATGCAGGATTAAAATGATAAACTTCTTCCATGATCTGAAATATTTAAACTGTCTGCTTCTGAAAACACCTGGATTGGCTCAAGAACTCCGACAGTCCGGTATGCTCACCTCTAAATCATCTGACATGTAAAATAAAAGAGCAACAACTTGTCTAGACCTGGGCCTTTTTTTGTTATAGCATATCGGATGAGTTTATGTTTCAGTAACAGCAATAGCAGTGGACTTAAGTTCTACAGCAACTAAATTAATGCTAAACAACAAAATGGTATAGTTTAATGACTAACAGCCAACACAACTGTTTGGTTGGGTCAACCAAAAAAGAGCTGACATGCAAAAAAATGAAGTTTCAAGCTAATTTGTTTTGCCTTCAGTAAACGCTAAGCTGTACAAGGCACTGAATAATGACTCTGGCATGGATTTAGACGCATTTTCATCCAGATTGACTTTTTCCACCTTGATGCAGCTGCTTTACATGTCTTGCGTGGGTAAATTTCTGTTCCTTAAACGCATTTGGATCAACACTGAAATACAGCGTGCATATGGAACAGAACACCAGGTCTTATGTGGTGCTGATGCAGCAGCACCAGTGTGACCCGATCAATTTGGTGCACAAGTTAGAGTTTCTCAGTTGTTTATCTTATGATTCTTTAATCTGACCCCACTCAGAGCACTTAAGCCCAAAGGGTAAAACCATTCTCTCCGCATGGTCTTTGTAAGTGCAGGAAGAGAAGTGCTTAGATTTCACCTGCTTTGGTCCATGATGATAAAACTTGTTGCAGTAACATGGGGACTAAGTGCTCCTGTTTCCTTTTCTCCCAGGATTTCCCTTTCATGTATCATTTATTATGTCCTGTGTCATTTTATTGCTGTTTGAGTAACTTTTTTTTCTCTTGACCAGCATTCCTGACTTTAACTGGTAAAAATTGCCAATGTTGGCAAACATAAGTGAACCCTGCAGGGCAGCACCATGCGGCATAGTGTTTTCGGCCACTTTATGTTCACACAGTCCTCTCTCATGTGAAAAAAAGAAAACATTTTCTCTGTCAATTAAAACACATTGTACTCAGCCAGCATGCAATCTAAGCTGAACCATCCCTTGGAGGCAGGAATTACAGAGGTGTGACTCCACCATCTTTTCTTCAGAGGGATAAGGGTGAATGGCATGAAGGCAAACAATTGCAGCGAGAGCTGACAGAGCCTAAATGCAGCATTGATTGCCCTGAGTTGCTCTGAGTGGTTTTGATAACAATTCAATAAATATTGAAATGAGTTCTGCTCTTCAGGGCTACCCCCAGCACATCTGAATTAACAACGGCGTGAAGAGAAGTTTCTGAGAAGCGGAGCTGGATGTGCTCCTGACAACGAGTTCATCTTTACTGCAGGGCCGTCCAATTAATGCTCAAATTTGTATTTCGATTTCAGCCCCAAACACAAAACGCTATAATCGCCAGAAAACAATTACTGCCCAAAATATTTTGCCACAATTGGTTTCCCTCTGTGACTTAACGGTGCTGTAGAAACCCCAAACGGCAAAGCCCTCTGTAACACTGGAATGTCAAAGAGTAAATATAAGAAAAACGGTTGGCTGTGATCGTATGAGTCTGGGTTTCCCCCCCCCAGAAGCCACCAAGCTTTAAAGTGACGTTAACAGCGAAAGGAAAACGAGACCTTATTGATAGCTTCTGTTCCTGTCATTTGAGACTTTTTGCTGTTTCAATAAGATTCACCATAATTTATTAAAGAAATGGCAAAAAAAACCTATTCTCTTGAAGCACAAGACATGCATATGTTTCTAAACACTCCAAATAAATGTGATAGATAATTGGGATTATGATTCCCCCCCTAAAATTGAACAAAACAGCCACACAGACACATAACCATGCATATGATTCAACAACTGAAAGTGAGAGAGTTCTTGATTGTGCCAGAAAGTAGCCAACAACTCTGACTTTAATCCGCACCTGCCTAAGGCAACTCTACCTCACCATTTCCCGCCCCGCAGTGTGTACACACACACACATACAACTCTGCTCGTTCAGCTGGCTCAATACCTCTTAGGTCATTGTTAGCTGCTGAAGCATGAAAACCTCAGAGCAATGCATGGTTAAATAAACCACAAACAGCCATCAAAGCCACCTTGGACACTTTGTTGTACATGTGTCTCCACTTTGCTTTTACTCACCCGATGATGCCACTGTGTTTTTGCTGGTTGGCTGGCGTCCACGACCGCGTTCTGCCTCGCCACTGATCAAATAGCCTCACTAATGGCTCGAGATGATGACACCGGCTGAAATGTTTTTTTCCCCGCAGCTCTAACTCGGCTTAATTCAAGACAATTGTTTGCAGCTTGCAGGCAAAAAAGAAAAAAACCCCGTTGTTTAAAAAAAAAAGGGTTGTGCAAAATCTTTGTTTGTACTGTTTGCTGGACTGAGCTGTGTATTTGTTTTTCGGTGTCAGGTCGGGGAATATCAGGCAGACACTGGCAGAGCGATGAAAGATTGATGTTAGTGTAAAGCCAAGCTTTGACAAGGAATGAGAAGGAATCAAAGATCATCCATGGAGACAACTGATGTCTTTTCTGGGATTTCAGAGCCTGATCTGTACTTTGAGACAAGAGAAACCTAAACTGCAGGTTGTACTATTGATTTTCAAGTCAACACCTAACAAACCTGTAACTTCTAAGATTGCGGAGCACTTTCTAGCCTAAATGATGGAATTAGAGTTTCAGTACAGCCATTACACACAACAGCTCCTGTGTTACATGTTCTCTCAGGAGCAAAGGTGCCTTTGGCAAAGACTTCACAGCACGCAACTTTAACAAATTACTTTCCACGAAAAGGTTCTTTGCAAGTCGTGAAAATAATTTGTTTTGAGACAGCATTTGCCTCAAGAGAGTTCTTGATCACATGCTTTAGCTCAGCTTCCTTGGGTTTCCTGTGTCTCTTTCACAAACTGTAATAGAAACAGGGACATTGCTAATTTTGAAAGCCCATTAAAGGTATTTAATTCTGGCCTTTATGACTCGTAGCGTGCAATATCAATGGAAAACTAGATCTTAAAAATAGTGTCGGTCTTTTAACTAATTCCAGAAATGTATGTCTTAAAAACATGTTTTAAAAGATATATTAAACGTTGCTAAGATTGCATTTAGTATGGACAGAAAGGAAAGGTGATTGTAAAAATAAAGCAGTGGTCGCACTTCCTATCAAATGTTGGCAGTAAGATAACAGTGGGGCAATTAAATAGTAATAAAACCTGCGGTATTTGGTAATGCATAATTATCATCAGAAATGCGACAGTTTTATGAGAACATTTTTCTTGTACTGAATGGATTATGACGCCCCATTAAAGTTGCAGTCTTTAGCTCTGGCTGTGAACTCTGGAATATCCTAATTCAGCTGCATTATTGAACATAGGAGTTTAGTTTATGACTTTGAAATAACAACATGGTTCATGTTTATTACTCAGAATGTACTACAGGTGTTTATTGTTGTAATCTGGTATGATGCATGTGATTGGGCTCCAGAATTTAGTCACACCCACTGTGGATAATCAGCACTGTTCAGTGAACCCATCTGTAGATATTTGGACAAATACATAATATGTTTAAATAATTACCCCACTGTATGGTATACTTTTATATGTTAATGTAAGCATGTTTAAGGGAATAGAGTGGATGTAGTCTTTGTGTTACCGGGACCCCTTCATGGTTAGGTTTGTACAGTTTCTGATATAGACGTTTTTTTGTACAGATAAAAAAAAAAAAAAGAGTGACAGGTTTTAGGTGGGATTTGGAGTTACCAAAGCCAGAAGCGCTTTTAAAAAATATTTTTGGTCATTTGCTGTCTTTAGGCATAACTAATTGGCGGTCATCCAAGGCTGCAGACAGACTTGAGAGGATTTATGGATTTTCTGGTCTCGTTCTAAGTATGGGGCAGTTGCATTAAAGTACACAGTTATTTTAATGCTAGTTAATTATACAAGTAATAACGGAGCTATTTAATTACATCAGGTCTATTTATATTATAAACACAACTTTCTATAAGTATTCACATCTCTGTTGAAGGTATTGTAAAAAATATATAAATGGATATCTTATTGCATTGGGATAGTGTTATGCTGCTGCCCACCCCAATAAAAAAGCTGTCAAAATGTATTGAAAGTATATTAATTTAGAAAGGAAGAAAAACTTGTACTTCTTAACATTACTGGTGCCTCTGTCATTAAAAACTTCAAACTATTAATAACAAATATATATAATTAAAATTTTTAGATTTCCTACTTTTTCTCCGGGACCTTCTCTTTTGTAAGCCGTGCAGAAGCGCTCTGCTCTACTCACACTCCAGGTGGCCTAGCAGAAAGCACGCCGCTCCTGCACCACTTCCACATTCAGAGGAACCCCGGGGCTAGGGTCTTGCTCATGGACTCATAGGCTACATTCCCACTGCAGGTCTTAATGCTCAATTCAGTTTTTTTCTGAAATAAGATTGTTTTGCGGGGCTGTTCCCATTACTTTTAAAATGTCGCCTGTATCTGACTCCAGTGTGAACTTTTTACTGCTTCAAACTGACCCGCATGAGCAAAAGAACAATATTAATGACACACAAAAATTAAAGGTTGTAGTTTTCTACATTTTTCAATATGAGATTATGCGACAACAATGAAAGATGGATTTATTTTAGAGCGTGCCAATAACAGTACCCGGTAGCATCAAATTACAGCTCTCTGATACAGCTATAGGCACCTCATTTCAAAGGGCTGCAAGGCTGAAGTGCTCACTAAGGAAAGGAAAGGGTAGTAAATCACTCATACTTGTTTCCTTGCAACATTCTGTGGCTTGACCCTTCCCTGACTCTGCTTAACGTCAAAGCAATATAGAGAGATGGGCCATAAGAGTCACTGCAATTGCACCTTACTGACAACAACGGGTCATAACTTTACCAAATGACCCCCTATTTCGACCAGCAGGGAAAACCTAACTTTGGTGCAATAATTTACCTTTAGAAATGGACTTTGGTGCTGATGTGAAACATCACAGATTGCGGCAGCACTCAGCAAAGTGGGACCTAAAGCTTAGCTGGTCAGGACAACATCTGATAATATTTTAGATAATGGAATATTTTGTCAGGGATAATGGGATTATAAGGGCAAACACAGCCTGGCAGGGCAGGATAAACAATAATTGTTAGTACAGCAGATGTTGTATGACGGTTAATCTGCTGATAAGGAACCTAAAGCCATCACTTCCTGCCTTTTATTTTGCCTCCTCTTTTGTCCTTCTTTCAAGGCATTGCATGTAAACAAACTGAACAAGACACAGAGTGTTGTATAAGCATTCGCACCCTTGAATTTCTCCACCAAACCACCAAAATGTATTTTATTTGGATTTTATGCTACTGAACAAGAATGAGGAAAGAAACACATTAATATTCTATTTTTTTTTATTAATAACAATCTCAGAACTGTATCATGTATTGAAAACAGGCCCATTTTACTCTAAAACCCCTAAATATAATACGGTCCAGCCAATTACCTTTAGATGTTATTCATCTAAGCAGGTAATAGAGGTCGGGTGGTATGGGGGTGGGTTGGCAGGCGAAGGAGTTTTATGGGAGTAGACCCCGGGGAAGACCTAGAACACACTGGAGGGCCTACATGTGTTGACTTTACAAACACAGTTATTTATTTTGGACAAAAGAGTTTTATGTTTAATTCCCACCCTGAGTGTAAGGGAGTCAGCCTGAGGCACTTCTGCACCTTCACAAGTCAGTTTCAATCTCTATACGAGACGCTCCAACTGGGGAGGACTGACACAGACTTAGTCTCGTCTAATTTCACAGTTAGTAGTCACTATATGTTGGTCTATAACGGCGGTCCTCAATTCCGGTCTTTGAGGGCCGGACCCAGGTGTGTTTAAGCAGGGTAACAAAAAAACGTTTTAGGACCGGAATTGAGGACCACTGGTCTATAACATGAAATCCCCCTCAAAATACACTGCGGTTTGTGGGTTTAATGTGCCAGAATGCGAAGGGGTGTGAATATTTTATCAGGGCACTGGACATTACGGTGCATGAGAGCTGCATTTTTCACTTGGCTACGAGCTGCCATCTAGCTCGCCGTAAACGTTCTTCTTTTTTGTTATTCCTGATTAGCACTCGCACTAAAACCACATACTTAGATAGCCTCTACAGTTCCCCTAGGTGGCTGGGATTCATGTGCACCCACAGAGAGGCCCTGCTTGCTGCACATCCTCCAAGCTTGTGGAAAATTACAAACACACACAAGGTCACGATGGAGCCGAGCCAGCCTCCCACAGAGCCCATCTGATCCAGTCTGAAACGCAGCAATTACCTCCCCCCCTGTGTGCCTCCGTGTGTGGCTGCAGCTTTTTCATTATTTATTTGAACAAATAGGATTACGGTTGGTCTGCGGTGGATTGATTGTGACCAGGGATGAGAGGCTCCGGAGAGCTCGGGCGCTGGGGGTTTTAGCCGAGCCACTCCGCTGTGTCGAGCACAAGGCCGATCTGCCATGTTGGGTCTTGCCGACCTCCTCTCCCCTCTTTCGGGACAGGCGAAGCATTGCCGCGTTGACGCTTGCCATCTTTGCTCGGCTGCGTTTCCTCAGCTGATTGATGGGGAAATGTGCCGGCTGGTTGGAGAATACCACTTCTGGGGAAATATATGTTTATAGGAACATAAAGAAGTGCCTTTCTGTCACATTCTGTGATGCACCGCACTCACGTCTAGCAGCACGTTCACATCCTGGGTAATGGAAGTTTTTTGGGGGTGAGTGCTTTTAGGAAGATTGTCACTCACAACACTAATTTGCTTGACAATAAATTAACATCTAAAGAACGAAGCCCAGCAACGAATTGATAGGATTCTCGCATCCCTCCCAGTTTATTGCTTTAAGAGTTAATATGTTGTCAGATAAATTAGGGCCCTTTGATAGAAGGGTGAACAAAAGACATATAAATAATACACAGATATTATTTATTATATATAAAGGCAACAGTATGTTACAACCTCAGCAACACATTGGCTCAGCTCAAATACCTACCTGCAAAATAGTGGATTTTCAAATTTGCAACAAGATTCCTAAATCATTTTCAGACTTTGTCAGGCAGATGGATGGACAGCCCCAGACCTGGAGAGTACTGAAGTTACACGGCATCATTTTCCATACCTATCCAGACCAACTAGGGAACCCTGGGAGACAGCCGTCGTTGGTTGACAGTTCATGACGCCGTGTCAATGCAAGGTGAGTTCAGTCCATTGTCTAGTATCTGAAATCAATGATGTGATCTTAAGGGAACAAAGAGGAAAAGAAACAAAGCAGGTACTCTGGGAAACGTTCCCATCAGCAGTCATTTTGATTCAACACAGACTGTGCGGTCTGTAATGGCTAATAGTTCCACCCAGATGGAGTTTGACCTGGCAGCTACCCCTGCGAAAATGCCCTCCTTTAAAAGTGATGAAGCTCTGGGTCTTGAGGGTAGACTTATCTTCTTGTTAAGATTGATTGAAAGTAATTTTTTTTTTACCTCATGAAAACCAGGGTGGAGTGTGATAGATAGCTCAGCCCCTCTATCTCTCTGGTGGTGATATTAGTCTGGATTAAGATAAATGGGCTCTCTCTGCAGCACCATGCAAATGCTTGCTGCTGGTGCCATTTATCTAAGAATGTGAACTCGCAGCAACAACAAAAAAAACACATTTTCTTCTTCTGATCCTTTTCTTATTCTGGTCCCATACAAATGACTACTTATGGAGGACTCCTCAAGTAATCCTAACAGCGTCCTAGCCTGCTGTACTGGCCCCGTCTTTATGTGCAGTTTATTAAAAAAGAAGAAGAGAAAAAGTTTTTCCACACTTCAAATCAAAAGGCATTGGCGGAGAGATCAACCATGTACTGCTGTGGTTTAAACATTCAAACTTTTTTACATTCTGTCACGTTATAACCACTAACATCAATGGGTCATGGTTTCAATGGTTTTGACTCTTGAGCAGACTCAAGCATGGATAGCAATGACTGTTTAGGATGTTTGTTAAAGGAACAATGATAGTTTACGTCTTTCAACCCGAGGAAGATCGCTTGTAGGCGGCGGAAAAAAAGACTGGTTAGCCGGAGTGCGAAGAGGAGGAAAATGGACACAGAGGAGAGGGCCCCCGTTTTAGTCCCGCTGTGGCTGAGGTTGGCCGTGTGTGAGGTAAAGGCGGTGTGTGTCAACAATTCTGAGATTTTCAAAGTCCGGTATATTGTTTTATTATCTAACTCTGCTTCAAACATCTCTGCAACTTTAACCTAATCTGGTGTGTTCTGTTTTATTAAGGGGTATCAGTGCAAAGGGAGCTAAATACGAGATGAAATCTGCACTTTTCAGATTTTTCTTTGTAAAAAATATTCTAGAACCATGCTTTTTCCTTCCATTGTAATCTATTACTATATGCTATTAAATCCTATAAATTAATTTATAAAACCCTTTGAGGTTTGTGATTGTAATGTGACAAAACATAAAGATGTTCAAGGGCTAGAATATTTTTGTGCTGGGTTTTATATACTATATAAACCGTCCAGCATCTCACAGCAGGGTGTAAGCAGGGAGGGAATACATGAAACGCCATAACCAAGAGACTGGTATAGTGTACAGAAACATCTGTTCAGAATACCAACTGGAGACAACCAGGTCAAAATGGAAGTCACCTCCCAAGGCGGTGGAGAGCGACAGAGCCAAGATCCTGTGGGACCTCCAGATACAAACAGACGAAATGGTAATGGCCAACCACCCGGACATTGTGATCGTTGATAAAGCAGCGGGGAACAGCCGTTGTGATTGATGTGGCCAACCCGAGTGATGGAAACATCCGAAAAAAGAACACGAGAAACCGGAGAAATGCCAGGGGATCAGGGAAGAACTAGAAAGAGCCTGGGAGGTGAAGACAACAGTAATGCCAGTGGTCATCGGAGCACTTGGGGCAGTAACCCCCTCTCTGGAGAAATGACTCTAACAGATACCTGGAGAAACATCAGACATCTCAGTCCAGAAGGGTGCAATCTTAGGAACAGCTAAACTCCTAAGAAGAATTCTTAAGGTCCCAGGCCTCTTGTAGAGGACCCGAGCTTGAAAAGCTGGCTTTCTTGCAACAACTTGCACCAACTTTAAACAGAGAAGGAGGGCTCAGTTTTCAACTATCAAAAACTTATCTAATGAGATCAGATTAAAGCTCAGTTGTGACTACTGAATCATTAACCTGCGCTGTGAGTAGGTTCTGCTGACATAACATTCTGCTATTGTGCCTCTGTCATCTTCAGGAAATCGGGGTTTTCCCCTGCTGTCGAGGTAAAGGACCACCAGGAGTGAATGCTGCTTGTCGGGACTTTGAAGCAATCAACTGTTTCCTTATATAGGAAATTTTTGACCAATCTGTATAATCTGACTGATTTTGACTTTGTAAAGTGCCTCGAGATGACATGTTTCATGAATTGGCGCTATATAAATAAAATTGAATTGAATTTAATTGAATTACAACACAGCAATAGATATACCTGCCAAGTTCCACCCCAATTCACACCTCCATGCATGTGACTACAACATTCCTCCTGGGAGCCAGGCTAACGATGAGCCTAATGTCCATCGTCCAGTTTTTCTGTTTTTTTAATTTTTATGGGATGAGCCTAACGACTCTCCATTGTTGAGACGACCAGTTCCAGGTGAATCTACCTGTGAATCTAAGATCTAACGAGGCCTCGCCAGCAGGTCTATAAAACTTGGAGCTCCTCAATAATCCAGACATTTTGAGTTGAGAAAGCTTCCTGGATGGGAAGTGAAATGTCTTCAGCTTCAGAATAGAAGTCCAATTGTTTTATTTTTTAAACCTTTTTTTTTTAGATTGATCATGACCTGCATGATTGAGAATCTTCACGAACATATGATCTCTATAGTTTTAAAGAATTAATTTCATAAACATTGCTTAAAGAAAAAGCTACTTTAACTATATTATGTCAAGACTGTGAAATCATTTGAAACATACATAGATGATGATTTATTTGCATGAATTAAAGCAGTTTTGTTTGAGGGAACCGATCCTCATGGTAGAAAACGTCTATAATATTTCCCAAACTTATTTATACAAAGTAGCTGCATGATTTAGAAGTATATAAAGCTGTGGAGTTTGCATGTTATCGCCATGCATGTGTGGTTTCTCTATGGCTTCCTCCCAAAGTCCAAAAACATGACTGGTAGATTAATTGGTCTCACAAAACTGCACTTAGGCATGTATGTATGCTTGCATTGTCCATTTCCCTGTATGTCTCTGTGCTGCCATAGACTGGTGACCTGTCCAGGGTGTATGTAGCCTCTCGCTCAATGACCGCTGGAGAGAGGCACCAACTGTAGACTGATAGTAGTCTGATGGTCTGGAGTTGCTTTGCTGCATCACGTCCTGATGACTTACTGCAACAAACAATGTCTGCTCTTTGGCAGAAAGTCTTGAAGGATAGTTTTTGACCAACAGGTCTTGAGCCTTTGGGTTTTGAAGTGGCCTAGTCAAGGTAAATACTTAAATCTGAATAAGATTAAGTAACATGATCTGAAACAGGCCAGTCATGCTCCAAAAGCCCCCCCCAGGATGATTGAAATCAGAAAACTTCCCAAAGAATGGTCAAAATTCCTCCACAGTAGAAGCTGTTAGCAAATACTTCATTCAGGGCACTGCAAATAGAGACATAATAACGTATGAATAAAATGCACCATAATTCTGACAAAATATTTAGACTGACCCTAGAGTTATGGAGCTGACTAAACCTGATGGTGTTTTTAAAGTTTAATTAAAATTTATGCTGTGTCAGCGTCCATGTCTGAGTGACATCTGTTTTGACATGTAGGATTTGAAGCATAAGAGGAAAGGGCATTTATCCCTGTATGTATGAGCAACTATCGATGCGTACAGTGAAAAAGGCATTCGGTGAGTTCCCCCGGCACGCTGCTTTAAGCTGCTGTAATTGATGTTGATTAGTCAAATCAGCTGAGCAGAGGGCAGAAGGACAACCTTATCAAAAGGAGAGGTGTAACCTTCATGTTACACAGCAGCCTAATGAATAAACAAAGATGACACTTTAACTATGGTAAACACTCTGTATGTGCAAAAGGAAATTAACTGCAACGCCACACTCTCCTCACATATGTCAGGAATGCTCACCTCAGCTCTTTTGTTCCTACTAAATGATGGATATTCACCCTACCCCGCCTGTTCCTTTATACGGCCGCCATTAGGCTGACAGTTGGTGTTTTGAGTGAAATGTCTCTACGGATTTTCGAGAAATCTGGTTCCTGTCGTGACAAGATGTAATGCTCCTGGTGGGCGTGAAAAATCTTGTGCTGCCACATGTATAAGGTCATCAGAGGTCAAAAGAAAACAAGGACGTTTTTTTTTCCTGTGCCAGTTTTACACTGTTACCTAAGAAAGATTGTTATAGCCCTGTTTGGAAGGGTCACACAAAGGTAACTAACAAGCAGCTCTGAGAGGAGCAGATTTCTGCATATTTAACATATTGTCACATCCACAGATTTGATTTGCAGCGCATCTGACTCCAACCAGAGATGACTTTGCATGAATATGCCTTGGAAGATGGAACTACGCAACAGAGAAACCTTGCTTCTGTTTTGACTATATTTTTTACCAGTTTGTTGGCTTTTAATCAAACAGGAAACTGTAAAACAAAAATCCCACTGCTGAAAACCAATGTTTGTATACTATGCATAAAAACACACAACCTATTATCTTCTGGATAATTCTTTATTACTTCCTTCAAATTCAGAAGTTTAAAAGCCTAAAATATCATACCATGACTTTGTAACCTTAATCGAATCCTGTTAAATGCAGGTACTTGTATGAGATCACGGAAAAATAAAAAGTGATCAAACAAGACACTAAAAATGAACTGTGGACCTCCACATTTCTGGTTCATCCTTGGATAAAATTTACAGATACCAGAAAGTGCAATTTTCACTTGTCCAAACAGTTTTATGCAAGTAGAAATGTCATGGGAATATCCATCCATCATACTTTTCTGAAAGCAGGTGATCTGTATCCCAGGATTTGCTTTGGTGAAGTTTTAGTAGTAGCCCCAGAAAAAAAAGTAAAAGACCTTGTGAATATGTCGGTTTAAACTGGGAAGAGAGTGTCATTATTCACAGTGAAACACGTCCTGTAGCACTGGATGAAAGGCCACTAAAGGACGAAGATGCCATTACTCCAAAAGCAACTTAAAACGCCATATTAAACGTTTTCGAATCAAGGGAAATAGGCCTTAATTTATGGAGACACTCTGTGCTGTGATGAGACTAAAATTCAAAAAATTGGACAAAATGAGCCTCTGGGTTGTAACAATTGGTGGCACTGCGGCCTTGAAGCCACAAGCTCCTGGTTTCAAATCCCAGCCTGGGATCTTTCTGGTCCTCGTGCTTACCTTTAGCATATCATGCATGTGTGGGTTCTCTCTGGGTACTCTGGCATTCTCCCACAGTCCGAAACCTTTTCTGTTAGATGAACTGGTTATTTTACATTGAGTGCCTGCGTGTGGCTCTGTGATGGACTGGCAACCCGCCCGGGGTGTCATCTGCTTCTCTCCCAATGACTGCTGGAGAAAGGCACCAGTTCCCCTGCCACCTCTGCTCGATAAGCTGGTACAGTCAATGGATGGATGGGTAGATAACCATTATGTTTATGGAGGGACTCTACAAACATAGATGAAGCAACGTTATGTGGAGATATAGAAGCAGCGTCTCAGTCCAAACAGAGTTTGGGCACAAATGGGTCTAACAAATGGACGGTCACCGTAAGCATACCGCAGTAGGTTTACTGGCACACCGGTGCCACATTCATAACATAATTCAGGCGATTTAATATATTATATAGATTTTACAGAAACATATGTTTACCTACCGATGGTCTTTTTGCTGCTGAGGTCACAGCTCATAGTGTGACATGACTATGGGTTTATTTGCACGTGGAGCAGGTAACTGAGATTTTATAATGACTGATTTTAATGAAAGGAGCAAAGACTCCTATTTGAAGCTTTTCACTCATGTCCAAAACAGGGTGCATGTTAATGCCTGGTCTGAACAGGGCCAACATTTGAACAGACTGTTAGCATTATTATCATGAGGATGTCAGGATTTAGCTTTTAACACAGCTACTTTAAATAGTCTAAAAGGGTACAGTAAACATAGAACATAATTTTTTCCAGAGTTTAATATATCAATACAGGATGAAGGCAAAATCCTTTATGAAAATATTTTCATTTCCAGACAGTTAGCATTATATATTGTTTAAAAACGGCCTTTAAAACTCCCACCCATATGCAAACATTTAAGTCTGTTGTGTAACGAGAAGATCCCCCTTTTCCTCCTGAGAACTGTGCATTCTCCAGCTTTCTCTTTGAATGTTAAAATAGTTTAATTAGCCTGAGCAGAAGCCCTGAGAACAGAGGGCAATGTAATGTTTCAGTAGAGGTGAAAGCATAAAAAGCATCACATTACCATCGTGACATTTCTCATATCCAAAATGCAATGATGCAAAAAGTTTTAATTGTGTGAAATTATCCAAAATTACTTTCGATAGAGAGCGCTTCTTTTGCTTTCTGCAGTGCCGTGTATAAGTATTCAGACCTCTTGTAGTGTTTTTTTCCACATTAGAACCACAAGCTTGTGCCTTTTAATGGGATCACATTGTATATAATAAACCAACACAGAATAGTACATTACCAAAAATGGAAGGAAAAAGATACAGGGTATGCAGTATGTTCTACAAATTAAAATCTGCTGGATGGTTTCTGGGGCTACTTTGCATAGCCTCCATCTGGAGTCTGGCCTGGTATGGTAGATCTGGGCCTCTATTGCTCTTGTGCTCAAGATCTGCTCCTGTGCTGCCATGTTCAATGCTTCAGTGCTGTTCTTCAGTCCAGCCCTTCACTGAGTGCTTCATCCTTTGGGGCCATCTTCCTGATATATTCTTGGAGCTTAGATGTTTCATCTTCAATGGTGGCTCTGATGCTCACGAGGCCTCTGCCTACTTCTTTGCGCCTAGTGTATAACCTGTGGATACTGGATTTGGGGGGGAATCCAAATCCAGTATCCACATGCATGGTGAGTAGCTTTTGTGTCTTAACATCAGTGGTCTGGACTTCCTCCTTTGGCCAACTTATTACAACAGCAGGGTATCTGATTACTGGCAAGGCATAGCTGTTGATTGCCAGGACCTTGTTATTGCCATTGAGCTGACTTCCCAGAACTTGCCTTACTCGTTGCAGGTATTTGGCTTTTGCTGCTTTCATGGTTGCCATTTGCTATTTGGTATTCCGAGATACTTATAGCGCTCTTCAACATCTGCTATGCTCCCTTCTGGTAGTGCAATCTCGCCTGTGTAGATTACCTTCCCTCTCTTGAACTGACTGGAGATTTGTTTGGATTCTTGTCAATGAATACTATAGCATAAGAAGGCATTGCCAATGCCAGGATACTTAAATTACAAAAATATTACCACTATAGGAGAGGCCATATTTATATCTTGAAATTTCTGAATAAAACCATGCCCATATTATAGAATAAAACGTTTTTAAATCCCCATGGAGTTATTTTCACAGTTAGACAACCTTGTGTGCCAACTGTACCAGAATGTACCATGCACATTTGTTAAAAAAAAAACAACTCTCATCAACGGCGACTACTCCAACTTACATCTCAAACCATGAACAAGGTTAGGGCTCATTAGATGCTTCTGGGTTTGCATAAATAAGATGATATTTCTTCAGTGTCTGTGATGTTTACATTCGGCATGAAATTTCTTTCATGTGAGTAATTAAGTTCAGCGTAGTGAAGTTACTGCATGTGCCTTATCGCTGTTGAAAAAAAGCTGACCTAAAACTTGGGTTCAGTTCACCTCCATTATTCCACTGTAGCTTCACGAGAAACATGAAGCAGCGGTGGTGGCAACGTCAGATTAGGTCGGTGCTTCCTCTTCAGTCTGTGAGACTTGATGGCAGAGGCGACAGACTCTAACAATCCATTCAACCAGGTCAGCTATCCAGCATCCAAAAGCGTGGTTGATGTTCGGGCAATGGTCATTCACAGAAAGGCAGATGAAACAATACTTATCAAAGGGTTTGGATGATAATTGGTAGTTGAGTGGCAGAATGAGGGTTGTTGTCCAGTTAATCCAACGAGCAGCAGAGATCCACCACAGGCGAGGCCAAAGGGTAAATTCATGGTCATGGAACAAAGTTGATACCAAAGGCTAGAAAACATAGAAAGGAAACACTAGACTTCTCCTGGCACAAGGTGGTTGATAATCTGCCGAGGAGGCAGTGGCTGTGAAGTGCTTAATTAAACCAGTCCCCTAACCCCTTCACCATCATAGTGAAACATGGTGGCGAGATACTGTGGGAATGTCAGTGATGAAAAGGGTAACTGGTCACTGGAATTGGGTTGAAAGAGGAAGAGCAATCTTGGAAGGATAATTGTTAGAGTCTGCAAAAGTCTTGAGACCGGGGTGGAGGCTTAGCTGGATAATGCCATTGAATAAATACATAGGGTTACAACAACATGGTTAAGATGAAAGCATATGGACAATGGATAAGCACAATGGATCAGTCCAGGCTTAGATATAAATATTTCCCTTTATAGTTCCACAGAGGGGATATTTATCTCTGCCCTAAACTCATCCGTTCGGGGTGCTCAGGGACCCAGTGTCAGACTGATTTTATAACCACCAACCTTTGAGGCCTCTCCAAGATGCAAGCACCCAGCTCTTTGACCACTAGGCCCTCACTTCTAATCATGATATAATTAAGGATCGATGACAAGACTTGAAACTTGATCAAGAAAATCAATGTTTGCAGAGGAATATCCCAGGCTTTGCACATCTCACAGGGCAGAATTCAATCCACAGCCAGAAAATGCAAAGAGCGTGGCACAGCTGTAAACTTGCCACACACATCAACCTAAACTATGGGCAGAACAAGGAGAGCATTAATCACACAAGCAACCAAGAGACCAATGGTATTTCTGGAGGAGAAGCACAGATCTAGAGCTCACAACAGCTTTTATTCATGCATGTAACTATTCTGGCCTTTATTTAAGAGTTGCAAAAAGAAAGCCTTTGCTGAAACAGAGCCATATGTAGCCAGATGAGACAAACATTTTGCGTTTCTATCATTGCCTGCCCTGCACACAGTATAATTGCCCTGGACACACCAAGCCCAAAGAAAAACATGGCAGTGGCAGCATCATGCTGTGGGGATGATTTTCTATATAAAAGAAGCTGGTTGGATTTGATGGGAAGATTTGTCCAGGGTGTGTCCCAGTCTCTTGTCCAATGACAGCTGGAGACAGTGGGATTGACCTTTGGGCTCCATTTGCTTTGCTACACAGCTGCTTCGTGCTGTCTCGGTTTTTAGGCTACAGCCCTTGGAGGCTAGACAGTCTCAATCACAATTCTTAAGCCAGTCTCTTCCCATCCCTTGTTTTTTTTTTTTTTGCAGTTGATTGATCCACTACCAGGACCTACCAACTCTGTGTTGGATTGCTTTCGTCTGGGTAAAGAAGCAGCCAATCATACTGCTCACCCTGCCCTGTTTCTCCTGATTGGCAGGCGAAGTGATTCTGCTGAAAAGCGTCAATATGAAATAAATAGGCCATTAGGAAAACCACCATTATGTAACAAAAGATGACTTTAAAAAAAAATACATTTTGATTTTAAAACTGGTGGAATTAAATAAAACAACCTCAACAATTATTTTATGTTATTGTGAAAAAAATGTATGTTTAAAGAAGAATGACAAATATTTCATGATGATGAGGTGATAATTTTATAAGCATTCAATTATTTCACAATTTCATTATTCACTTTCACTTTGTATATTCATCTCTTATCTGTATATTTATCTCATAAGATATGATATGGTATTTATTCAAGTAAATAATTATTTCATAATGTTTTATTTATTTATTTAATTTTGAGCACTTTGGAGTTCCATAGTAATGTGACTAATTGTGAAAACCATACTATGTATATAATGTATGTAGGTATCTGTACATACATTTTCCAGGCATTATGTATCAGGCTACAAATGCACACTTTTGAAGTTTTTTAAGGCCTTCCCTGAGTTGAAATAACAACTATCGCAAAAACCCAAGTCGGTACGAATGTGTTCAAACATTTAATTTCATTTCATTTGATCATTCAAACAGATTAACAACCCGAAACCACTCAAGGTTGCAACTAGATCAATAGACATAAATAATCCAGGAGCTCAAATTACATGTTCAAGTTCATACCAGCAACCAGGCCTGGCTGGTACAAAAAAAAATTTCCAACTTCCTTCCCTCCTCATTGTGGTCTGGGCGACTCAATAAGCGATGCACTTTGACACACAATACTATGCTGCCCTGAGGAGCGATGCAGAACCGAGGCTGCCAATCAAGAGGCAGGAGCCCACAGTTAATCAATCCAAGCAGACCATGATATGATTTTTTTTTTTCCCATCTCAGGGCTTCAGCAGACTGACAGCCTGCTGGATGGTTGACTTCTCTCAGTTCCTGCAGCCTTTTTAAGTCTTATAACACATGTAAATGCCTTTGGCAGGCTTGGCTGAAAAAGTCTGCCTCACTGTTGCTGCCAAGTTTACATAAAAATTATAAGTAGGTGATATGTGTAGATTTTTTTTTAACCTAACAGCAGCACTGCCTTTTAGACTGAAACTGGAGACCATTGCCTGCTGAAGAAAATTAGCCCTGTTTTAAACAGAGCTCATTTTGGGATGTATGTCGTTTTTAGCTCAGAAATGTTTAGAACCAGATCAAAGTTTCACTGGCAACATGAAATGCCACGTGTTCTGTGAAGCCTTGTGGAGGAAGTTCTGCCCCAAAAGGACTGGGATATAACATGGAAAGTGGTTCATATAAAAGATGTGAAATTCAAAATAAGTCAAAGGAAAACATTCTGTTTGAATCCCAGTTTTTTTTAAGGCATACGTTTTAATTATTTTCCAGTGATTTGTAGAAAATGCATAATTTGGATCTCAGATCTGTGCCTTTTGCTAGTATTCGACTAAATTTAAAAAAATAGATAAATTTAAAACAAATAAATTTGAGACTCAAAAAATTCCAAGTAAAATAAAACATTGTTCTAACCCAGTACAATTTGAAATCTTTGCCACCTCTGACAGATTAAATTGATTAAAAAAATAGTAATCAGTAATTTTATGCATCCTGGGGGCCTTATTGTTAAAATGGGAAAGACACGTCAAAATGCCATTGAACTAAAACAGATGTATGCCTTTTCACCAAGTCTGCATAACAGTCATTATATGTTTCTAAAATTGTTTGGGTTGAATTAATGAAGAAAGCCTTTTTCATCCCACAATGTAAAACTTAGACATGCAGTTTATGAAAAGTTACTGGGTCTTTAACTAAAGTGTACACTTTAGTCAGCTGAGGTGAAGTATTTTGGTATCAAGCGCTCAAGCTAAGTCTGTGAAGCTGTGGGCTGGTTTCTTTTCCAAAAGATTCAGGTCCCTGGAAGATTGTTCAGAGGAATAGTTACAGATCCCTCCCTCTATGGTATCCAACTGAGTGAAATGTAAGAGAGTGAAAAATGCATTCATTGGCCAAAAAGGCATTTATTACAATAAACCAATAACTGGTGAGTTTGTAAAGATGTAAAGAGTTCATAATTTGTTCTTCCCAAAATAATAAATGACTCAAAGGTTGGAGTTTTCTGATGTTTTTCCAGCGTGAGATTATGCTAAATTGGCCGCACTGTGAAGCAATTGGTTGCACTGTATTAAGGAGGTCTTGGGTTCAATTCCCAGCCAGAGGTCTTTCTTTACAGAGCATGTTCCCTCTGCACAGTTTTAGATTCTCTCCATCCTCACCAAAATCCAAAAACATGTCATATGGTTACTCTCAATTACCCTATGGTGTAAGTGTGTGTTTGGGCATAGCTGTTTGTCCCATGTTACCCTGGGATGGACTGACGACCTGCCCAGGATGTACCCCACCTCTTGCCCAATCAGGTTCAAGATGCCAAAAAATAAGAGTTGAATACTTTGGATAGATCTAAGGTGTCTTTATACCTTGAGTATGTAATTAAATTAAATCAAGTATCAGTTGAATTACCTTTAGATGTTTTGTGCAGCTGCTCTTCCTCAGCATCTGTTTGCTCGGCGGCCTGTTTGTTCTACACAAGGCCTCAGGTGACGTGATTACTTAAGAAAACTAAGAAGATTATGCTAATTTTGAAAAGTGGGTTTTATTAGCTCAGTTCATGTTCTTTTTTTTTAAATTCAGTTCATGTTCTTGTATAAACAACTTTCCGGAAACCCTGATCTCTTGACAAATCTGATGCTTACACAGCTAGATCTCGAGGAACCCTCCCACGAGCAAAAACTCCTTCTCTTTTTTGTAACCTCTGAAAATGTTTTTTTTATTTTTTCATTTTCAGACTATCATATGTGGGCTTATAGATTGTGCTGGGTTACAGAACACCCTCCCTCATAGCTTCTTGTTTTAACACTTTGGTGGAGTTCTGGCAGACTAATTGTCTCCTGGCTGCATGTTCATAATTACCAACAGATCAAGCTTTTCATTTAACGTAAGGCCGCTTTATGCAGAATACACGCAGCCACAGCTCCGCCACAGGAACGTTCCTCAGGCCCAATAAATCTTTTGAAGATACCCCAGGGTCTAAATTATGGACCAAGAGACTGCTCTCCATTAAAGACTCTTACATGGGTGGTACTGGCTTGTAGTTCAGGGGTGGGGAATTAACCAGATACGGAGGATATGAAGTCATCCGTCTGTCAGACTTCGAGATTTTCAGACTCAGGGGTTTTGAACAATTGCCATCTTATGCTGACTATTGTCAACAATAGAGGTTAGCACTTGTTGAAGACAAAGAGAAGATTTCTGCAAAGCTTGTTTTCCCCCCTTGGATAAAAATATGTTTTACTCTTTTCTCCGTAAAGAGTGGCATGAGTTTGATTTCGCCTGCCAAGTATCTTCTTAATTTTCCCGACAGTTCTTTGCAACAAACAGATTGCTATGAGAGAGGTTAGTAAAAATGATAGAACTATTCAAACACAACATCACCTGAACAATGATGAAAGAGATATTAAGGCTTCCTTTTAATACAACACGATACATACTACTGGGTACATGAGATCAAGGTTGGGTTAGATTACAGATTAAAATAAAGAATTCACAAAATGCAAACTGTTTTAAAGAATCTGTTTCTAAATGCTCTGTTTTTGGAAAAAGATGCCATCGAACAAAGTCCTTATGCCAATGGAAATATTTAGTTCAGGTTTTAACAGGGGCTTGTGTGGTAAAGCACATCGTTTGCAACAATAAAGTGCTGCATTCAAGTCTCCATGCTCTGTCCTCTCAGGAACGATAAATAATCAGAAGTTATTTAAGAAAGTGTTTTGAAGGCAGCAGGACTCAACCAACGAGTGAGTGAATGTTTTTGGCTGCTTCCTTATTGAGGGGCTCTCATTGCAAATCATTCCAACTTGCCCACAGACTTGGCAGAGTTTTAACGACCGGATGCTCTTTCTGACGCAACCAGGATCCAAACCCAGGTCCCTTGGGACATGGACACATGGACTAAGCCAGCTACAGAGGGACGTAGGACCTAACCAATGAGAAATATGGGAATCCTAAATTATTTGTACATGTAATTTCACGCAGGAGAAACAACCAAGCATGCACATGCTCACCCCTGGGGGACAGAGCTATCAATAAAACATGCAAATTTTTGGACTCTGGGAGGACGTCAGAGTACCTGGAGAGAACCTACGCATGCATGTGGAGAACATCCACATTTCATGCATAAAACATCATAGTTGGAATCTGAGCCTCAGACCTCCCTGCTGCAAGGCGACAGTTCTAACAACAGCCCCGCTGTGCAGTTTGAGCTATTTATTTGTTTTTGTGTGTAGTGACACACAGAAGGACATATAATGGGGCACATTAGTGGCAACTAGCCAAGTGCTTTTATGTTCAGCTTTGATGAGTTGTCATGTTTCAGATGAACGAGGTCACATCTTTAAAAGTCATACCATGCAGTCAATGTAATGTTCTTTATAACGGAAAAGTTTTCAGCTTTTTTTTTTTTTTTAAAGAAACTTTAGAATTAATTAAAAGTCACATCAGGAGCTGCCAGGGGATTTACTTCAAGGCTCAGGAAGGCAGATCTTTTACTGGTGCGGCATCCCTCCACGAGGACAAGCCTGTGTTCATAATTCCATTTTTCATCAAAGGGTGTTTTAATCTCGACATTTTCAGTATGCAGCAGACCCATCTTTATAGAAAATCCTCTGTCCTTATCATTTATTTTATTCCCCCTTGGTCCCGCTCAGGCAATTTTAGACTTGAAATAATATAATCGATTTTCCCCAACCGTTTGAAAGACAAGGCTGCTTACTGTGCCTAATTATTTTTCAAATGTACATAATTTCAGAATTCAGCAGACGACATATTAAGCACTTTGGGGCGCATTTCAAAATATTAAGAAAGGGTAATTCCAGAGGGGATCACAGAACCTTTTGTTGAGGCTTGTGACCTAAACAAAGTAGGCAAAATGGCTGCTCAGCCTTGCCAGGAAATTATGCAAGGAACATGCAGCTTCTGGTCACTCCTAATGCTGGCTTCTTTTGAAGTCAAAGCCTCTGTGGCCTGTGAAGCTGCTTCCTCAGGCCAAAGCTGTGAGCATGGCTCTGTGTGTGTGTGTCAGCCAGGAAATTACGTCACCCTAACAATAAGGACATGCAGAAAACCTCAGAGGACACCTGGAAATGAAAACAGGTCAGTATTTCCTTTTTTCCTCTTTGTGTTTGCACTGACAAAAACAAACAGACTGATATTTAGTTGGTGTTTTGTTTGCCAGGGAAAATGTATTCTTCAAGTCTAGAATGGCAGATACATAACAAAGTGAATATTCTCTTGTTGAACATTCCTTAAATGTCAGATGATTTGAATGATATGACCTTTCAGTAATTACATCATTTTTGTCATAGAGTCAAGTATTACTCCTAGTTTCTTACTGGAAAGGTTGCAATTTCCTTTTAAATGCGCTAATGTGTGACTCCTAGCAGCTTATGTCATGAATTGATGTTTACTTGGATAGGAACTAGAGGCCAAAACCCTCTTTGCTGCCACTTCTTTGCCTTGTTTGGTTCCTGGAAAAAAGCATGCCCGTCATCCATTCATCTTTACGTCTCAGTTAACTCTGCAGGATCCCAAGGCATTTTAATGCCAGAAGGGATGTAGAGTCCTTCCAGCAAATCGTGGGTCTGCTCCAAAGTCTCCTCTAAGTCAGCCTTGCCCAGAAAAGATACAGAGAGAGGAATGCATCCTAATTAGATCCCTAAACTATCTCAGCTTACTTTGTGATGCAGAGCAGAAATGGCTCTAGCTCATCCTCTCCACTATGATGAGGCTCTTCACCCTATCATCTGAGCCTGTGCCCAGCCCCACTATGGAAGAAGCTAATTTCAGACACTTGTATCTTGTTCTTTTGGCCATATATCTCAGATAAGATGAGGATACGAACATGGACAGACCACTAAATCAAGAGTGTGGCTGTGGCTCAGCTCTTTCAAATATATGAACCAGCAATGTCAGCAAGACTACCAACAAACCCCCCGTAGCTTTTATCCATCTCCCACTCCATCTTACCAAGACATCATGCTTCTTGAAATCCTCAATTTAAGGCAGAGGCTGACCCTTAAGACGGACCCTTTTCTGGGTAAGAACCACGGACATGGAGGAGTTGACTCATTACAAGAGTAATACATTTCCAATTAAAATCTTCAAAATGATTTAACTGTGCGCCGCCATTGACTGTACCAATTATTAGAGGTACAAACCAAGCCTACCTTTCTCTTTTTTCATTTAACAACGACCCAGATGCAAGGGCTAAATGGATTGGGAGAGTCCAAAGGGACAATAGTTGTAATCAACTTGTCCAGGTATGTTGGATAGACTCGGTTCTCACTCATGCCGACGTGTTTGCATTTGGCAAAGTCTGCTAAAGTGATAACACAAATGTTTGCTCATTTCTTCTCAGTTGAAATGTGACTTCTTTGCATTACGCACAAAAGCTTCTACTCAAATGCAAAACTTTACTATTAAAGTAAGTAAATAATACACTATGGATTTTGACTACGTATCTTGAACCTGATCCAGCTTTAAACATGCTGCAGCTTCTTGAAAACAGTGTACGTGCACACACTCAGCTAATGTTCAGAGCAATATCTTGGTCGTAACATTCCAAGCATTGTATTCTTCAAGGGATTTTTGAGTTTATCCGCTGGTCCTCCATCTTTACAGAATCCATAGCATTGGATTCAAATCAGGTCCTTCCCACAAGACCCAATTTTCCCCCCAAAGTGTCAAAGTTGTGTATCATTTTGTAAATGTTGAATGTTTTTAGAAGTTTGTTCCCTGATCTACATGTGCATTATATTAAGCTTCTCTGTCAACTAAAGGATCACAACAATGAATTATTGGTTGAAGTTGACGCGATAGGATTGCGCTGAGGATCTATCTCACAAGGTGTTTATGAAGTAGTAACCGCTATGAACTGTGAGGAATAACACGGGATGTAGCATTCTAGCCAGACTTTATTTAGACGACACACTCAATGATGAGGACTGATGGACTATGGTGGGGTATTCCAATCCATTTATTCAACAGACAGGAAAATACACTATAGACACACCGTACGAGCTGTAGATAAATAAAACAAAAATTACTCCACTTAACATATGACCACGTTTCATATTTAGCCAACAAAACCATAAAGGATGAATGCCATTAGCTAGCGTTAGCTTATTAGCTTTCTTCAAACTTTGTTTGCATATAAAAGTAACTAAATAAACTTAGAGTCATTATAAAAATAAAACTGCACAACAATGCAAATTATACCTGTTCGCCTTCCAGCTTGATGCCAGATAAAATGTGCATGGAAACCCGTAATGTCCTTTAACAAGCAGAAAACCATCTGGTACGGACGTAGGAACGTAGCGTTTCTTTTCTTTTTTACCGGAAATAGAAAGCATGCCTTCGAAATAAAAGCCCCGTAAACCTTTTTGCCGTAATTCACTATTAATCTAGAATTATTACTTAAAACGGAAGAATCAGGAACATTTGGCATAAAAACAAAAGACAATATATGAATGAAAGCATATCTGAAAGATATCAGTTATAACAAATAATCTGGGTCATTTACACGGGACTCCAGAAGGAGCATCAAGTAGTACAACGCCAAAGAGATAGCAGTTGCAGCTGGTCTGGCCACATATGATTATCTAGTGTAGATCTGATCTGAGAAATACACTGATTAACACAATCTGATCAGGATAACCTATGGTGGACTGGCAACCTGTCCTGCATGAGGAACGACAAAGAGCTGCGCCCTGTGGAAATACCACAGAGGAAACTGATGTCAGTCACGCCCTTTTGGTTCTGCAATGCCACCTGCGTCATCTGAAAACTTGCACACCCTGTGATCTTGGCAGAGTGCCTTGTACGGATTGTAAGGACTAGGTGATCTATAATTAGGGGTCCATGGTTGAGTGTTACTTAAAGAACATAGATTTAAAAGATGCTCATGCGTGCTAATGCTACTACAGACTTCTACTGCCAGATGATGTACCATCAGATCACAGATCTTATTAAATGACAGAATAATGGGGTGCAATTATTTTTTTGTAGGTTCTGGATAATCTTTTGCTCTTTGTATAATATTGTAATTCTTTTGTAAACAAGTCTGTTCCTTGTCCCTGTTTAGTTTGTTACCCCTCATTCACACATACTTCTTCCTCCCTGCGTTCTCCGTTACGTCACGAATGAAAGCCACTCTAGTCAATAGGTATGTGACAGAGAACCCTCCTCCATTGTCTGTCGGAAATACGGATCGATTCTATTTGTGACGGATGCAAAATGCATAACTTTCTAAAAACCAGAGGAGCCAGACAGGAAGTCAGGCGCAGGAAATGTAAAGCGGATCCGGTATTATTTCAAAATAAAGGAGGGAGGGGGGCGGGGCTGTATGGATGCATAAAGAGACCTGGTTTGGATTGCTGTGTGGCGCATTTTTTAATGAAAGGATGGAGTGCACAAAAACATAGTCAGTGTGAAGCCGGCTTTAGTCTTCTTCTCCCCCATCACAGCTCCTTGACATTCACTAATCATTGCATCTGAACTTTGTTAGTCATTATCTTCCCAGTTTATTTAAGATCCTTAGTTAATCTTTGTTTTTCATTTGCGTGTCTACTACGAATTTCAACTGCTGCTTTTGTCCACTTTACCTAAAAATACAGAGTAAAATACATTTTCTCCCTGTGTTGCTTATTGTACCTGCATTCCAACTCCCCCTTCCATCATCTACCCGTTATCCACAACAGAGCCTTGGCTCAGTCATGCTTCTCCATTTTCTTTTTCTACAGAATCCCCTATGGTTTTTGTTGATGCACTTTCAGTTGTCATTTTGGTGGAATGTATATATATTTTTTATTTCCTCATGCGATGCTTCTCAAGCGGTAGACTTGTCAGTCAGTGTTTTGGAAGTTGGGGAGTTTACGGTGCCATCTCTTACTGTCAGCTTTCAAACACATTTGAAACTCAGACGTCTTTCTGTCAGAGAAATAGATGAGAAGGAAAACACAAACTAAGGTGACATCAGTTCACATTTTAAGAGTGTCCTATGGTGTTCTTGAATGTCTGCTACTTTTGAGACTATAAATTATGGGTAGGGGTTTATATGAATGGCCTGTTTCCTAAATGGTAGCAGCACCTTCCCTCAGCTTGGTAACTAGGGAGGTGGGATGAGGCTGACTATTAGCATGAAGTCTGTCCGAAGGACATACAGTAGCAACTTTGCTTTCGTTTTTATAGGTGTAGATTGGACAATATAATTAACGAGAACATAAAAAAATAGCTAAAACGAAATTGCCCTTTTGCTCTAATCTTTGCATAAGCTAGCGCTAACAAGAACTTAGAAAAATAGTAATTTAAAACACAAGCAACAGTTACAAATGTGATGAAATTATTAGAATTTTTCCAGAATTTTTTAGTTGTATTCATTCTGAGTAACATAAGGATGTGGTTTTGGTGGCTAGAGCAAGGCATTTGCGTCCTGGAAAGGCTGCAAGTTCCCTTGTACGAATCCCACAGACAGCCACTCTGGGTCTCTGAGCGAGACCCTTAGCACCAGAATGATCCCTGGGTGTCGAACAGTGGCAGCCTACTGCTCCCTAAAGGGGTGGAATAAACGCAGAGGACACATTTCAATCATTAATACTGACTAGCCACCATACGTAAAACTCCTCTGTGTTTTTAGAAACACCGCATAAAGGAACTAGTTCAACAGTAACACCATTTGATTGTTTATTTGGGTGGTATGCTGTTGCGGCCACAGCTTGCCACCCAAATCAAGGACGTGTCATTGGTATGTAGTGCTTTGTGTGATCAAGTCAGCTAGTCCAAGTTTGAGGCCATGATTCTCAATGAGAAAAAAAGTTGAGCTACTCCCGGAAGGTCGGGATTTAGTTTCCTCATGTTTGGTGTTTTGATCACCGAGTGATGGAAGAATGAAGCGAGAGAAGGCTGGATGGATTTGGGCCTCATCTGCAGTCATGCAGTTGCTCTGGTCTGTTGTGGTAAGAAAAAGAGGGCTAGCTAAAAAGCAAAGGTGTTGTTTTTATTCCAGTCTTATCCCAGGGCCTAAGATACAGTATACAGTATGACCAAAAGAACGAGATCAAGGATAAAAGGGGATAAGAAAAGCTTTTTCTGTGGGGTGGCTGGACTCAGCCTTACAGATCCATCATAATGCAAGAAGTTTGAAGTAGAGGCACTGCTCCTCTGCACTGAAAGGAGTCGCTGGTATTCGTTTGGCATCGGAGCACCCAGGGATGACCCAAGATAAGTCACTGGAGAGAAATAATACATTTTATTTAACAGTACCTTTCTGGACACTCAAGGTCGCTTTACAGAGAATAAAAATGAAAATACAAAAATACAAATACAGGAACATAAAAACAGTTATGGGGAGGGACAAGAGCAGTGTATTTACAAATAAGCCAGCTGGAACAGATGGGTTTTGAGTCTGGTTTTGAATAAGGGGAGAGAGTCAATACTGCGGAGGTCAGGAGGGAGTGAATAAATAAATATAAATAAATAAAATAAAATAAATGTATTATTATTACTGGAGAGAAATGTTCCTGAGTGTCCCTCCGGGACCTGTTACCCCTACGACCCAATCTTGCGAAAGCGGAGGAAAGCTGCTGAATGTTTGGATACGGGAATAACTTTAGTATCAGTATTAACAACACAAATGATTTGAAAAAAACAAAGTCTATGTTTTACCTGTAAGTTAAAAGAACAAAAATCTCCCAAATAATTGTAAAACAAATGCACTGACACTGTTTGTGTTTGCCACCGCAGCTTCACTCATTCTGTCGTGATAAACGGCTGATCCCGCCGACATTGTAGTAATACTGTCAACCAGACAAAGTGATGCAGAGAAGAGCAGTGCTAGGTAAACCAGAAAATAGACTGCAATATATAGTAGACAAGCAGCACCGATGTCATGGCTGATTGTGTGAATATAGGAGTATGGAAGAGTAGTTCTGGGTTGTCCTTTACCCTGTACGAGCTGCTTTACGATCTGTGACTTACAGCCAATTAATGACTGTCTGCTCAGTTTAAAAGGACTAAAATGCATCGCCTGGCCAGGTATTAATACCCCTTGGATTGTTTCACATATCCTCACGTTGAAATTTCAAATGTCAATCTATTTTATTTTTGTGACACAGAGTAGTAAATAATTGTGATGTGAAAGGCACATTATACTTGGTGTTATAGTTTTTTTCTTAATCTGAAAAGTTTGCATTTGTATTTCACACCCACGATGTAATCACGACCAACGGTTTTCAGCAGCTTTGTACATCAAGAAGAAATTTCCCCCTTTCATCTTAGCAAAATAGCTCAAGCTCAGAAAGACTGGATGGAGAGAGAACATTACTTTCTTCCCACAAATTCTCAATTTGATTTAGGTCTGGACTTTGACTGGACCGTTCTAACAGATTCATGTCCATTGATCTAAGCCATTTTATTGTAGTGCTGGCTGTACGCTTTTCTCCTGCTGTAAGGGGAACTTCTGCAGCCTCTTACAGCTTTTCTTCCAGGATTCCCCCGTGTTTTGCTCCATCAGTTTGCACCTTCCCTGTTCCAGCTGGAAAAAGCAGTCCAACAGCATGAAGATGCAACCAACATCTTTTGAAGTGCGCTGTCTTATTTACACCAGTCAAAGCATTTTGCATATAAGCCAACAAATTAAAATATGGTCACTGGACCAGAACGCCTTCTCAGAATCAGATTCAGAATGAGCTTTATTGCCAAGTAGTATTTTGCACGAACGAGTTGTTTGCTTTGGTGATAAGATGCTACACATAGACAAACATACAACCAGCATAAGTCTGTGGAAATATATAATGTGGAATAAACAAAACCAATGCAAGCATTTCTTCCACTTGCTTTACAATTTTTGGCCAACTGCAAACGGGACTTCTTGGTTGTCCTTCAACATAGTTGTTGTTCTTGCAACTTATCCAGCCTACGTTGGTGGATTGCTCAACGAACAGTTGTCACCTGAACGGATTATTTCCTCTGAGCTGTGAATATCTACAGCTCCTCCAAAGCTACCATGGGACTCTTAGCTGCGTCTCTGTGTGTCCTTCTCCTTCCACTTCCCAGTTATCCTCTACTTTGTGTTGGTCTCTAACATCACAGATTGGTGAAATTATTAACAGTTTGTGGCTGTGATGACAAAACATGAACACATTTAGGAAGTATCAATGTGTTTGCAAGACACTGTATCTGATATATTCTTCATGGTATCGATTTAGCAAAATGGCAAAGGAGGCTTTGATCTGATCCTCAACCCGTCCTGATGTTGTAGCCAATGTTTAATTTGTCTTAATGTATTACTAAAAGTTTTTTTTTTTTTTTTACATTTCTATCACCCAGGAATGTAGATGTTTAATAAAAGCGTTCTGGAGGAAAACTTTTTTTTTTTTTTTGCAAGGTCAAATGAGGTGGATTTGTTGCGCAGTTACACAGCTGAACTCCACTCGTCCAGGGAATTTATTTTAAGATGAGAAGCATCCTCTCGGGAATATAACTCCAGGTACATACAAGCTTAGAGCAGATCATTCAGCAGTTAAGTTCCTCCACCAGCTGCCTTGATGTTCTACCCACAGCTTTCTTTAAAAAAGTTTTACCTGGCATAGCGTCTGATTTGACCAAGATAATAAACACGTCCCTTCTGTCAGGTGTTTTCCCCCAGTCCCTAAAAACAGCAATTATCAAACCACTGCTGAAAAAGAACAATTTAGACAAACTACTACTCCAGAACTACAGGCCCATCTCAAACCTCCCCTTTATCAGTAAGATTATTGAAAAAGCTGTATTTCAATAATTAAACACCTTCTTAACAACGACCAGTCGTTTTGACGTTTTCCAGTCTGGCTTCCGTGCTCACCACAGTACAGAGACCGCCCTTATCAAGGTGTTTAATGACATCCATATAAATACAGACTGTGGAAGAACCACCGTGCTGGTTCTATTGGACCTTAGTGCAGCATTTGATACTGTCGATCACTCCATCCTGTTAGAACGCCTGGAGAACTGGGTCGGCCTCTCTGGTACAGCTCTCCACTGGTTTAAATCCTACTTAAAGGACAGGGACTTTTTTGTGTCAGTAGGTAACTTTATGTCAGAGATGACAAAAATCACATGCGGGGTTCCCCAAGGGTCCATCCTGGGTCCCCTCCTCTTCAATATCTACATGCTCCCCCTAGCTCAGATAATAAAAAATAACAACATCAGCTACCATAACTATGCAGACGACACACAGCTTTACATCACCATGTCACCAGGTGACTATGAACCAGTTCAAGCACTGAGTAAATGCCTAGAAGAAATCAATACGTGGATGTGCCAAAATTTTCTTCAGTTGAATAAAAACAAAACAGAAGTAATAATTTTTGGACCAATAGAGGAGAGATCAAAAGTTAGCACACAGCTTCAGTCGCTTCAGCTAAAAACCACTGATCAGGCCCGAAACCTGGGAGTAGTGATGGACTCAGACCTGAACCTTCAAAAGCATCTAAACACAATTACAAGGTCAGCTTTCTATCACCTGAAGAACATTTCCAGGATTAAAGGACTAATGTCTCAGCAGGATCTGGAAAAACTAATCCATGCATTTATTTTTAGTAGAATTGATTACTGCAACGGTGTTTTCACAGGTCTGCCTAAAAAGTGGATCAGACAGCTGCAGCTGATCCAGAACGCTGCTGCCCGCGTCCTCACTAAGACTAAGAAAGTAGAGCACATAACCCCAGTTCTAAAGTCCTTACACTGGCTCCCTGTATCTCAGAGAATAGACCTTAAAATACTTCTGTTAGTCTATAAATCCCTAAATGGCTTAGCACCTAATTACATCACAGACTTGTTATCGGTGTATCAACCATCCAGACCACTAAGGTCTTCTGGCTCCAGCCTTCTCTGCATACCTAGAACACGAACCAAACACGGAGAAGCAGCATTTAGTTCCTATGCTCCACTTATCTGGAACAAACTTCCAGAAAACTGTAAAAGTGCTGAAAGCCTGAGTTCCTTTAAATCGAGATTAAAAACACATTTGTTTAAAATTGCCTTTGAATGTTCAAGTTAAACTGTTTTACTGTTTTCAAATGTTTTTTTTTGTTTCTACATTCTATCCCTACTTGCTTTTATTCCTATATTTTAATCATGTACAGCACTTTGCATTGTCTCTGTACTGAATTGTGCTATATAAATAAATTTGCCTTGCCTTGCCTTACATACAGTAATGTACTCTGAAATCTGTTGATCCAAAAGTCTGATCTGTGGTTTAGGCCATTTCGGACAGTGCGACGACTTGGAGTAGCACATTCCCTGTTTTAATTTTTTTTAGAAAGGTCGCAAAGAATAGGTTCAGCTAAAACAAAGATTGCGTTACTGTTTGTGTTCTCAAAACCTGTGAGGTCCAAACCTCATTAAGTACATTCGACAAGCAGTATGCCTGACACTCAGGATATCCAGAACTTTCTTCTTCAATGCCTTAAGCCTCACTAAGGAGGAAAAAAGTGTTTGTGGTTAAATGTTCCAACAAACCACAGCATCTTTAACAAGATACAGTGAGCAAAAGCAGAAACTTACAATCTTAGCATCCATTTAGGGCGGAATATTCTTGGGGAGAACTTTGTTTGCAAACCAGCGATCTGGCCCCAAAAGGCCTTAGCCCAGAATTCCTCGACTCTTAACAAGAACAGAAGAAATCAATGAGACATTTTGCTGTGAACTGCAGATGAACTTGCTCTTGTTTATGGATTTTAATTAGGGCCAAACAGTCTCATGAATTTATGTAAAGCTCCTGTCTGCCGCGGTGGGAATTGGACCTGCGATGCTCGCTGTGGAAGAGGTCCTCACTCTCCTGCCAAAACGCTGCGCAGAGTGTTCCCCTCTGCACTGCGTCTCATCTTTAAGTCCCTTTTCAGAGGCACTGCTGGATTTTTTTTTACCCTTCACTGGCTGCTACCATAAATGACACAAGAAACTCAGCTCTGATTCCTCCCCTCTGCTATACAGAGACACGTCGGACAAGGAAGCTAACAAGATGTAAAATCCAAACTCCGAGTGGCAACTTGGCCCATTTGAATAATGCGAGTACGAGCACAGATCCTTTTCCGGACTCTTTGATGTTTTTGCTGCAAAAAAAATAAAAAATAAAAGTAATTTCCCTCTGGGATTATTAAAGTATGTCTGATTCTGATTCTGAAAAGACGACGTCTGACAGCATCAGATTAACCCCCCCCCGGACTGGCAAAAAAGTACCAAGAATACTGGGAGAGGAGAACAAAGGAAAGAAAACTACCAACGACCTAAAACACAACACTGGCAGCAAACGATGTATCAGCCACAGTGGGATGTTTAATTTGGCACCCTCTGAGAAAATCGCACGTCACTCTACGGGATTGGAAATTAGTTTAGAGGGCTGTTTGCTGGCTCCTTTACAGAGTCGATGAGTCGTGTTGCACCAACCAATATCTGCATGGCAATATCAGCAAAAAAACAAAAAAACAAAATCAATTCAAGCAGAGGCAACAAGGTAATAAACTACCGTGGTCTTCAACAGGCAGAATGTTTGATGCTTTTAAGCAGAATACCCGATCTTCATTCTTCCCTGTCATCTCTCACAACACGATGCCCTTTTAAAATTCAAATGATCTTCCTGGATACTGAGATTAGCATACTGACATATTCATGGGGGAGTTTCCAAACTTGCATTGTGCACCTGGAAGTGAGAGAGCTCTGTTTATTACATTTTTATACGCACTTGGGAGCCGATGAGCAAATCTTCAGTGCTGCAAATGACCATGTTCTGCCTTGAGTGGCGACTTACATTTTACCTTGTGCCTTGTTTTTTTTTATGCAGTGAATTGTAAGATAATTTAGTTTAAACACCAACTGCCCTGGACTAAGAAGCGCTTTGATTGACTGCCTCACAGAGGCTTTGAAGCCTGAACAGTAAGATTTATCTTGTGCCTCTCCTCAGTAGGCCCAATGCGGGAGACCAGCCTGCTGAGCAACCTGAGGCACTTTGGAGGTAAATTGAAATTTTCTGCAGGGTGAAAAGGAAGGGAGTCTTTCAAGGGCCCGGTTTGCACCTCCCTTTGGTCCCAGCAGGGCACATTTTTAATAAGGGGGCAGAGTCCGTCGGTACCAAGCTCTCCTTTCAACAAGTACAGCTGGAGGTTTGTAAAATGTGACAAAGGCCAGCATTGGCTAAGGATCCTCACAAGTTTTATGAAACAGCAGGAGAGCCGCAGTTGAAACTGCGTGGTGACGAGCCCTGCGTCCTGTCAATCGGCGGCGTTTGACACTGATTGTTGACGTGTTCTTCAGCTGACATCATTTAGCCACCTCTTTACATTGATTTCTTTTTTTTATGACCCCCCCCCCCTCCCCCCCAGTTGATTCTCTCTGAACAACGCAACTCTTTCAGGCCGTTTTTTTCACAAAGGGCATTCTGACGATTAAAAGTTGGCCTCTCTCACATTGAATCAAAACTGCTATGTGACAATAAAAGAAGTCTGAAGATGGGTGTTCTCTGTAGGGTCATGAAGAGTACTTCTGGGGTGCAGAGCACACTTTGTTCCCCATAAAGAGCATTGAAATGTGAGAGTTCCCCCAGCTTCTTTAAACACACACACAACTTCCATGCTGAGAGAGGGGGGGGGGGGGGGGTTATTATCATGCTGGGAGCATATCTGCTAACACGAGACGTGTCTTGTTACCGAGGTGTGTTCGGTGCACACTGGCATGGATTGGTATTTAGAGGTTATTTTTTACATATCCTGTCCTGACAGGTAAAAAAAAGGATATTGCCACTGTTTTATAACTTACCTGAATAATTTGAAGCCATGATATGCTTCATTTTGTTAAGGTACCAAGAAGTACAGCCTGACACCACAAAGTAAACCATACGGAGTGAAAAGGGAGAGGATTTGGAGAACAAGATGTTCTAAAAGATGGTCATTCTATCTGCCTGTGGCCCCCTTCTGCATAGAAATTTCGTAGAATAGTGCACCTAGTTACGAAGTGACCGATATTGTCTCAAAATTGGTAAATGTGTTTTTTTTTAATGCAAGATATGTTTGTGATGCTGTACAGAGAATATCTCCCCTTTAGCCTCTGCTGCTGACGAACTAAACAAAGGACTGTTGGTGTTTTCGGATCCACAGTTTGCCTGAACCTTAGTGTGAAGATGCAGAAACATCCAATACAGTATACAGGACTGTCTCAGAAAATTAGAATATCGTGAAAAAGTATACTAGTAGGCTATTCAACTAATCACTTGAATCGTCTAATTAACTCGAAACACCTGCAAGGGTTTCCTGAGCCTTGAAAAACACTCAGCTTGGTTCAGTAAACTAAATCACAAGTATGGGGAAGACTGCTGATCTGACTGCTGTCCAGAAGACCATCATTGACACTCTCCATCAGGAGGGTAAGACACAAAAAGAAATTTCTCAAAGAGAATATATACATATATATATATATATATATATATATATATATATATATATATATATATATATGTATAGAGAGAGATATCTTCCACTTATTTTGAAGAAACGTTGTAGTGTAGATATGACAAAGAGAGCCAGAAAAGTGACAATAAACATTTGTTGTTGCAGCAGTTATATCATGATTCCCTTTATGCTGAAGGCTTCCAATTTTTCTGCAACCCAGGGATGTTTGAGTGGTCTAGGGGATCCTGGAGACTGCACAGAGTCTTTATTCCAGTAGGAAGGTGTGCTTATTCTAAGAATAAAACTTCATAAAATGGTAGTCGGTACATACCCTATAGGGATGAGAGTCATTTCAATGAGCAATTTTTCAATGAAAAAAAAAGCAGAATTCTGATAGGGGCGACTAAATGAATATCAAATTAGTCAAAAGTATCCTGCTGAGACCCAAGGAGGTTGAGAAAATAGACAAATCTTTGAAGTGGAGAACAGAGGAATCGTGCAAATAAGATTTTACAAACTAAGACAAGAATAGAAACTTAGTACACTGCATCAGTATATTTCTGCTAATGTTTTTTTTTAACAAAGATAGTCTTTAATAAAGAATACTAAACTCATGAAATCATACACTCTGATTTGTCATAATGTCTAAAATTGTAACAGTGAAGCAGAGCAGTAGGAGTAAAACTGTCTTCATTTGATGCTTTTCTGTCGCTAGTACAGGATTTGTTAAATAAAGCAAAAAGTTTTTGCAGGAGTGACAGCGAATGCGAACACATTTCCCACCTCCTCCGCAAGATCACAAAGGAAAGCTGGAAGGAGAAACGGCAGCCTTGACGCCGCGGAGACAAGCTGCAGCCAGATGTGGTTCCAACTTGTTGCCCGCAGAAACGGAGAAATCCTTTTCACTCCAGAGACCTCGAATGTGGGATGGAGGATCGGATTCAACCAACGAATGTCATTCAGACTAAAAGGTAGACATGTGTGTCAAGAAAGGAAAATAGAAAGATGGAAGCAAGAGATTTTAAAACCGCTGTTGATGTAGCACATTTCTTTGTGCTGTGCATCGCTCCTGCATTTGGTTTTGCTACATTAGGAGCCAAGTCACTTTTAGCAACTCACAGTTTTAACCACTGCAATTATATTATATTATATTATATTTAAATTCTAAACAAATCTAGACAAATATAAAAAAATACAACTGTAAAGGTTTTTAGAGCTCTTAAACTTTGCCAAATACATGCAAAAAACTGCGAAATCCAGCTTTTCTTTGCTGCTCTTAGGTTGTAGGCCTTCTACCATTCTTGCCACTTGAGCATTTCCAGGTAAGAAACTCACTCACATACGCTCACTCAACACATAAAAATGTATTTCTGCACATACGTCCACACAAATAATCCAAATGTTTGAAGGCAATACGAACACAGATTACTATTTTATTAATAAGATCTGCCTACTTTGAAGCTGCATCCAGTCTTGATTTAATAAAGCCAATCGTGCAATTGGCATTCCTTCTTAAGATATCGTTCTTTTTTAGCATGTTTTTAAAAAAAAAAGGGCTGGGAGAGTTTTACATAACGTAGAATTTTGTGATCACACCAACATTTCGCTCTTACAGTCCAAATAGTTAAAATCCTTTGATTCACAGCTTCTATAAAAAGCTAATAAAATATATTACCTTCTAATAACCAAAAGCTATTTACGCAGAGGGGGTTAAAATCTGAAGGGCTTTGGTAACTTTAAGATCCAAGCAGTAAGAAGGTCCATGAGGAAATGTTGATAGAAGAACCGACTGGAGTCAGCACTCAAGCAATGTCCAAATATTCATCAATTTAAATCAAGATACTAAGAAATGGTTTGGTCAAAATACATGGCAGTATAAAAAATATAGTTTGCTGTTTTGTGTATATTTATAGTTTATGTTATACATAGTTTATGATATTAATATCAAATAGGGTTTTCCATCCCTTTGTGAGGAAACCCCAGGGAATGCCCAGAACTCACTGGAGCGATCTTGTATTCTGTCAGGCTTGAGAACCCCTTGGGATCCCCAGAATGAGCTGGAGGATGTCGCTGGTGACGGGGATGTCTGGGTTTCTCTCCTGGACCTGTGTGGTTAACAGAGGTGGGTAGAGTAGCCAAAAATTCTACTTCAGTAAGCATGCCACTACTTCAACATATTTTTGCTCAAGTAAAAGCATAAAGTTTTCAGCCAAGAAATTACTCAATTAAGAGTAAAAAATGATTCAGTAAGAAGGCTACTCAAGTACTGAGTAAATAATTATAATAATTGATCATTTAATATGTAAAAAATATGTAATCAGACAGACTAAAACATAAGGTTATGTGCAAATTCTGGTATTTTAAAGACAATAAATATACTAAAGACAAAAGAAAAACTTCAAAATATTTTTTTTTCAACATAAAGCTTCAAAGCAATACTTACAGCAGGTAATGTACATACAGTATGTCAGGACAGTGCAAAGTATTTCCAATTCAAATATCTACTGTTTACTATCTGTTAATTTGACCTCCAAATGGCTCAGCACATACAAAATAACCTTAAAAGAACACGTGTACAAACAAGAAGTCTCACTTTAACATGAACTCCAGGTTTTTGACTGGTGCATTTTTGGTCCAAACAAGAATGTTATTTATTCATTCACACAGTAGGTTGAGTAGCCAGAAATGTTACTCAAGTAAGAGTAGCAACACTTGAGTCATATCATTACTCAAGTAAAAGTAAAAAGTACAGTGCAGTAAAGCTACTCCTAAAAGTACATTTTGTCAAAAGGTTACTCAAGTAAATGTAACTGAGTAAATGTAACTGGTTACTACCCACCTTTGGTGGTTAATATATGTTATATTGGTATTTTTACAATATACCAGGACATGTGAAAAAATAATAAAAGATTAAACTATCCAAAGGTGAGCCAGTAATATTCTTGACTCACAACGGATCGCACATGTGCACCTTTAAAAAAACAGAGAAAATCTGTTGGTGGAAAAAAAAGCTGAAATAAAACAGGTGTGCATTTTTGTCTTTGTGCTCAAGTGTATTTCTTCTTCTGAAGAGCACTTCCAACACTGGCTAAAACCTTTTGGGAGAAGGTCTTAACGTTCTGCTGAATAGAAACGTCAACAGTTTGAGTCATAAGTCCACAAGATGTTTAGCACAAAAACGCACTGCGCATCGCCAAAAGAACGCCATACCCTCTGTGAAATACGGTGGTGGCAGCATAACGGTGAACAGTTGGCTCCAACTAAAACTTTTGGCGAAGTGGTCGAACTTATGAGCGCTGTCAAAAACCTGTACATTCTGACCCAAAGCCTTCTTGTGTCTGCTAGAAAGCTGAAGACTGAGTTCTTTTATGCTTTTATCCAGCATCGCAATGTGTCCATAGCATCCAATGTAACAGAAGATGGCTTCATCTGACCAAAGTTAAAGTTGTGGAATAGCAGAAAGTCGGGGCGGACACCTGGAGAGGACTGCGGACAATAGATATCTTCACAATCTGGTGAGTTTTGAGAACTTTTGCAAAGTAGAGTGAGAAAATATTTCCATTTCAAGATGTTTGATGCTGACAGACACTAATAAAGATTGAATGCTGAAATTGAATCAAAAGGTGCTTAAACAAAGCATCGGCTTCAGTGTGGGTGTTCTTATATAACCAGGATAATCAAATTCAACTTCATTTTGTTTGCTTTTCTCTTAAACAGCATACACATCACATTAAATGTATCTATTTTTAAATGAGTCTATATGCTGTTTTGTTGTCCATCACAAAAAAACCTAGGTTTATCATAGGGGGTTGGGTTTTGTATTTTGCCTTTTAAGGCAAATACTCAGCTTTAATTATTACCCTAAAATGGTAAATTGGTAAAGTGTTAGGTCTGTTCCTTTCCAGTTGTGACATGTGCTGCAGTTCTGTAAAAATGTATATCTTTCATAAAAATTGTAAAGCTTTTTTTTTTATAACTTATATCATATAAACATCAGACTTTCTGAAGGGGTATAACTGACATTGGCTTCAGATCATCACCAGTGTTTGTACTGAGGCGGCTTTTTTTGTGATACGCCTCCTCTCCATATGGAAGGTATCTCCCACAAAGGAAACAGTGGGTTTCCTGCAGCGATCTGATAACGGCAACTGTGTGCCTGTGTTCAACCTGTGCTTTCAAGCCGTGGGGTGAAAAGAAATAAATAAGTGTGCTCCCTGAGGCATGCTGCAGAGCACACATGTGATGTCACCGTGGAGACAGCAATCCATCAACAAATTGAGATGCAGAACAGAAGCCTAATATACACAGACTGACTTGATCAATGACAGAGTGTGAGGATGGGCAAATGTCAGAGATTTTTTCAAAGAGGTGCTGTTTGTAAGGTCTCCTGTTGTCTGTTCTGCTGCATCAGGACATTTTCTGTAAAGACAATGTTATAAACATACAGTTTCTGGCTAAAGTATTCACGCCCATTGGCATGTTTCATGTTTTGTTGACTCACACACAGCCTGGAATCTAAATGGATTGTTTGAGGGTTGGCAACATTTCATTTACAGAACATGAACTAGTGATAAAATTAGTGTTTTATTGTGAAGAAAACAACAAATAGGACACAATAACAGAGAACTTCAGTGTGCAGAACTATTCATCCCCCTAAAGTCAGTACTTTGTAGAGTCACCCTTTTCTGCCATTCCAGCAGTAGGTGGCTTTGAATCAGTCTCTATGAGCTAGCACATAATTGCCTCTGCCTATTTCTCAAGACTTAACTCCTCCAGTGCCTTTATGTTCCATGTTTTTTGCTTGTGAACAGTGATCTTCAAGTCTAATCACAGTTTCTCAGTCAGACTGATATCTGGACTTTGACTAGGCCATTCCAACGGATTTCAATGTGGGTATAATTCACCAAATTAGACCATTTTGTACAGATCCATCACATAAAATAAGATTAAAAAACATTTAAATTACAAGTTGGAATGTAACAGAATAGTTACAAACCCAAGGGGTGTGAATACTTTTGCAAGGCACTGCAAATGTCGTTTATTTTGGTTTGCCATTAACAATTATGCTATATTAACTTGTTTGCTGATTGCGACGAAAAACCAAAACATTTTATTGCCATACAGTTATTAAGAAAATATTGTTTCATTCTTGTTGGTTTTCAGTCAGGGTGAGACAATGATGGCAAAATGCTCTGGGCTGTTGATATTCTCATCTTATTACGATTCAGACTCCACATCTGACTGCACACTTTTTGATTCCTAAAAGTTTCTCCTTGAATGATCTTGATACAAACCCAGTGGACCGGCAACAGCGGATGACAAGGCACCCCAAATCATCACCGGAAACCTCGTGGAGAGGCGCTTTGTCCAAAGCAACTTGGACAATGTGCATCTCGACTTGTCCTCTGGACTCTTTTACTTTAATTTCCAATAAATTGCTAACTTTTGTGCTACCTGAAAACAGGACTTTGGACTAATGAGCAACACCCCGCCCCTTTTTCTCCTTAGCCCAGGTAAGACTTTTCTGACATGCAGCTCATGTCTTGGATATGTTTGTGTGTGGTGAGTCTTTAAGTTAAAAGTTAAAGTTAACAGTTGATCAGCTAATGCTATGTAACTCTCCCTCTAACTCTTGAATAGGCTTTGCTTCCCAATCCTGTCATTGCTGTGGTTATCCCTATTTCTAGTGCACCTTTTCTCTATCAAACTTTTTCCTTCCACTCAATTTTCCATAATGATCGTATACAGCACTCGCTTGTATACAGCACACTTGCAATATTCCACACTGTAAGTAAGACAAGTTGTAAGATTATAAGTTTCACTTTAAGACATGGATTAACTTTTCAACTACATTCTTATTCGACGTGAAGTCCCTGTCGGTGTATGGGTAAGACTATGAGATTCAGCTTGTAGCTGCATAATGCTAGTTGGGTTTTACTGTAACAGCTGCAACAGCAGTAAATACTTTTAGGAAATGTACTTTTACAGTGACTACGAATCAATGAGTGATACAACTGTTTTATGAGGCTGATAAAGAAAAGAAAAGGAGCCCAACAAAGGGCACATGACTCATGTTGGAGTCCAGCATCACAAGTGCGGATTTTTGTTTTCTCCTTTTGTCGGCCATTTTTCCATCTTTCAGTTTGCTTTCATCTGCTCCTTCGTCTTTCACTAAGAGATAAAAGTTATTCAGGCAACCTTAGATACTAGAGGTGCGTGCTTAAGGTTGGTTATTAAACACTTTTCTGGACTGAGACTCACCCTTACCCCTCTTGTTTGCTCTCAACTCAAGTGGTCGAGGAAAATAAATGGTTTAACTATATAAAGCACCGTGAGGCGTTGCACACTATTCTGCATCATTCATGTTCTTCATTGTATTACTTAATTAGGGCATCAATCATCCTTCAATGCAGATAGATAGATAGATAGATAGATAGATAGATAGATAGATAGATAGATAGATAGATAGATAGATAGATAATTATTAGTAGTAAATATATTCCTTCATTAATTGGTCTTTTTCATTATAATAAAATGCAAACTGTGTCACAGATACTTGGGAAGGGCATCTTTCACATGAGGCTGAGCTGCTGAAGTTACGGCTCCCTCTACAGTTTGTACAGTGGAAAAAAAATCCCATCCGTTGCAGGAAAACAATCACACTGGCTGTGTTGAACAGTCTGAGGACACAACGGGATCTCTCTCACACACACAAGCTCGTCTGGGATGCGTGTCTGCAGCAACAGAGGACACAATCTCTCCTCTCACCGGGCGGAAAAGACCAATTTCCATGAGGACTAATGGTTATTTTTTTAAAGGGGGGTAGGGGGTGTGGAGATGTTTTCCAGTTTCCTGCAGACGCTGGGGAAAATGTTTCGTTCTTGAAATACTTGAGGAGTGAGGGCAACTTTCCTTCTGCTCGGACTTCACACTAAGAGCGCAAGACGCGGAGGAAAGAGAGAGAGAGAGAGAGAGAGAGGAGGTGAGTGGGGAAGAGAGAAAGAGGGAGGGAGAGCGAGAACTGGGCTTAACGATGCAAAGGGAGCAACATTCGGCAGAGTGTTTACGCACAGAGGCACTTCGGCGTGTGGCGTCCGCGTAACCGGGAAGCAATGACATCTGCGGGGATGCGGTGGCGGCCGTGGTCCCTGCCCGCGGATGTTGCGGCTCGGTCGGGCTGCGCACGGAGCCTGTGGGCGGCTGTGATTGGACCGGACACGGACTGGGGCTGATTGTCCGAGCGAGGAAGATGTTGAAGGGACGAGATCAGCAGGAGTCACTGGCGGGCTTGGAGGTGGCAGTGTCTCCATATTAACGCGAGGACGGAGGACAACAAGCATGCATGAGGAATATATTTTGGATAAAAACAGAAACACACCAAAAATGTCTTTTTTTTTCTCCCTCTCTCTCTCATTGCCCACAGGGACATAAATTTAGAGATGGAATTATATTTTTTGTCCTTTTTTCTCTCCTTATAAAGACTGTCATGTACGCTATAATATATTTTGATATCAGATTGAAGGACTCTTATTCTGAAATCTCCAATTAACTTACTGAACATTGCAGTAACGTTTTTTTAAAAAGAAAAAAACAACAACTTTCATTCAATATCTACCAAAATGCACTTCTGATGCCACGAAGCATGGCTTACATGTGGACTGCACATCTGCTTCTGTTACTCGCACTCTTTGGAGTGGGGACAGCTTTCTCGGGGGTCTTCAACACCACAGATAGAGACGTTTTTGCCGATGACTCGCCACAGGTCAGGCTCGAGCACTGGAAGCTGCACTCTGCCGACTCGCATCCCAGCCTTTATTTTAACCAGGCTGACGTGTTACACTTGAGGCAAAGGTCCTCCACCACCCACGGTCACATCTTTAAAGTTATCCGGGCAGCTGTGCTCACCATGCTGTCCAACACCCCCACTTATCTACCCCCTGCAAAACATGTGGAGTTTACAAGCAAGTGGAATGAGATCTATGGGAACAATTTGCCCCCTCTGGCTCTTTACTGCCTGCTGTGCCCCGAGGACTCCGCCGCCTTGCAGTTTCTTTTAAAGTTTATGGATAGGATGGCTAACTACCCAGACTGGAAAGTGACCAGTGCACCGAATGATGAGGTCCCCACGGCACACTCTCTGACCGGGTTTGCCACTGCTTATGACTTTATTTACTCTTACTTGGATGAAAGCAGAAGGGATGTTTACCTCAGGAAAATCCGTTCAGAGACAGACGCACTGTTTGAGCTCTCCAAGTACAGAGCATGGGGGAAACAGTACCTCCAAAACCATCAAACCACAAATATCTTGGCCATCCTGACTGGTGCAATTGTGGTGGGCTCTCATAATGATCCAGAGTCAATGATCTGGAAACAGGTGGGGGTGAACTACATGGAGAAAACCATGTTTCTCCTGAATCATGTGGTGGATGGCTCTCTGGATGAGGGAGTCGCCTACGGAAGTTACACAGCTAAGTCCATCATGCAGTACGTCTTTTTGGCCCAGCGCCATTTTAACATTGACAACATGCAGAACAACTGGCTGCGGTGTCACTTCTGGTTTTACTATGCCACTCTGCTACCAGGCTTTCAGAGGACGGTCGGCATAGCAGACTCCAACTACAACTGGTTTTACGGACCAGAGAGTCAGCTGGCGTTCCTCGACACGTTCGTCCTGAAGAATGGCACGGCAAACTGGCTGGCTCTGCAGATTCGGAAGCACAGACCCAAGGACGGGCCAATGGGGCAATCATCAGCCCAGCGCTGGGCTACCCTGCACACAGAGTACATCTGGTACAACTCACATCTCACACCGCAACCTCCTCACGACTTTGGTAAAGCAAGGATGCACATTTTCTCCAACTGGGGGGTTGTTACCTATGGGGCCGGACTTCCCGCTGGCCAGAGTAATACTTTTGTCTCTTTTAAATCTGGTCACCTGGGTGGCCGCGCAGTCTATGACATTGTTCACGACAAACCTTACTCCTGGGTGGATGGTTGGAACAGCTTCAATCCAGGCCACGAGCACCCAGACCAGAACTCCTTCACGTTTGCTCCCAACGGGCAGGTGTTTGTATCTGAGGCTCTTTACGGTCCCAAATACAGCTATCTTAACAATGTTTTGGTGTTTAGTCCATCTCCTACCAGTCAATGTAACAGTCCATGGGAGGGTCAGTTAGGGGAGTGTGCCAAGTGGCTGCGCTGGACTGATGAGGGGGTAGGTGATGCCAGAGGGGAGGTGATTGTCGCCTCTGAGCACAGGGACACTATGTTTGTGAGCGGGGAAGCCGTGTCTGCGTATTCACCGGCCATGAGACTAAAAAGCGTTTTCAGAGCCTTGGTTCTGCTGAACTCCCAAACATTGCTGGTGCTCGACCATGTTGAGAAGTGGGCCGACTCCCCCGTGAGGTCTCTCAGTGCTTTTTTCCACAACCTCGACATCGATTTCAAATATGTTCCCTTTAAATTCATGGATAGATACAACGGCGCCATGATGGATGTGTGGGATGCTCATTATAAAATGTTCTGGTTCGACAGCCAGGGCCGCAGTCCCGAAACCAGAATACAGGAGGCAGAGCAGGCAGCGGAGTTTAAAAAGAGGTGGACACAGTACGTCAATGTCACTTTCCCAATGACTGCCGCAGTCAGCAGAGTAGCTTATGTGTTACATGGGCCATATGTTAAAGTTTCCAGCTGCAAATTTATGGATAGCAGCAAAAATGGTGTTAGGCTTTCTTTAACCATAAACAACACAGAGAAGATTGTTTCTATAGTTACAAACTATAAGGACATTGGAGCAAGATTGGCTTATATAGGGTTTGGCGGTCACTGCAAAGTTGAGGATAGATATCAAATCACTAGATACGGCCTTGGGACGCAGTACATCCCTAAACAAATTAGTAGCGATAATCAGCTCTTTGACATTGGATTCACAGTCAACGTGGTTGCGGGAGTTGTTCTCTGTGTGGCCATAGGATTTTTGACCATGCAGAGAAAGTTTTATGTTTGCTTCAGCAGGTTGATGCGCTACGCCTTGCTCTCCGTGCTGGTCCTCTGGATTGTTGAGCTATTGTTTGTGTCCAACAGCTGCGATCAGCTTCTCTGCGGCGTGAAGTGGAAAGGCGAGGGCACCAGAAGTGAAGTAAGCAAACAAATCAGGTTGTATGAGCAGCACCGGCTCCCCCTCCCCACTGTGGTCATAACGGCTCTTCCTGGATCGGGGTCAGAAATACTCAAGCACCTTTTCTATAATAACTCAGACTTTGTTTACATAAGGGTTCCCACTGAACATGTGGACATTCCTGAGACCGAGTTTGAATTTGACTCGCTGGTTGACACTTGCGAGTGGTCAAGGACAGACGCCGTGCACGGGCGGTTTAAGATAATTCAGGGCTGGCTGCATTCACTGGTGCACAACACTAAGCTGCACTTGCAGAATATCCAGCTTGCAGAGGGCAGCAGGGTCAAACAGCCCCAGAGAGCAAGCCCCTCCAGGGACAGAAAGAAAAGATCCAGGCGGAGGGAGCCTGCATCTGAGCTGAAGGGCAGGCTGAGGGCCAGCCTGGACAGAGACGCAGAGTACGTCAGGGAGATGAGACGGCACGTTGCGGAGTACCCCAGTGCCCGGGTGGTCCTCAACATGCGGAGCGGCAGCTGGACGCTTAAACTGCCCTTTATTCAGGAAGTGGTCGGCCCCTCCCTGAGGGCAGTTTATTTGGTCAGAGACCCTCGAGCATGGATTTATCTCATGGTTTATAACAGCAAACCTAGTCTTTACACACTCAAAAACATCCCACAGCACCTTTCCTTGATATTCAAGGAGGATTCAGTGAGGGGAGGGTGCCCAGCGATCGCGCCGGAGTTCAAGACAATCCAGTGGCTGCTGTCCCGCTCGGAAATTAACCCCGTCCTGATCCTTGCACACCTGTGGCTAGCTCACACGGCGGCAGCGCTGCGAGTTGCCGAGAGCCTCCCCGAGGATTCCTACCTGCGAGTGAGGTTTGAGGACGTGGTCAGCTTCCCCCAGGAGACAGCGGAGACAATACACACGTTCCTGGGAGTGCCTGTGTCGCCCGCAGCCCTCAATCAACTGACATTCACCACCTCCACAAACCTGTACAGTCTCATGTATGAAGGGGACATCTCACCAGCAAACATCAACATATGGAGGCAGAAAATGTCTCGAAAGGAAGTCAGACTCATTGAGGACATATGTGGAGGTGTGATGAAAAGGTTGGGTTATGCCAAGTTTGCAAGTTAACTGCTGCTGACCAGCTTGTATTGAGCTGTCATGTTTACTGTAGCTCCCAATCAATTTTCTTTCCCTTTATTTTCCTTTGCACTGAAATTTAAGAAAGTTAGTTGCCTGTCTGTCTGTGTCCAAGTGTTTTGCTTTCAGTGGGGGTGTATTTAAAGACTTGTGCAGATTACGCCAACAGATGTCTTAGAGGAATATTTATATGTATAATAATAGGTGGAAGCGATGGTGTGTTTTCCTCCAGCAGCTGCTCGTGTTTACTTGTAGCAATCCTTCAATTAAAGAGATTTTTAAACCTTTGCTTTCTTACAATGGGAACAACACATATTGTAGTACATCAGAACATTTAATCAGATTATGGATTGTCTTCTTTAGAAATGTAAAATTTGTTTTTTTCTGTTATTTGAGAGTTGTTTTTTTTACTGCAAAATGTATCTATTTCATTTCATCTGGAGGGGATTATTGACTGGTTTGGTAGAGATATTTAGATGCTGTCGGAAGCTAATTTGACTTGTGTTTCGGCTGAATTCCATTTCCCGGGGCTATCCATATCCCTAGCACTCCACCTATCATTTGGAACTTTTTTTCAGATGGTGGTTAAAACATCCCTCTGAGAAATGTGATGTTTACGTCCTATTTCTGAACTTTTGAACTCATGTAAGAAGTTCAATTCCTGCTGATTTTTACTTGGAAAGCATCATGCAATGAATCAATCAATCCAGCAGCAGACGTAAACAATACTTTATTTTCAATGTTTGTTTTTTTTTAACAAAGAACAAAAATACAATGCCAAATTTATCATCCTGAAAGATACATCTATTTTAAATGTATTTAAAATGTCAGATTTTCAATGATGTAATGCCAATATATTACCCAAAAATATAATGTATACCAGGATTAGATATCACATTTCTTGTTATTGCTACACTATTTGGCGCTTCATAATTCTGTTAACATCATGCACTTGACCTGACAGTCTGTCTGTGTTGCATTTTGTGAAAGGCACAAAACTTTGAGCTGACAAGGTATTTTGGAAATTTCCTGGTTCAAAACAACTCTCTGTGGTGTTTTTTTTTTTTAAAACACATCTTATGCAGTGTCAGACGATTTTTCAGCAGCAAGCTAAATACAGGAAGAAGCCGGTTTAAAACGTTAGTCAATACCTCAGTTGGGTAGAGATACATGTAAAATAAAGTCATAGTTAATGGAATAGGTTCACATTTCTTTTGACACTAATACAGTAGACATTACAGAGAACTAAATGAATAATTTCCCTTGTTATATATAGAAGAAGGTACAGTGTTTCAATTGCAAAGTGCATTAGGTGTTACTTACTCTGTTACAATTAGCCTTGAAACTAAGTTTTTTTAAATTCTTAACAGCTTAAGTTAGGAATTACTGCAGAAATAGTTATTGTCAAAAAAAGTTTCAATGATGAAATTGAGTTCTTGCAAGAATTAAAGAGTGACAACCTACCACATACTACCCTACTGCATGCTATATTCATGGAAAGTAGACTTTAATAAGCTTATTGTCAGACATAGTTGAGGTCTACTGAAAGTTAGTCTGACTCCAAGTGAATTTATGTCAAAATCTCACTTAGTATCTTCACTGTTCACTACAGTAAAGGCTCAAAATATACCAAACTTGACATTATAGTAGTTTTTGTGGTTTTGTTGCTGTGATGAGAAATGTCAAACAATGAATACTGGTATGACTTAAACTACACGGTCCAATAGTTGTCTTGATATATATATAGAAATATATATATTTCAGGTACATCACAATAATTTGCAGTGGTACTAAACATACTATGTTTATAAGCATTTAAAATAGACAAGACAGTGGTCATTGTGCTATTATACATACAGTATATTTGAGGCCCTACCCTCATTTTTTCAAGTTTGCAAATGGCTCCTTAGCTCTTAAGTATTAACATTTCACTGGCTATAAAATGGTTTATGTTTTTATTATAATTTTATTTTCTTGTTGAAAAAGTTGCAGACTGGGAATGTAAACAGGAAAATATAACATGCAACCAACACATGAAAACCTATTCAATATACAGACATCTCTGGGAAAAGTATGTGACAGCTAAACTTCTTTAGGTACTCAGCATCTGTACACGTATGACAGATACGCCACTCCTGTGTCTTTTCAATTCCAGCTCAAGCACACCTCATTCTGCTTAATGAGGTGCTAATTAGGTGTTCACCTGAACCTAGCAAAGTGAAAGACGGGGGACAGCATGGGATTAAAAGACAAGGTTGTTTCCCCAAATACTGATCCTGAATGCCTCATTCGCCGCTATATTTGATGCATGAAAACAAAACATCTTGTTATCTTTAGCATTATGTGTAAATTCATGTCAAGAGGACAATAGTTTAAGAATTATCTTGGGAATTTTTATTTTCAGTAGTTTATAGAATAGAATATATATATATATATATATATATATATATATATATATATATATATATATATATATATATATATATATATATATATATATATATATATATATATATATATATATAGGAGAATCAGAGAGACCAAAGATTTGTAAACGGTTCTTAATTTATTTTCTAGAGGTCAACAAGTCCATGTGTGTGTCTACTATTAATGGAAAAGTCCACTTTTTTGATATTGTAATGTCTTAAATCTTGTAAGTATCCATGGGTAACAAAAACAAAATCAACAACTACTTAAATGCATATAAAACTATTAATTATAATATTTATCTATAACAGGCAATTATTGCATTATTTAATACTAAATATAAAGAAACAAAACAATTACATGAATGCTATGTATGACTATTTGTCATTAATATTCTAGTCATCATAAACATTTTGTCATGCAGACACCTAAAAATTGACCTTTCAAAAGACAACGCTACCATTAATGATGTTCAGTGTACATTATTTATGACAACAAAAATATTTATTATTGTTTTTTTCTGAGCTTGTTTTATAGTTTATGTGATGCACAGATCCTAATAAAGGATTTTATGAAGAGCAGAGGGGTAAGGGCTAATAATGACGGGTGAAATGGGATTCAGCCTTAATCAGAACTTCTGATTATTTTTCCCTCTATAGGCTGTAAAACAAAATGCTGCATGAGAGCCAGAACATCAGCAATTTAGACATAAAGAAGTTTGATCATATTTTTCTTTTATCAGCTGACAGATTTAATTTTCAAGCTCAAAGATGTCATGGCGGTTGTGTGGCTTGGCACTTTTACAGGGACTCTTTTGATTGTAAATGAGGCAGTTTGAGGTTTTTTTTTTTAACTGTGGAAAATTAGTCTCGAGGTTTAAAAAAAAAAAGAGCCTCTGAAGATGTAACGTGTAGCAGAATGTGAGTCAGGAGTATTTATGGCTTCCAAAGACATACATCCCAAAGGATCGAGAATGAATATGATTATTATAATGACTCCCTTTAGCAGTTATTGAATCAGAGGGAAGTGCTTAATGGGGATCAAACTGAAAAAAATGCCAAACTGTCAGCCCTGATGCATTTCTAGTCAATGCAGTTTTTAAAGCATTCCCCTCAGCGACTCAAATTAATCTGAAGAATGCATAACCAACCGAGGCTGAGTTTGACTGTCGCAAAATCCTTACTGTAAAGAACCCGAGAAACATGCAAAACGGCACAAGTTTCCATCTGCTGAAGTATTCACTCTTTTAGCCACTGATCCATGGTTTTTATTTTATTTTCTGTACAGCGTACAGCGAGCTTTGCTCTAAACGGGGGGTGAATAATAAGTTTAGAGAGAAAAAAAAAGAGATCATCTCATCTCTGTGATGTTAAGCTGTTGCTTGGGCAGAAATGTAGGCTACTCAGTAACCTTTGAAGCAGTCTCTCTTTAAACCTTTTTTTGTACTGTAACTGGATCCTATGTTTCATGCATATGGTGCACTCATTTAATCCCACATAAGCAGACATTAAAAAAATATCACTGGGTAATCATTTCTCCACTAGAATCAGGTCTATTTGTTTTCTTCCCTGAGAACACTGAAACCCTTGACTGGTGAGGGGGGGGGGGGGGGGGGACCCGTTTGATGTTTGTGATCTTTGAATGTGTAGATTTTTGGCAAAAACGCTTTCACTTTTGGTGTTGCAATCCTGTTAGCGACTCAATGTTTTGTATTTGCTTGTGGGGATACAGTCCCTTGCTTCTGTGGCCTTGAATTACAATCATTTCCATGTGGGGGGGGGGGTTCTGTGGGCTCTGGAGCGGCAGGCGGCCATGGCGTTCAGAAAATGATAAATAGATGAATATATTCGCAACCCTTCTTTATTTGGATGCTGTGAATTGCTTTGCACTGTGATAATATTATATTCTCTGTGATTATATGACACTGGTAGACACCCAGCCTAGCTTTCCAGGCATAGGTTTACATGCACTTACCAAGGGCAAGAAAAGCAGATTAATTTGGTGCTTTTAATGGAGCATTTAAAATGTTCATGTTTCCAGGGTGGAATAATTACAGGAGACCCAAATTCAGTGTTTTTTTTTAATTTGTGATCAAACAAAACATGGTCTGAATTTATAATATATTTTTTCCTAAGCACACGTTCAAAACTGTAAATAAAAGGTGTAAGAAAATGCAGTGCCTACATTGCATATTTGACCACTCTTCTTGTGAAGAATGTTAGAAATGTTAAAAACATTTCTGCTGTTAATGAAGAGGCATGCCGTAGCGTGCTAGAAGCTCATATGGGCCTAGTGTTGTGTAAATATGTACAATATTTACCCCATTTAGTGATTAACGCAAGAAGAAGTGATATCATGAATGTGAACGTTAATGATTGATATAAATAAACAGGTATGTAAATAAAGGCGTGTATAAATGAAAGAAAATCTTGCAAAAAGGGTACACATTTTTAAAATAAAATAAAATTATTCATTACAACAATAAAAGTGGCTCACATTTACCTAATTAGACTTTTTTACAAGGATGCTAAAAGGCTTTATGGAACTACTGCTGACATGGTTAACCCATGTTTGTTCTGCAGCTGCAACTCTGTTTTTTCCTAAATGTATCCAATGATTTGTGCCTTTGATTAATATGAGGCAGACAGCATGTTGCGCCACACAGATGACATTAACGGCAGGGTAGGTGGATTTACATCAAGTCTTGTCAGATAGTCCCGCAGTCCAATCAGGTCTGTAACATGTAAGCTATTTATGGAACATTTGAGGTAGAATCTGGGAAGAACAAACTTCGCCTATTATGAGGTTAATGTTCCAAAACTGGTTTAAATGTTTGTTTGGCATCTTTCTCCTGTCGAACACCCAATTGTGTCTAAGTCTTAACCGTCTCCTTGATGGCCTGAGGTGAAGGTTTTTGAGCTCGTCCTCCATCTTCTTTATTACTCCTCTTTGTGCAAACCATCAGTACAGCTGGCAGCAAAATGACACCGCAGCATGATGCCGTAATCACCAGCTTAGCTTGACATTTGAAACAAGTTTTCTTAGGTACCCAAGTATCACCGGGACTCCTTGAAAAATGTGTCTTCTTATTATAGCCAAATAGATCAATCCTGGTCTTTGTTTGGCCAAAAGCTTTTCTACAGAAGGCTTTTGAACTGTGGGTAGCCGTACGTTTTCTTGGATTTCTCCAGAATGGTTGAAATGTGGACACAGCTGATCGCCATTTGCCCCATGAACAGGTCAAATGTATTCTGGGGGTAGAGTTTTATGCTCAGACAAAACTTGGAGGGCACCAGAAAAGCCTTTCAAATTTAAAGGCACTGCACCAACTTTCACACAGCAGAGCTGTGGTCCTGCTGAGGGCCAATTTCGCAGCTAGTGGGTTGATAAAGAAGGACTAAACTTCACCTCAAAACAACAGCTGGATAGCCAAACTTGAACAACTATGGGTTTAAACAGGATGGTCATTCCTGGCACACATGAACCCTGTGTTAGCCCTGTTGAGAATCCATGGTCAATGCATAAAAACTGGAGACATGTCAGGAAAGAAACCAATTTAATTGAACTCTGCCAAAACTGGCAGGAATTTTGGCATACCGAGTCGGATTAATTGAAGTTTATTTATGGTCACAACAAAGTAGCTGCTACTTTGAAACTTGTTAAAGGGACAATTACCAAATATTAGTGGGGCTGTATGTATATATATATATATATATATATATATATATATATATATATATATATATATTTGGGAAACTTCAAAATAAATCCTTGTTTTCTAGAAATCGCCGAAATTCTACTTTGTATTGTCATCCTGCGATGAAAAATGTTTCAAATGCATCCCTAAAAGTCCAAAATCAATAAGACATTCATGGTTATGATGAGTGAATGCTGACCTCCACAGAGCAGTCAGATCAAACTGTAAATCTTACTTTTTACATCACTCCTTTGCTATAGATCGTTCTAACCAGTGAGGCTTGGGTCTACTAATGCAGATGTTTTTATGCTGCAACAAGAAAACCTCCATAATATTAGACATGGGTGACAGAAGCCTAACAGTTTCTGAGGCTGATGTGCATGACGAGGAAGAGGCAACATTTAGAAACGGGCCAGGAGTTGTTCTTCCACGTTCTGACTGATGAAAGTTGCAGAAGCGAGCGCACACACTGCGTCTCTTGTCTCGGAGTGGTGAGTCAGTCGTTTCGTTACTCATTTGTTCCTGATCCCTCCTGTAACAACCGGGCGCTTTGGCGTAGCCCTCTGTGCCTAATCCTTCCACGAACAGGAACATTATTCATAGGAAAAAAAAAAATCAGGTTGATTCTCTGGAAGCGAGGGATTTGTACAGAAGTGGACTTACTAAGTAGCCTTTTTGGATTAACCCTGATCCATACATGACAGGTAAAATAAAATACATAAAGAATTGTGGAATAAAATTTTTACATCAGTTTTGAGTTTATAGCATTTAATTATTCAGCTTTTCCAAATAGCTGTGTTATTGGTAGCTAATAACATTGGCTCCATAAATTAATGCAACCACATAGGTTGTTTTTTTTCAAAAGACACAGTTATTCGCTACATATCACAAAACTTTCACACAGTTCCTGTCCTGTAAAATCCATAATTCTGTGACCTCTTTAGATTAATTATTTGACTCTGGACTCTTGAGGTGACTTTCATTATTCACAAACATGTTTTTTTTTTCTACATTGCATTAAAGTAGGTGAAACTCTTTCCCTTCCACTCTGCTGGGCATTAGCTCCATTATCTATTAATTAACTCCGTATTAAGATTCTCAACTGCAAACCATCAGGGACTACTGCAGCAATAACAATCACCTTTTGCCATAGATTTTTGAAAAGTGCTAATTGTAATTCAGTGTAACTCATTTTGCACATACATTAGGAAATAAGAAAAGTTAAATACTTTATATATTTAAGAGAAAATCCAAAGTCCTGTCTACTTATCTTAAGTACAATGCAAAATTAATTAAACATTTTGGCTGTGTAATCACATTTTAAAGAGTAGAAAAAAACAGGTTTTCTTTGACATCTATTCTCTCTTGGGCCTTATAAAACATTTTCCTTATATTAAGGCAGTGAACTAAAAAGGTAATTTGTTCACATTATATAGTCTTTATTATGTTTAAAGGAAAAAATAAAACATCATGGCATTCAAACATCAATGGATATTTTAGTAAAATAATTATATAGTAATGTATAAAACACCTTAATGTAACTGTGTGCCACACCTGTACATATAATTAACATACCCTATATGCCCATTCACTAAGTACTCTTGTTCGTTTGCCTATTTATGCAAAATAAAAACAAAACAAAAAAATCTCTCAGCCAATAACATGGTTCAACGCAGTTAGGCATCTAGACAACTTGGTGAAGTTCAAACTGCTGCTTAAAGGTGCATAGCCACGTTATTGGACTTGTTTTTATTTATTTATACGTCAGTAACTCACTCTGGTTGAATACAAAGATTTTCATAAAGATTATCACATCCTGCTGGCATAATAGTTGCTATTTTGGCGTTTTATGCTTTGTCTTTGCTCAGTTTGTTAGTAAATAAAGCCCTTGGTGTTTATTTATAAGAACAACGGAAGTACGACACTGCGCATGTGCAGGGAAGGGAAGCAGCTAACGGCTATTAGCATCTCCCTGCAAACTCTGAGTGAACGTCCTTATTAATACGGTGATAATAGTAATAGCAATGCTCTTCTTAGCCTCTACAGTCTGAAGTACAGGCAACATTATAAATTGATTGATTGATTGGTTCTTACCTTGATTCTTTGTTCCTGTTTCTGTTTCTGAACGGGCATTTTCTTACTCCGTGGTGTTCTGATATGAGGCTCTTAGAGTTACTGTCAATCAGTTTCTTTAATCAATAACGGTTTGTCTTTGATCAAGCTGAGCTGCTGCTTTACTGCTAGGCATTTCAGAGGGCACAGACCCTGTTTGGCATTCTTTACTAGTGATTTATTAGTCGCCATCTGGCTTTCTGATAGTTCTGCAGTACTGCCGGTAGATGGCGCCACATCTGTTTATATCTGCTCATTGCGCCCGATGAGGTAGTTCTTTTTAGGCTCAAACCAGCTACCAAAACACTATCTGGATGGCTTGATGCATAAAGCTTTATTTTATCATAATCAAAATAAACTGGAATTTGGTCTTTTTGGTTTAGACATATAACGCGGCTATATACCGTTAAACAACAGAATGGAGTAAAAATTTTATTTAAGAAACGTTGAACATCGCACAGTTGTTGGTGCCAGATGATTTGGCCTGAGTAATTCAGAGGCAGCTCATATATTGTGATTTTTCCTCTCAAACCAACTCTTTGGTTAACAGAATAAAGGAGAGAAAATATCCACAGTGAGTGCTAGTTATGTTAACAAAAATGTCTTGTTGATGTCCGTGGAGTATGGGCACTTTTGTTTGAGTTGATAGAAAGGCAGCAGCAGCTCAAATAACCACTTGTCACAACCAGGTTATGCAGAACACTGTTAACGGATGCATCTCAGTGTCTTTGAATGCACAAGCAGGAGGGCTACAGCATCAGAGGACCTCACCAGGAGTCATTTCCGTCTGCCAAAAACAGGTCACTGAGGCTACAATTCACATGGACTCACCAGAATGGGTTAATCACAGGTGGGGAAATCTTTGCCTGGTCCAATGAGTCAGTTTCAGCTAAGGACAGAAGCATGGATTCATCTTGCTTTGTACCAACAGTTCAGGCGAGTGCTGGTGGTGTAATGATATGGCAGATATTTTCTTGGCAGACTTTCAACTCGTTAGCAACAGTTGAGTATTACTTAAAAGTAAAAGCTCTGGCGAAAATGTTCAAGCCATCAATTCAAGCCAAGTTGTATTAAGGCAGTTCTGGAGGAAAGAGGAGATCCACACTGGTAGAAGCAAGGTAAACCTAAAAAAGTGGCATACAAATATGTGTATACGATGTTGCCTTAATTAGTTGCCAGAATTGGTCAAATCAATGTTTTATTGTAGGTATAAAACATCAATCCCCAGATTCCACCATCTGATTATTTCATAAACAAAGATAAATTCAAAGTGAAAAAAATCATAAAACAACTAAACACATCCCCAAACCCTGGAGACAGGCAAAATATATAAAACCTTGACATTTAAAAATGGTTTGCTTTGATTTTACTGACTGTACATGGTAGAGGAAAAAGAAGAAAGGAAGAACGCTGTAATGTAACACAGTCAAAGTGAGGGCCCGTCCAACTGTAATCAGGTTTATTAATCAGGTTTCATGATTTGGAGAAAAAACAATGAAGAAAAATCTCTTGATCTTTTTCGGGACATTTGTCAAATTGATTACCAAGAGAGAAGCAAAAATATTTTCAAGCAGAGACCATGTAATCTTTATCAATCTTCATTTGCAAATTCTGATTTAGAGTGTAATAATATCAACATGGAGCCCCTAAAGGGACGTTGAAGGGAAATTAAAAAATAACTTTCTGATGCACAACAGATACTTTCTCATGTATCTAGTGCACATGAGAAAGTAACTGGTGCGCACCAGAAAATATTTGGTGGTCATGAAAAAAAAAAAAAAAATATATATATATATATATTTTTCCCTTCAATGTCCCTTTAGGAGCTCAGTATGACACTCTGACGTGCATTGCTTATGGTCCCCCCAACAAGGAAAAGGAATTTCCGCCCTTTTCCCAAACATCATTATTGATGAGTCAGTTTGAACCTAACCACAAAAATATGGTGGGCCATGGATTACTGATAAAAATAATTACATCAAATTTGTGTAAATTGTTCACAGAGGGAATTTCCTTTTGTTACAATATTTAACTCTTTAGTCAAAAGCATTGCCATGTTTTGCTGTATTGCCTATACTTCCACCCCCATTTCAGCCATATGCATTGACTAAAACATGCACAGAAACACGTAAAAGAGAAAACTGAAGCAAATGTACAAAACAAATCGCTTTGTGCATAGGAAATTAACATCTATCTATGATCTGCTCCTTCTCTAATGGCTTCCTTTTTGATTCATTCAGATGTATTTTATGCAACATCATGACTTTAATAGGTCAATAATGTATTTACTGGGATATATTTTACTAGCTACAAAATGTATTCTGACTGCATGATCTGAGTGTTCATGATCTAAAATCAAGAGTTGTCCCCTCGAACCAATGTGAAAACGATTTATTCAACAACAGAAACAGCAGTCACAGTTAACAGGCTTAAAACCCAAATTGTGCCTTTTATAGAACCAGTAGTAGTGAGAGGGAACACAGATTATCTTCACAGATGATCTGAGGCCTTTAACAGAACAGCAACATAAATGGCTTTGCTTCTTACCCAGAGAAGCTCCCACACAGCTGCATGGGAAGTCTGAACGGCCCGTCCCAGCCAATTAAATTTAATGGAATTTTATAGTCATGAAGAAAATGGAAACTAATGTCTCTTTTATACAATTCATATTTCATCTGAAAATAACAGAAGAAGACAAATATGCTTTGCAAAACCCCTCTGATGTCTGATCAGTGGGAACAGATTTGCAGAGCTAATTTAAGCTAGACAGTTTCCGCTCAGATTATCTTTGATGTTTGATAACCGATGCATTATCATCACCATGAAAGGAGGTTTTACAGGGAAAATGATGAAAAGCCGCACCAAAATCTAATCCGTGCGCTCAGCTCTGCAATGCGATCACACTGCCGTCCCACTCATGGAGGTTATCCAGATAGAAAGAAGGGGGGGGGACTCAATTTCACTCGAGTAGTCATATCCTTTCGTTTTCCACCTTTATCTTTCGCCTCCGGTGGATCCAAGTTCCCAAGAGAGCCTCTCCCTTGCCGGCAGCCATCGCTCCTGCCACTGCTCATTAATTAACCTTTGCTGCCGCTGCCAGCAGTCAGGGAGCTGGCTGAAATTCAGCCGTAGAGTAATCATCGATACGGCATCAGCAGGAGGCGTTTGTGCTGGAGAATTAGCCTGCTAATGGAGAGCAACATCATCATCGTTTAGAGTTTGAAAACTTGACCATTAAAAGGAGGTAGCATGTCGTGAAAAAAAAAAAAAACTTTTCCCCTCTTACAGATTTGTTCTGGTTTTGTCTAGTTTGTCACACTTAGGCTTTTGCAGATCATCAAGCCAATTTAAATATATGACAAAGACAACCTGAGTAACATTTTTCAAGTTATGCTTTAATTTATTATGGGAAAAATGGTACAAAAACTCACCTGATCTGTTGGTGACACTGGTTGTTTTACTAGCTGCCATCTGGGGAAATTAGTGAAATTGCAAAATAGCAAAGACAATAACGTTATGGTGTTCAGTATTTGTTTTACTTAACTCTTATCTCTATGGAAATAAGGAAGAAAGAAAGAAAAGGCAAGGCAAATTTATTTGTATAGCACATTTCAGTACAAGGACAACGCAAAGTGCTTTACATGGTTAAAACATAAGAAACTCTAAAAACAGAATAAAAGCAAGTTGCAATAAAATGGAGAAAAATTGAAACAAAATAAAACATGTGAAAATTAAAACTAAAAGCAAATATTAAAACAGTTGGACTACAAACTTGAACTAATGATGGTAAAACAGTTTAACTAGAACATTCGAAGGCAATCCTAAACAAATGTGTTTTTAATCTTGATTTAAAAGAACTCAGGCTTTCATTACTTTTACAGTTTTCTGGAAGTTTGTTCCAGATAAGTGGAGCATAGGAACTAAATGCTGCTTCTCCATGTTTGGTTCTGGTTCTGGTTCTGCAGAGAAGGCTGGAGCCAGAAGACCTGAGTGGTCTGGAGGGTTGATACACTGATAACAAGTCTGTGATGTATTTAGGTGCTAAGCCATTCAGGGATTTATAGACTAACAGAAGTATTTTAAAGTCTATTCTCTGAGATACAGGGAGCCAGTGGAAGGACTTTAGAACTGGGGTGATGTGCTCTACTTTCTTAGTCTTAGTGAGGACGCGGGCAGCAGCGTTCTGGATCAGCTGCAGCTGTCTGATCCACTTTTTAGGCAGACCTGTGAAAACACCGTTGCAGTAATCAATTCTACTAAAGATAAACACATGGATTAGTCTTTCCAGATCCTGCTGAGATATTAGTCCTTTAATTGTAGAAATGTTCTTCAGGTGATAGAAATCCGACTTTGTAATTGTCTTTAGATGCTTTTGGAGGTTCAGGTCTGAGTCCATCACTACACTAAGGTTTCAGGCCTGATCAGTGGTTGCTAGCTGAAGCAGCTGAAGCTGTGTGATAACTTTTGATCTCTCCTCTATTGGTCCAAAAATTATTACTTCAGTTTTGTTTTTATTTAATTGAAGAAAAGTTAGGCACATCCATGCATTAATTTGTTCTATGCATTTACTCAGTGCATAAATGGGTTTATAGTTACCTGGTGACATAGGAGAGCTGTATGTCGTCTGCATAGTTATGGTAGCTGATGTTGTAGAAAGAAAGAAAGAAAGAAAGAAAGAGAAAAGAAAGAAAAAATAACTGCATTTTTTTAATCTGCCACATTGAAGGGCTTTAAAGCATGAATGACCTGTTGCAACCCAGTCTCACTGAAAAACTTATATATCCACATTGATCCACAGGGGAAACATAGTTTTGTTGTAATAGTATTGTGTTTCAGTCCTATGTTTTATTTGGCCTATTCATTTACACTGGCTTGCAACCAGGTCATGTGACTATCAAGTTTCCCCCAGCGAAAAAAAGGACATGGCTGTTGCCCGTGAAAGAGTAAACATTTAAGCAAAACAACTGCTTTTATCTGCAGTTTGAGGACATTTCTAGCAAAAAGTATGGATATTATTTTCATAATATTTGTTCAGGGAAGGTAGACAATCTTTCCTTTATTAGTTTCACCAAAGATTTTCTCAGTTGCACCATGACTCCAATAGATAAGTAACAACATTTAAGCAAAAGATCTGCAGTTGTATGCATTTTAATCACATCTCTAGTGAAGTATATGCATAATACATTTATAATCTTCATTTAGGGAATCTTTCATTTATTAGTTTCGCCGAAGGGTTCATTGTCACTTGTTCTGCCATGTGTAGGCTGGACATAAGATAGGGGTACATTTGATTTTCTTTGTAGCCGTCCGTCGTACTTATAGAGCGAAATGCGACATTCAAAGATAGAATCCTTCACACTTTAATTAAATTAATAGTGAGAAGTATGCAGATAGGGTAGATGATATTTAATATATATCATACCAGTGAGAGTTGACTGTGGAATAATGTGGACATTTTTAGTGATGGCCTTCTCTAATAAAACCCCGCTGAAGCTGTCTGAGCTCAACAAGCTTTCTTCAAGTCAATTACTCTGATGCTTAAAGTCAATTGCATCTGATGCTACCTCAACAGATAATGGCAGAAGAGATAACACACTGCACAAAACTATACTCAAATGACCTTTAGACTGCTTTTGTGTCAGGGTGTAATAGTAAGATTGCCCCATCAAGTACTGCATGAGCGATAGACTAATGTGTGGTTCACGGGACATGATGGTATTATATATGAAACAGAACCCTTGGCCACCTCGTGGCTATAAATGTAAATGTTATGTGAACTTTATTTCTTTAAAAATATACAACTTAGATACTCACGTGTCACTTGATGCTGCACATCATATTTTGTTTATCAGAACCTCTGAATTACATGCAACAGGGTGTATAATGGCACAAGAAAGAAGATGTCTCTCCTTAAAAAAGCCCCTATAAATACTGAGTTATGTACCCCCTGGCACTTTGTGTTATAATTATGTGTTGATTGATGACTTGCAAAGAGACTGTTGGTCTGCATTTCTTAATAATCAATGAAGGTTTTGAAGATAAAAAAGATAGCAGCCTCCATTTGAACAGCCTGAACAAATGGGTTAGGGTTAGGAAACTACCTTTTGCTAGAAATGTCATCAAAATGTCATTGTTTCTTATGTACTGGAATCTCTGTGCAACCCGGTGACGTAGGCAGAAAACGTCACTTCCTCCCGTTGTTCTGAGATCATCTTCGGCGAAGCTAATAAAGGAAAGGTTGTCTACCTTTCCTGAATGAAGATTATAAAAATAATATCCCTACTTCTCGCTAGAAATGTCATCAAAATACATATAAAAGCAGTTGTTGCGATTAAATGTTTACTTTTCCACGGGCAACAGCAGCCATGTTCTTTTTTTCACTGGGGGAAACTTGATAGTCACGTGCCAGTGTCAAATAAAATGTAGGACTGAAACGTATTGAGAAGCTAAATTGTGACAATACTACGTTTCCCCCTGTGGACCAACGTGGATATCACACGTTTTTGGTGAGACTGGGTTGCCTGTTTAACGTCATCAATAAAATCCCAGACTTTGACTTGATTGGACAGTTTCTTTCATGATTATCTGCTAAAGAGCAGTATGATCTTTTTTTGAACTGCTTTGTTAGTGGAACACACTCGTCAGTCTAGAGATTATTTTTAGTCTTTTGAGTCTTTGGGGTCATCAAGATGTAAGGCTGGCCTTTGTGGTTCTTTGCAATATTTTTAGCCTTAGACTCCTCCCAAAGAAACCATATCTGTCCAGATTGTTTTCTTAGTGTTGAATCATGAACACTGACCTTCACTGAGGTAAGTGAGGTACGCAATGCTTTAGATGTTGTTCTGTGATCTTTTGTGACCTTTTGGATGACTTATTTTTATGCACTTGGAGTAGTTTAGGTTGACTGGCCACTCCTGGCAAGATTTACTAATGATCCATGTTTTCTCCTTTTGTGGATAATGGCTCTCACTCGGGTTTGTCATAGTCTCAAAGTTTTAGAAATGGCTTTGTTATCTCTTTTCCAGACTGTCCAACAATTTCTTGGATATCATTATTTCTTTCTATTTGTATGGAATGTATTGCTATTTGAGATCATTTAGCTTATAGTTGGAAACATATTGTTGAATAAGAAAAAAAAAAAATCTTGATTACACCGGACAGTAGGGTTGGGAATTGATAAGATTTTCACGATTCCGATTCCCTTATCGATTCTGTGAAACAATTCGATTCCTTATCGATTCTCTTTATCGATTCCAATTTGGGGAAATCTTTTTAACCTCTTAAACAAAAATAGACATGGTATTAAGCATTTAAATTTAAAGTAATACTAATTTAACATGGTTATCATTTTAGAGACATGGTTATCTGCACCGCCTAATCTACTTTTAGCAGTTATCATCAGGTATTGCAACCGTAAACTGCAGAAAATACGGTCAGAGCGGCTCCTTCTGCCTTTACTGTCAGGAGGAGCTGCAGTGCATTATGAGGCGGAGGGATATTTCAGCGTCAATTAGTTTAGAGCCCAAACAAGCGACTTCACTTTCAGAAACAAGCCCAAAAAAACTGCAACCCCACAACTCATGAAATCTACAAGCGACTTTAGAAAAAAGAAGACCAAAGTCGCATAAAATAAGTGGGATTCGCCACAGAGAGCAATGTTTCTAAGTGTGTCGTATCCCTCCGCCCCTCTGGCCGGTAAACAAATGTTCCGGCAAATTCTACATCATAAAAAAGAGAAAAACCTACCGAAAAGTCTTGCTCTCATGTCATCTAGAAGACATTTTTCTTCGAAATGTTGGCTACAGACGACGTGTTTTCTCTCTGGCCAGAAGTTCGATGGCAAGTTGACAATCCAACAAAAGAACCGGTGGTGGATCATGAATTGGAAAGGTGAAAAAAATTAATGTTTTTTCCACTTTTACCCGATGTATTGGAAAATCCAACTGCCATGCACGTGGGCATTGTTGCTTCAACAATAGCTCTTGTGAATTTCAATGGTGAAGTCCTCTGGAAATCCGAAATAATTGTTGTTGTTTGCAGCTGTGTACAATAGTTCCTATTGAATTAGCTTGTAGAGCGCAGTGCCTCACCGTGACATTACGTCACAGGATGTGATGTGACGACAATTTATGCTTTTATTTTCTTATTGATTAACGCTAAATTAATTAAATCACCACGAACGTATTAGTTTTAGGTATAGCTAATGATCCACTGATTTTTCCTTGTTGACCGGACTTTCGATCGCTTTACCCGATGAGGCGCCATTTTTTTTTGTTTTGCTTTTCTAGACTTACGCCTGGTCACGTCGTACTTGCTTACTGAATGCCGTGTGCGTAACTTGCGTAAAAAACGTGACGTAAGTCGTGCTGCCCGGCTCTGGTGCTGCCTGGAATCGATAAGAGAATCGTTAAGCGAGCTGCCAAACGGTGCCATGGAATTGGAAAACACGGAACCGGTTCTGAACAGGAACCGGTTTTCGATTCCCATCTCTACCGGTCAGGCAGTAATCGTGTCTCTGTGTGACTCGTAAAATTAACCCCAAAAATATGGTTTATCACAGTTTGTTCATGATTTATAAATGGAGGCAATTAGTTTTTTTTCACAGAGGGCGAGGCTGTTTTAGATAACTATTTTTTTCAAATTAAAATTGTCTCTTGAAAACTGAACTTTGGTATTTACTCAGGTTATCTTTATCTATTATTAATATCAGTTTGTTGATCTGAAACATTTTTGTGTAACGGAAAAGCAAAAAACAGAAGAAACCAGTCAAGGGGCAACAACATGTTTTGCTTGAGAGGACACAGCCCTTCAGGTGTCAGAAGCAAAACACAAATCAAGAAGATTATGTGATGAGGTATGACCAGAGGGTAGTGCTTCTCAGTTTCTTTTAAACTTATTTTCAATGCAGTAAACAACACATCTGATATCCTTGGATCCCAACATTAGAAATGTACCTGCTGCGTCCAGATGCAGGGGGGTGGGTGGGGGATTCAAGGAATCGGCGATAATAGGAGTTGACTGGCGAGGAAATATGGCGCGTTGTCAATTTACAGCTGGTGGCAAGTCATTTCTGTAGTGAAAATTGGATCTTCCGTGCCAATAAAGCACAGCGGCAACTGCTAATGAAGCCCAGTCTGGTCTCATAACAGAGGCAAATCGGACCGGATGAGGCTTTTTGAATTTCACTTCAGGCCATCCTTAACTCTGAGACTCTGCAAGTTGTTTATCAAAACACGTCTTAGGGGCTAAAACGTCTATATTTTGTTGCTTCTTTTTAGTTTCCCTAAGCAGTTATTTTCTCTTCTTTATTTTAAATGAAACAATTCCCACAGGGGTGTTTTGCTAAATCTTTCATAATTTAGTTCATTTTATTCGAATGCTCTACTTGTTTTTTTGCGCAAACATAATTTTCAAGCCTTTCACTCTGTTTCCACAAAACAGATTTTTAAAACCAGCTGTCAACCTGACAATCAAATTCAATTCTGTAGAAACAGATTTTCTTCTTCTTGCGAAGAAATTATGCAGAACTAGAAATCAATTCATCCATCTTCGATATGGATGGAAGGGGGGGCTGCTGCCCATCTCCAGCGGTCATGAGGTAAGACGTATAAAGGATTAAATAATTTATCTTAAAAAGTAACTTAGTAGACATTTTAGTAGACAGTTTGTAATAGCTCCGGTAAACTCAACCACTAGGAGCATTGATTTCCCCTCCCCCTTCTGCCTCCATCCCTCAACCCCAACCAAACACGTATAAGCTTTGTAGATGGAGCCAATTTCAAGCATATATTTCTGTTGATTTTGATTACTGCAATTAAAAACCCAAACATTGGTTTCTCAGAACATTTGATTAGATAATACAATGACAAAAAATATTTTAATACAGAAATTTCCGACTACTGGAAAGTATGCACATATTCTGTAAATTAGATGCACTGCAGTCAACGTTTAGTTGAGGTTTCTTTTGTGTTTTTTACTGAATCAATGTGGTGTGGCATAGAGGCGATCAGCCTTTGGCGCATCTGAGCTTTCTTTCATAGTGGCCTTCACTTCATCTAGCACTTTGTTCTTCCACTCAACTTTCCATTTGGGTTTTAATTAGCTGTAAACCATATTTGTTAAAATTAACAGAAATGAATGCTAAAATATATCATCCTATGTGTATTGAGGTTATAGTTTCACTTTAAGAATCGTATTATTGAGGAAACTAAGAATCATCACTTTGCTTTTTCCTTTCCACCACAAGTACTTTTCTAAGTCAAGTTTCAATCTCTAATAGCTAAAATAAACATTCACCAGATGCAAATGGATTCAGAACATGTGCAGAGTTACCCTTAGATCTAATTTGACACATGAATACTTAACTATTACTTGTTTAAAACTTTTAATCTTATGTGCATAACCTTTTACAACTTATCTTAAAAACTTATTAAGGGTTATATTTTTTACATTAAAAAATAAATGTGCCCTCATGTTCTAAGAAAAATAGCAGATGCAACCTTCGATTTCAAATTTCTGAATGAGTTAAACAGGACGTTCTTTTAATCTGAAGAATCTTAAACCTAATTTCTGTCCTAAGGAAACAATTTTCATTTTCAAACATTATTGAAAACTGAATATATTCACTAACAGTGAAACTGTTCCAAAGTATGTGATAAGTAATACAAAAAACAGCCACACACAATGCAATGAGTGAACGAGAATGTCAAATTACTGAATGAATAGAACAGAAAGGGCATTAATTTGAATAGACAGATGTGTCTGTTTGTAGTGACGCTAGCTTAACAGTGAGAGAGGAATATATTTTATATAGGTTTTTTGTTTATAAGCAACTCCAACTTTGATTTGAGAGACAAAGCTGATTTCAACATTATGAAGCTACTGCCAACATAAGTCTAGTGTTAATTTCAAATATTCTCAAGCCAATATGTCTTTGACTGCATATTACACTTCTCACATTTGTCTTAATAATGGCCTGCACCAGTGTGAAGTTTTGTCTGATTTTCCCACCAAAATAGAGGTCTCAAAAGTCTCATCGAAACACTAGAGAATCTCTTCTTTTTGCAGAATAATATAGCCTAGTTTTGATCTCTACTTTAAATGTTCAAATGCAGTTTAAATTCCTTAAGAATGTGTAACTGTTCTTTAATTTATCGATGAATTAGATAAATCAAAATTATTCACAAACTGCATTTGACCGTATTTCCCATTGACTGCTTAGTTCACTTAAACTTTATTGCCCTCGAAGGGTAAATTGCTGCAGTCAGCAGTTACACACATGAAAAACATGCAACAGCCTCATCAACAACAATCTTTCAGCACAGAAAAGGGGGGGGGTGTCACTGGCGACCCTACATGTTGGAATTAATCAGTCAGACAGCAGAGGTAATGAAAGATTTCCTCAGTCAGATGACAAAGGTTGAAACTCATCCAATAGTGAATAGCTGGGATATAATAGTCTGTTTGTAATGATCTAATATTGTAGAGGTGACCAAGACTATCAAGAGAGATGCCAGTAATTTCCTGCATGCCCTGAAAACAGTTTTTAATCCTGACTGAAAGTGACCTGTGCCAACAGATAACAGGTAAGGTTAAAAATGGACTCAATAAAACAAGAATAAAACACAATCCTAAAAACCACATTGACATCAAAAGTGCAAAGTTTCCAATAAATCTGCTGGTGTGCTTTCTTTTTTTTTTGCCATTGATTCTACCTGGGGGCCAAAGCTCGATTTATCGTCAATAAGTACTTCCAGGTATTGATTTTTTGGCCACAGCTTGGTTGTTGTTGATCACTACTTCCGTGATTGAGGTGGAGCTTTTACTGAACTCAATACAGATTTCTTTTTGTCCTATCCACATTTATGTGAAAAAAGGAAGCTTTATTGTTAACTACCAGGCCATGTTCGGTGTTTTCGGTACTTAAAAGCGACACAATGACAGAATCATCTGCAAACCTGATAATGTGGTGGCCAGTGTAATGGCCCTGGGAGTAATTTGTGTCGAAAACAAGCAAAAGGAGGAAGGAAACGCAACTGTGGGGAGACCCGGTTAATGGGGGGAGGAGCTCAGATAAAACACTATTTACTCTGAATCATTGGGTCTTCACTGTTAAAGAATCTGTCAAACAGGAGATAAAACTGGACTCAACATTACAAAAGCTCTTTAACCAATGTGATAAAATATGAGGCTGGATGCAATTAAAAGCCAAGGGAAAAAACAATAAATAGTGACGTGAGCAGAGTCCCTTCTAAAGTTCTAAAGTGTGCCATATGGCATCATCTACTCCTGTGCTTGTTCTATAAGCAAACTCGAGAGGGTATGTCCAGTGCTATGTCCAACAGTGCCTTCTTCTTTGATTTCCCGAATATCTTCATGACTAAAGATGCCAAAGCCACTGGTCATTTTGGTCATTAGATTGGTCTAGTTGTTTAATCCTTCCAGAGATGAGGATCTTTTTGTAAATGCTGGGACATCTGGGAAATAAACCAGAACATATCTGCAGGTTGAGAAGCACAGTTTTTCAAGAGACATCCTCCAATGCTGTCAGAACCAGGACTTTTCCTTTCTTTGACTGCCCGGACGAGCTGAGATGATGTCCTTGTCAAAGGACTGTGGTGTGAAATCAAAACCAGGCTCTGCAAAAACAGACAGCTCATCACTAAAATAACACATACTAAAACAATTATCTAAAAAAGAGATTTTGTTTCGTTTGACCGTTAAAGGAGATTATTGAAACGATAAATTTTTCAAAAATAATACATCCACAGAGCATCGAGAGGTACAGAATAAAAGTATTAATTAGACTGAAAAAGAAATATATACTACATAAATATTTATTTAATAAATTTTGACGAAGTCACGAAAATTTGCATCATAAGTTCTAGCGTAGCGAACATTTACCTCACATGACTGATCAGCTGTTTCCGCTGTTGGCATCTTTCCAGGTAATCCCACAACGTATAGAGTTACATTTCTTTCTCTACATCTCTGGACAGCATGGAACATTGCTAATTTGAGTTGACATGACAGAACAATTTGATATGAAGCAATTTGAACTTGCTTTCATTTTTTCTCAGATGTGTGGTCCATGCTAGTTCACAACCTCTAATTCCTGTTTATTACAGCCATGCGTAACGTCAACTTCTGACATAATAATGCTTGCATAGCCTGGGTAATTTACTCCAAACCAGTGAAAACACGGTTAATTTGCATTTTCTATTTTTTCTTCTTTTTCTTTTTTGCAACAATTTAAAGGTTGCTCGAATTTGAATGAAAACAGAGCTTTTAGGTCATCTTGAGCCCTATTCGAACTGGATAAGCATTATATGTGGACTCCATGTAATAAATAAGTTACCCCCTTCCGTCAGCATTTTATTTGGCGCATTTGCATGGGATAACGAAGCCTGAGATTTGATAAAATTTGCGGACATCTGTGCTGCGTGTCGTGTTTGTGTGAGCGGCCGTATAACAGAAGCAGAGCTGGCAACTCTGCAGGCCCGGCGTTAGGGGAACAAAAAAGAGGGAGCGTGTCATGCGCAGTCCATAACGACACTAAAATTAAAAAAAAAGAAGAAAAAACTATGTCGTACATAGATTTTCTTCAGAAACAACACTAAATGTCAAACACATTTCATTAGAAACTATTGCAGGTATATTCTGTGCTGCCGTTTACATGACGCACAATCTTAAAACATTAAATGCACGTTTGTGACAACCAAGAACTGAAGTAAACAACTTCAGTTCAATTGATAAAGCGATAACTCTTAACTTCAGCATAGGGCGCAGATTATTTTTAATTTCTTCTCTTTTTTTAACTGCTCGTGCAGTTAATTGAAAAAAGTGCTGCCCCGGTCTGCCCGTGCCAAAAACCACTCTCTAAGGCTCAAGATAGAGCCCCCAGGTAATCTGGGAACTAATCTATATTTCACTTTCATTCTCTTTTCTGGTCACCCATATATATATATATATATATATATATATATATATATATATATATATATATATATATATATATATATATATATATATATATATACATATATATACTAGTAGACTGAGTGTTCAAGTGCTTGTGGTGTCCCCTTTCCCATGGCACCCTGGGTGGAGAAACATGATGCTCATCTCAAAAACTGCCACTGCATAAGACTCACTTTGTTTACCTATTTCAACTACTGATGTGTGCAGAATGATATGAAGGATGAAGAGACACAAATTGCATCAATAAAGTTATTCTTCTGTGATCGAACTGTTCTGCTCTGAAGAGAATAAGTCACTGCATGATGAACCAAGGAGTAGTAATGCTAGAGATCTGAGACATGTTTTTATTCCGAGGTGCAGCCGTGAATCCAGCTGTCTCGTCTGCAGACAGACAGACAGACAGACAGGGCAGAGGCTCTTTTCCTGGATGACACACTAAGTACTCCTTCATTACCAGGACGCAGAAACCATAACCCAGCTGTCAGACTGCTGCCGCGGCCACCACTCTCCTGAACCTTGTCTCGGCAGGTCATGTCTGCCCAGAGGGATTATTTTCATGTTTTATGTCTCATACAATATAACTGGTATTGGAGATGGAAAGGGGGGGAGAAAAAGAAGATGAATATATGTCTGAGCTTTTGTGGGGGCATCCAATCCGGACTAATTACATCAAGCATGAGTCATTGATCTCTAATTAGTGGAATTGATGTATTGCAGTAGGAGGAACTGGCCTTATAACATTGGTCACGGCGTTCCTTTGAAATTACAGCAGAGCGGGATTCTGCTGCTTATCTTCACTTACATATTTTTATCTAACAGACTTTTAGCCGAGCAGAAATTGAAATCTGCTGCCCACAACTGGCAGAAAACCCGACTGAGTCACTAAATCAGACTTTTTACTTCAAAGTCGTTATGATGCACTCTGATTTTGAACTATGCCCCTCTATGAGTGCCCCACCCATAGCTGGGATAAGTCCAACTAGAAAACCGTTTTTCTCTTTTTGTTTTTGGCTTCACCTCTTTACTCATGAAAGAAAACGTCTCCTCTTAGATGACGTTAAGCCTTGTGAGATCCTTATTATCACAAGGCTTAGAGCAGCTTCACACAATGATGTTTTTATTTTTTAAAAGAGACACCTCGACTCCGATACGCTGCAGGGGCTGAGGCTCCACTTGTCTCCTGCAACTTTTACCAACATAGACCGCCAGATGGTCAGATTCTCCCTTCATATGCTTAAGTTCCTCAGAGATCAGCATTCGATGCTTTTTTCCAGGGAGCACTTTTTACACAATTAAAGAGAGCAATATTAGTCTGAATGTACACAAAGTGCATCACTGTGAAGTTGAATCTCTCTCTGTCAATCTCCACACATACTATATATATATATATATATATATATATATATATATATATATGTATATATATATATATACTGTATATATATATATATATATATATATATATATATATATATATATATATATATATATATATATATATATATATATAGCTATATATATATATATATATATAGCTATCCTATATATATATATATATATAGGATAGCTGCTCATTTTCTGTCATACAGCTTATTGTTCAGCTTTGTATTGCGCCACTTTTGTTATTCAACAGTTAAATGTGCCAAGTCGTGAATTCCCCTAGCTCTACTCTCATGGCTTTCTGTCACCTTTCACCTACTTTTCCGTGTGCAGAAACTTTATCTTTTCTACAGTTTGTCAGTACTCAGGCAAGGAGTTATTTGAGAATAGTTCCTTTTTTCTTCTGGGGACTTTCCAGCCCACCCCGGCTTACCGATTCCTTCCTCCTAGCCTGTTTGCCTGTTTAAACATAATTTCCTAAAGTCTTATTGCACAGATAATGTTTTAACTTGCGTAAATGTAATAACCATTTCTTATTACTTCAAATGTTTCATCCATCAAATGGTTAACATCTACATGTGGAGGCTTGTGCCTGTATTGTAGCACAGCTAGCCACTACAGTAAGATAGAAAAGTTCTGTGAGGCTTTTTTTTAAGCTGTGAGGCTCTTGACTTCCTATCCTCTTGACATTTTTTCTCTTTTTATGCAACATTTTAAATGACAATATAAACTAAAAATAAATTACATCTAAAATAATTAGTTATAACCCAACGGTTACACATGGGTTATTCCTTTCAACTCGATCTTTGGTAACTTTACCATCTGACATCAGACACTTTGACCCATTTCTTGTCTTAAAATATTGGGTAATCTGAGTGCAAGCAAATTAAGACTGCTTTCAATAGTGATTAAAACGATTGATTAAAATTATTAAACCTGGGACCCTTTTTAGAGAGATAGAGCTTAGGGTATGGTAAATGAGAAGCAATAGACAGATTTGAATTGATATTTTCAATTCCTTCAGCCTGTAAGGCAAGGCAAGTTTATTTATATAGCTTTTTTCAGTAACAAGACGATTCAAAGCGCTGTGACATCTCTTTCCCTTTTTTTGGTTTACAGCCACCGAACTAGGTTAGCCTTTTTGTTCGGCTCAGCAGAACCCCTCGTTCGTGGCCTCCATGCTATCGATGCAGTGAGTAAAGCAAAAGATGCCCCAAACAAGTAGCAAGTGCAACTACTGTAGAGTGCATGGAATTACATTTGAGTATGCCATTTTTTGTTTTTATCAGCACTATAAGCCATACTGATCTAAATGAACAGAAATAAAGACTTAAAATATATCCCTTAAAATATTTAACTCCTAAAATGAAATATCTTTTGTTCACCATTTCTTAGACTAGATAGCATCTAGTCTGCTGAGAAAATTCACATAGTTGTTGCTGCTTTTCCAGAATTTTTTGTTTAATTTAATCATTTTACATACAGCCTTTGGGAAGACATGGTAGCTTAAAGATGAATCTCTGCACCATCTGACATACCTTTGGATCTTACTTTGCCCAAAATGAGCATTTCACCAATTGGATCCCATGATGGTTTTACCAACAGATGCAATGATTCCAGCGGGCGCACGCGGCTGCTTCGTGGGCCCTGGGGCCCATGGCTGGATCTGCTCTGACGTAGCTGGCTGCCGGCCGAGCCCACGGGCTCGTCCCCGCGTTGTGGCTGTTGGGGGGTTTCCTGGGGCCCAGGCTCTGCTCTTCCCTCAGGCGAGGGAGGCAGATTTCCTTGTGTTGGCCCCTCTTGGGCATCTTTGCTCGGGGGGTCCCTTCGGGCACCTGGGGTTCTGGTTTCCCCGGTGTCTGCCTCAGGACTCTGGGGGTCTGGTCTTTGGCTCCTCACAAACACTATTGAGCATTTCTCTTCTGGAAAAACCTTACATACCCAAGCACACTCTCACACACACCTATACAGGTGCTTGGATTCAGATACTTACAGATTCACTTCTATACAGATAAACCCCTATTATTACCTTTTGCTGTCACTTTATACATTTCATATTAAATAATACTGTGTATTCGTCAGTGATGGTTTCAAAACGTTGGTTATTTGTGCCTGTAATACCTTATCGGTTGGTTTTGGTGTTCTTGTTATAGCTCTCTTGGCAGGTGAAGAAGCAGACTCAGAAGATGCTATATTGCTCTCTCCCTTTCCGCCCCTCTTTCTCTTGGCATTAAGGCAACATTTCTTATTGCCACCTTGCCAGACAGGACACACAAGTAAAATAAAAAAATAATATTAAAAAACAGATGTAATGGCTGTTTCTGTTATGTTTATCCATTTAATACTCTTTTCTGTTTACAATCTGCAATTCATCTTTTCCACCAGACCCCTTTGTAAGGTTTAAACCTACACCACTTCATCTAATCTTTAAATTGTTCTATTAATGCATGAAAATATATCTTGTATATATATAACAATATTGAGGAAAGAACATTTATTCTTAGCTCCAGTCTTAACTGGTGCTGCCCTTAATCTTTAGTCTGTCCTAAATCAGAGCTGCAGTTTAAAACAAAATGCTATCAAGCTAAGACACATTCTTCTGTCACAGCAAAGTGACTTTAATAATTTATTTGTCCTGACAAACCTTCCCTGGTCTCCGGAGTTCCTGTAGCAAATTTGTTTTCAGCAGCATCGGTTTCTTTTACCGATGCAGCTGCACCGATGGAGTGTTTGCTTATTGTCATCCCTGTCCTTTTTTAAACACTCCTTGACAGCTTTTGATTTGACTTGAAGGCAAAAAATGATGACATTACTTTAATAACTATTTGTGGTCATGGTGGCTTTGCTCCTGAGCATTTTCTATAATGGGAGTAATGTGTAGATGATGTCCCTCCGGCAGGGCTGCCTCATTAAATGGCTGGAAAAGAGTGACTGGCTGCAGGGGCGATGCATTATTGATGAGCGTGCCTGATTAATTGAAAATATCCTCCACACCAGGGGAGGGTGTGTGGCTGCATGGGCCTGCCATGTATTGTGTGTGTGTGAAAACAGAGTGAGCAGCTTCATTTTGCATCAACAATTTCATCAGTTGATGCATACGCTGCACAACTTTTCATTTTAATCTACACAAACAATCTCTGTCCAGTATTTGCTGTAAATGCAGTCAAAACATTGACGTTACAATTTGTTGTATTTATATAAGCAGAGTACAGGCAGAGGTAATGTTAGGTAATCAGCAGAACGTCAGTTGGTGTTGCACAATGAGGAATATATCTGTTTGGGGACTGGAGAGTATTGTTTGTCTCCATCAATGCTGGTCTCCTTGCACCTGTGGTGCTGCCTGAGTGCTTTAAATAAAAAATGAAGCTGTCAAGAGATGAGCAACAAGACAAAAATAAATTAGCAAAAACTAATCACATGCTAACAACACCACAGAGGGTTTTACAAACCGTGTTTCAACACATCAGAAGATAAAGCTGAACACATATCTCCTTTAAATGAAACAATGGCAGATATTTGACAGAGTCACTCATGCTAACTATGGGTTATACCGTTACATCTCAGAACACCACATACAGAAAACCACGGACTTTGCAGACAAGGTGAGGGATGTCATCATGGAGACAGAAGAAACTATGGTCTCTTTTGATGTCACATCACTCCGTGCATTCCTGTTGATGAGGAGGTGGATGTGATCTGTGCAAGCTTAGAATCAGACACCACCATTCGCAGCAGAATCACTCTTTCTACAGAGCAACTGTGCCAACTCCTGAAACTGTGCCTCCAGTCAACTTACTTCACATATGGGGGGCAATACTATAGGCAGAAAAATGGGTGTGCTATGGGATCCCCAGTTCCTCCTATTGTTGCAAACCTGTACATGGAGGAGGTAGAAAAGAGAGCTTTAGCGTCCTTTTCAGGGACACCACCAAGCCAATGGTTCAGGTAAGGCATGTTAATTTATAAAGCACCTTTCAGTAACAACATGATTCCATGTTGATGACACCTGGGTTGGAATCAAATCTCAGGAAGTCCAACATTTCACTGATCACATTAAAAGGTAGACTATGCAATTTTACTGGAACTGTATGTAATAAATGCCCAAGTCCCTTTATGAGTAACTGTGTGGATGGCATGAACATTCTCTCCCCCAAATACACTATGGTATTTTTTCTACCTCTTCTTCTCATAAACCTGTAAGACAGTTTGCAACTCTCAGCCATTTTCAAAGTATACGGTGAGAGCAGTGGAGTTACAATGAACGACTAATGCCGAAGCTAACACTACATACAGTACATACAGATACATAAACACTAGAAGCATGCGGAAAGTAACAAGAAACAAGCACACACATTAGCTTTACGTGATTAAGTCACAGCGATTGGCATTTAGGACAACCAATAGATAAGGTGATACCCCTGGAACTCGAGGACCAGAGGGAGGTATGGGCAGGAACAATCCTCTGACCAATTCCTAATTTTTTTTCATACTTTTTTCTGACTGTATTGACTACTCTCAGGATGGAAGGACCACTTCACTCAGTGTAACAAAAAGTCTTTCTGGACAGGATTACCAACTATAGCTTTAACTCTGTGGATAAATATATAAAGTTCAAACGAGAGGATGGGTAATGATTCTGTCTGTTCCTGTCTGAGAAATCCCTGCCTGCTGTCTCAGTGACATCACTCTCTCGCTGCTGCTGCCCCTGCCTGACTAAGGTAATCAGATCTGAGCAGTTACACCTGTGGAGGCTCCAATTAATTGGAGACGTTGCACCTGGGAAGCACACTATAAATTCAATCCAGCGTTCCTTGATTGCCTGCCTGTTATTGACCTTTCTTGTTCCTGTGGATTTTGCCTGCCTGTGTCGGATTCTCCTGTTGGTTTCTGTGTCTTGATCTCGAAAACCTGGTTGGATACCTCTGCCTGATTGTGTGCCATTAATTACCAACTCGACCCTGGACGTTAGATTCCCCCCCTCCCTCTGGCCCTTCAGAAACCCTCGTTGTGTATAACCGAAGCCTGGACTACAGATTCCCCTTCTGTCTCTGCCCTGCTCTCGTACTAAAAGAAGCGGATCAGTCAATCAGTGAATCAGATCTCCCCAGTGGAGCCCATGGACCACAACCATTGTAACCTCCCTGCTGGACGGGTTAGTGGCTTTTATTCAGGTCTCACATCTTCACACTGAGTTGTTCCCAGCCACTAACCTTGTTATCCTCCCCACAGTGGTTCCCGAATGCGCTCCAGTCAGTTCCTGTTCCTGCTACACCAATTTATTCAGTAAACATTTTTAACGTTATTCTGTGTCGGCTGAATTATCGGGTCTCCAGATTCTGACTTGTTTCAGGATGAAAAAAAAAGCAAGTTGTCTTTCCTGGACTGTGACGTCTCAGTCTCAGTTAGAAACTGATGTTTACCGCAAACCCACCCACACAGACCAGTACCTGTGGTTTGACTCCCATCACCCACTGGAGAACAAGTTAGGAGTCATCAGGACTCTGTATCACATATCAGACAATGTCCCCACAAACCCAGGACCCAGGGAGAAGGAGAACTCACACACAAGACAGGCCCTAGAGCAATGTAGTTATCCCAACCAGGCTTTCCTCAAAGCAGACAAGAAACCCAAACTCTGTACAGCCATTGGGAGAAAAGAAGGACCCAGACCATTAGTCATTGTGTATGTTGTGCAAGTTTCAGAGAAACTGAGATGTTTATTTTCTAAACATGGCTTTAAAACCCCAAAACACATTACGGCAAAGATCGGTTCACCCAAAAGATCCAGTTCCCCGGCACAATCAGACTAATGTTGTGTATGCTGTTAAGTGGCAGGAGGACTCGGACCAGTCATACACTGGGGAAACAAAGCAGCCACTGGCCAAAAGGATGGCCTAGCACAGAAGAGCAACATCATAGGGCCAAGATTCTGCAGTTTATACAGGGATGAAGATGTTCTCATGCTGGATGGAGGGAAATGTTTGTTTGAAAGGGAAGTAAAGGAAGGCATTTTTGTGAAGAGGAACCGCCCATCGTTAAAAAGGGGTGGTGGCCTCTGGGTCCAATTGACCCCTTCTTAAAATGTTGTTATGGCGAGCATGACCCAGCCCCCTCGGGGACAATAATGCACCATCAGAGTACTAACAATAGGTTGGTAGGCTTATTGTCCTCTTTTGCATGTGATTAACCAGTTCTGATTATCATCGTTAAACTTGTTGATCCACTGTGCAAAGGCACTGCTTAAAAGGTCGAGTAACTCCTCTCTCCTCCTCGGAGAAGAGACAAAAACGATTAAACAAAGAAGAAACCATCCAGAGAACCTACTCAAATTGTTTTTTCTGCCTGGATCATTGAGATAGCCTGACATGGTCATACTCAATTCTAGTCAGAATTTGAGTCTGATACTGCTCCATAGAGCTGTGATTATGGGGCGTGTTTCGAACGAACCAGGAAAAAAAATTCCTCTGCATTCAATTGGATAGACCTACAACCAATAAGAGCAACGGAGTGTGCGCCGTATGTTAAGCGACGCATACCTACTATGTTTACAACATGGGATTCATATCACGACATTGCGAGTTATTTACTAAGTCAGACAGTCAGATGATCTCTTACCATTTGTAAGTTAGATGAACTTCGTCCACGACGATACCCATAACGTTGGCTTGAAAAACATCGGAGCCTAGCATGTCCCTCCACTTGTTGTTCAGCAGCCAGGATTCCAGGCTTCCGAAAAGGAGCTGGCAACGACCGCTGGCTATATCCACCTCGTCGTTCACGCCGAGTTGCATCGCCGTGATGCCTATTTCAGTTGCTTCTTTCACGAAACGAATTCAACCCAAGCGCGCTTTGGTGACGTGGTTGATTACGTTACTGTTGATCATCTGTCCATCATCGTATAAAGCCCGCCCTGACAATTTGATTGGCCCGCCAGATATTGGGCGAGCATACTCGCGCTAGTATTGAGCAATGCCAGACCGAACTTCCCGACCAAAAACATTGTGGGCGGGACTAAGTTCGGAATGGCACCCAGGCTATCATTGAGATGCATCAGGACATAGAATGGCTTCTATTTGCGACGGAGGGAAAAAAACGCACAAATGATGGAGTTTGTGTGAATGAGGGGTAAGAAGGGCAGAGACAGGTGTGTGTGATGAGCTTGATTGCAGTGGCTCAGAGGCAGTCTAAAGCAGGAGAGTTCTTGATGAATGTAGACAGGCCAGAATCTTAATGGTCTGGCTGCTGGCTTTCTGTCAATGCAAATACATACACTATGTTGTGTCTTTGTCTCCCAGTCTTCCAGATTTCTTTTCTGAAACCAAGATTCCAGGTGTTTGATAACCCTGGGTCTAAAATAAACACAAAGGTCACTCAGGTTTCCAGGGCTCACACCATTTATCCCCACATCTATGTGACAAATTCCCCTCAGAATCATCTTTTTTCTCTCAAGAATATGCCTCATTACTTTTTAAAACAATATGCAGTCAAATTAAACATTTCCTGACAAGTCATCTTCTATAGAGTAAATGGAATCGGCTTCGACTTTTAGAGGGAGAGATATCCTAAAAGGGAATTAAAAAACATGTATGGGCTTTGAAAATCCGTGGAAAGACCGGTTGTAAATGGACTGAACTTATAGAGCGCTTTTCCAGTCATGCTGACCACCCAAAGCGCTGTACACTATAGCCACATTCACCCAGTCGCTCTCACTAATGCACACACATTTATACACAGAGATGCAGCTCGGTAGACAACTTGGGGTTAAGTGCCTTGCCCAGGGGCACATCGACATGGGGCAAGGGGAAGCTGGAATCCAACCCACAACCTTCTGATTGCCAGACGACTACTCAGCCCATCAAGCCACAGTCGCCCACTGTGAGTTATGTTTCACACTTCGATGACTTTTAGGTTTTATGGCTTTAAAATAAGAGGGGCATTTACCCTTAAATTAGCGTAAAGGAATGAATATCATTCATCCTTCAGATAGTGTTTAAAGCTCTCTGAGATCTGGCAGCTATGTAAATCACGTCATATTATGTGGCCATTGTTTGCCAAAATGAATAAAAGATGCCTTGCGTTATGTGATTTTTTTCCTCTCCTTTCTATATCCATTTATTTCTGTGAATGCTACCAATTCGTCAGGTAAGAATTAGAATGGAACCTTTATTTTGTGATGATTTATTACAGCTTATTACCAATTACTCCTAGTATTTGTTTTATGTTATACTTCCCTGTGTATTTACTCTCTATGAGACTTTAACCTTTTTGACTGGGGCCTTGACATATCCAGACAGCTTTTAAGCCAGTCTGTCTCATGCATTAAACTAAAGACACATTTCCTCACTCCTTGCAGAAAACTGTTAGCCTTCTTATCCTCATACGGCACCTTCAGCCCAAAAATTTAGGCTTAACCTCTGATCTGTGGTACAGTACCTCCATTATCTTGTTGCTTTCTTTTCCTTTGTCAATATGCAAATTTAGTCCATTCTCCTCACTGAAGTTCCATTAAGACCCATCAAGGCCTGCTATCAGGAGTCTGACTGAAGTCATGCCAGGGGAAATTACAAGCCCTGCTGGCAGCTGCCAATATGAAATGACTTATGTATAAACCCACGTTAATTTGAAATTCATAAAGGAGGAATACTGCAGAGTGATTCACTTTTTAAAATGCTTAAAGGACATAAACTTGTTTTATCCCTTAGTCTGATGAGGCATTAACTGACTAAAGTTACTTAAACATTATTGTATAATTAGAAATACAATTTCTTGCATCCATCCAGGTTTTTCTAATGTGAAGAGAAGCTGACAGAGTCTTGAACACTGGCATTTTGTCCTTAGTTTCTTGGAATCAGCGCCTTTTAAACTGTAAGGAAGCTGAACCATCGGGAGCAAATAAATACCATGTGCCATATTTCCAGCTGTCCGGATTCGTGGCAGGATGCGTAGCATAACGAGACATGAAGTGGAGGCTGCAGTCACAAATTGTTTACGTTTGTGTTAAAGGTTGGAGTTTAAAGCAGTTCTGTGCCCCCTCCAGAAAAATGGCAGTTAAAGAGTAAAAATTATACTGCACAAACAACAAGCATCTCTCCCTCTACTTCCAGGACTGGAAGCTGGGAGTTTTAGTATGTGCTAATGAAGACAGCAGTTTAACAAATTTACTTGCTGTGCAGACATTTCAAGCCAACACCTCCTACACCTCTAAGGATTTTCACTAGGGAGGGTTCTCGCTTAGTTTAGTTTCTTTGGCTCGTTAAAAAATATGATAGATGAACATGAAAATACTGTAGTAAAGCCTAACATATATAAATCTGAGAGAAGCGTATACTAACCAAATAATGAACCCCACTAAATTGCTGAGGGGGTCATGGGAGTTTGATTTTCCATCCCTGATGTGTTTTGTGGATTTTGAGACCTACTTATCCTGTAATGTACTGGTCTGCTTTTAAAAGCTATCTAGTTCTTTAATACCCAATGTCAGAGCCATGTCGACTTTCCTGGCATAGTCGAGCTTGTTCCCAAAGTGGGTTCAGATTCTGCAAGAGACACCCCGGGCAGCGGGGGACAATCATTCATGCTGGGAATTTCATACCATCCCAGGCCACGCCAACCCCCAGCATAACTATAGAACCTACAGGTGTTTTTTGCCCGCTTTAGTATTAAATTTCTTTTCCATTGGCTCTTTGTTGACCATATTATAAAAAGTTCAATACCTTAAAACCTTTAATTGAGTCAGTTTTGACCGTTGGGTCGTCACAGTGAGACAAACTTTGTTATTAGGCTATTGTGCAGGATAGGCCTTTTCATGATTCACCTTTAGTTTTTATGTCTTACCTGCTCTTTTATGAACAAACTTCAGTTCAGTGCACTTTGCTGCATCAGTGGCCAGTTCTTGTTTCTTCTGCAGCCTCTCTCTCTCTGCTCCTCCTTTCTTTTTTAACTATATATGGTCTACAAAATGGGTCCGGAGTGCCACTTGGTGTGTATCTCTCTGCACTGCATTAGATACAGTTTGAAAGTGCACTTGGAGTGGAGATTCGGATCTTGTTCCTCTGTCTGCAGGGTGGTATGAAGCTTCATATGCAGGGTTTGCAGCCAGGACGGGGCAGCAGTAGCTGTCTGTGAGTTTACTGCAGACGTGGAAAGGGAATTACGGCTCGCTCAAGTAACTGGAGAACGAATCGTGCTTTTACGTGAAGTCGCCAATAACAGAAAAAAGACAAGAAGTTGCTTTTTTTGAAAATAAATAAATAGGTTGAGCAGGGGTCTGAAAAGTTGCATGCAAGAGCAACCTCAGCCTCCTCAGAAAATGAAAGGAGGGGGTATGCCTTTTCCCTCTCGCTACTGCAATCTGTGGGAGTTTCAACCAGGCAGCTACCAGGCAGCTACAGATCAAGTCTATTTCTAAAAAACAGATAAGCCAGACAGGAAGTCAGACACCGGAAGTGTTAGGCTGTCTGGATGCGTGGATGAATCCAGTTTGAGCTGCTGCGCGGCGCATTTTGCAGTGAACGGACGGAGGGCACAAGGATTGTAGTAAGTGTCAAGCTGGCTTTACTCAGCTGTCCAAGAGGGCGAGCTGTTCCATCACCAGGGAGGGGCCTGGGGCAAAGCCACAAAGTGACAATTAAAGAGGGCAGTTGAGCTGGTTTTTTGGATCTGATAAAGATGCTTATTGGACACTTTCCTGTTGGAAATTTTGTCCCAGCAAGAGGAGAAGCCAAGGAAAAACCAGAGGCTCTGGAGGAACAATATTGCCAGAATTTAAGGATCCCCAAAATTATCTTAAGAGTCCCTTTGGGGAGGGGAGGGATGTCTTGGTTCCCTATCAAACCTGTTATGCCTGTTAAATGGATAGTTGGCTAGCTGGCTGGATAGACATACTCTAGACTGAAAACCTCCTACTGTGTCAGTAAACAACTTTTTTCCCTAGAGTCAATCGAGTTAAGTAAACCAATCCATTTTGGTCTAAATATTTCCAATCTTAAAAGCTTTTCTTCTCCATAGAACCCTCCAAAACTTTTAAACTTCCATGTACGGTACTTTCCTTTCAAAGATTTTAAACTGCAAAAGTTTTTCTTTGGACTTTTATGCATTTTCTGACCAGGTGACAACAGTATAGACCAGTTCACGCGTGACGTCACGAGCTACATCCACGCTACATACGGGTCCCGCTGGTAGGCAAAAACAGTACTGTTCTCGCCTACTACTATGACAAAACGGGTGAATTAGAGCGTACTTTTAGTTTATTTTTGGAATCTAAACAATGCCTACGACTTGTTGTGCTCCCAGTTGCACACAGAGGCATTCCAAAACGTTGGATGTACGTTTCTTTCGTTTACCGAAGGACGAAGAAAGAAGAAAGAAATGGATATTTTCAATGTCCTGTTATGAAATAATTGTAGCCGCCAAGTGATTTCATGGCTTTCATGCTCTCTTGTCTGTACTGGCCTGCGTGTTTATAAGGTAGCTGAATATGTCGCCCTTCAGGCTTTTGCTGTGTGGATCTGGCAATCTGATACCATCAGCCACCAACTTAGTCTTATAACGATCTTGTGGTACGTTATCTAAAGAAGAAAAATACGTCGAGAACTCGTCAGTTTCTTTGTTTTCGTCCGCCATTGTGTTCGCCTTTTGCCTACCAGTCTTTTTAGGTTTGGAGTTGTCCAATTAGCATCCAGTGTTGGAGAAGATGTATGTATATATTTGAGCCTGTAGGAATAATTTTGACCTGTGTGGATAGGAGAAAAGGACAGTACGGTCAAATTTATGCATCCACATCTAGTGTTTGTCCGAAATTAATTTGATATTCGTGTCCATGATGAGTTTATGTAAGCATTTAGCTGCCACTGGGAAAAATATTTTACTGACCCCATATAGAGATTTGTTGCAGACTCCAAGCTACTCCCCTGGATTCTTATGTGTCGCAGCAAACTTTCACCTTGTGAAAATAATGCTTTCATCAGTCACAGCTAGAACAAAAGTTTAACATAATCTCACCTCCATCTACAAATAAACATTGCACATAACAAGCATGGAACACACCCACTACTTAAACACATTGAGCTATTGCACAACCTTTCAGTCTTGAGCAGCATGGTTGTTAGATTGCTGTTTGCAGAGAAAAAAAAATAGCTGCTGAGTTCATAGCTCTGAGTTAAGTGGCTTAAAAAAACATGCTTCAGAAAAAGGTCACGTACTGGATTGAAAAATGACTGAAGAGTAAGAAAAAGTACAGACCTGATCTTCTTATTTTTATGTGTACTAGAAAATAATATTGCTGCTATAATACGATTAAATGATGGATAAAACCTCTTTAGAAATGTATATAAAAATCAAAGTTAAATTAATTTAAGTCTTTATATTGAAAAATAATCTTAAAAAAACAATATGGATGTATTATCCAATAGACTAAAAGATCTCAAATATGATAATTACCATGTAAGATTGTAGGAGTGTTGATCATTTTGCTTCTTTCTCATTGCATACCTTTGTATATGATATTCTGAGTCCACAAAAACCTCATTAGACATAAGTTTGTTGCCTTTACCTGGTCAATGTGTATTTGGCCCCCCTATGGATTTTGCTTAGGCTCAGTGCACACTAGGTAGGTCTGGGCTTCTTGTATGGCCGACCAAATAAAAACCATGATCCAGCACTCAATTGATCCATCTCAATTGGATCAAATAAACTCAGTTCAAATTGCTAAACATACCTAGGATCCATATAGCTTCACTTAGTACAATCCTTGTGCCCTCCGTCCGTTCACTGCAAATTGTGCCGCGCAGCAACCCAAACTGGATCCGTTCAAGCATCCAGACAGCCTAAAATTCCGGTGTCTCACTTCCTGTCTGGCTTATCTGGTTTTTAGAAATTTAACGCATTTCGCTCCATCATCCGTCACAAATAGACTTGATCTGTATTTCTGACGGACAACGGAGGAGGGTTCTCTGTCAAGCCGTTGCACCACGGGAAACACCCTACTGACTAGAACGGCCTTTTTTTGTGACGTAATGGAGAACGCCCGGATGAAGGAGTATATGTGAATGAGGGGTGAGGGTGAAAGACGGAATGGAGCTGAACAGCGATACAGGGGAAAACTACAAAATATGAGGGAAACAAAGGAAGACCTAACAGGAATAACTCAAAGTATAAGGAACATAAGAATAAACTAGGAAGCTAAAAGAATAACATAATAAGGAAAACACCAAACAGTATTATGAGAACTAAAGAAGGCCAGACTACTAAACAGCAAAGAAAAAAGTCCTCAAAGGAGAAACACAAACTCAAAAACCTCTAAATCATGACACTAGATGTACCTTTTTTGTAAAGTAAGTGAGAAAATATAAATCTAGGTCTTACCCAACTCTGCCTCAATGCCATGCTAAACTGCCCTTAGGTTTGTGTGTGCACAGTCATGTGTCCTTTCTGTTGCTGTGTGTCCCTGTATTTCTTTTCCATAGTGATCATAGTAAGGAAAGAAAAGAGAGAGGAAAATGTTGGTTAGTTGGAACAGACATGGTCATTGCAAAATTCCACAATGAGATTTTCTTTAAATTGTACAGCTCAAACTTATACCCCTTTTTGTGTTGAGAACCTAACCCAGTAAGCTGGGTCTACCCCATAACCAACCCTGCTGTGTTAAAGAAATAGCCCACTATTTTTTTTTTTTTCATCAAAGAACTTTAAGACAACAGCTTTTTCACCAGTGGGAGAGTTCGGCTCAAGTCAGCTCCACGGTCTAATTCTCGTTGTTTATTATCTCCTGGAAAGTCAGTTTAAAGTGACTTCAAATTTCCAGCAGATGCTGATTTGCCTTCACTCAGCCTAAGTAGTTTTGGCTAACACCCATTTTTTCTTTGTCGTCTCATAAACTGCACGTCACCCTTTTGTACAACAAATAGAAACCTCGCTCGTCTAGTAACCTTGTGTGACGTCCTTTCTCTTCTCCACACTGTGGTGCGTGATTAAGCTCAATGGGCTGTAACAGGTAAATTCAGAGGTACAAAGTCTAAGAAGACAGATAATCCCTTGAATTGGTTCTCTGCCCTTGACACGTGTTCTGCTTTTATGTTAAAAACCGAGCCTGGAGCTATTTGCAACTAGTAGCAACATTGGTGCAGCGTGCTGTTGTGCATCTGCCTCCCAAATGACCCTGTCTCTTCTGAAGGCCACTGATTGCAGATAATAGCTTATTCCTGAGGAAAAAAAAATCAATCAGATTCACTTTAAAGATTGTCAGCAGGCATGTTTGTTTGCTGCCCATAATCATGTTTACTCTGCTCAAACTCTGGTCATATTAAATGAGAATCGTGTCCTTATAGAAAGCCAGCTGAATTAGATTTGCTTGGATTTGATCATCGGGTCACTAGATAAAGCCCATCAATAAGTGTTCTCTTCTAGAAGTGTTTTCTTTCAAGGACTGCACGCAGTTTTCTTTTATTTCCACCCAAGTCGGGATGATCTTCATCTAATAGCACTCGCTTCCTATCGCAAATAAGAGCCATGCAATTGGAAAATAATAACCCTCTGTGATGAATTAGAATCATTTTAAGGTCTTATAACCCCGAAGGTGCACAATTCAGAAATTCATTTGAACATCAGCCCTCCTTTGATAATACACTCCTTCCCTCACATCCTGTGTAGGAATCAGAGTGACTGGAAATAAGATTTCTTCATTTGGTGTCATCTTTGATGAAGGCTTCTCAGTCCCGGGTGATTGCAGCGCCAACGTTTGGCAGGTGCAAATGTTCGCCACAACCCAGTTCGCCGTGTTTCCTTCGGTTGCCAAGCCAATTTATGGTAGACTTTCATTAGGATTATTGGCAGGGCTGTCAGGTTAATATTTGATGGGGAAGAGAAGGAGAAGAAAAAAAAAACCTAAATGAGGTCATTTGCACTTTCATGAGCATTCTCATTAGTAGAAGCCAATATTTTGCAGGTCACGGTTGAATAACACACTGAATTATCAATATCAGGAGACAGAAACCAGTTTGTGTTTCACAGCATCTGCTAACACAGCGTTCACCAAAAGTAGTGGGGGATTGTAAAATGCATTTTTGAACTGATACAATGCTCCTCAGACTTTTTAGCTGTTTTATTAATAAGCTTTGGAGATTAATCACCACCGGAGAAACTGTATGTCAAATGAGTTTTTTACTACAGCTCTCTTTCAGGTTTGGTAATAAGGCTGCTTCTGCTAGACCGATGCCTTATTGCCACGTCAGTAAAACATCTTCATTGAGAACCTACCCACACACCGACCCATAGTTGTTGATATGAGGTAAAGAAATAGCCAATTTGTGCAATTGCAACACTTCAAAGTTGTCATCTTTGGTGACAACTTACTTGCTGTCTGATTCTGTTACGCTGCATTTGGTGGAAATGTCAAAAAATAAAATGAAGCTATCACAATGGCTGAAACCTGTGCTGACATTAAAAGTTTGACAAAAGCTTTTTTTTTAAGAAGCTGAGGTTAATGACATTTTATCAGGCCCAAGAAGAATTTGGTTGGGACTACAGATTTATGTTTACTGATGAGACCCGAAAAGGAAGATGGCAAATCTAGTTTAAACATTTGCAGCTTATCCAGTTGAAATTACATTTTTTAATCTGCACAGACCGATTAATTAAAGATAACATAGTCAGAGTCAAGTGAAGTATTTTAAACTAAAACTGTCTTTTTCAATATGTCACAAGGCTGCAGGATACTGCGGAAAAAAAGCAGCTTTAGAAAATGTAGCATATGAATAAATCTCTTAAAATAATAAATCAATGTTGATGACTGCAGCGGTTATCAGCCAAAAGTACAGCTGCTTGAAAAGTAGAAACCATTTAAAAAAACTGGATAACGTGCTGTTTTTGTCAGCTTGTTAGATAAAATCCGGACGTTTTCAGTTTAAATGCTGGACTTTTTGTTCCAAGTTAAAAAGAAGTTGTAATTAGGTAGTTTGATACCTCAATGGGCTCAAGAGATTAAATGCAGCCTTAATTTATTCCTTTTAATTCTCGTGTTATGCTGTTCCAGTTATGACAGGAGTGGGCTTGAGATCTGATTGAAAGTAGAACAAAATATGGTGGCATCAGGGGTAAGGCGACAGCGTGGCAGGCAGTAGCTGGAGCGTCCAACAGTCAGTCAAAATAGCAAACAAAGGTAATCAAGCAGAGAATGCCTCATACTACTGTTTTATATTTTCTTTATGCTACCATCGTGGCTATAGACTCTCCTCAAGAAGAAAATCTGTAATTCAATGAGACCTTCCTGCCTACATTTCATGCCAGTATTATTATTATTTTTAGAAGGAACACACAGCATAACAGCATTCAGTAAGAGACTGGACAGAGTCTCAGTACTCAACTTTGTATTAAACTTTGAAGAGCGTTTTTAAGCCGTGCAAAAGTATTTATACTACTTGACCCTTTAAAAGCGTTATCATGTTGCAACTACTAATACATTTATCTTGTTGGGTTTTAATCTGTCTGACAGGGTGTACCCCACCTCCCACCCAATGGAGATAGGCATAATCTGTCTCCTCAAGCTTTGCACAGCAAGAGAATCAATTTTTATGCACATTGTTGCTTGGAAAACAGCTCAAACTCAGCCAGATTGGACGGAGACTGCGAACATAAATTTTCAAATCTTGTCAAATATCTCAATTGGATTTAAGTCTGGACTTTGACTGGGTCATCTAACACATTAATATGTTTTTTTCAGAACCATTTCAATGTATGTATGACTGCACGCTTTAGATCAGGGGTGTCAAACCCATTTCTAAATTGGGCCAATTTGACATCATGAAGTCATTAAAAGGGCCGGTTGCACGAGTATAGATGATACTTTTGATCACGTAATTTCATTTCAGTTCACATAGAAATATAAAGCAATGCACATTAACATAAAAGTAGCACCCTTAGGCTCAGTTTATACAGTTTATCTGCAAAAACAAGTTGATGTTGGGGTGAGTTCCACTTTAAACTCTCATCATTCTGCATAACTTTTTCTCTTTTTGGACATGTGTTGTAGGAAAACTACACAGTTAAAAAAAAATCAACATTCGCTACAGGAGACACCGTTTTTGCCACTTTATACAGTTTAAAAGGATATATACCTCTACTTTATGACATGATATGCCTTTTTTGGCTCTTGAGGGCTGGATAAATTGCCTTGACGGGGCGGATTCGGCCCACGGGCCAGAAGTCTGACACATGTGTCTTAGATTATTAGATTGTATCGCCCTGTATTTAGCTTCATCCATTCTCACATCAACTCTGACCAGCTTCCTTGTCCCAACTGAAGAAACACATTCATGCAACATGATAATGCCACCAGCGTGTTTCGCCATGGGAATGGTGTGTTCAGGATGATGTGCAGCGTTAGTTGCAGTTATCACTTTGTATGTAGGTAAGTACAATTTTGGCCACATCTGAGCAGATCCACCTCTTCCACTAGTTAGCTGTATCTCCTACATGGCTTGTGGCAAACTGAGAACAGGACTTCTTGTAGCTTTGTTTCAACAATGGCTTTCTTATGGGTTTTTGAAACACATGACTGATAGCTGTTCTGTCAATATATTCCCCCACCTGAGGTCTCTGCAGCTCCTGCATGCATGGCCATGTCTTTTTAGATTTGGAGTTGGGCCATACTCATATAATTTTTTTTAATAAATTGAACAGTGCCAAAGAGATTATTTAGTAATAGATTATAGGGAGGTACAGTGAGGGGAACTAAATCAAATATGCCACACTTTTTAGTGTTATATTTCCAGGATAGTTTATGATACGCATATAGCATAAACTATGGCTGTAATCTGACACAATGTGAAAAAGTTTAACGAGTAGGACATGGCTACAGCTTCTGGAATGCGTTTTCAGAATCTGCTGTAATCTTTGAACCCGGACACTTTAAGATCTTGTGTCTTTTTTTTTTTTTTTTCTCTTTTGCTTCTTTTGTGGCGGCTGGCTGATTGCCAAACGTGCTTTTAACGTCACACGCTGCCTTATGGCAGAAATGTGATGCTGATATTTACATTCTGCAAGAGAACCTACACAGACAGGGAAGATGTGAATATAATGAAGGAATAGAGAAGAAGCTCTTACAGTGTTTATCTAAAAATGGTTTCTTTCTTTCTTTCTTTCTTTCTTTCTTTCTTTCTTTCTTTCCCATTGCATGCTGGGAGTTGTGGGTGGAGCATGTGGAGCGTGTGGTGAGTGGACTGAGAGATTGAGAACTTCTAACTTTGCTTTTTTTCGCCTCTTTTGGTAAATGTACGGGTATTGTTCTTTAAATATTGTGGTTGTGGAGTGAAGTTGAGTGTATTTGAGTACATTTTTTTGTGTTGTTCCGGCATTTTTTGGCCTTTTGGCTTGAAATGCCGGAAATGGATTTGACCAAATTAACGAGACAACATGGGTTGAAAATCATACCCAGTAGTCCCACTATGACAGTGGAGGAATGTAGTTTAGCGGTGGGAGAAGTTGTAGGCTGTAGCAGCATTAAATCCGCTGCTCGGATGAATAGTGCTGTGGTTATTTTTGTTGACAGCGTGGAGAAAGCAAACAAAGTGATCGAAAAAGGCATTGTTGTCAATGACGTTTTTTTGTCTGTTTCTCCATTGAGTACTCCAGCTAAAAAAGTCTCGATTGCGAATATTCCTCCCTTCATTAGTGATGATTTGTTAGTGAGAGAGTTGTCGCGTCATGGGAAAATTGTTTCCGCGATCAGGAAATTACCATCAGGTTGCAAATCACCGCAGTTAAAACACGTCGTTTCACACAGGAGACAGGTTCTAATGATCTTGAATAAAAAGGATGAAAATCTGAATTTTGTTCTCAATGTGCGAGTAGATGGTTTTGATTACGCCATTTATGTAAACTCGGGTACTTTGGTGTGTTTCGGTTGTGGTGAAAGTGGTCACTTAGTTCGAGCGTGTCCGAGGAAAAACTCTTCTCCTGATGATTCTCAAAATCAGAATAAAGAAGGTGAAAATTTGACGAATCAAACTGAAGATTCAGATTTGAGGAATGCGGAGCCAAAACAAATAGAAGGGCAAATATTTGAGAAAAATGTCCGCAGCGAAAGGGAAGTGCAGGAGATATATGTGTTAGAGGATGGAGAACAGACCTTGGAAAGTCAAACGGTAAATGATTCACAAGAAAAGCCAGAAAACAGCAGTGAGGAGGGACAGAGTCAGAGTTTGCTAAAGTCTCTTATTGAGAAAACAGACACTGAGGTTGAGGGTTTTAGTCAGACTATAGAGGAAGATGGTTGGGAAATTGCCAAAAAAAGGAAATTTTCTGAAGGCTCTATTGTTTCTCAAATTGAAAATGATGACAGAGATACAGAATTGGAATGTTCAGGAAAAATTCTGGAATCAGAAAGTAATTTGGATGAGGAAGAGCAGGGGGACGGTGAAGATGAAGGCTGGACAGAAGACAGTTTAGCCTCATCTAGCAGATCCCTAACACCAGCTCAACGAAAGAAAGGTTATGGTGTATTAGAGGTTAAGAAGTTTTTAAAAGTAACTAAGAATATGAAGAATGTGAAAGTAGAGGATTTTTTTCCTGACAAAAAACTTTTCTTCAAGAAAAGGAGGATATAGTGATAAAGAAGTCTACCGGTTAAAAAAATTGATTGGAAAAATCAAGCAAGAATTCAACAACAATGATGAATTTGAGGTTTAAATGTCTGTGTTATCTTTTAGTGTTTTTTCTTTCATCTTTGGCAAAAATGAGTCATTTCAGAGTTTCCACATTAAATTTAAATGGAGCCAGAGATGTCAAGAAGAGAATTAGTGTTTTTGAGTTAATGAATTTAAAACATATAAATGTGTTAATGGTACAATAAACACATAGTGACCTTTTAAATGAAATAGATTGGAGGAGGGAGTGGGGAGGAGAAATCATTTTGAGCCATTTAAGCCAAGCCAGTGGGGGAGTTGCAATTTTGTTTTCGAAGAATTTTCTTCCAGTGTCTTATCATTTTGAGGAAGTAGTCAAGGGTAGATTAATGGTGGTGAAAGCAAAATATGAGTGTTTTAATATTGTTTTTGTAAATGTTTATGCCCCTAATACAAGAGTAGGGAGAATTCATTTGTTACATGAAATTGAAGATGTATTGTCTAAATGTGATACGGGTGATTTTCTTTTTTTGGGTGGAGATTTTAACTGTACAGAGAACGATCAGTTGGACAGGAATCATTTTGAGCCGCATCCAGCCTCAACAATATTTTTAAAGCATTTGGTTGATTTATTTTCATTGGTTGATATTTGGAGAGAAATGCATGGTCATGAAATACAGTATACATGGGCTAGAAATACAGATGCTTCTTTTTCTGCAGCTAGGTTAGACAGGATATATAGTTTCAGACATAATTTTGGAATTTTTCAAAATTGTAGTATCCATCCTGTAAGTTTTTCAGACCATGCTTTGGTTTCTTGCAGTGCATTTATTGCCAATATTAAACATAAATCAGCGTATTGGCATTTTAACACTGCTTTATTGTTAGATGCAAATTTTAAAGATGTGTTTGTTTCTTTTTGGAAAATGCATAAAACTAGAAAAGATGACTTTGCGTCTTTAAGACAGTGGTGGGATCGGGGGAAAATTGAAATTAAAGAATTGTGTCAACAGTACACTGTCAATGTTTCGTCGGATTTAGCCAAGTCTATTAGAGATCTGGAGATTGAGATAGTGGAGTTGCAGGTTTCTGCGCACTCCACAGGAAATCGAGGTGATTTGGAGAATCTCAATTTGAAAAAGGCCGCTTTGGCAGATTTGCTGGGCTCGAGAACCCAAGGAGCAATGGTTCGATGCAGATTTCAAAAAGTCGCCTTAATGGACGCACCGAAAAAGTTTTTCTTCTCTTTGGAAAAAAAGCAAGGACAGTGTAAGTTTATGCATGGTCTGAAATCGTCTGAGGATATTCTTCTGACTACTGATGGTGACATCAGGAAGAGAGCTGCAGAGTTCTATGCGGATCTCTACAGTTCTGAATACGTTGAAGACGACGATAATTTCAATGACTTTTGCAGCGATCTCCCAAGGGTCTCTGAAGATGATGCTAAGGAGTTGGGAGGACCCATGACGCTGGAGGAGATTCATGCTGCCCTGCGAAGTATGGAAGGAGGGAAAGCACCAGGCATCGATGGACTTCCTAGTGAATTCTACAGAGCGTTCTGGTCTGTTCTCTGTATTGATCTTTTGGAGGTCTTTGAAGAGAGTTTTGCTGTAGGTTCTTTACCTCAGAGCTGCAGGAGAGCAGTTCTTACACTGCTACCAAAGAAAGACGATCTTCAGGAAATTAAAAACTGGCGACCTGTTTCTCTGTTGTGTACGGACTATAAGTTGTTGTCAAAGGTGCTGGCAAACAGATTGAAGAAGGTGATGGATAAGGTGGTTCATCAAACACAAACTTACTGTGTCCCTGGCAGATCAATGATTGATAACGTTTCCCTTGTTAGGGATATTTTGGACGTCTCCAGTTCTTTGGGACATAATGCTGGTTTAGTTTCTTTAGACCAGGAAAAGGCTTTTGACAGAGTCGAGCACCGATACCTATGGAAAGTGTTGGAAAGGTTCGGTCTCGACTTTGGCTTTATTGCCAAGACTATGGTTTTATACGAAAACATTGAGAGTGTACTGAAAATTAATGGTTGCTTATGTAAGCCTTTTAAAGTCACAAGAGGTGTTCGACAAGGTTGTTCCTTGTCTGGAATGTTATACGCTCTGTCTATTGAACCACTGTTAAGAAAAATTAGATTTAACATTGAGGGGCTGGTGTTTCCAAGTTGTAATGTGTCTTTTATTTTATCAGCGTATACTGATGATGTTATTATCATGGTTAAAAATCAAGAAGAAGTGAATAGTTTAAGTAGAATTGTTAAATCATTTTGTAAGTTGTCCGCTGCTCGTGTCAACTGGGCTAAAAGTGAGGCTCTAGCAATAGGAAGCTGGCTTGGTGGGCTTCCTCGTCTTCCAGGTGGTTTAAAATGGAGAAGAGGGGGTCTGAAGTACCTTGGGGTACATTTGGGGGATGAAGATACAGAAAAAATGAACTGGGAGGGAGTGATGGAAAAAGTGGAAGAAAGGTTAGCAAAATGGAGATGGCTGCCACGGCAGATTTCTTATAGAGGAAGAGTGCTAATTTTAAATAATTTAATTGCTTCTTTATTGTGGCACAAGTTAGCATGTTTAGAACCGCCTGCTGGATTGCTGAACAAAATTCAGTCTTGTATGATTAAGTTTTTTTGGGATGATAAACATTGGGTGTCCCAAGCCGTGCTTTTTTTACCTAAGGAGGAGGGTGGACAAGGTTTAATTCACCTGGAAAGCAGAACTGCTGCGTTCAGGTTGCAGTTTATTCAAAAATATCTAATGGGAAGGGAGGAGGATGTTTTGTGGAAGCCATTAAGCAGTATTATTCTGAGGAGAATTGGAAATTTTGGTTTAGATGCTTCTCTGTTTTTGTTAAATTGTAAGTCATTATTTTTGTATGAAATGCCAATGTTTTATAAAAGTTTGTTTAGAGCTTGGACAATTTTTGAATGGAAAAGACTTGAACCAATTGCATCACTGTTTTGGCTTCTAGAGGAACCTTTAATTTTCGAAGCTCGTTTGGCGCTAGAAGATGGAGTCGGAGTGTCAAGTAGACTGCTTCAAAATAAAGTTGTAAAATTTGGACACATTGTGAAGACGGCTGGACCAGGACTTAAAAATACAGAAGCGACGGCTTATCTGCTTGGTTTAAAATCGATCCGAGTTATGAGAACTATTTTGGACCAGTGGCTTGGAAAGCTGACGCTGGATGAAAAACAGTTACTGGAGGACTTGAGTAATGGAGAGGAATTCCCAAATTCTACAGATCCGTTTCCAGAAATGGGACTGAACATTGATTTCTCGGATTTAACAGGTCCTCTTTTGATCACTCAAAGAGACTTTAATTTCTGTATGTTGAATGGAAAATGTTTGTATAGATTAGTTGTTCAAGGGTTGAAAAAGAAACATTTAAGTGGAAGAACTGATACGGTTTGGAGAGCCAAGTTTAAAGTCGGAGATAGTCAGAAACCAATCTGGAGAGTTTTTTATAAGGCCCCCTTGAGTAAGAGGGTGGGAGACCTTCAGTGGAGGATTTTGCATGGTGCTATAGGTGTAAACAGTTTTGTAGTTAAATTCAGGAAAGATATGAGTGAATTATGTCCTTTTTATGAAGAGATAGAAACCGTTTTTCACATGTTTCTCGAGTGTAAGAGACTTTCACCGTTGTTTATGTTATTAGAGGATGTTTTTAAAAAATGTGGTGTTTATTGGTCTGAAGTAGCTTTTATTTTTGGTGCTGGTTACACTAAAAAGGAGTCGAGCAAGTGGAATTTGTTAAATTTTCTCATTGGACAAGCAAAATTATCCATCTATGTTAATAGGAAAAATAAAATCAATGGTGGTCAGGGGGATAGAGTGGATAAGATATTTATTTTGTTGGTAAAAAGTAGAGTAAAAGCAGAATTTATGTTTTTTTCAATGATGAATAACTTAATTGATTTTGTGTTTTTGTGGTGTTTTAATAATGTTGTTTGTTCTGTGGTTGATGAGGAGCTAGTTTTCAGTCCAATATTTGTGTGAAAGTTGAATTGAGCTATGCTAAAATGTATAGTTATTGAAAAATAAATGTGGTGTTAAAAATCAAAAAAAAAATCTTTCTTTCTTTCTTTCTTTCTTTCTTTCTTTCTTTCTTTCTTTCTTTCTTTCTTTCTTTCTTTCTTTCTCACCCCCTGAAACTCTTCCTCTTCCTGATTTGAGCTGTAGAGCCAAAACATGAGATCAAAGCAGCTCCTCTCATCTCTTACTGTTTTTGATGATGTATGTAGGCCACATGTTGCCTCTTCTTTCATGACGCTCCAATTTTGTGGCACCATAGTGATATAAAAAATAAATAAGTCAAAAAACGCAGATGAAAACTTAGACGATTACAGTTTATTAATAAGATTATACTGAACATCAACAACGTCCCAGTTTCCCTCCTTCGCATCATTAAAATCTTTTTAAAGTTTTGTTTTTTTGTCCTGCGGTCTAGTTTTTAGTGGCTCTGATGCTGGAGTCAGAACAAGTACAGTTTATAAATCAATGTGAAGGGGAACAATTTTACATCACTCACCTAATCTTTTTGAGGCACAGAAATAGATTTTGGCCTATGGAGTTGAATAAATGAAAGAATATAGCATCCACAGAAAATTGATGACAATGATAGGCTTTTAACAACTACATGTAGTCAGTGGTTAAACTGACTAGAGGAGTTAGAGAAGGATTTGTTAGAGGAGCTCTATGCAAAAAAAGGTCACAAATTCTTAAGCTATAAATTTATGTCCATAAGAGCACATTGTTTTACAGGTGCAGTATAATGAGGAAAGAAGTGGAGATTAAAGGGATGGTCGCAATGTTTAATAACTTCACAGTAATGCACCTAAAATAGGTTAACATTTTAAATCCCCTATTTTCTTGATTTTCAGTACAAGAAAACCTAGATATTGGGATAATAATAAAATTTTTCAAAGCACGTAGTGTTTTAGATTATAACCAATCTACTCTACCGTACTGTGTATGGACTGACTTACTAAGTGTGTTGCATAAGCTTAAAGTCAATTTTTCGAGGGTACCCTTCTGCATCAGCAGGGCGCCACCATTTTTACAATCAATGCCAGATGTTCACACCGGAAATCTAATGAAATTGACGCATGTAGCTCCTGAAATGTTTATTGTTTTGATATTTCTGATCCCGCAAGTATGGCGAACGTGCACAGCGCTGCATGTTTTAGGGGATAGCTGCTTTAGTTCAGGATAAATTACTTTTAAACTTTAACTTTTATATGGCAGTGGAACCTTAGAAGAAGGATATTCCTGCAAGTCGGGAAGCCACTCCAGTGCTGCCAGTTATTCCGAGAGAAACAACAGCTCTATTACTTTTACCTTGTAAACAGTAAAAATGAACACCAATATGTTATTAGCTCGATTGTGCCCACCACTGGCTATACAACTTTCACCAGATGGACTGTTCTTGACACCTCATAGTTGTTTGGTTGCTGGTGTGCTGCTTTGAAAAACTCATGGCAATTAGGGATGATAGTAAGCCACAGTTTCAGTACATCTTTCTTTCTCAGTTATCATTGTAGCTGAGTGAGAAATCATGAAGTTTTCAAATAGGACACTTTCTCTGCATGATTACAGGTTTAAAACAATGCTGTATTCATTTAGTAAATCTGTCTATGTACATGCCTATACTGAACATTTCAGCAGATATAGACATACCATTGCTTCTTATCTATATCTGTCTATCTAATGTCTGCCTGCTTGTCTCTCTGTCTGATACAACAGGGCTCATGTTGGCTGCTAATGAATTCATCAGAGTATCCTAAGTCATACCTAAACAATATAGTGTCCAATGGAGCTTGCTGAAATGACCCAATAAACTTCCCTGGAGGAAAAGATGGCCATTTTTAAATTGTTCACAGTGATGCGTTTTGGCGCAGTAATTATGTCCCTAAAACAAAAATAATTCACACCTCGGCATTCGGGCCAACCAATCTGTAATTACAGCCAAACACAGGGCCTGTGATGCATTAATCAGGCTGTGATACAGAAGTGTTCTATGTATAATTAAAGAAATAAGCAGGATTTAAGTGCCATTGTGTGAGAGTGGCAAAACTAGTTGGACTTTCAAATACAGGAGAAAATCATTGATTTAGATTCCTTAATTGACCAAGAGATTGACTTTTGGAGCAAAACAGAGGAGTTATGGAAATCAAAACATAACCCTATAAAGAGCATTCAGATTAAAAACACAAAAAATAAGAAGAAATCAGCCAAAACAACAAACCTTTGTAAATCAAGAAATCAAGTTCCTGCGTACATTAAAGATTAGTTGCCTTCTATCAATTTTCCAGACCACTAAGGTCTACTGGTTTCATGACTGCTCCTGATCCCCAGAATCAGAGCCAAACGTGGAGATCGTGGAGAAAGCTGCAAAATGCTGCAAAATACTGAAACTCAAAGTTCCTTTAAAGCAAGGTTAAAAACCCATTTGTTTAAAATTGCTTTTGACTTTTTAACTTTATTACCCCACTGTAATGTATTTCACATGTTTTCTTTTCTTTGCATTTTTTTTATCATGTAAAGCACTTTGAACTGTGCTATAGCTGAAATATGCTATGTCAATAAACTTGGCTTGCCTTGCCTAAATATGAGCATTGAGAAAACTGTGTGTATTTTTTGTCTCTAATTGTATTAGTTATCTTGGAACCTTTTTTACCGTAAAAAACAACAACAGCCAGAAACAGGAATACATTGGAGAAAAGCTTGCTATATACAGCAACCATACCAGTGGGATTACCCCCAGAGTCCCTGATGCTCAGCATGAAGATTATTACCAAGGTTGTTGTTCAGGCGACAGCAAAGCAGAAACCCCTCAGAGAACTCCTAGGAGTCATCCCCAGGCATCTCTGCTGTGCTTTAGTCATTATTCTACCTCTTGATCATCCCTGTGAAAGTACTAAATTAGTCATGGGAAGCCCATCTTGGCCTCTTATTTATACACTCGGCTATGGTTGACCTTAACACCATTTGATCTGCAAGAAGAGGTGCTCGAGGAAGACTCTCCGCCACTTGGAGCAGGAAACGCCGTGTAATGGAAACACTCAGCAGCTCGTTGTGCAAAGGTTGACGTCAATGTCAAAAGTCAGATCCTGTGACAGAAGTGATTAAATATTTAAAAGTGTTGATGGTGCAACTTGAGAGTCTTCCTGTGTTGCTGGGATACAGTCACTCTTAAAAGGTCTTGTGGACAAGAGCTGTTAATTTTCACGTCTCACATCTTGTCACCCAGAGAGCAAATCAGGATCCTCAGGAAAGTTTGACAATGCAGAATCTAAGCTTGCACGAGTTATTCTTAAGCTTTAAGAATATAATTATAATTAAGCTTTAAGAATATAATTAAAAGTTGGAGGTTTTCATTTACTATTAAAATAGCCTTTTTCCCTTTACTGAATAAAGAATTACACTAGATTAACCATGTTCTTGCGACTTGCTTACTGCCAGATCTGTAGAAATAAGAAATCACCTCTACGACAAAATGAACTAGGCTAAAAGTGCTCATCAAGCTCGTGTCCAAATCTAATGAATTTTAAAAAATATGAACAAATCCTCCAGTCTCTGCTGTGGAGCTCTGTAACTCTGTCAAGGTTACTTTTTTTATATATATATATATATATATATTTTTTTTTTTTTTTTTTTTTCTTCTTCCATTTTCTTCCAGGGTGGCAGGACAGGAATGCACTGGTGAGGTCAGACAACACCACTGTTGTCTTTCATGTCAATCACCAGGGAAAGACGAGGTCACAGAGGCTGTTGTGGTCTCCTGGTCTAGGCAGCTCCACACTTCGCCAGTCTCAGGGTGGCCTACATCTTGGGCCTGCAGAACGTACCGGTGGAAGCCATTTCCTGGGGAGCGGAAGCTTCACCCAAACGTGGTGAGTTGCATTTGGAAAACCTTCGGCAGGGCAGGGTTGGTCCTCGTTTCCTCCAGGGACACAGCACACTGTCCTCTCTGGTGTTACGCTGTGGACTATGACATCCTTTTTTTCCAAGGGTGCCATTGGCAGCAGGTCATGTCCAGCTGCTTCATTGTGCACGTTTTGACTCTGGTGCCCTCTCTAAGCCTTTGTGCCCTGAGATGTATGTCAGTGTCACAGCATCCTTGCAGATGACCGATAGCCTTTTTGTATGTTATAGGGGCTCACACTGGCACACAGGACTGTAGGAGTGATTGCTTAAGCTTACACTCTACAGGGCAAACCTCTGCCTTTGGGAGTGAGGTGCCACTCCATAAAAGGCCTGTCGACCTCATAAACTGCCATGACTGGAGTGCCGCTGAACGTCATTTGCCAGGTAGCCTCTTGGCAAATGAGGCTGGACACCTTTGCCAGGTTCTACATGGTGAATCTCCACACCCGATCCCCTACAGGGCATCTTTGAGCAACAGCCTTCTGGATCCTGCTCAGGTATGTGTTACTGTAGATGTTGTCTGTTTGGGTTACGGAGTCCTTGTGACCTTGAAGGTATGCGTCATCCAGTGCTTGAACCACCGCATTTGGCGGTCAGTAGGCATGAAATAGAACAAAAGATACAACTATAACAATGGTTCTATGAATCCCGGATGACCGCCAGAGTGCTTGGTCCCTCAGAATCCTCGTGCTCACAAAAAGATTACTGGGACTGAGGATTAGAGGTGGGCGGATCGATTCTAGGATCGATACTATCGATACCAACGCTGGTATTGATATTGAACAATATTTGTTAAACAAGATCGATATTTTTCCAGACTGATTGGTGTAAGTTTCTCACCACTTTTTGAGATCTTTGTACTTCATGTTATAAGAGATAAGATGATTTTTGGGTGTGGCTAGTAAACAAACAAACACACAATTAATTTATGATTTAAAATGGGGGACCATTATAATTTCATTGGTTTCTCTGAAATAATTTAAATAATTATGATGAAGATGAAGTCTGATGAAGAATAAGTTCTGTGCCGTGTTTTTCGAACTCTAAGATGCACTGAAAATCCTTACATTTTCTCAAAAATTGATGGTGTGCCTTATAATTTGGAGCGCCTTATATATCATTACTGCTGTGCTTACTGACCAATTTTATGTGGTACGATGTACTCAAAAATCTGTTGAAATGTGTAAGTATGACTTTGGTTAGCAACAAACTCCACTGATTCTACAACTTTAAATGGCTAACTGAGCTTAATGGATTGTTCTTCAAAGATACAATTTTACTATTTGTAGAGTCCCCTAACCTATGTCAATGTGAACTTTATTGAAACAGCGCTTTGAATCATCTTGTTATGCCGGGCATACACTGTACGATATTTTCAATCATGGTACTCATATACAGCTCAAACTGTATGACGAAACCGCAGGGTTTAAAAGTTCACTGCTCACAATATATGTTCTTACACTGTGCGGCCCGACACTCTAATGCGATCCGACTTCTCACACTGTACGTTCAAAAACCACACGTTGGACTCAGTCCCGTAGAGAGATGGCGCTACTCAGACTCGTCTACCTGGAAGCCAAATGTCAAAAGTAGAAGAAGAACAAGGCGGTAGTGTTGATGCTCACTATTAAATATGAGACTTACTAGACCGAAATGCGCTGCCTTGGAAATTCTACGAGTTACTCCTACGAAGTTTGACTCCATGTCACACGTACCGCCATCATCCTTCTCGCTGCTCCTATGATTTCGTTTGAGAAGAAGAAGAATAATCTACTTGTTTGCGCATGCGCAGTGCGCGAGGTCAGGGGAAATCGGCTCGTAGACAGTCGTAACTCCGCTTCAACAGCAGGATGCGCTCACGATCACTCACAAGGGCCGACTGAATTTCAAACATGTTTGATTTTCAACCGACCGTCCGATTCCTGATCGGGAGGTGGTCATGAGAGGCGAATCGTCCCTCGTTACCCCCTGTATACTACAGAGCCTACCAGGGCCTTTTCAGTTTGAGCCCCCATACTGTCAGGGGATGAGGCTGGTGAACCCGAAAGTCAGCCACACACAGAGTTACGATTAAGAAGTTTATTGAAAAGGATGAATAGTGGCGGATGAGACAGATGAACAGTATCAGACTCGAGCAGGTGAATAATGGCAGCAGGAGCAGGCAATCGGGGATAAGCAGGCAGCGACGTTGTGGAGGAGATGAGTTGGCTGAGGAGGGTAAATATAGGCTGGTGAACAGGTGGACTGAGCAGACCTAATGAGTGGCAACAGGTGGAGATGATCTAGGGTAGAGAGATAGCTGGAGGTAAACTGGGCTGATTGGATAGTGAAAAGTCCAGAAAATGTCCAAAGTAAAACAAACAAAACCTAAACCATGACACCTACAAAGAATGAGACATAATTGAAAATATGTCCCATTACCCTCATGTTCAATATGTGAGTTTTTTGGATGATTTCAATAAGGGATTTCTTTATCTATTGTGTTTTAGTGTTAAATATCCGAGTATCTATTTGTTGTTGGTTTTGTTTTTATCATTAGTTGATTGTAGTTAGTAATTAGGTTACTAAATTAGATTTTGAACTGTACTTTGTGCTGCTTCGTGCTTATAGTCATAATTTTGTATAGTTAGATATAAAGTTTTTCAAAATTACCCAACTATGTCTATTTGCCTCAAAAAAACATATTTTATCTTTATTTATTGCAACTGAGGTTGGGTCGGGTCAGTTCCTCTCACACAATTACAGACTCCAGTCTTCACCTCTCACACTGATTTTTGTGCTGACTTGCACAACTTGTACAGACATTCCCTGACTGAGAAACAGTGTTAAAATCAGGCATAAAAATCACGTAGTGTGTCCCCAGTTTAAGAAGCTCATCTGTTATAAACTTATAAAACAACTTTCCATGATTTACACAATCAAATACTATAGAGGCATTAATAAAATACCTAAAAAATTGGCATTGGATTTAAAACCAAACTGGTTATGAGAGGTCAAGATAAAACATCCCCTCCAGTTTAAAATAGTATTTTCAAAGACCTTTGAAAAAATACCAGATATAGATCACTAATTTACCATTAAGCCGAATTTTGGTGCTTGTGGGTCTCCATGCAGAAACTGATATAACGGACTTTCAAACGAACAGCCAAGGATTCCTTATTAGTGTCTGTTTTTAACAACTTCCCAGATGTTTTTTGCAAGGCTATATTACATTATTATGTTTTTGTTCCAGAAAAATCTAATTAAACCTGATGTAGCAACAAAAGAATAAATTAAAGACAGCTTTGGTTTGAAGATACTGGACTCCAAAACAGTTGCTTGACATTATTAATTTAAACAGATCAGACAGTTTTAAATTACAATTAATACAAGTGTGGATAATTTTTATTGCTTCACAGAACTTTCTAATTGGGGTTTTAATCATATGTCAACGTAATACAGCTCTAAGTAGCAGATTTAATATGAGTAAATTAAATAAAAAATATGAAAACTAAACTCTCCATGATTATCTTTCACATGCTTTAATGTTTAAGGATCTAAAGCTGCTATTAACTACTTTTTATTGTCTCTTAACATAACACCTGCAACTTTAGAAGTATGCTTCCAGTCAGATTTTTCCGATAAATTCTTGGATCTAGACTTCTCTCTGGAGAAAAGCCTCTCACATACATTTTCTATTTTCATTCATTTGATTATTGCTGACAAAATACAGTTTATTTGTGATTTAATCTCTTTAATCAATACTAAAACAGAAATTGTGAAAGTGAGGATGAAAGGAATGAGCCCAAAGTAAAGAATCAAAGTAAGTTCTAAGCTGGACGAGGCTTTTTATGGAGTATCGAGGTAAGGGATATAAGCAGGGAGAGGTAATGGAGATGTCCCCCCGGGAGGAGCCAGCCTGGAAGCCGAACCACCTCTGCAAGATTGGATTAATATTGCATGGACGCTTGTGTGAGGCTGACTCTTTTAAAGAACACTGATTGCCTTATTGCCTGTTTTGAATCCTTCAAAAGGAGAAAAATGTTTGCAAAATTACCACGGAAATGAAAACAAAGTGTTGACAAACACCGTTGAGAGCTTACGGGAGACGTTTACGCTGCTCTCCAGAAAAGCAAAAAGGACAACCTTTTCAGACTTTAATTGGCCAGCAATTTGTGCGAAGAACTGATTTTACAAGGTTTGTGTGCTGAAACCTTTTCCAGGAAGAGTGGGAATCTGGTGAGGTGTGCATGTTGGTGCACGACTGACACTTAAAACAACACCCTCAGTTTCTCAACGGTGGACAAACCTAAATTGACATCTATAGGATTCGGTGGAAAGACTTTTCACTGACAGTTAATGTGTGTTAAAGTAGACTTGAACAACTAGCTTCAGGCATTGTCTGTTGTGGGGTTGTCAGCCTGTTGGGAGATTATATGTGTGGGTGAATCACTGCAAGAATGGCATTAACTCTGAAGCAACCAGGGACTCAAGGTTGTGGTTCAAACCCACACAGTAAATTCTTTCTATCTGCTTCAGCAGACACTACCACCCCCGGTGTCCTGACCTCCCTGGTTCATGACCTCCAGAGGCGGATCCAACGAATCCTGCCGAGAAATTAGAACAACTAGTTAACCCAACCAACTGACATTCTTTTTCCTGTGGAGCTGGAAAGTTTGATGAAAGAAGCAGTTTGGATTGTATTTGTGGCACAATGATTTTGCAACTGTAATGCATATTGTCATGGTCAGCTGCAAAAATTTTATTTTTTTTATTGGCCTCAATATTTCTAGATTTACTGAACAACCAAATAAAACCATATTTCAACTCTTTAACAAAAAACAAATCATGCTTATAGTCATTAGTGATAGTCTTGAACCATCTGTCACGCTTGAAAGCAACTTCTGGGTCAACTCTGTACCCATTACTTCCCTTTCTCGTCTAGTTCTTGATGTTGCTCAAAATTACAAAAAGACGTGCTCCCTTTGTATGGGAACCAACCCTCAAACATGGATTTTCTCAGAATACCACAAAGCAGTCTAGGCAGGACATGCCTTTTCTGTTCAAGACAATTAATCCATATATCCTAACAACCAGAAAGAGGATTATTCAGATTAAATAACTTTAAACCACTCTATTAAAGTCCATTGTTGTATTTCCATCAGGATTTAAACCTGTACCTAAGCTTATTTTTGGCCAAAGTGGCAGCTTTACTACCATTCTTGTGACAAAACCTTTACCTGGAAGTGTACGTCACTATGCATACTGTATGTTCGCACATCCACCCGCTGCCAATGTTGAGGAAGCTCTGAGGTAGTGGCAAATCCATTCTGGTACAACAATCTAAAAACAATGTGAATTTTCAGGCCAAAAACACAAATTGCAAATATCTAATAAAATTGAACTGTACAGAGTTTGGACTCAGCTCAGAGCCACTTTGTTCTTTGAGGACATCATTTTGATTCCTATGATGATGATTTAAAATGAACATATTTGGACTGTGGGCCCAAAACAGTGGGAAAGCCACTCAGTTATATTTCTAAAGTCTTTGACACATCTAATTTGTTTTCAAGCTGCATCTTGATGTTTAACGTGTCTCTGAGCGGTGATCGAGTGTGTCCACAGTTGTCAATAATGACTACAAAAGAAGCTCAGGTCCCACTTCCAAAGGAAAATCTGTTTCCATGAAGCGTCTAATGAGAGTTTGATATAGTGGCCGTCTGTTGCAGGTAAACAAATCAGAGAATCAATAAAGTAGGGACACTATGATGATTCCCATTTTAAGGCTGCCTCCCCTAACCACAGCTGAGCAGGAAAACTGTACAAAGAGAAACATAAATGTAGACTTAGACTTTCAGCCAAATTTGTCAAGCTGTGCAAACTAATTTATGAAAATTTCTCTTGAATGAGGCATGCACCCAAATCAGCCGGGGGAAAATGGGAATTCTTCTGTTTTTAATGCTTTAATTTCCTTAGTTTGATTCAGTATTCATCTTTTATTGTACTAAAGTAAGGTTTAATGTAACTGGGTTTTGGAAAAATTATTATATCCAAACCTGTATTCTTTAATTTTCAATTTATTTGGATTATAGTAAAAGAGAGAGAGAGTAATTTTAGGGAATTGTGTTTACTTTGGTTAACATTTTACCACTGACCCATGTAGAGTGACTATATTTTTTAATTTTTCTTTTTTAGACTGTTTGATATTTGTGACCAAGTGAACACCAGAACTCTGTTTAACTTCTTCTGCCTCTCAGCGAAGGTGGACGCTTCTCTGCTCCTCTCCTCCCCCGAAACTCTCCTGCTTGTGCTCTCTTGTCTGTATGCTGCTTTACTCTCTCAGAGCCTTTTTCTGCAACCATCCGAATTGAAAATCATTGATCTGGTCAGCTGGTCGTTTAACGCAATTGATCAAATTTTCTCAACGAGACCAGGTGCAGGGGAGCCAAGCTGTCCTGAGGGGACACACTCTGGATTCCTGGGGCAGTTGGACGATGGTGTGTCTCTCTATTTTGTCCATCGAGAATGTGGAAGTTGCATACATAATTGGATTTATGATAACAAGATTTCTGCCTATTGGAGCTGGTATATCGGCAAATTCGGAAGATCTCAGCGACAGTTCTGGCATTGGTGAGGCTGCAGGGAATGTACGATGGTTTAAATTGGGCTTTACATACCCAGACTTGGATGCTTTGTGAGCAAAACCGAATGCTGGATGCAATCTTTGCACAGCATCAAATGCAGGGTGTGGTGTGAACTCAATAGTGAAATGGTAAAGACCTCTGGGAAGTTTCTAGCTTGATCTATGGTGGGAAGACCAACAAACTTGGCTGTTTGGGACTCGCCACTGAGATGCACCAGCAAGGACTTTGAAGGCTGACAGAAAATTCACAGTCAGCCGGAGACAAAATAATCTCCTTGTTATTAAATTTGGCACCCAATACCGAGGATGTTATGCAAACAAGACACTCTGCCCCAAAAACTTCCAGATTGTCAGGCAGGGGCATCTACCCTATCTACCTCCACTTTGTGCTGGAGCTCCACAGGGCTGTGTACTCAGTTGCCTTGTCTACTCCCTTTACATCCATGACATAACTCATATAATAAACACTTCACTTATCACCGGTTCCATCCCATCCCCACTGAAACTTGCCACCATTACACCCCTCCTGAAAAAAACCTGGCCTCAATCCTGATCACCTTGACAACTTCAGACCCATCTCAAATCTTCTGTTACTCTCAAAAATCCTGGAAAGCTCAGTCATCTCCCAACTTAACCAACATTTTCACATCTCTCAGCTGTTTGCAACTGGCCGGCTCAAAGTCACCAATGACCTTCTCCTTGTAGCTGACTCTGGTTCCACATCCATACTTCTTCTCCTTGACCTCTCCGCTGCTTGGGATACAATAGACCACACCATCTTTCTCCACCGTCTTCAGTCCATTGGCATCTCCAGTACAGCACTTCTTTGGTTCAGCTCATACCTCATCACGTTACCATTTTGTTTCCATTATCAACGTTACATCCCATACCTCCCTCGTCACTCATGGTGTTCCCCAAAGTTCGTTGTTGGGCCATCTCCTCTACATTATTTACATGTTACCTTTGGAAAGATAATTCGCCATCACATTTTCACTGTTATGACAATGACACTCAGCTTTACATATCCATAAATTCAATCACCCCAGTCATTCTCTCCACTATCACCCACTGCATCTCAGACATTAAAACCTGGATGGACGATAATTTTCTAAAACTCAACAGCAACAAACCAGAACTCCTCATCACGGGTCCAAAATCCCTCTTCCCTTCAGTTTGAAACATCACTATTGATGGTCACAATGTTTCCCCCTCCTCCTCCGTTCGTAACCTCGCCGTCATCCTGGATTCTTCCCTGTCATTTCAAGCACATATCTGCCATCTCACCAAAACGTCTTTCTTCCACCTCCGCAACATTGCCCGCCTCCGTACATCCCTCTCCCAATCTGCAGCTGAAATCCTCATACATGTCTTCATCACCTCCAGATTCGACTTATTCAATAGCCTCCTCTATGGTCTTCCCTTCACTCATCTCCAAAAATTACTCCGAAAAGAACTCTGCTGTCCACCTACTCACCTGTACCCGTTCCAGAGATCACATCACCCCTGTCCTTCAACAGCTTCACTGGCTCCCTGTCCAATAACACACCCAGTACAAGCTTCTTCCCCTCATCTACAAGTCCCTTCATGATATGGCCCCTCCATATCTGACTGACCTCCTGAAACCCCACCGCCCCTTTCCGCTCCCTCTGCTCTGCTGACACCAACCTCCTCACACCCATAACTCGTACCAAACAATGGACCTTAGGGGATCCATCCTTCGCTGCTGCTGCCTCCACCCTTTGGAACTCACTGCCCCAAACCATCAGGAATTCAGACTCATTACAGAACTTTAAATCGCATCTCAAAACCCACATATTTAACCCGCTTTTCCGTAGTATGTAGTTGATTATTTCTGTGTTTTTAAAATTGATTTGTAAAGCGTCTTGGAGTGTCTGAAAATACCACAATCAGATGCCTCATCTCACGAAGAGATGAGACTTTTTACAGGGACGAGATTGAAAAACTGTCCGAGTGGTGCAGGAAAAATGACTTAAAGCTGAAACCCCAAGGACAAAGGAGCTGATCCTGGACTTCAGAAGGAAGCAGCAAGAAATAGTTCCTCTGTTGATAAATGGAATCAGTGTGATGGCGGTCTAAACCTTCAAGTACCTAGGAGTCCACATCTCTGACAATCTGTACTTGCCTACTAACACCATTGTAGTCATCAAGAAGGCCCAGCAGCATTTTTGAAGACTGCTAAAAAGAAACAACCCAAAGAAGACACTGCTGGTGTCATTCTATCACTCTGCAGTAGAGAGCATCCTGATGTACTGCTTGTCTGCGTGGTATGAGAGCTGCACAGCAGCAGACAAAAAGTCCCTGCAGCATGTGATTTACGCGGTAGAAAAAAAAAAATCATAGGTTGCTCTCTGCCCTATCTTGACAACACTGCATCTTCCTGCTTCATCAGCAGAGCCAACAGCATTCTAAAGGACTGTACACATGCTGGCTGCTGCCATTTTCATCTCCTCCCATCATGGCAGGAGGTACAACTCACAGAGACCTCATACACTCCAGATTCAGGAACAGTTTTTCTGCTGGAGCCATTGTAGCAGTAAATACACATACATACAATACGTATTTGATTTGAGTCTAGAGCGTTAAATTTTATTTATTTGTTTAGTTTGCATTTTACGATAAATTTGTTTAGTAACTGTTGTGTACATGCTGAGTATGTAAGTACTGGGTGAATGCGACATGCAGTGAAGGAGAAGCACCCCCGACTTGCTGTTAATGACGAAAAAGCCATTCATTCATTTTGTTACTTTACTGCCACAAACATCAAGGACTTTTTTTGGGACTTCATGTGACAAATCAACACAAAGTGTTACATAACGGTGCAGAAGAGCGATGATCCAAGGTTTTTAAAACCCAACACAAACTAAAGCACCCGTTGTGCGCTAGACAACAGTACTAGCAATCACAACCAGCATTCAGTCTGATTACAAATCTAAATATAGCCTCAAGTGTAATTCTGGATGGTGTTTTGTTCCTTTATTCAAGCGCCACTTTTCTATCATAATTTATTAGACAGAATTTGTATTACTCAAGAAGTGGATTTCTTTTGCATCAGAGGTGACAGTTACTGACACCAGTGGAAACATGTTTGACAAGAAGCCTACTCATTAAAACCAATCCTCCATGTAATGCTCGCTGCACTGTGACACACACATCTTTCACACGTTCCCATGTGAATACGTTATGTACTGTAAAGCGCTCGTAAGAACCTGTTTTTGCACGTTAAATATCTTGTTTACACACATTTCCCTTTCAGGCGGTTCATCTGTAAGACAGGTTTGATCACAGAAGACAACTGAACAATAGCTCCTTTAAATGTGAGATGGGAACTTCCTCAGTTATTATTTTGTTGTGGCTTAGCTTGTACAGGGTGTGGGTGATCTATTTCCACACACATTAGGAGAGGTACTCATATTCCCATTCACGAAGATTATATCGTACTCTGTGCAACATTTAATGTCGGTGCACATTTAGAAAAAAAACATGCAGAGGAAGTCACAGAAAACAGAAAATGAGATGTGTTATCACAGTGTCCATAGATTCATAACTCTACCCTTAAATCACTGAGCTCGTAAAAACTTTAACAAGCTCTATCTTTATTTTACTGTCTTTACACCAAGAGGGCCATGTTCAGCCAAGATATAAGCAAAGAGACACATTTAACTGATGGTGGCAGAAGCTTATTAAAACAACAGACTAATCAGATGTCAGTTTTAATTTTGCTGTTTGCCAGTCATCGTATTCATTATTTCTCAGTTCTGCTGCCACGTGTTACAGCAGCGCATCTGCTTCTCTCAGTGATAACACGGGTAGGGTTGCCAGTCCTGCTGGATGGATACAGTAAAATAATTTATACCAAAAGTCTTAATACCCATTAAATATTTTCACATTTCTCGCATTTATTTGTGGTAGACCAGCTCAAGGTAGTGCAAATCTGAATCTGAATCGTTTTATAAGTCTGAAAACTGTCCTGTGCTTGTGTATTCACCCCCCCCCCCCCCCTCCCCTCAAGTAAATACTGTGTAGAACCACATTTATAGCTATTCACATCTCTGTGTGTAATGAGATATGCCTCTATTAGATTTTCACATATAGATAATACAAATTTTCTTGTCTTTTTAAAATAACTCAGGCTCAGTCAGATTGGATGAACAATGACTGAAAATCACTTCTCAAATCTTGCCACAGATTGTTAATTGGGTTCAGGTCTGGAGGTTTACTAGTCTATTCCAACACCTCAGATTGCCATGATTTAGTTTTTTTGTTTGCTCTGCTTTGGACATTTACGGACACCATTTCAGCCTGTCACCTCTCAGCCACCATCCACTATCCAATCAGCTCAATCTCCCTCCAGCCACCACTCTACTTTAGATCAGCTTCACCTGTTGCCACTAATTGGTCAGCTCCACTCACCTGTGCAGCTGTCTACTTGCTTCAGCCATCTCATCCCTGCCAGAATGTCTCTTCTCGTCCCATCGTACTGGTTTCTATTTTGGGGATTCACAGTAAAAATGTGTTTAATACTTATGCACACCGTCATTTATGTTATTGGTGAAAAAAAAAATCATGTATTTTATGTTATTTCACAATAGTGCACTACATTGTGTTGGTCGATTACATAGGAGCTGAACAAATCCAAATGAAGATTGCGGCTGTAATGTGACAAATTGGTAAAAAGTTTGAGTGGTGTGAACAAATTTGCAAGGCACTGTATGAGAAGTAGGATTTCTTTGCCTCATTTAGTACCAGATATGAACAAACCAGTAAAGAACTAAAACAGGCTTTTAAATCTCAGTGGGATTTTGCCCTCATTAAGAAGGAAGGATTTGCATAATCAAGTAAAGTGGTGTGCTTTATATATGTAGATGTGTAAGAATACACAGAGGGCTTCTTCTTTTAAAACGAGCTGATCCTAAAGACATTTTTGAAATATGAACATTTAAAAAGACAAGTAGGATCCGCTCTTCAGCACACACACACACACACACACACACACACACACACACACTTTGAACTTGTGCTCTTTGGTGTTTGTTGCCTTATTTGAAATGTTGCTTGTGCCAGAGCCGAAGACGTCTTTTAGTGTTTACATTAATTAATATGGACAGTAAAGTAGTCTGAGTCAGAAAGATTTCACATTAAATATAACATTGCTTCGGTATAAATTAATAATGCATTTGTTTACATATTTATATGAGTGCGGAGCCATTTAACTTATTTATGAGCTACATCTAATCTAAAGTGTTTCAGTGTATGACTGTTGGGTGGAGAGTTCCTAATGCTCTACAATTTCCATGCAATACGGACATAAATACAGTGCCCAACTCTCTGGTTCTGTAGGGATCTGAGATTATTTATTTCCATCTTTCTATTTTTCAAAGTGTTAAAGTCACTCAGAGCAGAATGACCTTCACAAAAGTGTCAAATGTGAGTGTACGTCCACTGAAAGTAATCGCCCTAACGCTCAAAGACAATGGGTTCTTGTTCGATGAGAACCCAAAGCTATCTTGCATGAATTAAGTCTGTCTGAAGAAGTGATACAAATGGTAGCAAATTATACTGACCACAGTTTTTAGATCTTTAAATCTTCAGTTCATGATTGCCATTGTGGTTTAACCAGCAATCTATTCTAAAGATGTTTAAACAATGACAAGTCAAGACCAACACACACTTTTTATAGCCATTCAAACGAGAATCAATTAATTTTTGGTATCAAATCTGAAATGTAAATGGTTCTTCCTAAGAAGAGCCTTAGGTGTGGAAAAATTACCCCTAAAAACTGAGCTACTGTGTTTATCAAAAGAGCTATTGTCAATAATCTGTACCCATTTAGACAATTACACCAATTAAAATTGTTTTGTTTTTTACTGAGCTAAAGTTTATCTCTACTCATACTGTATCAACATTCTTCACACAATTTAGTATGGCCTGAATAGAAGCATGGCTGTTGGCAGGTATAAATCTGAACATCAGAAAAATAAAAGGTGAAATACTTGATAAAAGGAACCCAGAGAACAGGGCGTTAGAGGGATACTTAAAGAGCCACACAACTAAGAGAAAACATGGTTAAAGACTTCTTTCACATATTAAAACAGAAACTTCTAAATCCTGGACAAGACTAACTCTAACTTTGTACAAGCCAACTGCTTTGTGAGTGTAACAAAATCCCCGATTTGCTGTTTTTGCATAATGATGGTTGTAAACAAACACAACCAGCGAGTAATTTTCTGAGATTTGCTAGAGAAATTTGTATGTAATGCTTGGTATATTTGGGTAAAAAGTTTAAAGCAATGTTTCCTTTGTAAATGTAATTGTTTTATGAGTTCTTTAATTGCTTTCTCAGTTCTTTCACAAATCCTAAATTCATGAGACAAAGTGTACACACCCTTGTTTAAATGCCACACTTTGGTGGTGTTAACAAATAGAACAAGATAAACAATTAAGACCTTTTTCCATAGAGAGAGAGAGAGGCAGCAGCAGCATCTGCATGTTAGACTTTTAACTTCTCTCTAATCATAGGTTTTTAAATGACAAAAGAATGACAATTCTTAATGAGATCCTAACTGAACCAAATTCAGTTCTTATTAAAAATTCACTGGCACAACACTGTCCAGACGAATGCTGCCAGTGTCAAGATTTTGTCGTGGATGAACCCGGACACAGCACGCACACACAGAGTAGGATTTAAGAGAGTTTATTGCAGGTGGATGGTGGTGACATGAGGACCAGAGTTCGTTACCAGACGAAGGTGAAGGATGCAGGAGCTGGCTGGCAGGTACAGAGTCCAAAAAACATGAGCAATAATCCAAAGCCAAAGTGGAGCTGGGCTGCTGCGGAACGAGGAACGAGACCAAGACGAAGTGACCAAAAATTAGCAGCGCAGCCAAACAAAAACCAAACCTGACGAGACAGGAACCAAGGCGGGGAAACAGGAGCAGACAGGCATGATGGTCAGGAACAAACAGCGACGAGGAAACAACTGAGGTGAGTTTATAAGGGGAGCCTGACAGGTGACGGGAATGAAGACTAATTAGTGTCCAGACAGGTGTGACTAATTGCTGAAGGAGGGTGAGCTGAGTAAACTGCAAAAATGACAAGAAAAGAAACCAGACAAAACCTAAACCATGACAGCCAGAATATCAGTGATTTAAAATACACAGGATGGATGCATGAGGCAGCAGACCACTAGTTGTCTTCTTGGGTGAAACATATAGTAAACCAAAAGGTGTTTCTATTTAGAGTAAATACCTAATATGAAAAGCACAGCTACAGCATTTGGCTTTCAACACCACTATACTTTTATATCAGTTACTTTACTGGAATTTTGTCTCCTGCTTCCATTTTCTATGTAAATAAACATTGGCTTCAGTCTTAAAAAGCTCCCAATGCAGAAGAGACCACAATTTAGGTTTTCATAAAACAGCATACTCAACTGCTTTTTTAGACGTGAGTTATTTTAGGATGTTGGAAAGCTGCCTTTTTCCTCTTTAGTCTGGATTCCTCAGGCCATATGATTTAGCCACCAGGTACAACACATCTGGATTTCTATTTAGTGACGAGGCCAAGATAGGTCTCTACTGCAGATTGAATACAGAGTGTTTAGAATCTTCGACTAGAAATTCTCTTCAAAAATGCTCAACTATCACCTTAATTCTTAATAATTTTAAACTTTATTGATCCTGAAGAGAAAATGTTTTTCTGCATATAAGTCAACAACAATTGAACAGTTAAACTGGAAAGTAATTGGTAAAAGAAAACCTGGATAGCGGAGGAAAATTAGGATGAAAAAGACGAATATGTTGTCTTTCCTCTAAAGTGGTTCTTAACTCCTTTGTTGTTCTGAACACTGAGGCTGGTTTCTGGAAGCTAACATTTCTTTCCAAAAGGGTCTTTGTTGCTAATTAAATCTGGTCTTGGTTTGCTCAGGGATGCAGCTCTGGGCTCCCCTTGCTTTGGGGCAAAGAAAAGAAGCTCAGGAGTCGCCTGGATCCATCTATCTTTATTCCTGTCAATTACACTGTTAGTGGGTTGTACATCTTCATTTCAAATGGGGGCAATGTCTCAAAGTACTTCCCAAAGTCAAACTAATCCAATTATATTGTGGCATTCACTGCGATACGGCCTATTAGAAACAGCTTAATCAATGTTAGGTCTTCATTTAAGCTGTTTATGAATATTCATGGTGACACTCAGACTGATACTCAAGTCAAACCATTACCCCCTGGTGCCACAACCTGGCTTTGGCTTTAATGGTAAGACTTTAAGTAGAACGCACAGATTATACTCGTGAGGGTAATAAGAAGCACTTCAGTCTTTACACACTATCTAATCCTCTGATGACGCTTTATGATTGAGCCATACACAGGCTCATTTTTATTTTTCTTGGTGTTTCAGAGTTGTCTGTAGGGCCTTCGTCTCGTTTACGGTCGCACTTAGGTGTCCTCGCTTATGCACTTCCAGGCAGCATGCATTAATAACTAATTGCTCTGTAACCCTCAAATTGCTTCCCTCAACGGAGAATAACAAACAGCCGATAACTCATCCGAGGTTGAGGATCCATTACAAGAGCTCCGCTCTTTATCTCCAAGGAGCCCGCACACACACGCAGAAGGAGAGCACAAACCTGAACGCAGCTTCCCTTGCAGACGCCGCAGCCGATTTTCATACTGCCGACGACTTCAGCCCCATCTCACTAATGTATTACAGGAATCCTGCATTTGGCAGGCCATGGCGTAAATAATATATTAGGAAAACAGCTTAGTGCTGTGTAAAGCCTCTCCATAGGAGTTCGATGGATTCTTCTCTTTTAAAGGAAGGAGTTGGTATTTTTTTTTTTTTTTTTACAAATGTGTTGTTTTTTTAAAACGTTTCTCTTAGCTATATATGAACCATCAGCTGGCAGATGGTCAGCTTAGTTCTTTGTAAAATCTGGAAGAAAAGGTGGGAAACTACAAGCAAAAAAAAAACAATTAAGCAGCAAATTACTTGTTTTCTGACATTGGTGGAAAACACGGGAGCGTTGATGGTGACTCTTAATTCTTTACATACAGATTAATATATTGTTTTTTTTTGTTGTTTTGGAAAGCTCTGACTTACAATTAATGAAATGTCAAACTCCTGTCTTTTTGAAAATTGGAATATTACATAAGATAAATAATAATGATGTTATATTATGCTAAGGCCAACACAATCATGAGGACGACTGCTGACATGACAGTTGTCCAAATGAATCACAAGCCACTAAATAGTAATAATCTTCATCAATCTGCATTTTAGGGAGCAGTGGGTTGCCACTGTGCAGCGCCCAGGGAGCATCATCGGCCTAAGGGTCTTGCTCATGGACCCAGAGAGGCAGTCTATGGGATTTGAACCCAGAACCTCCAGGACACAACCACTAGGCCACCACTCCCCCTAGAAAAAAATCTGGGAGCTGCTGGACTCGAACCTGGAAGCGCACACTTGCTGGCAAGCGGCTCAACTGAGTGAGCCATTCTTCAAGCCATTCTTTAAAATGTAATTTCTTAAGTAGCTGGCACAGAGTGATTGATCTAAGCATATTAACAGGAACGTTATTGGAAGGAAAAAGTGTGTTTGAAAATAAATGGACAAGAAAAGAGTGCAGAGCTACACATTGTAAGCTCTTTGAGGTCCAGTAAGATGTTTCCGCAGTAGGTGAGTGCATTTACTTTCTGAACCACTACATGGTTCAGAAAGACATTTCCGTGATAAAAACCATTTATATGGATCTTTTGTAATATTCTAGGTTTCTGAGAAACTAAACAGTGTTTTATAAGCTTTAAGCCATAATAATCAAAATGAATAGCAATAAATATGTCACTTAGCATATGATAAATGCAGCTCTTCTTTCTAGGAGTCTGGCTGGATTTATTAGTTCTCCAAAATGCTGACAACCCAGGGTCCAAACTGTCCTCTCCACTGTTGCTTCATGCATTCTCAGTATGAGGGATTGCTGCAAAGCCATCGACAATGCAGAAGACTGTCCACTGTGGCTCTACGCTCTGGGTATCCTTGGATAGGAAGCCTTTTGACCAAATTGCATGATTTAATTAAATTTGACTTTGTAACGTGCCTTGAGATGACATGTGTTGGGAATTGGCGGCATATAAATAGAATTCAATTGAATAAACCTATTTTTTACTTTCTGGACTGAGCTACAGAAATAAATCAACTTTTCGATAGCATTCTAACATATTGATATGCACCTAAAATCTCCCGGACTGTGGACAAAATTTAAATGTTCTCACTTGTTTGAATAACGTGTCTGTTTTAAAATTTCCTTCCAGCATCTCTGCTGTTTGTCTTCCTGTGCAAATATGCCTTCTGATTTGTAATGTGAAAATGTGGCTTGGAACCACTTAGCGTCCTCATTTGCATTTTTCAGACAGATTTTAAATGTCAGACATAATAAGCTCAAACTCCAATGGTTTTAAAATACTGATTATTATGCAAACTATGTTTGTTCCCCTCTCAGATCAGATCCATCTCCTTGAAATCAACAAGCTGTACCCTTCCACTACGCTGGCTCTGTGATTAGGATTCATTCATTACAGCTCCCTCGTTTGTGGCATTTTATATTTTGCTTGCTTTTTAATAATAGCCTTTTAAAAATGGTGACAGAGAAATCTTTCAAAGCAAGCGAACATAACTCACACTAAGCCACACATACGTTTACAGTCACTAAACTGTGAAAATCAAATGTTTTCCACTAAGTTCACTCCCACATTAAGCGGTAGTGCACAATTTGTGACAGTTTAAGTTACAACTGTGAATCACAACATCTATTTAGCTTATACACAACATGAACTGACTTGTAAGGGTCGTGTCATTGAATTATTGAATTAAACACCTAAAATGATCAATCAATTAATAGATAAAACCTAAAATAAATTAATGACATAGAAGTAAATGAATACAAACAATATAATGCAGTCCAAAATAAATCAATAAACAAGACATACATACATACAAATAATCAACATTTAACATTTAATAAATACTCAAATAAGCATATAAATGAACAAATAGTTATATAAACAAGGCACCAAACAAATGAATGTGTAAATAAATTAATAAATACAAAAAACATATATTCACAATAAATACATAAACCCTTAAGGAACTTAATAAATCCAATCACAAATGAATACCTAAAACAGTAAAGACAAATAATTAGTACATGAATAAATGTATCAAAATAAATTAACATAGAAATAAATACAGATGAATGAACAGTTGAATATGGTTGTCTTTCACTTTGTTGTCTTAAACACCAAAAGTCAGATGGAAAAGAATATTTTCCATTTGATCCGGTTGTCAGAACACCATCAATGTATGGACGACCCTGATTCACTACAAATTATCACTCAGAACAAATGCTTCAAATAAGAAAGTAAACAATGATTAGTTTAATTGTTTTTCTCATTCTCTAGTTTAAATCATGTCAGCCTGTAATGTTCTACTGAAAGGCCATGTGGTGTGAAAGTCAGCATCATCTAATAGTAGTGTTTAAGTTTTTCAGTTATTTAATATTGATCAGGGATCAGAATATGTCTAAGAAACGAGGAATTAGAACACTAATAGAATTAAGGTGTCGTATAATAAAACCTTTAGTTATTCACAATTAAAGTAACTCAGGTGTGGCATTTAATACTTTTTATGACTTTATAATGCATCATGTGATAAAAGTCAAACAAACTGACAATACAATGGTCACTTTTCACATGCAGTGCTTCATGTTATAGCGAGTTTGCATCTTGTTTTGTTTTATTGTCTTTCTCTTTCTTTCTCTTCCTGATCATTTAATTTCCCTTTAGGATTAATAAAGTATTTTTGAATTGAATTGAGCTGAATCTCGTCATTATTGGTCATTGTTTGCAAGACGGAAACAAACAAAACATATATTGCTTCCTCATCATTCATGACAATAATGAGCAAAATAAATAAATCACTTGATCATTACAAAACACATCCAAAAGGTTTTGTCTTGCAATACATGCTATTAAGAAAGCTCCAATGATTTCTCAGAGCTAAACAAAAACATACAAAGTGGTCTTTGCTCCACCTAGTGGATAGCAAACTGTAATACAACAGAAACCTAAAAAAGAAAAAGAAAAAGAAAATGTGGAGCCGGGCACCATGATGCAAGACAGACCCAATGGAAGCAGGAAAAGCCTAACCCATCTAGTATAAATACATTATATATGCACTGTGAGACCTCCAGTGCAAGCTATCTAGTCAAAATAGTTCATAAAAGGTCTTTTAAATAAAGATGGTTAACTTTTAAATCCACTGTTAACAGTTATGTTTTTTTTTGTCTGTTGTACTTTTACACAACCTCCGCTAGATGGCGCTGCTTTCAAAGAGATTGCTTGTTTCAGCAGTCTGCCTCTTGACAACAGTAATGCAGGACGAAATAAATTACCTTGTAGTTTTACTGTCCAGTAATTAAAATAATAATTAAATTCCAACTCCCTGATTGCTCTCTCCCCTGATTCCTAGATCAGAGATGGACACTCCCTTACAGGATGAAGCAGGAAACCAGACAGAAACCCTTGGGGGAGAGATTCTTTTTTTAATTTACTTGAAATGTTGTTGAACGATTGTCTCCTCCATATATATATATATATATATATATATATATATATATATATATATATATATATATATATATATATATATATATATAGCTTTACAAAAACAAAGGGGGGACAATCTCCACGCTGTGTGAAAGTCTAATTAGTAGTTAAGAACATCCATCACAGCTAAAGGTCAGCACACACTGAAAACAGCCATGGCATCGGCAGAGCAGATTTGTTGTTTGATACGCTTGGAGAGGAGGCTATAAAAACTGCTCATCTTTTACTTATCTGAACCACTTCCTTCGCATTATAGCTGACTCTCTCTGTATGTAAAAACTGTGCCGTTATGTGAAACAGTGCGGGATGCGTAATTTCTGCTGACAAATCATTAACTCTCATTGACGCAGATGACTGTCATCAATCAACTTCATCAGACGTTTGTTTTTCCTCTCCTCAAGCAGAGGCAAGCCAAGAAAAAAAAGCGTTTCAGTCCACATACAGCACGAAGCAGAACTGTCCAGACCAACTGGACATTCAGTGGGTTGTATTAGGTTCACAGATTTAACAAAGCTTAGTAAAGAATCAGAAATTCTTTTGCACGTTGTCTTAAAGGCCCACATTGCACAACTGTTGGACATTAGCCGGAACATGCTGGGTGGCGAACCAGTCCTTGAGTACTTTTCACTTTCTAAGTTGTTTTCTTCTGGTATTTCCCTGTATCTACCTCCATCTTCTCATCGTCTCATCGACCCGAATACCTTTCTTTCTGCAGCTGCTCCAGAGTCTTCAGGGGCCTTTTACCTGCTTCCATCTGGCACGGACCTCTGCCAGATTCTCTTGGCTTTCAGATGATGGTTCTGAATGGCTTGAGATACTGTTTTAGTTTTAAATTTCTCCACAGCTTTATCCCATTATTACTATTATTGGTCTTCATGATGTTATGTGTATAATGTTCCTTATCTTCTGAGCCCTTTACAAAACACATGTATTTACGCTGAGATTACTGAGCTCCATTCCCCATTTAGGTGAGTTTTAAAGGTAAACGGTTGCAGTTGATTTAACTCAGCGGTATCAGAGTAATGGTGACGAGTACAAGTTCACACAAAACTGTTTCCACTTCCTTTATCTTTATAGATTTTTATGTTCATTTTTAGATTCTGAAATCCATGTAGCTTTTCCCTTCCACAAATAGGTCTGTCAAATAAAGTGTCATCAAAATAAATGAAGGCGTAAGTCGCATGGATATTTCTGCTAGGCACTGTAAATTTACTAACAGTGAAAAGACGCTCTTTATGGAAGTATTTGCCGGCGATCCATCCGCACTCTTCCCAGCGGAGTTGGCCTCGGTTACTGCCAGAGTCTTTTCCTGCAGGACAAGCTGAGTTAGAAGGTCAAGCAGACTACAGAAAAAAATCATTAACTGCCCTTTTTATTTGCTGCCATGCTCTGGCTTTATGAATGGGATCAGAGGCAACGACAAGAACTATGGGATTTTGTTTTTTCGTCATCTTCGTGTGTTGTGAAATTGCTTCCCCTGATTAATACAACTAGGCGTGGAGGTTTTCACAAAGCAGGAGAGAAGAAGAGAAGGAAGGATGCATGTATGCATGTATGGGGTAAAGGGCAACCATAAGGATGGAAAAAAGTAAAGGATGGATGGAAAGGACGGACGGATGGACGTTTCGATAAATCTTCCATGCACGGTTGCTCTTTTCCAGACTGTGTAGGAACCCTTTGTGTGATTTGGGGATATCAGGATTGGACAGACGATGAGTGAAGTTAAAAATGCCTGAAGACAAGGTTAAAGCTGTATTTGTTGGCCAAACTGACAGAACAGTGTGTTTATTACCATTTCAGAGCAGGCCGTTCACCAGTTCCTCCACTGGATCGTTGAATCATGTAATTCCTGTCAGGGGTGAAAGATGAGAGGCAGGCAGAGCGCAACGGCTGAGCTCAATGGTTTCACAAGCACTCAGGTAAGGACTCCTGGAAGTGCAGCCACCAGTCTTCCCCTCGCACGATAAGTGCAAAGAAATTGCCTGCTTGAGAGTCTTTCATTTCACATTCATTAGAAAGCTTCTTAAATTAATGATGCATTGTCAACTACAGCAAGCAATAAGGTGCGGTAAACAAGCTGGGGATATTTATGACACTGAGGTGAAATTCATCAGCCTGCACTATGGCTTATGTACACATTATATGAATGTATTTGCAAATAAAAATATAGGGATATTTACTTATTTCTAAGATCTGTTCATATATATATATATATATATATATATATATATATATATATATATATATATATATATATATATATATATATATATATATATACATATTCAGCTTCTAATATTCTGCTCTTCCATCTCTTTGTGAGACTTTTGCCTGCTGGCAAATACTGTTGTGTCAATTATTTTCCACTGAGAAAATAGTATTTACCATTTTTAATTAGTCGAGAAAAACAATTTTTGCCATTATTAAAGTCATTTCTTCAAACAAGCACGCCTAGAAATTGCCGGGTTTATCCCTCTTTTTTAATTAACATAAAAAAACATAGGTAATTGTTCAGTTCCTTTTATCAGAGCATAAGAAATAGTAATGCTGCTAATGTTCCAGTATAGCTACTTCCATATTTATTGGCACTGCTGGTAAAGAGGATCTTTTATTGCAGCAACATAATCTCACACACAAAACTTTTCACAAACTATTCAGTATGTTTAATGAGCGGGTGGAAAAAAATCATTTTTTCCAAAATCACAATTTCTATCAGTTCCTACAAAAGAAATTCAATTCATACTTTATTATCTTAAGTTTATCAAGTCTGTTTCATTTCAACTTCTAAACCCCTGCAAGCCTCACTTGTTTCAGCTAAAGGCAAGACTGGACAAAGAGGGCATTCATGGGAGAGTTCCAAGATGAAAAGCTCTGCTCACCAAAAGTAATACAGAGGTTTTTCCCATATTTGCCAAAAGTCGTCTTAATGATCCCCAAAACATTTGAGAAAATATTCTGTTGAATGAAGAGACCAAAGTGGAGCATATTGGAAGGTGTGAATCCTGCCTGAAAATTAAGACACCACTTTAAAAGAAGAAAATCATACCTCCAGTCAAAATTTCAATTCAGTTCAATTAAATTTTATTTATATAGCACCAATTCACAACACATATATTCTCAAGGCACTTTACAAAGTCAAATTCAATCAAATCATCCAGATTTGTCAAAAAGGTTCCTATCTAGGGAAACCCAGCAGATTGTATCAAGTCTTGACAAGCAGCATTCACTCATCATGAAAGAGCGTAGAGCCACAGGGAGAGTCGTCTGCATTGTTGATGGTTTTGCAGCAATCCCTCATACTGAGCATGCATGAAGCGACAGTGGAGAGGAAAACTCCCCTTCAACGGGAAGGAAAACCTCCAGCAGAACCAGGCTCAGTGTGAATGGTCATCGGTCATTGGAGGCTGTTCTGTGGTCTCATGACCTTGAGGTCTTCCTTTAATTGATGGAACCCTAAATTCTGCAGAAAACCCTGATGGAGGACGTATGTTTACCAGTTAGTGACTTCAGTCTCAAGTGCACTTGGCATAAAGAGCAGGATAATGAGCCAAAGAACATCACCAATCCTGCCTCTAAATGTATCGAGGAAAGAGAAAGCTTTGGCGTGGCCAAATCAATTCCCAAGTTGAATCTGATTTAGTTGTTTAGGCTCAGGGGGCAATTACTTTTTTATATAGGGCCAGGTTAGATACAATCTTTTTTTCCCATGGTAAATGAAATCCCTGTTTAAAAACTGTGTTTTGTACCTATTCTTGTTGATTCTGTCTGATAATAAAAATATATTTTGGTGATCCAAAACATTTCGGTCATAAAAAAAGCAAAACAAAAGAAATCAGAATAGGGTGGAAAGACCATTTGTAAAACACTTTATCTAAAAGGGGTTTAACAAACAAATCATTTTTGCTTGTGAAAGTATACAATTTCTAACAGCTACACAAATTGATTTTTACAACAGATTCAACAAGCATGCTACCCTTTCTCCCGATACACACCCAAACAACAAACTTGATATGCTTGCGCCTTTAAATAATAATAATGATAATGCATAATGCATCGGCGCATGGCACATGGATCATGCCAAGTGTACGTCCCACTTCATTAATTCATCCATAATGAGTTTTGCAGCATGTAGGGGCAAGTACCTTAGAGGCACCCCCAAGAGTCAGCGCTAATTAAATCAGAATCTTAAATCCCGATTTACACACATCTGCCTTTGTTTGCACACTAAAGAGCACAAACAAGTCCCATTCAAACACATCACACTCACCATCTCTTACACGTTTACGTAGAGGAAATCTACTCGCATCGCATGTATGATGTTTCTGCTCAAACCCTGGAAATGCAAAACCAGCAGGGGTCTCTGCAATACAAACTAATAATGTGAGTTAAACGTCAGATCATATTGATCCACGCTCACTTATCTGTGGGTGTTTATATACCCCCTCGACAAAGGAGAAAAAGCAACTTAGCGATAGGTTCAAGTGTATTGCACTTTGTTAATTGGGTTTCAGGAGGTGTCATTCTTGTCTCGAAATGATGAAAACAAATATGGAACGGTGCAAAGCAAGGCGTCAGAGGTGCCTAGGCAAGGTTGACTCGGTATCTGTCGCTGCCACAGAGCCATCGAGTGAGATGTCAACAATGAAAGAGGCAATTTTTCTTTTTTTTTTCTGAGCTGCTCATGTATTGCTTTCACCTGTAAAGCAGCTGGATCCTCTCAGTTGTGGAAGAGTGCTGCAGCCCTTTTGCAGACAGAGGCCTAAACTGAGGAGACAGTTTCAGGAAAAACAGCATCCGTTCACTTGTTCTCTTTACCATGGCTCAGTGAACTGTGGGTCTCTGACTCTGCACTGCGTTTCTGCTGATTCACAACATGTATAGCGTCAGCCTAACAGGCACAGTAACGCTTCTTGAACGAGCAAAGCACACGCTTAGGAATTAAAAGCAACGGCGGGCCTCAAATTAGTCTCTGCGCTGGGTGAAGATTCAGATCACACAAGCCTCTCAGAGAATTATCCGGCCTGGTTTATCTCCCTGAGAAGAGCTGTCTCCGAGACAACGGGTGGCTGTTTGAGCAACCGGTGGCAAACGTCACAGAGCCGTAATTTACCGTGCGGAACGTGTCATGCATCACACGGAGGTGGGTACGCGCCGCATCTGGTCTTTTAGTCATATATCCTCATCTTTGCTATTTCAGAGCTCCGAAGCCGTGAGCAGATCCATTATTCAAATCTAGCTCATTAGAAAAAGTCATTTTGGCCGACAGTTAAGTCCACCTAAAAGTTGGAAAGTCTGCATTATGCCTTAATGGCATTATGTTTCATTATAATTCCTCTGCTTTCAAACTTGCTCTACCTCGTAATGAAAAATACATCCTCAAAGTATGAGGAATGAATCATTTCTTTCAGTCACATTGAAAAGGCCGTTTACGGTGTTTCCAAAGAGAAAATACCTCTGATACGTAGGCATCATTAGCTAAATGAGCAAACATTAAAACTTTTGTTTGCTCCATTTTGCAGCAAGAAAAAAAAAAAGGTATTGCTTCTGCTATCATCTAATCTTTTCCAGGACACAGCTTGCGTACTCCATTTCTTTCTCTTGCAGCATATAACTGCATGACAAATCAATCATAAAATTGTTGTTTAGATTGTTTTGACCGATAGCCACCTTGAGGCCCTGGGGACCCAAACAACCGAATAACTGCAACACACAATAAAAGCAGGCAAAATGGAAAGCAGGCATTTCCAGCTGCACATATGTTGCTGTTCTGCTTCTGTAATACGATCCCAAGCCTCTAAGCCTTCCTGTTTTATATTTCACCATTTTGCACAAACATCAGGAGGCTCGTCTCGACAACACTACAGTGCGTAGCCAAAGTTTTCATTCTTTTGGACTTTTCGGTTTATAGTTTGTCACAAACCATGTAGGGGACACAATACCATACCATACCATCTTTATTTAGAAAGCGCTTAAAAACAGCCAACAGCTGAGTGCTGTACTTTGCAACAAGCTAAAACGCATTCATTAAAAAAGTAAAAAATAGATACAAATATCTATAAAATAGACAAACAAAAAATGGAACATGTGGAGAAATATGCTCTTTTGTCACGTGTGACAAAAAAATAACAGCACATCAATCTGGACACACCATCCCCACAATGGAACATGGTGGTGGCACTATCATGCTGTGGGGATGTTCTTCTTCAGCAAGGACTGGGATGCTGGTCAGAGTTGATGGGAAGATGAGCTGAGGTAAATATATGGCCTAGAAGAACTATTTGACTGCAAAAAAAAAAGTAGTTGTGACCAGAGCAGAGATTTAGTTTCAAGCAGGACAACGGCTCTAAGCATACAAGCAAAGCTACAATGTGATGTTTTAGATGCAGTCTGATTGAATTTGGGCTATTTTACATAGAAGAACAGGCGAAAACAAATCCATCACTAGAGATGTGCAAAGCTGAGAAAGAAATATCCCAAAATACTTCCAGCTGCAATTGTAGAAACAGATGGACAGTATTCCAAGTAAAAATATGTAAAAAATATATTTTTTCTTCCCCTTCATAATTCATAAACTACTTTGAGTTGGAGTATTACACAAAATTCCTATGAAATATATCAAAGCCTTCTGTGGTAACCTGACAAAATGTGAAAATGTGTTGTGAATACTATATAACAAGCACCTTATATGCTGCATCTCTGTCTATTTTTAGATGAGTGCAGCAAAAGCTTTCCATCCATTCAGAAGGGTGAGACAGACGTGCACACTAAAAAAGCTTGGATGTAAAACAATGCCAGCTCCTTCTGTATATAGAGAAATGCAGTCTCACCTTCCCCAGAACTAATCTGACTTTTCTACCACAAAACGTCTCCATGCACCTGTTGACCAAATCACTGCAAGGAGACATTTACCCCTGAGTCAAACGGCGTCTTTCCATGCCATTCACCAAGGACCGCTGAAGGAGATTCCCATCGAACAGTTTTCCGGGGTGAAATACTGTTCTGTGAATCTAAGCTCTTGATTGGTTTGCCCTCTGCTGACTCCATAAGGCTGACACACTTTGGAAAATAATTCATCAAATCCTTTTACACAAGCCTCTGAATTTGTGTTGACTCGACTCTTTAGTTATGACCCGCTGGATCAAAAACATTTTCAAACTGAACTCGTGCTAGTCAACGGCCGCTATGAGAGTCATTTACATTTTCTCTGCCTGCAGTAAAAGAAAAAGACAAGTGCTGATGATTCTCAAGGTGACAACGTCAATGAAATGTTTTTTTTTTTTTTTTTCCTTTTCACATGCTGACCTGGAAAAAAAAAACACGAGTAAAAAAGTCCAAGTTATTTATGATATAATGAGTACAGGGTTGCCCTTAAACTGAGAAGTACACTAATTGCGGTCTTCAGTTGCATTTGAAATGGGATCCAGCGTTCATGCCGCGAGGCAACTGCAAACACATTATGGTGTTCCTGTAATGCTAATAAATTATAAAAATTCTCTTCCATCCATCCATCCATCCATCCTCTTCCACTCATCCAAGGAAAGAGGTCCAAAGACGCTCTCCAGATGATTCTGGGTAGATGCCATGGCACTCCAAGGGCAGTACAAATATATAGCGTCACAGCCTGCTTTCAGTACACCCTACATTATACTCTCTGTCCCTGGAAGACCTCCAAAGTGAGGTATCAATAAGGCACGCCGGTCCAATGCCTGAACCACCACACTTGACTCCTTTTGATATAAAGTGGTAGGAGCTCTACTCTGCAACTCCCCCCGGGCGCGAGGGCAGCCCACCGACTATCTTTTACGTTAGAACCCAGCCACTTTAGAGCAGAGGCTCATGTCAACTGCCTGGTTCCAGGGTCTTGTTATCGCAATGATGATCCAATTTCTCAGCACCGAGGGTCGGAGTATACAGTCGTGGTCAATAGATTAGAATAAGGCCGACTGTCTAATTTACAGTACCTTTTGAAAACATCAGCCTGTGAGTAATTAAACTATACAGGAATGTCTCAGAAAATTTGAATATCGTGAAAAAGGATACTAGTAGGCTATTCAACTAATCACTTGAATCGTCTAATTAACTCGAAACACCTGCAAGGGTTTCCTGAGCCTTGAAAAACACTCAGCTTGGTTCAGTAAACTAAATCACAAGTATGGGGAAGACTGCTGATCTGACTGCTGTCCAGAAGACCATCATTGACACCCTCCATCAGGAGGGTAAGACACAAAAAAGAAATTTCTCAAAGAGCAGGCTGTTCACAGAGTGCAGTTTCAAAGCACATTCACAAAAAGTGTGTTGGAAGGGGGAAATGTGGCAGGAAACGCTGCACAACCAAGATCTGGCACCTGTCCACAGTGCCAAAACCACCAGTAACTGGTGTACTGACCATGGCATTACTGTCCTTGATTGGCCTGCCAATTCCCCTGACCTGAACCCCATCGAGAATTTGTGGGGTATTGTGAAGAAGAAGCTGAAAGACACCAGACCCAACAATGCAAATGAGCTAAAGGCCGCTATTGAAGCATCCTGGGCATCCATAACACCTCAGCAACGCCACAGGCTGATTGCCTCCATGCCACGCCGCATTGATGCAGTAATCTGTGCAAAAGGATTCCCAACCAAGTACTGAGTGCATTAATGGACATTTTCAAATGTTTGATTTTGTTTTGCTGTTATAATTTTTTTTTACTTGGTCTGAGGAAATATTCTAATATTTTGAGATAGGATTTTTGAGTTTTCTTCAGCTGTACGCCATAATCAGCGATATTAAAACAATAAAAGGTTTGCGATATTTCAGTTGATTTGTAATGAATCCAGAATGTATGACATTTTATGTTTTTTAATTGCATTACAGAAAATAAAGAACTTTATCACAATATTCTAATTTTCTGAGACAGTCCTGTATAATGGGTTTCACTTAGTGAAAAGAGGTACTGAACAAAATTAACTTTTCAATGATTAATTTAATTAATCTGACTGTAGACTGACTGATACATCAAGAAGTCTTCTTGAGCTCAGTTATTTATTTATTTATTTTTTACAAAGACTAACCCCTGATCTGTCTCATGCTCCATCTCACTATCACTTCTGAACAATATTGCAAGATACTGAAACTGTTCTACTTGAGTCAGAGAATGACCTCAAAGCAGCATTGTTGCAGTCCAGCTTATTCCAGTTGAGAACAGCTTTGTTTACTTTATGAAAATCCAAAGGGAGCTTGGAGTAGAGCCACTGCTCCTCTACACTGAAATGACTTGATAAGGTGGTGGGATATCTGATCAGGATGCCTCCCAGGTACCTCCATTCAGACATTTTCCAGGTGCATCTCACTTGAAGGGGGACATGGAGCAGACAAGGAAGATAAAAGAAAGAGGATATTTCCATAATGGCTTGGAATCCCCTAAACTGAACTGGGGAGTGTTGATGTGTAATGAGCGGTCTAGGTTTCCCACCTGAATCCAATACTCCCACAACCTGATCTTGGATAATAGACAATATATAGATCGATGAGAAAAATATGAAAAAAAAAATCAAATTTTGAAAAGTTTAAATTAAAGAAAAGTTTTTGTCACAAGAGGTTGCTTCGTGACACAGGCTATAATAAACATAATAAAAAATGCATTGCAATATGAGCTCTCACAAATAATGAGAAATCATTTGTCTGACTGCTCGTAGGGCTGTAAAACTCTGCAATAATAAAGGTTACAAATCAACCCAAACCAATTTGATCACTTGGATTGGCAGGGTGTGATTGTAATCAGCCATGACCCATCATTTGTTACCCAAAGTAGTCGTAGCTTGCCACCCTGCAACAGAACAGATAATGGTATTATTGTTATTGCATTGTTGCTGCCTGCGTTGGCCCAGTTGGTGTTTATTTTCCTAACGCTGCATGTCCACAGATGATGGCAGTGATCCATCTTGACAGCCAGAGGCTGAGCGACAGATTCAACACAAGAGGGAAGCCCAAGGTGATCATTTGCATTTGTTTTTTATTGCAATCATTAGGGCTCCCCTGCCGGGGCCTCGGCACATCTCCGCGTGTGACAGACCCAATGTTTTATCTGAAAGTCAAGGGAGGTATGTTGCTGGGAGCAAGCTGAAGAATACAGTACACAATGTTGATAAAGGGAACCGGCCGGCTGGTATGCATAACGGTTAAGTGCTGTGCAGAGGGGAGATAGAGCAGCATTTTCAATAAAGAGAAGCTGTGATTAAAAATTTAGGGGATATTAGTGATCGCAGCAATTTATGCAGCTAATTTCTTCTGTCAGCATATTAAAAGAGATTAAATTATTTTAATGTTACAAATCTGGTACACAGCAGAAATGGCTGACAGCAACAGAACACAAAGAAGAAGAACCAAATAAGAGTGCAACCTGTGATCAAGCAGTGCCATGCTATGTACCCTGGTGGTGAACTGGACAGATCCTGAGCGGCACTTAAATGTGGAGTTTTCAGGACAATGGGTTGATATACAAATATATGTACACTACCAGACAAATGTTTGGCCTTTTCTCATTCAATGGCTTTTCCTTATTTTTATGACTTCCAGCATTGCAGATACATAGTGAGGACATCAAAACTATGACTTCAAAAGTATATAGAATTATGCATCAAACACAAAATTGTGAAATAACTCAAATCATTTTGTTTAATTAAACTTTTTCTAAATACCTCCTCTTTGTTTTGATTATTGCTTTGGTAACTCTCGATGCGCTTCATGAGCTTCGTCAACTGAAATGGTTTTCCAACTGTCTTGAATGAGTTCCCAGAGGTTGTAATTAAAAAAGACAAACCATTAAATGAGAGGGTGTGTCCAAACTTTTAACTGGTAGTGTGTATATATGTCCATGCGGAGTTGTGGAATAAAGCCGACAGTTCATTATGGGGCAACATAGAGACACACAGGATAAACAAGCATGCACGCACAGGAAGTACAGTCTCTGCTGGTTTCTTCTTCCGAACAGTGTTTATGTGTGATGATCATTTCTGGTCAGAAGAAAGGGTGGTTCCTAGGAATCGAGAGTGATCCGCAGTAATCACGGTTGTTGAGGATGGTGAGGTGAGGGAGTGTGGGGGGAGTTCTCTGGAAGTCCATTATCATCTCCACTGTCATGAGCGGGTTAAGCTGTAGGTATGCAGTGGTGTCATCTGCAAAAGTCAGAAGTTTCACAGGTGGATCCATTGAGATGCAGTCCAAGAAAATAATGGCATAAGCTTCACTTTCAGTTTCAAGCATTTGCCATCCGGAGGTGAGTAAGCCTAAACCTAGCAGAGTGTGAGATTACGTGATGTTTTTCTTGAGTGATCAGTGTCACATTTGAGTCTCAGTTGTGTTGATTCTGTAGCAAAGGTGGATTTGTTTGTTATGCTTTACATTATGTGTGAAAACTGCTGTGCTCAAGGTGACCAGTGTTTTCATACCTGATTTATCTGGTGATCATATTGTGTATGCCCCACTGCTAAACGTGTAGGAAGTTGATGTGATTTTCTTTCAGTTGGCATGATGTCTTACAACAGCATTGAAATTAAATATCCAATAATGTCACCTGGTATTACCCTGACAGACGTAGTGGAAATGGAAGGGGCAAAGAATGGTCCCAGTAAGCTAACCTAGTTCTTGAAAAGGATTCCCATCTTTAGTTGACCGTCTATTGTTTGACAATTTTTTTAGCTAACAGGTCTTTTGAAATCACCTTGTTAGGGTGAAAATAGCATTGAATTTCCATCAAACTGTGTGCTCTGTGATACTTTTTTTTTTATAGATTCCGCTAAATAATTGGGAACAAATTGTGGCTATGTGACAGGCCGCTGGTAACAGAGGGCCTAATGATCCACCTTGAAAAGATTAAAAAATTCTGGCACCTTGGAAGGAACATAAAGAAATGAGGGATTACCCAACATTTTAGTTTGGCCCTTTAGATGTAGCTAGATTGCAATGAAACTGCACTGGTGGTACTGGTTGATACATCAACCCTTCTTTATCTAAAATGTCCTTACACGAAGCTCACTTAGAGTTACTCCTCTGTCAAAGTGCCTCCTAATATATCGGCCTATGCCGCACATTCATTATAATGATGCCATGTATGAATGCACAGTGTCACTAATAAACCCCTGTGCTTGTCACAACGCTTGCAGGGTAATTAAGGTTTGATTAAACAATGTCAGTGTGGGAAGTGAGTCTGGAGAAGTGCCACAGCCAAACAAGACTTACTGCTGTAGAATGTTATACTCATTCAGCTCATTACAGAGGAGATTCATGCTTTTTTGACCCCTTCTACTTACTTGTGTGTTCCTCCATGCCTGCAGCCCACACACACACAAACACACATCCTTTTAATAGATGCCAAGGTCTTCTCAGTGTGTCTGTCTGTGTCTTCCTTATCTGTCCTCCCACGGAGGAAGAAGGCCTTTCTGGCCATCACTGGTGCTTCTCAATCAGCCTCTGAGATTCGTTCCAATTGGGTGCCGTCCCCCCCGATACCAGAGCAATTACCCAGTTCTGGCCATCTACATCCCCCCCCCCCCCCCGTCATACTGTATGCCAGCAGCTTGTCACTGAGACTCCACAGTCAGAGACGGGACTTTCAAAGACCTGTGATGGAAAGAAAAAAGAAATATGACACATGGATGTGTTACATCTAGTGGTGTGAGTCTTTGAAGCAGTTAGGTGTTGTATTGGCTTTCCGTACTATTAATCAAACTGTTTTTTCTAGCTTCTTGTACAAAAAATAGTGAAGCCTTTAGCTTTTAGAAATGCCACCTGAAGTCATCTTAATTGAGCTTTTTTTTTGTTTGGGAAATCTCTTAGGCAAAATAGTTAAACTAAGAATATTATCAAAATAGCGCAGTACAAAGGAGCCCTTTTTGCAGTGTAAATCAAAGTGAAGTTTGTCTTAAAGAAATTCTGCTATATGGCAGAGTTTATTGGTCAAGTCCTCACCAGGGGAAGCTGCCAGGCTGGACAAGATCTGTGCTGAAGTAATGAGAGCTTTGGTTATCAAGATGTCATGGCTGATACTCCTCTCAAGTGACACTTGGATTAAAGGAACGTTAATGTTGGACAAGGGGGTCTAGATGGTTGTTTTTACAGAAATGCCCCAGAGTCAGGATACACCAATCAATGACTGCACAGACTGTTTGGACATATTTAGTACAGCCTTGATCAGTATTTTCAACACCACTGAGTTTAAAATATACACTGTAGAGAATCTGTGAGTAAGAGCCAATAAAGTATCTGTAAATAAAGCTAAAGTTTTGGTGTCTAAAAGTACCAAGAAGATACACTGAAAAAAGGGAACTAAAAGTAAGTGAAACTTTCTTGAAGTTGGTGTATTTGTCTTTGATTTGAGATTATCTGCCATTGGAATGAGTATTTTGACCCCTAAAATAAGATAATTAGATTGCTGGACTTGAAATAAGATGATGGAGATGAGTTGTTCCTATGTTAAATGCAGAAATCTTATTCCATTGGCAGATCATTTAAACTTGCATGCTTAAATCAAGAAGACATACTCTTATTTCAAGATAATTTTACTTTTAGTTTTTGCAGTAAAATCCCTGTGTGCTTTCAACGTTCCTGCCCTTACCTTTCAGACAGCTTTATATTTTGTATCTGTGTACTTTTATTTTGAATGAAAGCTCTTCAGATACAATTATTTAAAACACATAGTAGCATTTTTAAGCAAGAAGTTTAGAGATTTCAAGTGTCTGAAAGGTAATCACCATGACTGAAAGTTAGACCTGCAAGATTAAATAGCATCCTTAAAAAAGATGAATAAGGGTGATACGTAGACAGAATATTTTAGACGTTGTTGAATACCAAATGTAAATATTAAGGTTAATTAATGGAAGAACAGGGTTCCATTGACGATGACTGAATTGTTACTGAATAATTCATTTGATTCTGTTTTTACAGCTGCGTCTCGGTTTTTGAGAAAAAAAAAACAATTTATGGTTAAAAGCTGCTACCATCCACAGTCCACACCAGAAGGGGACTCTGTACACATAAAAGTGTTTTGCCAACTGCAATTAAAAGAAAGGGAAAGAAGAAGAAGATTGAAGACGATGACTGAACACTAATCACTGATCTAACATCCTTAACACCAAGCTCCAAAGTAAATAAGGCATTTTATATGCCAGAAACAAACATGGTAATGTTTGACTTGAAACATCTTTTTTTTTTTTCCTATCTGAAATGAGAGCAAGGTTAATATGTTACCTGTCATGCTTCACATAGCCTAGTACTCTTTGGCTTTTGCTACTGGCTTAAAAACCTTGTCTAGCATACTAATGATAGGTTGATTTGTTTATTGGTGGGGGTGGGGTGGTGGAGATTGGGGGATTTTGTTAATTTGAGAAGGTTTCGTCAACTTAACCTGGCCGGCCAGATTAATAATGTATTATCAATCTGGGACTGCTCCCATCAAATCCGTTTGGGGAAAAGAGGGACATTAAGCAAAACTCTCTGAGCTGATTGGGTGAAGTGATACCTTGTGCCCACCTACCAAAGGTTGGTTTTAGCCAATCATGGTATCAAATTAAAACATAAGCAGCAGAGGTCATGACAAACCACAAAAAGGTAAACTAGTCAAGACACTTCTTGCTGTTCTACTATGAAAGACAAAATCGTAAATTCTTACAAAACAGATGTAATAGCAGCAGCTACACATGCGTCCTTCTGCGCTACCATGTTTGTGTTGGTTCGGCTGTGGGCTCAGCCACTAAGCTTTCGACACAGCTGGTATGTCCCGCCTTAAAACCTCAACACTGCAACGTGATTCGCTCAAACCATTTTTGGTTCAAACACAAACGGTTGAAGCAGGAGCGGAACAAGATGGATTCTCGTGTGTTTGTGAATGCACAAATACCACGGAAAGTCATCTTACAGGCAAAGATATCATCTACCTTGTTCACAGAAAGACTTGTGGTATCATACTGACAAGTTCCTGGACAGTGGAGCAATTTCTCCCTTAATTTAAGGAAGGTTAAAAAAAACTTATATTTTTCTTCTTTATTTTTTGATTCCTCATGTTTGATTCAAAATAATCTTATTACCCCATGCAGTCTTACAAAATAAATGTTTTAAACTTACAAAGAAAAACTAAACATGAAAAAAAAATTAATAATTTCAGTCCTACTCTCCTTCACTTCTTAGTTGGACTGGTGCAACTCGCAGTCAACCCACTCTTTGATTTGGAAAATAAAGTTGCTCCATCTCTTATTGATCCATCCAGGCTGACAGCCATGGGGAAGAAAAGTGTCTTTATCTACTTGTTAAGTGTTATAATGGTCCTTCATCACTCTCACTTACTGTAAATCGAATAAGATACCGCAGAAAATGTCCTTCATTTTCTGCAAAAAAGTTAAATGTTCCTCTTACATTAAAAAAGCCTGTGGTTGCCTCAGACATGCATTCAAGTATCTTCCTCACCATTTTGTGACATTTATTGCATCTGCTGCGCAATTGTTTGGTCCACTGACAGCACTGATGTGATTTCATTGTGGTGATAAATAGAACCACGGAAAATAAAGCTCTTCATTCAACAGACTGTCCTTGTCAGATTTAAAGATATATTTTTAGATCAAACGACGGTTGACAATCTGGGTATTCATTGGTGGCGTTAAGTCTCTCTGACGGCATGTCAGCCTTAATAGTTGGGAAAACTATCAATCACAGTTGAATGCAGTACACTTGCCCATATCGGGGAGAACTTATTTCCATGGTTTTGACACCTGATTGTGTCTTCATGGAAATGTAAAGACATAAAACATTAATTTGTATAAGAACAAAGCTGGCGATAACTAAACAAGTGTTTGGTTTAAATAGAACTTGTTTTCTTTTTGTACCTGGAGGGAAAAGAAAAATACTTTACAATATAAATTTTAAAAATAGGTTTGTGGCTCAGTTCCAGACTTGACCTGCTGTCACGATTTGGGTTTTGTCTTGGTTTATGTTATCAGATTTATTAGTTAAGTTTCTGCTTTTGGGGTCTTGTTTGGTTTTGATTTAGACATGTTGTTCTGTTTAGGTTACCTGTTTTCCACCTGTCTACAGGCTTCAGGTTCAGACGGGCATGTTACTTTCATCCTGGGTGACAAATGAGTATGGGTGTCGGTAATTTTGCAGCAAATGTCCTATTTATTACTCCTTTAAATTTTACTAGCCTAGTAAAGAAGAGCTGTTGATTGAAATATATTGTTAATTCAGGTAAACAACATTATTATTGGTGTTCTCTGCAGACGACAAGCGGCGTCGTGGCCCTCGTCCAAACGACAAGCTCCGTCGGGGGTCTCGTCCAGACGACAAGCGGCGTCGCGGCCCTCATCCAAACGACAAGCTCCGTCGGGGGTCTCGCCGAGAAGACAAGCTCCCAGAGCCCCATGGAGACTTAGAGGTCCCTGGACCTCTTCTGAAGCTCTTAACCCCTCACCTTTGGCTAGACAGCCAATTTCCCAAGTGGATGACCAGGCTCTCTTTGTCGGATGTTCTGGAGGGGTTACTGCTGAGGTTCTGGGTGTTAAAGGGTCTGGGAGCATCTGAAGTCTGTAGCCCGGGGCCGTCTGAACCTGAAGCCTGTAGCCCGGGGCCGTCTGAACCTGAAGCCTGTAGCCAGGGCCCGTCTGAACCTGAAGCCTGTAGCCAGGGCCCGTCTGAACCTGAAGCCTGTAGCCAGGGCCCGTCTGAACCTGAAGCCTGTAGCCAGGGCCCGTCTGAACCTGAAGCCTGTAGCCAGGGCCCGTCTGAACCTGAAGCCTGTAGCCAGGGCCCGTCTGAACCTGAAGCCTGTAGCCAGGGCCCGTCTGAACCTGAAGCCTGTAGCCAGGGCCCGTCTGAACCTGAAGCCTGTAGCCAGGGCCCGTCTGAACCTGAAGCCTGTAGCCAGGTTCCTCCTGAACTCTTTAGCCAGGCGTCTCTTCTAGCTCTTAGTCCGGCGCTGTCTCCAGCCTTTAGTCCGGCGCCAGGTTCTGTTCTCTCTCTCTCCAGGCGTCGGTTCCTGAGGGTCCTGTTCTGCCGACGGCCTCCGAGGTTGCTGCTCCGTCACCGGTCTCCAAGAGACATGCTCCGCCGCCGGCCTCCGAGGTTGCTGCTCCGCCGCCGGTCTCCAAGAGACATGCTCCGCCGCCGGCCTATGAGAGACCTGCTCCGCCACCAGCCACCGGACATCTTTGCTAACCGGGGCCGTCCTACAGGACACCCGCCGGATTACCTGTCTCACAGGGGACGTCCGCCGGAGAACCTGACACGCCTAGGACGTCCGCCGGAGAACCTGACACGCCTAGGACGTCCGCCGGAGAACCTGACACGCCTAGGACGTCCGCCGGAGAACCTGACACGCCTAGGACGTCCGCCGGAGAACCTGACACGCCTAGGACGTCCGCCGGAGAACCCGACACGCCGAGGCCGTCCTCCTGGACGCCCGCCTGAGAACCCGACTCGTCGAGGCCGTCCTCCTGGACGCCCGCCTGAGAACCCGACTCGTTGAGGCCGTCCTCCTGGACGCCCGCCTGAGAACCCGACTCGTCGAGGCCGTCCTCCTGGACGCCCGCCGGAGAACCCGACTCGTCGAGGCCGTCCTCCTGGACGCCCGCCGGAGAACCCGACTCGTCGAGGCCGTCCTCCTGGACGCCCGCCGGAGAACCCGACTCGTCGAGGCCGTCCTCCTGGACGCCCGCCGGAGAACCCGACTCGTCGAGGCCGTCCTTCTGGACGCCCGCCAGAGATCTTGACTTGTCAGGATCATCCTCCGGGATACCCGTCAGACTTTATTTATGTTATTTTAGTTCGCCCTGTCGGGTTGTTTTTGGTTTGGACAGTGTTTCTTTTTCCTGTTTCTGGCCCTCCATCCTGTACCTCCCTCCACCCACCCGGGCTAGTCTGTTTTGTTTCTGAGGCCGTCTGGAATCCGGCCTTGAGGAGGGGGTTCTGTCACGATTTGGGTTTTGTCTTGGTTTATGTTATCAGATTTATTAGTTAAGTTTCTGCTTTTGGGGTCTTGTTTGGTTTTGATTTAGACATGTTGTTCTGTTTAGGTTACCTGTTTTCCACCTGTCACTTTATCAGCTCTGTTTGGTCTCCCCTCAGCAATCTGTCAGCTTTCTTGCCTTGATTAGATCCACCTGCTCACTTATAATTAGTCTTCACTCCTGTTCACCTGCTCACTCCCCTATATAGTCCTGCCACAAACCTCTGCAATCTGCCAGATCATTAACGAGCCACGGTGAGTTTTGTTCCAGCGTTCCTTTCTTGTTTGACCTGTAGATGCAAACCCGATTGCTTTTGATTCTGAGCCAGCCTGTTCCCTGATCTGTTTTTCCTGCCCTGTCTGACTGATTTACCGGTTTACCGACTTGATTCTGTCCCATGGTTATCCGAGCTTGCTTTTGCCCTGTCTGTACCTCTGCCTATTTTGGACTGCTTTTTGTGTACCGGATTTTGGACTGCCCTTTTGACTATTGAACCCGCCTGTCCCTGTTTCATTATTAAAATCCTGTTTTTGCCTATACCTCGCTTGTTTGGTTTGAATACTGGGTTTGCCTGATTCTAGTTCGTAAGACCTGCAGGCAAAAGACTAAACACTTTGTGTACAGGATGTGTGGATTCTGCAGATACCTTGGCTGTCCTTTTTCTCACCCTAGACTTTGACAAATCCTGAATGGAGGCGAGATCTGCACTTATCTGTTTCTGGTCCACTTCTCTTACTGGCTTCCATGTTTGCAGGCTGCTGCACTCTGGGTTGGGAACCCTGGGAATTCTCATATGATTGGCTCAGGAACCAGGAAGTAAACACGAGCTGCACACTGAACCAAAGTCGTTCTGGACCATACCTCTAGGTTTGAAAGGAGAAAAACTTGACTAAGACATTGTTGATAGAGACGACTGATTGATTATAGGGAATGTTACTTTCATCCTGGGTGACAAATGAGTATGGGTGTCGGTAATTTTGCAGCAAATGTCCTATTTATTACTCCTTTAAATTTTACTAGCCTAGTAAAGAAGAGCTGTTGATTGAAATATATTGTTAATTCAGGTAAACAACATTATTATTGGTGTTCTCTGCATGAGAATTTCTTTCTGTTAGTAAAGTCTTATATTTGAACACGTTGTCACTCATTTATTCCATATGTGTGCAGAGGTTGCCGTTAGAGAATGCTAGTGTTCGAATCCCTCTTTCACTTATTGTAGTTCTTTGTGTGTGTGTGTGTGTGTGTGTGTGTGTGTGTGTGTGTGTGTGTGTGTGTGTGTGTGTGTGTGTGTGTGTGTGTGTGTGTGTGTGTGTGTGTCCTGTTTGGCAATATGACATCAAGAATTGTCTTAATGCCAAAAAGAGCCCAAAAGATTTAACTTTCACAAGTGGAGCATTTCTGCTTTCGCCATAGTGCTCCGCTTGATTTATTTATGCAAAAAGCTTTATTAGATTTTATCCTGGGACTATTTCATATCCAATGGACACAGAAACTGGAAGGTAAAACAGAAAAAAAAGAAGAGAAACAGATGAGACAAAATGATAAAAGGGAGGAATTTTTAGGCTAAGAAAGGAGTTCTCTGAAAAGACTCTGAGAATCTTTGTGAATACGGGCACAGATCCAATACTAAAACTATAACATTGATTGTGTATTCTGCTTGCCCTTATTGTAGGCTCAATTAAAACAGACCAAAAAGAAAACACGGCACCTATAACTAAGTTGTGTAATACATGACATAAATGACATCTCTATAACTTTAATTAAAGTTTAGATAATGGTGAAAATGTTTGACCCTTTGAGAGCAAAAACAACCAAATTAACCCTATTCAAAAAGGGTGTTAAAAGCACCCTTGTGTCTGTTTATGTTAATGCAGTAGCATGACATGTTTTACAAACTTGACAGTTTCCTAAAAAGACAATTGCGGTCTATTTGTTTCTTCTCTTTCTTTGTTGTCACCTTGATTTAAATTTTTATTTTATCACCAAACGTGAGTTATTGGCATTCTCAATCCATATAATCAGGAAATTGAACTATACACTGTTAAACACGGACAGACCAGGTTGACCCTAATAGTGTTTCAAGAGGAAAATATTTTCTTCAAACAGGCCTTGCAGTTGAGAGCAGTCAAGCACACTTCAAACCAGGGGTTGCCAAAGTGGGGGTTGGGACCCGCCCTGCGGGTTATGTGCTAAAAAGAGTTTGTACTTCTTTATGTTTGAAACCAGTACCAACGTATAACTTCACAAGGTACTCGACATTCCTCATTTTAACACAAGGGGAAGGCTGCACCTTTTGTAAGAGTTCTTATCAAAAAACTTTTATACTTTATTTTTGTCATTTTACGACTTTATTCTCGTAATATTATGACTTTGTTCATTTCTATTCATTGAGCTGGTCACAGTATCAAAAACGTTTGACCAGGATCGTCTGTATGATTGTTTTGAAAATACATCCACCTTTTTAACTGTCAGTCTCTCTTTCACTTTTCACACAAAGGCTTTCCAAACAATCCCTTTGAAGGAAATGCTCTTACTTATCCAGGCGTTTCAAACAGCTGCCGCTTTATTGTTGTGACATTTCAAGGGAATTAATTATTCACAAATGTGTACTATGATTTATCATTGTCTATCCTCTCTGCAACTAACATTTTTACTTCTTAGTTCTGACCTGATTCAAATTGAAGTCAGATATGTATAAACCTCCTTTGTACTCTTCATGGCTATATAAATGGTTTTACACAAAAATCATATTTACCTGTTCACACATAAAACCTCTGAGCTTTAATTAATTAAGGGTTAAGGGTTCATTTTCTACCCTATAGTTTTTGGAAACACAATAAACAGAACCACCAAACATATGACTAGTGGACAAAAGCCTCGTCTGCCTTGTTGTCAACACGAAAACCAAGAAATTAACAATCAGCCTCTTAAAATAAGATTATTTGCTAAAACATAATAAACTACAAACCTATATATAATCTTCTTTTCCTATCTAAAATTCTTGAGAAAGTAGTTGCTAATCAAGCGTGAGAACATTTACAAAGTAATGACCTACAGTATGTCATGGTTTTCAGATGACGAGCCCACATGCAGATACGATCGGGAAGCAAAGCACAGTTTTAAGATGTTTATTTAGGAAACAGGCAGATATAACGGACGGAACTACAGGCAACTCGGCAGGGTCAGAACGTCACGGCTGGAGAGACATGAAGCTGGGCGGACCTAACCGGGGAGAAGTAGCGCCGAGGGAACTCTGATCCTACTCTGTTGGTGTTAGGCGGCTAGTGGCTGAGGGGGGCAGATGTTACTGGTGAGGGATCCAGAGCGAGCCTCCTCGGCGGTGGGTGACAGATGGATTGACCAAAGTGAGGGAAGAACCAGCAGAATCCGGGAGGGGGAATCTCAGGCCCGCTGGGTAACATCCAGGAAGTATGAGGGGAGAGCCAGAGCAAAATCTGAGCAGGAGGATTCTGTTGGTCTGTTTCTTCGGACAAGACGTCAAGACAGGTGAGTGCATCCAAGCACCAAAAACACGACTGGTTAAGGCTCTGGCGTCTTCCATCTGTCAGCGCTCTGCTTAAGAAGCCAGAGGAAGCCACCTGCAACGAGCTGCAGGTGTGGACCACGCCCCTTCAGCCAACTAGACACACCTGAGGAGTTAGAGCAGCAAGACACAGAGAACCCTGACACAGTATTTGATTAGTTTCAGTCAGGCTTCAGAGCTCATCATAGCACTGAAACAGCTCTGGTGAAGGTCACTAACGATATTCTAATGGCCTCAGATAATGGACTTGTGTCTGTACTTGTCCTGTTACATCTCATTGCTGCATTCGATACAGTTGATCACAATATTCTCCTAGAAAGACTTCAGCATACTGAAGGGATTTAGGGAAAAGCATTAGGCTGGTTTAAATCTTATCTGTCTGAAATATTCCAGTTTGTTCATGTTAATAATAAATCTTCTTCCAATTCCAGGGTTACTTGTGGAGTACCACACAGTTCAATACTTGGGCCAATTCTTTTTACTATATATATATATATATATATATATATATATATGCTTCCGACATCAGGGGATTAATTTCAACTGTTATGTTGATGACACTCAGCTATAGTTATCCATAAATCCTGACAAACCAATCTATTACTTTGACAGCAGGCATGTCTTGATGATATCAAAACCTGGATGACTTTAAATTTCCTGTTTTAAATTCTGACAAGACAGAAGTTGTCATCTTTGGTCCAGAGTCCTTAAAAAATAAACTTCTTAATCAGTCACCTAATCTGGATGGCATTAAATTTTCCTCTGGTATTAAAGTAAAAAGACCTTGGTGTTATTTTTTTACCAAGACATGTAATTTAAATCCTATATTAAACAGGTGTCGAGGGGTCTCCTTTTTTTTCCTCCAGAATATTGTCAAAATCAGAAATATTTTGTCCTGGAGTGATGCTGAAAAAGTAGTCCATGCATTTGTTACCTGGACTATTCTATTTCTTTACTAACAGGAAGTCCACAATATGCAGGTCAAAGCCTTCAGCTAATTCAATAGTTCTGATTTCTGATGAAAATCAACGAGAATTTTAACTTCCCTTCATTGGCTTCTTGTTAAATCAAGAATAGAATTTAAAATTCTCCTCACACATAAAGTGAGTGGTGGGGGGCAGATCATCCACTATTGCCATATAACATAGAAATGATTCCTGGACCAATGTGTGCTTCTGTTCTTTTTTGTGACTCTGCTCTGTCTTCTCTAACCCCCAGTCAGTTGAGCAGATGACCGTTCAGAATGAGACTGGTTCTGCTGCAGGTTTTCCTTCCTGTTGAAGGGGAGTTTTCCTCTCCATTGTCACTTCATGCACACTCAGTATGAAGGATTGCTGCCAAGCCATCGACAATGCAGACGACTGTCCACTGTGGCTCTACGCTCATTCATGAGGAGTGAATGCTGCTTGTCAAGACTCGATGCAATCTGCTGGGTTTACTTTGGAAAAATTTTGATCATTCTGTACGATTTGATTGAATTTGTAAAATGACTTGAGATGACATGTGTTTTGAATTGGCGTTATAGACCAGTTCATTGTTATTGTTTTGATTCGGGTTTTTCGCGCATGCGCGCCGGACTGGTTGGCAAAAGACGAACACAATGGCGGACGCAAACAGAGAAACTGACGAGTTCTCCACGTATTTTTCTTCTTTAGATAACGTATCACAAGATCGTTTTAAGACTAAATTGATGGTTGATGGTATCAGATTGCCAGATCCACACAGCAAAAGCCTGAAGGGACGGAGCGAGTCTGTGAAATGCTGCCAAGCGTTCAGTACCGCGACATATACAGCTACCTTATAAACACGCAGGCCAGTACACACGAGAGAGCATGGAAGCATGAAACCACTGGACGGCTGCAATTATATTATATCTGGACATAGGCTCCAGCAACGCCCGCGACGCCATGAGGGATTAAGCGGGTCAGAACATGGATGGATGGATGTTCAGACATGTGTAACATACGAACGCGGAGTCGGACAGGAAGACCCGCCCGGTAGGTTAAAAAAAAACATAGTTCACTACGGATTATTTTGGTGTTTTTGTCTTGTTAAAATGGGTGGGGGTGTCGGCGACATTGCAGCGTAAACACAGAAGTAGCGCCCGTGAACGGGCGGAGGGGAGGGGAGGTGGCGATCGCTACACGGGCCGGAATAGTCAGCGGCTGCTGCTACCGCTTCTCCGGCCCGAGTAGCGATCACCATCTCCCCTCCGCCGCTATTTAAGTACAACAATGACTAGAGCAGAATTAAGTTGTATTTACCGGAGATGAAGTGTAGACTGCATATTCTGTCGCAGTATGATGTATCCCCCAGTCCATTGGGAGTTTCTGCCTGCGCTCTTTTCATTGAAAATATCCATTTCTTTATTCGTGTTTCCTCCTTCGGTAAACGACAGAAACGTACATCCGACGATTTGGAATGCCTCTGTGTGCAACCGGGAGCACAACAAGTCGAAGGCATTGTTTAGATTCCAAAAATAAACTAACTAAAAATACGCTCTAAATCACCCGTTTTGTCACAGTAGTAGACGAGAACAGCGCTGTTTTTGCCAACCACCGAGATCCGGATGTAGCGCTGACGTCACGCGTGAACTGGTCTATATAAATAAAATTTAACTTAACTGAATTAGGGGCTGCACAGCCATACAAATACGAAAATTGCAAAAAAAGGACAAACTAGCCATGGTACAAAAAGAGTGGGTCTTCGTTCATTTCAAGGGTTTTAACACATCAGCGCTCTGGTCTTTACCAGAGCTGAGGGCTGTACTGATACACCCAGATCACAAGAATGAGCCCTTCATCAATTTTTTTGTTTTCAAAAAGAGTCAAAAATGATAAAAAAAGTGATTAAAAAATAAAAAGATTTTCCAATCGGTGCAAATCCAGGTACTATTTAATGGTCCTAATAGTAAAAAAAAAATCATTAAAATGCTCCATTTTGGTTATTTCAAATAAAATAAGTGTTCATTACTCTAATAATGTCCCTTAAAAATATTTTCAGTGTGGAAAAAGTAGTATAGATTTTGATATAGAGAAGGGTTCTTTACCCCTAGTAAGCTACTAATCACTTTATAGTCTTAGAAATTGTACTTACCTTCTCTGTCACTGTTGCTTTTTGTACGGCGTGCTCGAAATGCTCTCACACATACAATTTAAAAGTAATAGAGTGTTCTTCTATGTTTTGGGGCCAACAAACTATGACACCATTAAAACCACCGGGCAACTCAAGAATTATTTCCTCCCTTACTTCAAAACATGCGTGTTGCAATACTTATCTGTGAACAGGACATGTTCCCTCCACTTTTGAAAGCTATCAAATTGGACCGCCTCACATTTACAAAAATATGACAGCCCTTGAGCTGTTTGTTTAGCTTCCCGAAAGAATCCATTCCACTTGATTGATAGGAGAATACTTATACGACTAAAACTCCACTCTGTGTTTTCCCTGTTACCCTCAACATCTTTCCATACACTGCATTCTCCAATTATAAAAACTGAATGGCAGCTGAAAACTGGGCACAGTAACGTCATTCCCAGTGACATGTCATTGTGTCTAGCTTTTGTTTTTATATGGCCTTAAAATGAGCTCTGAGTCATGTTGAATGACTGCTCAACTAAACAAAGAAAGATTTAGGAGGAAACTACTTAACTTTGCTTTACTAGTATGGATGACATGTTTGCAACCCCTGATCCCTACCCAGCCACAATATACATCAGAAAAAACCCAACAAAGAAGCGAAAAGTAAGTAAAAATTTCCCAACAGGACAGTTGTTTCCCCCCCAATATCATGTTTGTTCAGTTAGCTGTATATTGTATGGAATCGTCCTTTATTTGGTTTTGAATCAATAAGGAATAATTTGTTCTGTATTTTGATGAGTGTCAGATACACATGTCTGTCACACACATATTAACATTAAGTCTAATATGAACAAAATAAAACGCAGGAAATATGCCCAGCAAAATTATCGTGATGGGATTTAAGCAGTCCCTTCGGTCGCACCTGCGCCGCTGTCACGGTTGCCTAGAGACGAACACTACACACCCGTCTCAGAGCTGAGCACATCCCAAAAAAAATATAGATAGGTACTTTAGTGCCTCAGCCATGAGGAATTTAAATATCAGACTGTAATCTGTTAGCTATGAGATATATCAAACAGTATGACTTTCTAGGACTCCCCAGCAAGACATTTCCTGACTACTACAACACACAGCTGCCCTGGGGCAGATTTACAGAAGCGAGGCTGTATACAGCCTCAAGGCTGCCCTCTGACCAATGCCAAAAGGCATTGGTCAGAGGGCAGAAAGCAGGTGAAGTGTCTAGCTCAAGGGCACAACAACTGAGACATTTCGGAGCGGCAGCTCGCTGGTTACGGGACAAGTTCCCTAGCTTCTTGATAGTAGCGGGCACAGCCACACTAATACGAAAATAGATAATTGCGGAACTAACTTTTTGTTCATCATATTATTGTTCACACTAAGTTTAGAAATTGTTTGGGGACCGGTTAGCGTCCACTTCATTGGGTTTTAATAACTGTAAGTATAATAATGTTCAAAACCAGATATTCATCCACCATTAACATCACTGTCCTGGCTCTTGATGCACATCCACACAGATTTCTCTAAGCAGTAGCAGTCACTAACCTTGCCTGCACGAGGATTTCTTGCAGTATTTGTGCGTTGACAAACACATGAGAATCCATCTTTTACCGCACCGGCTTCAACCGTTTGTGCCAGAACCAAAAACAGTGCAGGCCGATCACGTTGCAGTACTGTGGTCTAAGGTGGGACGTATCGGTACGACGAAAGCTGCCTGGGCATAGAGGTATAGAATATTCATCTCATAAGGTTTTTCTGCCATGTAAAAGTTTAAAAGTAATTTATCCAGAACTAAAACAGCTATCTTCTCAAACATGCAGTGCTGCGCACGTTCGTGATGCGCCATGCGTCTGCAGCACATTTTGTTTGAATACGTGTGATGCATTGGTAAGCAGTTAGCGTTAGCTTCCTAAAATGTCCTTGTTTATCATTGGTTTAATGGTAGCAAAGCTAATATTTTTGTTTGCGGAATATGAATTTGCAAAGCTAATCATTTCAAGTAAGTCCATTCAGGAAGTATTATCTCTGCTGGGCCTTCCTCTGAACATCATCTATATGTGAGGAAAATCTCAGGTTATAAAAAAAAGATGGTCCCAGGATCCACAGCACACACGGTGTTGTTGATGATTGTGAGGGGAGGCGGTACGAGGGGAAGTCCATCATGACCTCCATAGTCATGGGTGAGTTTAGCTCGTGTTGGTTCTGACCACACCTGTGGATCATTCAATCCACCTCTGTATGCAGTAAGAGCAAACATCGCAAATGTCCCCTGGTTATATTATTCTTTGTTCATACAACAGCGGGACCTCTGATCAATTGCTGTCAAAAAATCGAACTCTTTTGGCTCTTTTGGATTTGAGCTTCCAGGCCTTAATCTGTCCTCACTCACAAGGGTTAATTAAGTTTTTTGACCTAAAATAAAAAATGTTTCTGTCCTTGCTTATTAAGCACACCCACACAAGCCATGGCAAGCATCCCAAGTATTTATTCTCTTTATTTTGATGTTGCACATAATTAATCAGGAAGCCAGCCAGTCAATGATAAAAACTGTATTAGTCAAAAATTACTCCTGACCTTTCTGAGTTGCACAATAAGTCTCCCTTCTGGTTTTCAGTAAATCAGCTCTAATTGAGAGCATAGTCTGGAAGTTTCTTCCCTTACACTCATGATGGACGTTGTTAACAAGATGCAGTGTTCTTCACCTTTTATCCCCTCACACCCCCTTCCCTTTTAACTCTTTTTCTTTTTGAAGGTTCAAAGTCTCTTTGGTGGTCCGGAACTGAGGTTCAGACTCATGTTCACTGCCAGTTACCTTATATAAGTAGAAGACTAAAATAACTTTGGACAGTCAATAGAAATTTCCTGCTACTCTTGGGCATATAGTCACAGAAAACTTTCTACTGCAGTGCAATTACATGCTTTTAAGGTAATGTTTAGTCAAATAACCCTGGGTCTGTCAGGTACTGTCCTGTGAATATCAGTGTGATGTGAAGATCCTTCTCTTTAAACATGTGGGGATCCGTGTTATTATTGTTTATCTTATGTTACTGTCTTGTTCTTTTATGAGGTGCACTGGAAATTCCAGCTCACAGGATCCATCAGGGTGCCTCCTGCTAATAAAAGCACTGTAGGTCTGCATGCGTTGGGCTGCTCTGCTCTGCTCGCTCCACCTGGTCTCCATTGCGGACATGCTAGCTGCCGTGGGCTGCAACTTCGACATACTTAGTTTTGATTTCAGCATCTCTACATAACATTTTACATCCTTCATTCACACAATGCCCCTACATTTGTCTACATTGGCATAATGATATACCGATTGCACTCACTGACCAGTTATTATTATTCTGCTTTTGCTTAATAAAGAGCTGGATTTTTACATCCGTGTTTCCCTGTGCGTTTTGTTATTGCTGAAAGAGCCAAGCTGTTACAATCAGACCAGTTTGACTGGATATTAGAACCACAAAAAGTGGGAAAAAAATCAGTTTGCATGGCTTTCACTGCCTTATGTATGACAAAGAAAAGTATCCTCATGAATTGGGGAAGCAAAAAAAAATTCTCAGTATCAATCCGTATAGAAATCTTTTGTTGGATCATATTAGTCTTAAGACAGCATCTACCTCCACATCAGATCGGCTTCACGTCAGAGTGGGGGGGGGGGGGGGGTGCCTGGGTCTTGGGGGTCTGTTGGGAGCCCGTAGTGGGGTGTCTGGTGGATCCGCTGGGGTAGGGCTTTGGGGCCTTGGGGTGGTCTCCGGCGACCACTTGCGATGTTCTTGGGAGGTTCTTCGGCGGCAGACGTGGATTTCGGACCTGGTGGCTGTGCTGCTCCTGGGTGGGTCCGGGGCTTGACTAGGTTTATACAATTTGACCAAAAATCTAAATTGCAATATATTTCAAACATAATTGCAATTGCGATTTAATTTTGACTTTTCTCTGCATTAACCACAAGCAACAAAAATAGCCTGTAGATAAAACTGTGTGTAAACAAGAACTATTTTAAAAAATAAATTTAACTGTCTTTATTAATAAGAATATTTTTATTCAAGAGAATAGCTTGTTGATTTGGACATCAATCGTGGTTGAACATAAAGTGCAAAGTGCAACCAACAAACAAGTCTATGTATTAAACAGTTTGACCGGTACTTCATGCTATGGTGAGATTCCCGAGAGTTTCTATTGAGAAAGTATGAATACACAAACTCTAAGTCAAATAATAAAATTAGATTAACTCACTGCTGCAACTCTCTTCCCATACATGTGGAGGCAAACCCACTTTAAACATATTTAAACGCCTACAGGACAAGTCTGATCCATTAATCGTTATATTGCCAAAAATTGCGGACATCTGCGATTTGGAAATTGCGTTTTTTTTTACCTTGGGATTATATTGCAAATGTGATAATTGTTCAGCCCTAGCTACCAGTATAACAGTCACTACTGTCATGCTCTGCCTGGCCCTCCACACAAAATACGTGCTTTTTCATTGCATGTGAAAAGCGCAGTGCTTGTTTTGATATAATTTTGAACATTTCATATTTTCATGGATTTAAGGTCCTGGTCTGAGATAGGACTGACTTGCTTATAGATCCAGTGCAACTTAAGGAATAATGGAAGGAATTAATCAGCTGTAAAAATATATCTCTAATAAATTCATGAGAGAGCTCGTTGCTGTCCAGTGTGGGGGAAGCTGTGACCGACAGGATCGCATTAGCCCCGCACACTGGCTAACACCGGCTAACATTCTCTCACAAACTTTTCAGAGATACTGTATTTCACAATAGGTTATTCAAACTAGGGATATAGAGGCTGGGGTTGCTCGACCAGTGCGTGGTAAACAAATTGCAACACATTATTAAAGTTCTTTCTGCACTTTACAGTCAAATATATTGACCTCAACATCAGTATTCAACCAGGAAGAAGTTGTCGTGGTAAGCAGCCAATCTAGGCGTCAGGGTGTCCTGCCCACTGAGTGTGATGGGTTAAAGTGACAGTTTAAGTGGTTTCATGTTGAGTCTGCTGTGTGATGCCATGGAATAAATAAATACAGAGTGAAATAATGAAATGTATATTCAAATGAATTTATTTAACAAAAATGACATTTAATTATTTGATGTAATAATTTAAAACGTATATATAATAATTTAATGGCACATTTAAATATTTAAATTTACATTTCAATTTATTGGTATATTTCATTGTTTAATAATGTATTCAATAATTAAATTGTACTTTTAATTATTCAATGAAACAATTAATGGTACATTTATTTATTTCATTTTACATTTCATTATTTCATGGCACATTTATTTATTTCATGGTACATTTAATGATACATTTAATGACTTAATGGAACATTTAATGGTGCCATCCATCCATCCATCCATTTTCCAAACCGCTTAATCCCTCATGGGGTCGCGGGGGTTGCTGGTGCCTATCTCCAGCGTTCACTGGGCGAGAGGCGGGGTACACCCTGGACAGGTCGCCAGTCTGTCGCAGGGCCATTTAATGGTGCATTTATTTATTTAATTTTACATTTCATTATTTCATGGTACATTTATTTATTTCATGGTATATTTACATGTATTTATTTCCTGATATATTTATTTATTTAATATTGTTCCCTTTAAGCCTCCATACTAAAGAACAGCATTTTACAAAATCAAATAAAATTTGTGTTTTATGACAGATTTTGATGTGTGACTTAACGTTAGGGGACATAAAAAGATTTCTTAATAGTTAAGTAATGAGGCTTTATTAGTTAATTAATGGCTAATGACAGGTGATGTTAATCACTAAGCAGTCATGAAGTATCAGTTAGACCCCGACTTTTTCCATACTTCAAGAAGCTGAAATCAAGAGTCTTTATTATCATTATGGTGAGACACCTGCTCAGAATTCACACATAACAGACACAAATCAAGATTGTTGAATGCACCAACAACACCTCTTGAGAAGCTAAAAGCATGCTAATATTCCTTAGCATCTGATAAAATTTAAATGTTCAAGTCGCAAAACACAGATAGCAGTCATTTTACAGTAGGCTGTAAATTATTGTGAATTACAATGCAAGTGCATGAATGTGTCAGACAAACATTACCGGAGAAGTTAAAAAGTGTGCTAAAAAGTCATAGGCAGGTTTAAGTTGATTGATGTTAAAGTCAAAAAGACAGGTAGCAGTCAATTTACAGTATAATGTAAAATACCGTGAAATTGCATGAATGTATCATACAAAAAATCCCAGAGAATTCAAAAGTGTGCAAATAGTCATTCACATAAATTGAAATGCATAAGTTTATGAACAGTTACATTTTCATGGATGTCCAAACTAACACTCCACGAGAAGCTAAAAGTGTGCTATAAATATTAAAATGTGAGAGACCGTGTAAATCGAATTAATAACATTAGTATGTTTGTAAACATGTAAACTGACTATGAACTGGACTGATTTTCAGCAGGGGACAATAGTCTTCATAGCATTGGGAGATAAGCAATTTTTAAGTGTATTAGTTTTTGATTTTATATTAAAATCTTACATATTATGTTATTTGTGAGACCGTTACCAAAGTATAACTTTACAACCTGCTCAACATTCTTCATTTTAACGCAGAAAAAGGCTGCAGTTTTTTTTAAGAGTTCTTATAAAAATGCTACTTTATTCATATTTTTACAAGTGTATTTTCAATATATTGACTTTATTCTTAGAATTTCCCTCACCAAAAAAAACAAAACATCCCACCCACCAAAAGGGGGTCACCAGTTTTTTACACTTAATTTGGGGGTCGCAGGCTGAAAACTTTGGGAACTCCTATGGACGGTATCCAACAATCCCCTGTGCTCTCCTCATTACTCATGCTAAATCCTTCCTCTCCTGTGCCGTGCATACCACACCATCACACTGAGACACAGGATGCTTTCAATTGTGTCTCTATTGAGGTTTAAGAGCAGCAGAGTCAAAAGTCCAGTTCGTTTTCGTTTCCTGTGAAAGAAGAGTCATTGTTGGGCTTTTTTCACCAGGTGGGAGGTGTCCTCAGTCCAGGACAGGTCAAAGGAAATGTGAATGCCCAGGAACTTTATGCTGTCCATGTGCTCCACCGCCTCTCCCTGTATACAGAGAAGAGCGTGTTCAATCTTCCTGAACCTTCTGTATTCCACTATGACCTCCTTGGGCTTGCTGGTGTTCAGAATGAGGTTATTCCAAGTTGTAGTTCTCATTGTTGCTGGATGTGAGACCCACCATAGTGGTGTCGTCCATAAACTTCACAACCATGTTTGTGGAGTGGATAGTAGAGCAGTCGTGTGTGAAGAAGGTGAAGATAGCAGGGCAGAAGATATAACCCTATGGCGTGCCAGTAATGAGGGTCGTTGCTGGGCTCTTGGTCGCTGTACCTGTAATCTGTGATGGTCCTGATGCCTCTCCACATGGTATGTGGATTGTTGTTGTTGAAGTGTGCCTTGATGCACTGCTTGTACCTGTGCTTTGCCTTCTGGATGCCCTTTTTCAGCTCACTTCTATCCCTGCTGCAGGCCAATCTGTCTCCTGATCTGAATGCTGCATTCTGGGCCTTCAGCAGCGACCCATGGCTTCTGGTTAGGGCATATTCTGATTGTCTTTGTGGGAAGGACAGCTTCAGTGCAAAAGTGAATATAGGACAGCATAGATGAAGTGTATTCCTCCAGATTAGTGTCCTCTTTAAACACTTCCCAGTCTGCATTGTTGCTGGCTTTGCAGCAATCCCTTATACCGAGCATGCATGTAGCGGCATTGAAGAGGAAAAACTCCCCTATAACCAGGAGAAATCTCCAGCAGAGCCAGGCTCAGTGTGAACCGCCATCTGCAATGATCTAGGAATACCAGGAATCCATCAACTAACCAATTTCAAGTAGTTGGAAGCTAAACTAATTGTGATAATTAAATTAGATGTTGATGATTTAATGATTACTCATTTATTTATTTTTTCTTATACATTCAAATTTACTAAACGTTTGCTTCATGCTGACCAACACAGTGACAGAATATTGAAGGAAGTAAACTATTCTATGCAGTGGCCCAACAGTGGCAACTTTGTTTTGCAAATGGAGTTGGACATCTCACAGACATCTTTGTAGCTTCAAATTCTTACTGATAATTCACTTCTACCTCTTCACACAACATGCTATAGTGTCTGCTAAAGTGTGGGGTGTCAGTCTGACTTTACGCTGAGCAAATCCACTGACAAATATTTGTAAAACATGGAAAAAGTGACTGACAGTTATTCAGGAAGTTTTCCTGATGATCAAAATGCATTTAAGCTTGGAATTTACAACAATGCCTGAATACAAAACTCAATCAAACTGAGAGGTTTATACAGATATTGTTAAATCAGCTTTAAGCTCCCAAATTGTTTCTATAATGGTTCAGTAAGCAGATAAGTGGTATTCATTTGGATACCTCCACAGAATTCCCATTTATCTGCTGTTTGAATCTGAATATCTGTAGGGATTTCTTATGGTGATAATTCCCATATTAGGAGATTTATTTCCTAACCCTCCTGTCAGGACTTACATCAGGCAGTTTGGAGGGTAGTTTTGAGAGTTATCAACAAAATCACTAAGCATCAAATACAGAAAAAGGAAGAAATATGAGTCCTTAGATAAGATGCTGCAGTCAGTATGATGTTTTTGCAACCAGCAAATAGCAAGAAAGTCCTTCCAGACCCTGTAAGCTGACATGGTCTGTGGGTTTTATTTTACTCAATTTGACAAGCGATGCATTTCATTTCATAAACATTAGAAAATGTCTACTACAAAAATGATATTGAAAGTCCTTGCAGAAACTCAGCATATTTAGCTGTAACTACTATGGACCGTGGAACGGGTAGGGCCAGTAGGGCCGCGGCCCTACCTACTTTTGATGATCAAACATGTAAAATAATATATATAAATAAAATTAAAATATTCAATAGCTATTTTTTTCAAATGCACAGTAGTTTATGGCAGCAGCATCATTCTCCAATGAGAAAGCGATAAATCATCCCATCTAAAAATGTATTGGCTGATTGTGTCATGTGATGTAAACAAAAGTTTTCCCACCTCTGCGCTGCTTATGACCGCTACTTCGTTAGCTTCGTTTGCTTCGTTAGCTTAGTTAGCTGTGTCCACTGCAAGTGCTGAGAGGTGTTTCTCGTCCCTCCGTCGTATCAAGACCTATCTGAGATCAACAATGACCCAGAAAAGACTAAATAGCTTGATGTACGCCCACACACACACACACAGGGATCTTTTGACCACAGTGGATGCTTTGAGGATAGCCAGGGACTTCTCCAGCATAATGACAGACGGAGACACTTTTTCGGGAATATTTAGAGCACGGGTGAGTTTGACTTTTCTTTTTAAAGTATTTTTATTCTGTAAATATTGTGTTAGCTGTAATATAATGATTGTAAGTGGAAATATATCCGGGGCGTGTGTGCTGGAACGTCAGAAAAAAAGTTAAATAAAAATTCGGTGCTGATTTTAATTATAACATGGCAGACACATTTATCATGCTCAGGGACCACAGCCTATGAGAAAGCAATACATTCTGGTGTCTAAAAATGGATTGGCTTGTCTTGTGTCATGTGACGCAAATCAGTTGCGTGATCAAGGGGATGCTGGTGTTTTATGTTTATGCGGGCGTATGTGATGGGTAGTGGTATTGAGTATTGCCTGATGGGCCCGACCAATTTGAAATGCGTTCCGCGGTCCATGGTAACTACTAACACATAAAGTTAAAAAAAGAAAAAAATCGCAGCAATATTATTGATCAGTTACCCCCTTTTTTTGCATTAAATGTTATTGGCTTTAAATGATCCATGAACCCCAAAACATTCTTAGTGTCTTTAATGATGTCAGTCTGCATGGCCATGTCGTTCTATCCTCAAAGTTTTCCCAAAGGTAGAAAAGACTAAGTTTGTGTTGACATCCAAATATACCATGTAGTTTAACTGTCACGATCCCCAGGACGTTTGTTGTTTTGTTTATTTATTAAAACATGCTAAGAAATAAGAACATGCTTATAATCAAGATAAATAATATAAATTATGGAGCTGTATTGGGGTCACAATTTCCATCAACAGCCTTGTTCATTTCAAAGCCCTTTTGTATCCCAGAGTGTTTCTGTTAAAAAATGTCTGTGTGCAAATTTGCGGTGGCCACTCTTGTTTCAGGTCTCTTACTCTGTCTTCTACAATTAGGACGTTTTTTTTCTTTTTCGGTTGTGGATGGAGATAATTCTCAGTGATACATGAAAGAACAGAAGGCTTGCTGTTGAGATGCAACCCGAATTACCAACAGCTGAGGAGGCAGCGGGATGAACAAGCTGACAGAATGACAATGCGATTGTATGAATGAATGTATTCAAAGCAACTACTTTTACAGTCTAATCTCCATCACTTGGATAATAAGATGTATTATTTACAGCTCCAAGTAACACGTGAAGTATGGTAAGATGCGTGTTAGACATCTAAGCAGTGCAGGCAGCTAGCATTGTTTAGCCTGGACAGCAAAGTGTTGGGTCTGGTGCAAGACTTTTATCCTGATGCTGTTGTAAATAGTTGAGCTAAAAGAAAAAAATAAATAATGGTAGCGGTGGTGCAGTCAATGGCCATCCATTAGGCAGCACAGCGGTTTACCATTTAAACTTTGGACACGGGCTGATGGAGAGACATTGGTCCTGCTGCTTTGGCATCAAAAGATGTGACAGTTGGTGCTCCCCTACCAAGTAGTTACTGTTTGATTTCCTACTTCTGAAGGAAGACTAATTCTTTTATGATATCAGGAAATTAGAAATTCACTTTACTTTTATTTCTGGTTTTTCGTACAACAACAGACTCATAGAAGATCTGCAACATCTTACTGTGATTACTCAATCAGTCCTACACACAAAAGCACAAAAATGGAAGTGTGAAACGGGAACCTATGAATGCATGAGAAAAAAAATAACAACCACTGACTGTGCTGAGCTTTCAAAGCTGCAGCAATACACACTAAATCACCCCCCCCCTTTTTTTTGGTAGAAGTGAATTGTTATCTGACCGGATAAAACAAAAATAAGATACTGCAGGTAATAAAAAAGGAACTCTGACCACATTGTTAGAAATTGACTTTCATTTTTTATCAGAATAATTAAGAACACCAAAGGTTGTTGATCCATTTTATCATCATCTGTGGCTTTGATTCATCAAGGGGAAAAAAAAACAACAACCGAATCTCGGAAAACCTGACCACACCTTTGAAAAACACAACTCACACACATGGATCTGTTTTGATGCTTTCATCACCTTTGTAATGATAACTGCCGAGGTGTCTTCATCAACAGGTGTTGTTTGTAACAAAGTAAAATACCTAGGAGAAGGGGAAATTGGAGGGGAAAAAAAACTGATTTGGCATAATTAAGCGGTCATTTTTCTATCAATATGAAAAGGGCACCAGGAAGAGACGAGTGTGGAAGTAGCTTGATGCCAGAGAGTGAGTATGTGTGTAATCAAAGCCATAAATAAGCATCTGCATGGCTTTGAGGATAATTAGCTCCTAAATCTTGGGGTTTTCCCAAAAGTTATTACATACAAGTTATTCTCGGTTCACAAAAATAGAATATTTGTCCTAAAATAATCTTAAACAAATAGTCTGTCAGTTGGGTTTCGTTAGCATTTATGCCACACTTACATCCTGATTATTACAACAAGGTTCATAAATGTACAGTCAAGGCAAAAAGAAAGCAAATCATTAATTTCTAAAGTTTTACAAATGTGACAAAATAAAGGTGATCCGGGCCTTAAATAGTTCTAAAATTGTTTAATCTAATCTAATGAATCTAATGTTAAGTATTCAGTGTAATCCTCACAATAATTAGGTAATAAAGAAAAGCCAAAGTAGAAGAGCTCTACTCAAAACACAAAATATAACCTTTTTGCTTCCATAGGATTTAAGAAGCAAAGGATCAGTCAGTTGCTTAAACATAACATAAATAATTGATCAATAAGTGCAACTGGATTTTTAAAAGCTGGGGCTCTGGGAATGTATCAGGTCAGGTGAGCGTTAACACAATGCCAGGAGGGAAAGAAATTAACAAACACCTTGGGGAAGCAGCTGTTGCTGCCTGTCAATCAGGGAAGGATTATCAAGCCACTGCCAAACAATTAGATCAATTATTCAAATCCTCTAAAAAAAAATCTATCTTTAATTTATTCACAAGAGCAAAATATTTTAGATGGTTGTAAATATTTTCAGGGGTGGAAGATCTGCCAAATGTCACGATCCCTAGGTGCTTCTGATTATTTATTTATGAGTTTAATTCATGGGATCGTGCATATTTTCTGTTATTGTGTATGTTTTCATTTAGTTTCTCACGCCCTTTTAGTTCCTCTTCCGAAGTTGCCTTCCAGTCGTTTGTGTTACCCATTGATTACGCCACACCTGTCTTGTTTAGTCCAATTATCTCCAGTGTATTTAAGTTCCGGGTTTCTGTTTAGTCCTCACTGGGTCCTTAGTTGGTTTAGTTTTGTATTCCTAGTCGCTAGTTAGTCGGTAGTTTTAGTTGGTATCTGTAGTTCGTATCTCTAGTTGGTATTCTGTCCTAGTCTGTAGCCTACGTGTTTGTCACCTTACCTGATGTTTCTTTGGATCGGACCTGCCTTCCGATGCCTCCTCGCCGCTTTCACTGCACCGTAGGTCCTCAACAACAAGCGCAAATCATGACACCAAATTCATAGGCAGACTTTGTGAAGTTCAGAGCAACTGTAAAGAGCTTCATCTCTGGCTCTACAGGCCTCACTTAGCATGTTAAATGTTAAAGTTCATGATAGTACAATTAGAAAAAGACTGAACAAGTGTGGCTTGTTTAGAAGATTGCCGGAAAATATTGCCAGGATGACGTTGTCTTAAAAAGTGTCTGTAAACCTCAACACTTCTTGAATTGTGTAATTTGTGTCTGTCTTGAACTCTTCTGTTAACCAAAGTATTCTAGTATTTAATGTGAACAGCTTGACTAAAATTGGGTCACCAACATTCAAATGATCCCAACTGCAGAGCAAAACCAAAACAGAATTACTGGGGGGGGGAAAGATTGTTTGTAAATTGCTCAGTTTTGACTTTAGCTTCACTTAAATGCCTAAGGGGGAAATTTTCATAAAAATGTCTTTAATCTTCATTAAAACAAAGCAATGTTGTATTTATTTAACATTATTCATACACATATTCTCACTGAGATCCAAGATCTCATTTTCAAGAGACACCTGTTTCATAAAACTAAACTTTACAAAAAAACTAACAATACAAGTAATTAGAACATTCGACTCAAATAAATAAGCTAACAAAATATGATAAAAAAAGAGCAAATTGTCTTAAAGGAAATTAAAATATGTCCCAGAGGAATCAAAGTGTTTCAGACCCTGCTGGAGAGTATTCCATGTGGGAAGGAAAATCTCTCAGCAACAATATGGCAGACTGATAAACAGACAGAAAACAATTATTTCAAGTTTTTTCAGTTAGTTTTAGCTCCACGAGTTGTTGAATCATGGAAAGTCCTTAATTCTTTACACTGTTTCCATTTTAGCTTCCTCATTGTGTTTCTGTACACTTGAGGTATTGTTCCTGGAAATACCATATCACTTCCATAATGTCCTGATACATAAATCTCTGGTATTAAAACAGGGTGAACCTTCTGATAACCATCTCTGTAAAATAGGAAAACCGATAGCGTAAGGAGCCAGAGAACAGAATCCAAATGCTGCAAATGCAATTAAATAATGAATGTGCTGATTATCGCAGCGCCTCAGACACGAATAATTAATCACTGTTTTTGGCAAATACCACCTCATGAGGAATTAAAGAAAACAATGTGAACTAGTTCACTTTGGTGTTGTGATATAAGGTAAGATATTTTCACCATTGAACTATGAACAAGGATGACATGACATTCAATTGTTTTTGCTTGAGGTATTTATTGCAAAAATAGGCCACAAATGACTGGCAGTAAAGTTTATTAGTCAAAATTATTAGTGAAAATATAATGTTGGTTGTTTTGGATTTATTTTCACATTTTGGATTTACAGTTTTATCAAATTTGTTGTTTTTACAATGCACTTTAAGGAATACATTTAAACAAAGGCATTAAAAATCCAATCAAATTTATAATACAACGTCATAAATTGTGTATTCTCATACAACAACTTGCAAAAATATGAATTCCCCTTGAACCTTTTAATATTTGGTCACATAGCAACTACTACCTATTATGCATTTTATTGAGATTTAAAGTGATAGACCAACACAAAGTAATACTTTACGCTTTTAAATCATGTTCTCTCTAACAAGGTGTTAAGACCTTCAAAAAACAGATGGATTTGTACTGAGATTAAAGTAGAAATATGGAGTCTATTTACAAATTAGGTAAGATGTTAAGGCAACTGGATTTTATTTAGTAATATGACAGTAAGGGGGTGAATACAGTTTTTGTGTACAACAGACGTATCAAGCAGCTTTAGTTATGAAAACCGCAGTTTTATATGTTGGCACTCAATTGGATATTTTAAGAGAAACTGTGAGCAAAGCCATCAAAATGGAGGAAAAGCAAAACAAAAAAAAAAAAAAAAAACAACAACAAATCTTTAGTCCAATAGAAATAAACCCTGATACATTGCATCTGCTGATGTGTCGAGTCTGTTCAAATAAGTGAGAACAAATGAGGCCGACACACAGAAACAGCTGATGTCTCCTACGGGAGCTCTCTGCTCTGTGGGCGCTCTGGCAGCAATCTCCTCGTTTTTCCAACAGCTCCTAAGACTTCCCGGAACTGTTTAACACACTTCAATCATCTCTTGGCGCTTAAAATCGCTCCGTCTTCTCCGCCTCTCCTCCCCTCACAGCTGAACTCCAAACACATCACCTCTTTCAGTCACTTGAGAGAAATCAAATCCTCCATCTTCACGTGGCTCTGCCGCAGCTAATCAGAGCCATCTCAGACAGCCAGGGCCGGGCACGTAATTAGCACTATAGCTGTGTTTACAGGCAATAATCTCATTATTGTCCTCCTCTGATTATCCCAACAAATCCATTAAGTTGTTTACATGCACAGTGGGGAAATGGCATGGTAATAATTTGCTACATGTTAATGATTTAATAATCACATGTTAAACCTTATTGGCATTTTTCTACTTTATATATATATATATATATATATATATATATATATATATATATATATATATATATATATATATATATATATATATATATGTGTGTGTGTGTGTGTGTGTGTGTGTGTGCGCGTGTTGTAAAATTATCTTATAACAGCTTTAATTTCACAGACCGCTCACATGCTTAAATACATTTAACTGATATTCCTGTAGGTGATATCTATTTAATCAGTGCAGATAATGAGTTTTCCCCCTCTGGGATTTTTCTCCAACTATCACACAGGTAGTTTATTTCACTTCCTCAGATTAATATGAATCTGTCTACTGACTGCTTCCAAAACTCATCAAAATTACTGAAGAGCAACAACTCTTTCAGCAGAAATTATATCATGTTTCCTGAGCTTTATGGTGTTTATGGCTTTATGGTGGTTTATGTTAGTGCTGGATTTTAGGTTCACTAGTCCATTCTTGTTTAGTCTCTGGGCTTGTAATAATAATAATAATAATAATAATAATAATAATAATAATCTTTAATTGTCATTGCAACTGTGTAAATTCCAATGAAATTTGTCCTCTGCATTTAACCCATCCGTCAGGCTGCCAGGGAGCATTCTGAGGCTAAGGGTCTTAATCAGGGACACAGAGTTGCAGTCTGTGGGATAAATCCTGGTGACTTCCGGATATTCCCAGGACACAAGCAGGAAATGATGGCCCACTAGGCCTCCATTTCCTTTACTATAATGGTGTTAATTTTTTAACCAGTAATGGCTGTCTGTCTCATGACTAATCTATATCCTTTTATACGAGAAATCTCTTACCCTTATACTCTTAAAAAATATTTTTCAGTCTTTTCAGCTTACTTCACAATTTGACTTTTAATTTGCTGTTTAATTCAAGTTTAATGAAATTACATTTTTAAACGGTTGGGTAAATTGACATTTTAAAGCCAATCAGTTCCAGCATTTTTTACTTCTAAATTTTAAATTAGAATTCATAATAACCTATTTAATTGTAAACCAGTTTTGTTTGTAGGGCATAATCACATTCAGAAAATAAACTAAATGGTTTTAAGATATTTAGCCCAAAAAGTGTTTTTAAAGCTTGATTCATGATTTTAGTGCAGCCTGGAACACTTTCAGTTTTTCTTCCTGTTCTTCTACTGTATGTCTTTCTGAATACTTGCATGGAATTTGCATGTTTTCACTGTGCATTTGTGGGCTCTCTCCAAATCTTCTTGTTTCCTCCCAAAGTCCAAAAACAGGACCGTTAGGTTAATGGTTACTCTATGTATATCAAATGGCTGAATTACCTTCTCACTTTACCTGCTAATTACCTGATTATTTGACTCAAGTGTGTTGAAGCAGAGAAACCACCAGCTGTGATGTGATGAAATATAATGTATACATATATATGTTAACCCTGAGAATTAAACTGATTATTTGTTTGTGTTGTAAACATCCTTTATTTTGCACATTATGTGTCCACACAATGTTCTCTAAAAAACTTATCATGAAATTAGAAAAATGTAAATAAATAAAACAAAATTGCCAGTATGTCAACTCTGTTTAAGAAGACAATAACAAGCAATTGTACTGTTAGAACTAGAGGGTCTGTATAAGTTAAGCACCTTCATATGTTTCCGTACGCTAAATTTTTCTAACTTGCATTTTTTGCAGTTCTTTTTTCGAAGGCTGTAGGTCTGGATTTGAGTCGTATCATCTATGTATGTTTCTGTAATGACGTATGACATTAAAGGCTGTACAAAATTGGTGCAGCAGACCAAAGCGCCTTTACTACCCAGAAAGAATTCTTACTGTTGGTCAAGGAACACAAGCTATGAATATGAGCTAGAAGCTTTAATTCGATGTTTTTGGATGCAGCCTATGACTATGTATTTCTGGTATGGTCATTAGCCTTTAGCCCTGTTGAATCTAGTTTAGAACTGGTTTCTGACATTACATTTTTCAAACCAAAAACCTTTACTACTGTTTCTCTACAATAAATTGGAGGAAATTATGTTCCAGGTCCTTATTGTTATTTTGGGCAGACTTGTTCAATTATGGGACTGTGGTCATGCAGCATCACAGAAAAAAAAGTAAAGCTCAATGTCATCAGCATAGGTACAATAAGAGATGTTGTAAGGCTCTATATTCTGAGCTTCAGGAACATGCATATGTTGAATGAAAGTGGGACATGAATTGAGCCATGAGTAACCCCACATGTGATTTTGTACTCTTCAACTTTTCATTATGGAATGGCATAAAGTGCAGCTGTTTGCCAAATAGGAGTACAGCATAATAGAAGATGCTCCATCTGCTCCCAAGCTTTAGTGGCATTAATGTTGACATGTATATTGTGTAAAGGCATACTATGCAACATTTTTCAGTTAATTAATGTGTTCCATACCGTTTTGGATGATTAAATGAGTCATTTCAGGTTGAACAAAGGTTTTCTTGGCCGCCCTGGTGGTCTGTGGGGGAAATACCGCACTTGCAACTGCAGGAGCCCTCGGCCCGCACCCACAGGCTCAGAATCTCGTGCAAGATCGCGAGAGTCGGTCTTGCTTTACGGCGAGAACATGTTTGTTGCTAGCGCAGTGGCGATATCTGTGCAGTTATCATGGCAGAACCAGCGATAAAACAGCGAAAGCCCATGTCTGAGCAGGCAAGAAAGAGGAAAAGGGCTCTGGAAAGAGAGAGGAGTCGTACACGGGTGAACATCGGGCAAGCTTTTTCCGAATGGCGAGAGCTAAAAGAAAGAGAAGGCTGCAAGGCTGACGCGGACCTCGCGTTTCTGCTGATGCGATTGTAAGTAACATTGTAGGGTTTCCCTCACGCTACCGCCTCCCAACATTCCAAAAAAAAAAAAAAAACTAACTCGATATGCGCGCAAAGCTTGTCTCCCCCGCCCGCTCCGTCCGGTCGCTCCGCCGGTTGCGCAAAGCTTGTCTCTTTCCCCCGCCCGCCCGCTCCGCCGGTCGCTCCGCCGGTCGCGCAAAGCTTGTCTCTTTCCCCCGCCCGCCCGCTCGCTCCGCGGGTCATCGGCGTAAAGCTTGTCTCTACACCCCCCCCCCCCCTCCGGCGGTCGTCCGGTAAGCAAATTCCTAGGGGAAACACGGCATTGGAATGGTTTCTCTCTCTCTCTGTGCATGTTCATACTTTCACTGTGTTAGTCATTGTTTGTACTGCCGTTTTTTCGACTTTTGTATTCGTTGCGTTCGCCTGTCTGCTAAGCTCAAAACAACCGCGCCTGGCTTGACGGAGAAACCAGGAGAACAGCTGAGCATCTTTACGACAGTGCACTTTTACTTTCGCCCTCTGGGGGGAGCCTCGCTGGAAAATCAATCCCGGTTGCATAGTATACCTTTAAAACGTTTATGAGTGCTGTCTCAGTGTAAGTGTGCTCTTTATTTTTTTCAAAGAATGTCTTATGGTGTTATGGTCCAACCTCTAGTGTAGCTCCTATCATTTCGTTTAAGTCTTCCGATGAAAGATCTCTACTTGACTGATTTGAAAGTTGCCTTCCTCCTTCATTATGAAAAGAAGGAGCAACTCCCAACCCAGTGGTGTGAGTGTTGAAAACTCAAGAGTTTGATTTGAGCAGTGAAAAAAAGGAGTATAATTTAATGAATGCTTAAGAGAAGCCAAAACCCAACTAAAGTTGTATATATGTATATACATAGAATTAACTTAGAACAGAATTCACTAACTAGAAACTAAGGATAAATAGCATAAGGGAATAACTAAAGAAAGTATAATCTAGAAACCTTAAGAACTAGTCAAAAATACATACACTAAAGAAAATCAAAATGTAAACACCTGGAGATTGTAACAAACAAAGCTGAATACTCTTAGTCCTGAAAGTTTGCATTAGGCAAACACATTTTGTGCCTTTTGAAAACAACTGCAGTCTGATCACAAATAAAACATGAAATTAACAGCAGCTAATATTTTTGCATTCACCTCTCTGTAAAAAACTGGAGCAGGCACTGGAGCAGGCACAAATAAACAGGCTGCCCCAGACCTGAGACATAAGTGTTGTATAACAGCAAATAAAGCCTTATAAAACTCTGAGGCGAAAAACTCTCCAGTGAGCCACAGATTTGTCTGATATAATGTATCAAGAGACGTATTACCTCGGGGAGAGTCGCCCTACCCGGCCAGTCGCGATAAATAATGCAACAAAAATACATCATCATGATGTTTCTCTTTATCCAACATGTGTAGCTGTCAGCTTTGATCAATAAGAACTCACTAAAGGCGATAATATATAAACATAGGCCTTTTTATATTTATGCATGCGGTTGAACCCAGAAACACAGCAGAAAAAAGTTGTTCTGATGCAAAATAGTCCAGCATTTAAGGTTCAGATCTTTAAGCTTGACCTGGGGGGAGTTTCATAAGCTGGAATACTATTATCAAGTATTATTTTGAGGAGGTCGGGGAGAGTAGTTATTGTACAATGATATTCTCTGGGGTTTCAGTATGAAAATGACTCGAGAGAACAATTTAGCTAAAATACACTCCACATTCTCTATATGTCCACTTTCTGCACTTCTGAACACCTGTAACACACACATACACACAGAGACGCACAATGTAATAAGATGGATATTTGAAATTCAAATTTCTTTTCTCTCGTCTCAGTGTAGAAGTGATCTAAGAACCCACCCATCAATTTTGACTGTCAGATCAAAAAGGTCTTCATTTGCATCAGCTCATATGAATTTTCATCTCATACGCAGACTTTTCATTGCGGCCCAACATGATGAGATGTCTGTGTAATTAAAACAATTGGGGTGCTGCTGAACTCACTTTCTCCCCTACAGCTCGGATTTGATTTTCTTATTAGCTCAATACGTCATGGATTTTCTATACTTTGTGAGAATCGCTTTCAAAGCTGTTTTCGTGGGCCAACTTTTAAAAATTCATTAAAGCAAAATGTTTTTTTTCATCTGCTCTGGATGTTTGTTGCCAATTGTTTCGATAGCACTACGCCTTTCAAACCCTTAAAAAGAGACTCTTGTTTTATGCCAATTGTTTAACTCTCAAGTCAAATTAATCCAAAGAGAAGAATGTGCTGCTTTATTGATTCACCAATGAAAGTTCAATAGTAATGGAATTTCAGTAACAATGTCTCAATATATAAAAACCAAATTTACAAACACTATCATTTAGCATTTTGTACAAATACTATACACTATACAAATATGAGATGGTTTATTTATAAGAAGCCAAACTAAAACTATATAAATAATTACTTTTCTTTTGATTGTTAATTTTTTCTTCACAAAAATAAAATAAGGATCTGTAAGAAGTGGGAATAATAGGAGCGCATCCAATGTAGTCTTAAAGCCAAAAAATAGCACTGAATGCACCAAGAGTAAAGGTTTCACAATAATAAGAAATGCTAAGTTATGATTTGTTGAAATAAATTTAGATTTTAAGTTTGAGATTATAATGTGCTCTAGATTACTACAAAAGAGTGATTTTACTTTAAATATTATGTGTCATGGTTCTAGGGAAATTTCTGACTTGCATGTAGAATCTGGCTCAGTTTAAAACAAACCGTTTATTACAACCAGATAAATGGGAAATGGGAGCAACAGAAGAATCACAGTAATGTGCTTCAGCGGCATCTGGGGAAAGAGGGGGGCATTCATATTCATGCAGGCAGGCAGAGTGGTGAAAGTGGATCTTAATAGGCAAGAAAGACTTCCTGAGTTTCATCAGTGGAAGATTTGAGGAAGGAAGTTGAGGTCCTGGTGGTAGCATGGTAGTGCAAACGTTATAGGGTGAAGTTGAGTTTCTGCACAGCTTCCAGAGTGAGGGAGGCAGACAGAGGTTTGTAACTTGAGCGAGAAGGGGTGGAAATGGGCAGGCAATTAATGGCTGAGGATGCTGAGCTGTAGTGGAAGACTTTGGATGGATTACCAAAGAGATCTTGTTGAAGAAGGGTTTGCAGATGTGGTTTGGTGAGGCATGAAAACCACCTGACGAGATCCAACCTAGGAGGTGCAAGAGCACAAAACATAAGGTCAAGGAAGGTAAACAACAATGACAAAACTTATTTTAGGAAAGCTCTTGGAGATATATGAGTTGGCTTGACTTTACCAAGAAGGCTGAGCATCAGGCATCAGACAAGAATGAACCTCCAGCAGCAGCATAAACCCCCAGCAGCTGATGAGGAAAGCACAGTCAGATGTGTGAAGATGCAGTCAGCTCTCATGCCCTCCGGCTAAGATACTCTACATAGCAAGAGCCACACGCAACTCTCAACACCAAAGCACCGAGACCATGATGGTGTTGTTTTAAATGTGCTTTATAAATGTTTTTTTACATTAATCAGAATCAAAATCTGCTTTATTTGCCAGGTATTTGTACACATACGAGGAATGTGCTTACTTATATGGTACAATAATGCAACATAATAATGCAGTAAGAAAAATCAAACAGTCTGCAGTACAGAAAACACATATGAACACACTATATACAGGCAGATAAATTGAGACAATAATGCAATGGTTCAATGAACAGAGTGCAAAGGATGAAGGAGTAAATATTATTTCCTCTGTAATAATGATAATCTTTATTGTCATTGTAACATACATTCCAATGAAATTTGTGCTCTGCATTTAACCCATCCCCTTGGGGAGCAGTGCGCTGCCACTGTGCGGCACCCGGGGAGCAATATGGGGTTAAGGGTGTTGCTCAGGGACCCAGAGTGGGAGCCTGTTTAACCGAGAACCTCCGGGACATAAGTGCAATACTCTAACCACTAGTTTGCATGTTTTCACTGTGCATTTGTGGGTTCTCTCCAAATCCTCAGGGTGAGGTTCAACCAAACCGTATTTGACACCCCAGTTTTACAGCTTCACTTGTGTCGTGTTAAATCGCTGTTCCTATAGACAACATTGACTATTAAATGATTGACTTACAATCTAGTCAACATTAACTTCTTTATTTGAAGCAAAATTATTTATTACCTAATATTATTATATTTTTGTGCACTTATTAGCTCTGTCAGTCTAAATGTTCTACTTTGGAAAAAAGAAGTGGAAATTAAACTTTTTTTTGTCTGATTCATCAATTAATCGTAAAAAAATATCAACCAATCATATCAACCAATCAAACGATTATTAAAGTAATTGTTAGTTGCAGCCCTAATTCAAACTAATCAGTCTGAAAATGCCCTGAATATTGGGAAGTGGCGTTGAAAGTGAGGTTTGGTCATCTCACGCCTGCTATCCAGAATCCATTCGGCAGCTCTTTGTCAGTTCAGAAATCCGAGCTCCCTGGCTTTGATTCCACATTGGAAAACTTAAAAACTCTCAACCCATCATTCTTTTTCCCAAAGTGATTGCATGAACAAGTATGACAGTTAATCGCACAGCATATTTGCACCAAGTTTTTAACTTTTTAAAAACAAAGAACAGAAAACAAAGACTGAATCTGATTTGTATTTGATCTTTTTGAATACGATTCCAGTTGGAATCACTAAGGCGCAGTTAATGCATCTTTGCCGTCACTTTCAATCGACACGTGTCACAACTTTGAGCCAGCATCAGCTGGAGGTGATAAAAGGGGTTAGCGTTAGCAAGACAGACAGCAGCTGCCTGCCACATTGCTGCTCAGTGGAGGGGCAGTGAAATTTAATCCACATTATTATACGCAGTAGAACGTCTACTCAAGATGGGTCGTATAAGGACCGTTTGGATGTGGGACAAAACGCACAGCCATGCAAAGTTTGTGTACAATCCTGCATAGGGAGGATTTTGGAATGCTGAAAAGATTTTCAATTGTCATAATCCAATGTATCGCATTTCAACAGGGGTCAGCACGTTGTAATCTACCACTGTTGCAAAGGGATATTGCGACGTGTCCTGCCTTTTTAGTTGAGATGAGAGTCGCTGATATTATTAAAAGTTGCCCTCGTAAAAGTTATCAATGAACTCGGTCTTTGTGAATTTGCTAAAATTCCTGCCCCACCAGTCCTGGTTGTGCCTCAGCAGCCAAACAGGCTGCATGAAGCCATTAATATTGTTCTTTTGCATGTGTGTCAGTTTGGAGCCACAAAATGTTCACATAGGAGTCAGATAAAGGCAGCATTTTAAGAGTAATATGAACGGCCTCGCAAAATGAATAAAACAGGTTTCAGAAAAAATCATCACTGAGCATTAAGACCTGCAGTGGGAACATAGCCTTAATGTCCCTGGTGGGACACTTAATATGCTGCCTGTACTTTGAAAGCTCATGGCTGAGGGTTTCTCTGTTAAAGTCACCAAGAACAGTGATCAGGGAGTCTGTATTTTTTTCCTTCCCCATTATTTATCTGGTGGGCCAAGTGTAGTAATGCCTCACTAACACTGAACTGAGGTGGAATGTAAACAGCGCCCCGGACGTACAAGGAAAACTTCCATTGTGAATAAAAGGGTTTATGATTAATGAGTAATGTCTCTAAGTGAGGACTGCAGAATTTCTTTAACATTGTGAAATTTGTACACCAGAGATTGTTTATGTAGATACAGAGTCCACCTCTCCTTGTTTTCCTCATGAGAGCCGTTATGCAGTCTGTCCCGAAAAAACTGAAATCCCGGTAAGTGAAGTGCCGTGCGCTGTCAACGATGTGCTCAGTGAGCCAGGACTTGGTGAAACATTGGTCTAGCAGATCTGCTGAAGGCTGGGTTAGTTCTGTTGTGGAGAAGCAGTTCATCTGTTTTGTTGCTGAAAGAGTGGACATTTGCCAGGTGGATAGAAGGGAGAGCAGCGCAAAACCCCCGCTGTCTCGCCTTAACCAGTGTGCCAGCATGCTTTCCCTTGCAGCGTCTCTTGAACAACTTACTGAAATTGGTGTAACATTCTTAAGATTTAAGGAAAGTTTGGGTAGGATATGCTTGCGGTGTTTTCGCTCTATCGGGAGACTGGAGGATATGTCCCATCTACGGACATCTCGCCCGGTGATCCTGACTGGCTGGTCCACTTTATGTGGTATTGAAATCGCTCCCAATAGCACCAATTCCAGATGGATGTGTCGAGCTGTGTGGAGCTTTGCGGAATGAAATCCATCTGCCGAGAGTCACGTTAACGCCGCTCACCTCCATGATATCGTCTTCAACAATGTTCCCTGATTTTTTTAACATCGTGATATTTCACCCATGCCTGCATTCAAAATGACATTCAGCCTGCCCAAATCAAGACATTTAGGATACTATTCACAAGACAAAACATGCAATTGTGAGATCTCCCTTGATGATTCGGCTATGTTGCTTCAATACTCTATACAGCTTCAGTTGATGGGATACTCAACCCAAAAACAGCAACTAATTTGCAACAGGGTTTCCCCCAGTGTATTATTAGCCTGGTGGGTGCCAGGCTTATCTCGCCCCACCTCCATCCCCAACAGGCTAAGCAATGTTTGTTTATTTAAAATGCGTCAATGTTTGAGAGTGACTTAAAACGGTAAGAAAATCTCCCGGTCTAAATAGCTAACACGCAAGCTGTTATTAGCATGACGCACATTATGGCAGCGGTAGTGACGCAATGCTCCAGTGGGGTTACAGTGGGTACCTGGTAGTTCACACACTACCAAGAGCCTACAGCGACACCTGCTTCCAGGACAAGTCCATTTTCTGGGCGATACCCTGCGCAACCACAGTTTTCACAAACATGTATCTTCGTAATGTTAGGATATCAACGAGGTCAAGTGGAACGAACTGTTTATCCCGGGACTGTCTGCCACACTTGGATAACAACGGACAACGAGGAAGGGACTCATCTGTCTGATAGCGTCCCGGAGTTGACACCGTTTATCTACTGATGACGCAGTTTGGATATGTACGGCCTTTTATGGGTGTTAACCTAAACTCCTTTATAATGTATGTGTGATGAGAAATCGGGGCTGCCTGCCGATCAGGAGCCCATCAGCGCTGGTGTGACTGTAACTGTTTCTCTGTCTTTACATAGATAAAATATAATTAAAAGCATACTTGTCTGTTTTATGCGTCCTATATTCAAGGTAATAAGTAAGTGGGGGTCGCCTGACTGGGTAAAACGAACTGGGTCCACCGAGGGTGTTTCACCGTAGACGGGACACGGTCTTTTTATATCACGAAACTGATTTTTTCTCTTTTCCACTGACTTCCATGTTTGATTTTCTGTGTTATGATGTTTATACGGGGATGTTGCATTATGTTGATCAGTATGGTTTTATGATTAAGAATGGAAACTCTCTGTTACAGACACACGCACCTGGACCTACAGTTCTTGCAATCTTTTTGCTTTGTTATATAGAGAACCAGGATCTGATGGCTATCACAGATCCATAAATTACTCGGTAAGGCTAATGTTTAGATTCAATACAGGGTGTCTTCTCGCTCAGATTGGCCCAGAGTGGGATTCCCCTAGACTGGTCTCCATCAGTTTTTTGCCATTTCTTAGAGATGTTTTTTTCTGCTGAAGACTCAGCCCGCCCTCTGATGCCCCCTACTGGTACTCTTGGTTTTGTAAGGTTTGAAAGTGATGGATGTTTGTCCATGGGAATGGGGAGTGGAGGACCAAGTAGGAGGTTTCTTGGGGTGGAGGTAGAGTAGACGAATTTGACCTTGGTTACTGAACAGGTTTGGCTTATCTAGTCTAATGTAATTTTAAAATAATGTGCGCATAGGAACCTAAAACAGGCCTAGCTCAAATAGTTGGACCCTAAATTGTAGATAAAATGCTTGGACTGTGGTCTTGACTAAAAAATGCTGAATTATGAAGTATTCATGCTGATTGATGCTAAGATGTTTCCATCGATGTTTGTCCGGCCCATTTCTTGGAACTGTTTTCGTTGTGATGTGCCTTTGGGGCACACCAACAGGGGGGGCTAACGGACAACTGGACTGTTTTTACAAAATGCCTTTCGGGCACACCAGCAGAGATTGTGTAACCCCAGAGACTGAGCCGCACTATCGACTGCCATGGAGATCACGGATGGATGGACTCTGGAAGCCGGAAGCTGACATGCTTGGATTGCTTGGACTGGACGGAATGACCGACTGTTCTGGGAGAGGGACAGCCTGAGAGCTGTCGTTCCACTGGTTGATCATCTTTGGTGATGTGCCATTAAGACACATCATCAGGGTCTGTTAGGATATCAACGAGGCCAAGTGGAACGAACTGTTTATCCCGGGACTGTCTGCCACACTTGGATAACAACGGACAACGAGGAAGGGACTCATCTGTCTGATAGCGTCCCGGAGTTGACACCGTTTATCTACTGATGACGCAGTTTGGATATGTACGGCCTTTTATGGGTGTTAACCTAAACTCCTTTATAATGTATGTGTGATGAGAAATCGGGGCTGCCTGCCGATCAGGAGCCCATCAGCGCTGGTGTGACTGTAACTGTTTCTCTGTCTTTACATAGATAAAATATAACTAAAAGCATACTTGTCTGTTTTATGCGTCCTACATTCAAGGTAATAAGTAAGTGGGGGTCGCCTGACTGGGTAAAACGAACTGGGTCCACCGAGGGTGTTTCACCGTAGACGGGACACGGTGAAACAATAACAGTAACTCAGCAAGCCCAGAGAAATCTTAACTTAATGTTGTCCAATATAATCCCCGTTTTGTTTTATTACCCAAACAATAGCACTACAGAGTAAAAGTGCTGGGATCTAAACAAAACAGGAACAAAATATCAAACAAAATCATTCAGCCTGATTAATGGAATACGTTAGTGTTTCGATAAAATCTAACTGTGAAAAAAGCAAAGTATACATACAAAGCCAGTAATCCATGATAAAATAAAAAAAAAACAGCAAGCAGAAGAAAACATTAGGACTATTTGGGGCGATGAAAAAGCTGTTTCATCACTCAAACTGAGACATGAAGCAAACATCAAACCCACTATCTTTGTCGTCTATTTCCCACTTCTTATGAAACAAAATATATCAACAGTTTATTTCAGTATATCATCTCTTTTGTAGGGTTGTGTTGACAGAAATATGTGATATCTGTAACTTTCTTAAAAGCTTGGACTAAATTTAATCATAAATAGCACACTCTCCGATTATTAATGAGTACAAAGGCAAACCTTGATATGTTATCCTTCACTACAGCTACAAAGTTCAGCCTATTACCAGTTTAAATTCATAATTACATTGCCTCGCCAAAGTATTCTTACCTTTGGAACTTTATAATATTTGTCATGTTACATAAACTTTCATGTGTTTTATGGTGATTTAATGATACTTATACCTTGGTCTGGGTGATTGCTCAATAGATTGGCTTCAGGGTGTCCGTTAAAAAGTGTTATAGGACACCTATAAAAAAGTTCCAGGTCAAATAGCCTGATTGTTCTAAATTATTGTGCTGGTTGCCCTCTGAAATTATACTTTATAGGTACTGCTATACTTTGTACCTGGTTACCTTGGCAATGCATCATAATGAGAGATATTAAGTAGTTATCTCAGCTGCTTCTTGTGAAAAACCTACGATTTCAACGGAGAAAAAAACATTAATGTATTATTGATTTATTTAATATTTATTTATTTTGTAAGGGACCATGGTATACACAGGATAATGCCCTTCGAGGTGTGCATTATCAGAAATGAATGGACTTCCTGGAAGCAACGGTTCATGCCTTGACATCGTCCATTCACTTCTGATAATGGACACCTCATTGGGCATTATCCCTTACAGAACCAACGCAAAGTAGTGCATGTTTGTGATTTAGAAAGGAAATATTACATGGTTTTCAAAGTTTTAAACAAGTACATGTCATGATCTCCAGGTTTTACTTTTTCTGTTGTGTAGGAACTTTAACAATTTATTTGTTTTTATGTTCTTTAGGTCGGACTTTCTTTAGTTATTTTTAGATGTATGAGTTTTGGTGTTTATGTTGTTTCCTGTCTTTGTTTTTCTACCTGCTATCATTTTAATTCATACTTGTTTTGATTATGTTCTTAATTCATCCTTTGTACATTTTGTATTGTTTCTGTTAGATACTTCCCAGAGTTTCTTTGATACCTCATTCATTCTACCAGCTGCTCCACACCTCCTCTGATTACTCTCCATTTGGTCCCAGCTGTTCCTCATTTCTCCTGATTTGCTCTTCTGTTTGCCTACCATTTCCCCACACTACCTCAGTAGAGTAGCTTCTCACTGATTCTCTTTGTTCCTCGCTGGTTTCTTCAGTTGACTTCATGCATCTGTTACTCCGTTACGTACATTTTGCCCGATGTTCTCTGTCCTGAACCTGTGAAAGTTTTTTTCCATCAGTCAGCTTTGGAGGTCCTGTCAGCATTTAGGTCCTACTAAAGCCTCACAGTTCATAACAATACATATCTGGACAGTTTGGAGTCTAATTGTATTCATTCAGCTGTACTCTGACACCCGTGAATTACATTTTGTGCAACCGATTGCGTTCTGAAATTCTGATTCTTTTTTTCTTCTTTTGTAAAACAAATTAAAACCATGGAACATTTCCCTCCACTTCAAATTTTCGTGTTTGTGCTAATGTGGTACATAACATTTAATAAAATACAACAAAGTTTGTGGTTTTAAAATAACAAAATATTTGGAGGGCACTGAATATATTCGACATTAAAAATGTTTTATCCGTAATTAGTGTCTTAAATCATTATTGCGCCCTTCCTTCTGTCTAATACATGTCTGTGTGATTAGCATCATGAACTCAGCAGAGCCCTCTGAATTAAAAGTCTGCTTCCAATAATAAAGGCAACAGGGAGAAAGATGAAAACACAAACTGGGCTCCACTCCTCCTGTGGCGAGGCCCCAGAGATCCACAGTGCCCAAGGCTCGGAGGACTTTTTTTTCATGTGGCATCTTTTTGATGTAAAAGTCAAGGAGTGCTCTCTGTATTCCACAGGCAGCCTGGCTTCGGCCTGACCGTCCTGTAAAAGCGTATGATCAGAGATCTATTACTCACTTCTTAGAGAGGGGCTTGGGGAGCTTGGTCATTTGCCATTTTAAATTGGTCTTTGCTTCTGCTCCCCAGCCCGATGAGACAAGATCTCTCAGTTTTAATTTATATGGGCAATATATTATTTCCATCAATAGCTTTTAGCCGCTCATACGGATTCAGTTTAGAATTGAGATATGGTTCTTTTTGCAGCAGGGAGTTGGGAAAAATGTTTTAAATGCATATTACTGAATTGTGGAACATGTCAGTGAGAACAATGGGGTGGTATTGAAGTTCCTCAGGGCAGACTCCCTCCCAGATGGGTCCTTACCTGCCCAAACAATTTAGCATCATGCCTCTGTGAGAGGCACAGGGGAATGTTTGGAATACATTTCGCAAAGGTAGCATCCTAGATTAGCTTATTCATCTCCTCAGTGCTTTACCTGCTCTCTTTTCTCAGCAGGAGGCCACAGTTGTGTCATTCCTGTCTCCTCTATCGATTCCCCTCAAACAAAACTGTCCGTGACGATCAGCCTCACCGCTGCTCAGCACCAAACACGGAGGACAGAAGGAATCGAGGAGAGAGAGAGAGATTAGCATCTTGTGGCAAGACCATGAATAAATTCAACACCCAGGCAGAAAAAAAAAGACTGCGACCCAGCTGTTTCAGGCCCATTTCATATTACCATGTTCCTCATGTGAGGCAATAAGTGTGTGAATGAAAGCAATGTATTTTACATTTTCATTTCGCTTCTCTCTTTCAACTCTGGCAGCTGCAGACTTTTATTTGTCTGAGCTAAAAAGCTCTGTTATAATTTGACATTTTGCAGCCTATAGGTAATGTTCTCACTCAAGCTGTCGACACTCACTGCTTTGGCTACAATAACTGAGTACCAGGTGTGCATGCCAGCACTATTACACTTTTATTTTGCACAGCACAAATCTTTATTGAAGGGTATCAAAGTCTTGAAAACTGAATTTGTGTTAAGACGGCCCTGATCTATGTTTCATTACTATGACCTAGTCAGCTAATAAAATCCTGAATGTAAAGAGCTGCTTCACCATTATCAAATATCTCTATTTTCCCCTATATTATGTCTTCTACGCATTGCATTATACAGAGCACGCAAATACAACACACCCCATTTTATTCACAAGCATTTCATTCACAAGATATCAGCATACCAAGAAGAACATAGCAGGAAATAAGTTTTAAACTGAAATAGAAATTAGGGCCATGTTATAAAACAATGTCAAATAATTGACCATGTCATAGAGCACCGCCAAATCCATTATCTAAAAGGTATGACATAACTACAATTGTACCAAGACATACATGTCCACTTAAACTGGCATTTCTTTAACCAACAGTACTAAACAGTAGTAAAGCAGATAAAACCCTGGCATAATAATAATAATAATAATAATAATAATAATAATAATAATAATAATAATAATAATAATAATAATAATAATAATAAATTGTAAATGGCTTGTACTTGTATAGTGCTTTAACTAGTCTTGACGAAACTCCAAAGCGCTTCACATTACAGTTTAGTCATTCACACACACATTCACACCCTGACGGTGGTGAGCTCTGTTAGTAGTCACAGCTAGTAAAGTGAAAGAGAAACAACAAACCAACTCACGCTGGGCCACATGCCGCAGAAAATGTGTTTAAAAGAACCTTAAAAACTACAACAGAAGAATCCTGTCTAATATTTAATGGCAACTCACACTTCGTCCTCGTACTCGCCATTTTCCGCTTATCCGGGACTGGGTGGCAAGGGCAGCAGACTCTGGAGGGATGCCCAGACTTCCCACTCCCAAGACATCTTCTCCAGCTCTTCTGGGAGAAGCCTGAGACGTGACCAGGCCAGCTGAGAGACATGGTCTTTCTAGTGTATAGTGGGCTGCTCGGTGGACCTCCTCCCGGTGGGACACACATGAAACATCCCCTGAGGGCAGAGTCCAGGGGGCATTTGGTTAGTGTGGCTGTACTTCAAACGCCCTACCCTATCTCTAAGGGAGTGCCTGGCAACCATGCAGAGGAAGAGCTTGTGCCACAGGATCATATTAGATCCCTGTCATCTTTTCTATTACACAGTGTACGACAGGTCTACACTATCATGCTTAAGAGCTGTCTAATTTCCAAAATCATAAAGTATCTGCACCATTTCTTTGAGGTTATATTAGGGCTCCAGATCCACCACTACAGGGGTGTTTTTACATTAATGCTTGTATCTGCTTTTGTTTCTGATATTATAAAAAAAAAACAGTTTGTGGGAATCCAGCCAGAAACCCTGCAATACCTCTGCTGCACCTGCTGGCACAGGCTTTCACAAAGCGATTGTTTCTTCTGTGACACGGTTATATCATTTAATCTCAGCTATTTTCCCCCTTTCTTGCGTCTAAAGTTCAATGAAAAAAGTCACGACAAACAGAGAAAGGCGTCAAATAAGTGCAAAAACTGTTTTTATGGATTTTATGACCAATGTGATTTCTTGTTGAGATTTTGTTTTTATTTTAAAGTGATTGACCTAATACAGTAAATATCTTCAATGAATGAGAATACGCCTTTCAAAGAGGCTTGTTTGTCAGATTAAAAGCACCTTTAAAAAAATTACTTTCAAGCCGTTGTTAAACACAATTTTCATTAAGCCCCCTTTTCTGCATGAAAAGTTTTGCTTTTTTATTAGTCTGATACAATATTCTATAATCATAATTAACAGAAAGAAGATGTTAAAACATTTAGTCTGTGTTCATCTATGTATTGTGTTCCCCTTAGTGAACTGAGTTACTGAAATAGATTAACTTTTCAGTAGTGTTCTAATTTATCAAATATTACTCTATGTGATTATTACCCGTTTATTACTTTATTTAATGTTATATTTTTTGGCTCATCAGCACTTTCTATGGACATTTTTTTAACCACCTATTGGTTGCAGATCTTGAATTCTATGCCATTCCCTCTAATTAAATGTTGATTTGTTTTTATTTTGTTGTGATTTGTAAAGTTCAATTCAATTCAATTTTATTTATATAGCGCCAATTCATGAAACATGTCATCTCAAGGCACTTTACAAAGTTAAGTTCAATCATATTATACAGATTGGGTCAGATTATACAGATTGGTCAAAAATGTTCCTATATAAGGAAACCAGTTGATTGCATCAAAGTCCCGACAAGCAGCATTCACTCCTGGAGAAGCGTAGAGCCACAGGGAGAGTCGTCTGCATTGTACATGGCTTTGCTGCAATCCCTCATACTGAGCAAGCATGAAGCGACAGTGGGAAGAAAAACTCCCCATTAACGGGAAGGAAAACCTCCGGCAGAACCGGGCTCAGTATGAACGGTCATCTGCCTTGACCGACTGGGGGTTAGAGAAGACAGAGCAGAGACACAACAAGAGAGACAAAAAAGCACAGAAGCACACATTGATCCAGTAATCTGTTCTACATTAGATGGTAGTAGCGGGTGAGCCGTCTTCTTTGGATGATGTCACATTTAACAGAACGCCAGACCAGGTGTACCTACTATGAAGATAAAAGAGAGAGAACAGAAAGTTAAAGCAGAAATGACAACACGTAATGCATAATTGAAGAACAGTAGAACTCTATAGAGTGAGAAAATTAGATCCTGATGTCCTCCAGTAGCCTAAGCCTATAGCAGTAAAACTATAAAGGTAGCTCAGAGTAACATGAGCCACTCCAATTATAAGCTTTGTCAAAAAGGAAGGTTTTAAGATTAGTCTTAAAAGTAGACAGGGTGTCTGCTTCACGGACCAAAACTGGGAGTTGGTTCCACAGGAGAGGAGCCTGATAGCTAAAGGATCTGCCTCCCATTCTACTTTTAGAGACTCTAGGAACCACCAGCAGACCTGCAGTCTGAGAGCGAAGTGCTCTGTTAGGAACATACGGGGTAATCAGAGCTCTGATATATGATGGAGCTTGATTATTAAGGGCTTTATACGTTACAAGAAGAATTTTAAATTCTATTCTTGATTTAACAGGAAGCCAATGAAGGGAAGCTAAAATTGGAGAAATATGATCCCGCTTGTTGATTTTCATCAGAACTCTTGCTGCAGCATTTTGGATCAGCTGAAGGCTTTGAACTGCATTTTGTGGACTTCCTGATAGTAAAGAATTACAATAGTCCAGCCTTGAAGTAACAAATGCATGGACTAGTTTTTCAGCATCACTCCTGGACAGAATGTTTCTAATTTTGGCGATATTCCGGAGGTGAAAAAAGGAAACTCTGGAAACCTGTTTAATATGGGATTTAAATGACATGTCTTGGTCAAAAATAACACCAAGGTTTTTTACTTTATTACCAGAGGCCAAGTTAATGCCATCCAGATTAAGTGATTGGTTAAGAAGTTTATTTTTTGAGGACTCTGGCCCAAAGATTACAACTTTGGTCTTGTCAGAATTTAGATGCAGGAAATTTAAAGTCATCCAGCTTTTGATGTCATCAAGACATGACTGCAGTCGAAGTAATTGATTGGATTCATCAGGATTTATGGATAAATATAGCTGAGTGTCATCAGCATAACAGTGGAAATTAATCCCATGCTGTCTGATAATTTTGCCGATCGGAAGCATATATATAGTAAAGAGAATTGGTCCAAGGACTGAACCCTGTGGTACTCCACAGGTGACCCTAGAGTTTGAGGAAGATTTATTATTAACATGAACAAACTGGAATCTGTCCGACAGATAAGATTTAAACCAGCCTAATGCTTTCCCCTTAATCCCTACAGTATGTTCAAGTCTTTGTAGGAGAATATTGTGATCAACTGTATCAAATGCAGCACTGAGATCTAACAGGACAAGTACAGACACAAGTCCATTATCTGAGGCCATGAGAATATCATTAGTGACCTTCACCAGAGCTGTTTAAGTGCTATGATGAGCTCTGAAGACTGACTGAAACTCCTCAAGTAGGTCATTGCTTTGTAAATGTTCACAAAGTTGATTAGCAACTACTTTCTCAAGAATTTTAGATAAGAAAAGAAGATTAGATATAGGTCTGTAGTTTACTAGCTCATCTTGATCAAGAGAAGGTTTCTTAAGTAAAGGTTTAATAACAGCTACTTTAAAAACCTGTGGTACATATCCATTTACTAACGATAGATTAATCATGTCTAAAATAGGATCACTGATCAAAGGGAATACCTCCTTAAACAACTTGGTTGGGATTGGGTCTAACATACAGGTAGAAGGTTTAGATGAAGCTAAGATTTTAGATAGCTCAGAAAGCTCTACTGCTTCTAAACAGTTCAAACACTGTGCAGGTTCTAAAGATTCCTCCAACGCTGCCTTACTTACTGGGGATGAGGTAATCATGTTTGGGAGGATGCCAATTATTTTATTTTTAATGGCATCAATTTTATTTATGAAGAATCCCATAAAATCATTACTGCTAAGAGCTAAGGGAATGGATGGATCAACAGAGCTGCAGCTCTGAGTAAGTTTGGCAACTGTACTAAAGAGAAATCTAGGATTATTGTTATCCTCTTCAATTAATGATGAAAAATATGCTGCTCTAACTCTGCGAAGGGTCTTGTTATACAACAATAGACTGTCCCTCGAGATTAAGTAGGATTCCTCTTGGTGTGTAGAGCGCCATTTTCTCTCCAATTTCCTAACATTGTGCTTCAAGGAACGCAGCTCTGAATTAAACCAGAGCTGCGTTCATTGCCTATTGGGACAAGAAGAAAGATCTGAATATGAATTTCTCCACTATTGTGGTTTCTTGCATGGAAAACCAAAGTGGGGATGTGCAAAAGGGTACTTAATATGATGGATGAAAAGAAAAATCCAGTCCACATATAGGCATCACAAACAGTTTCTATGAACACCTCTATATTCTAAAAACATATTCTTTTACCAACACCTCTCTTTGCATGGGCATGAGGGGCGCTAATACAGAGAAAAAAGTCAGGTTAGTGTGGACAGCTCTTAAGTCTTTGGTATTTTAGCTGTTGTCTTTGTCTGCTGAATTTGCATTTGTTTGATGTTGTTTTTTGTCTTTTTACATCATAGTGTATTTAATACAGCTGTACAAAATCCCATTACCAAACAACAGCTGTGACTTTGAGTTTTTTTTTTCAGTACAACTGTGTAAAGGCTGGTTCACATGGGAAGATTTGAAAATAGTCAGCCAATGTTCAAAGCCTGAGAGACGTCACATGTAACAACGAAAAATCGTAGATAAAACACGTTTGCTTGTATAGTGTGTGGTGTCCGGTCAGACAGAAAGCACACCACACAAACATATTTTCACTCAGGATCATTCAGACAGGACAAGGAAGAATAATGGCGATAGTTTGTGGACTAATTTTAACAAAGAAAAACCATTACAAACAGAAAACCCCTTGCAGTAAAGCGGCAGACAGGCATGATCGAAGACCAATCATTATTAATTAAATAAAATGATCTAACAACTTGAAGAGCCTCATATCAGAACATTTACTCACATCAATCAACTCCTTGATTTAACCCCTGCTGCACATGCGCAGGAAATTAACACAAAAGGCGTTATTTACTAACAACCTGAGCAAGAACAAAGCATAAAACACCAAAATAACTATTAATACGCCAGCAGGACGTGATAATCTCTCATAAAAACTTTGTATGTAACCAGAGTGAGGTACTGCCGTATAAATAAAAAAAAGTCAAATAACATGGCTATGCACCTTTAAAGGAGTAGAGAGCGTGAACGGGGCTTACGTTTGCTACACTATAATATGGAGGAGAGCTTTTTTTCTCGCTCTCCTGGGGTTTTCCCCTCACCTCACTTTCAGATTGGTTACACATCACAGTCAACAGGCTGCATGCTCAGTTGTCCTCTGGGAACACCCCACAAGCTATGATATCAGGACAAGACAATCCAACATGTTGAATATTTGAGGTTGGAGCAGTCCAGACGTTCTACCAATCGGAGCAGATCACTCTTAACACCACACGGCAGGATTATCTTTTAAGATTATTTTACCAGCCACCCTGATAATTTGGGCATGTCGGAACGTGGAAAATTGGGGCAAAGATTGGGCTAATTTTCCTGCCTTGTGAACGAGCCCGAACATAGAGATCCTTTTTGGCAAAGCTTCGTATGGCACAATGAGATGACCTCATTTAGATTTTAGACTTGGTAAATAAGAAAATGGATGACAAACAGCAACAAAGCCAACAGTAATTTTTAAAAACGGGCCAGCTGCACTGACAAGGTTCAGAGTACCCAAATGTGGAATGTTCTCGGTCATTATATCATACAACTTTGATCGGTGACATGCAGTCAGGGTAGCCAGGGTAGTCCCTACAGTTGGCTATTTGCAAAAAAGTAATTCTTAATATCAACCTATCTTTACATATTTTATTTCAGAGACCTTACAACAAAAAATCACTTTAAAAGGTAAATCACCCCCAAATCAACTTTTTTTTTTTACCAATATACTGTTAACATGATTGTCTTATAATAGTCTACATATCCTGCTCATTATGCTGAAAAATGTGTGCAAAGTTGTTGAAATCCCGCTTTTGTGTCTAAAATCATCAGTGTGGCGCCATCCTAGAGTTAAAAGGTGGTCTTGCATTGAATTTCAAATTAACGTCGCTTTCTGTGGCTGTGACGTAATTTTAAGACTGTGACATCAGTAGCTCTTCCACTGTGGGGTATAAAACACAGCTCCATCTTGTGCCTCCATAACATGCACTGTTGCACTTTTCAAACCCTCTAGCGACTTTTTTTCTTCAAAAAAACCCCCGACTAGAAACAAATCTACCAACTTTTTATGTGTTATTGGCGAATTTATGTGAAAGCAACCAATTGTTCTGCCGTTAGTGTCTTGAGGAAGCCGGGAAGGGGCTGGTGTGAGACAGTGGTGAAGTTAGTTTTAGGTTGGACAGTGAGTATTCACACTCTGTGGCTTCAACAGCCAGCCAGCGGTCAGAGAGCGGCAGCCCCAGATCAGCCTCTCTGTATCGGCTCAAACAAGAGGCAGACGCCGCTGAAGCTGCAGAGTGCGAATGTCCACTGTCCAACCTAGAACTAATTTCACGACGGTTACTGTGAACTTCCCTCTCTGCCTTCCCGCTCTGCGCTCAGTCACCAGTTTGAGCCAGCAGCTCAAATAGACAAGGCTCTGGCCCGCTGGCCTCCCTCAACCTCAGGGGACGATGGGGGTGAAAAATCCCCCACCTCAAAAGACCGAACCATGGCGTAACTACCAGCATAACTCTCCTCATTCTACATGATTCAATATGGCAAATCAAGCTTGAGGCTAATCCCCCCCCATCCTGAATACAGCCCCTTCCCCTCCCGTTCCCACGTATCCCGCCCTCTTTGATGGAGGTGCTGTGGGGTACCCTAAAACAAACTGCGTACAACAAAACCACTAAAACATCTCACAACTGAAAGTAAGTAGTACACTGCAAAAAAGGGAACTAAAAGTAAGTAACATTTTTCTTTGATTTAAGCTGGTAAATAAGACTACTTTCCAGTGGAATAAGATTTTTGCACTCCATCCTCTTATTTCAAGTGCAGGATAGCTAATAATCTTATTTTACGGGTAAAAATACTCATTCCATTGGCAAATAGTCTTATTTAGACTATTACACTCATTTCGAGAAAACTTTACTTACTTCGAGTTCCCTTTTTGCAGTGTAGGGAGAACCTTCTTCTGACTGATATCAGATATTTTTTGATAGCTACAAGATGCATCTCGCTGTAGTGTTTTCAGCTAAAGAGGTTGAGACCTGGCACCTTAAATAAAATATTTTTATTAAATGATTAAATCGGTGGTTCTCAAATATTTTCTGTTGCTCCCCTCTTTTAAGAATGAAAACATTTCAGGACCCCACCCCAACAAAATGGGTCAGAAACAAAACTTTTATTGTTTTGTCCTAATGCATTGAAACCGTCACTCTGAAGATTACCCAGAATCCCTTTTACATTTTATAACCATTAAATACATTCAATAACAACTATTTCTAACAATTAGAACTTTTCAACATTGCCATGTTTTTTAACTATATGATATTAACAGCAGTCTAAAAGATTGTTAGCCTGACACATCCCAGCAGTCAAAACAAATGGTGAAACTAAACACAGCACCTTCTCTGTCTGGATAGATGGCGCATGCTAGTTTTTAGGTAGGCATGAACCTTATCAATAAAATACACAGAAAATAGACGAGCTATAATCCATCAGAATACTTAGATTTCGACACATTGCTCAAAATGGTGAGTTGATTTTGAACATTGTAAATAGCTTGGAAAGATGTTGCTTTTGCAAATCATTCTGTGCTCTCTGAGCTCCTGAGATTGTGGTAAGGCCTATTGCGTCACTTCCTGTTTTCTGTTGCTGCAGCGTGGATTGTGGTTTGGTGTTCCAGACTCATTCAACTTTATCTTAAATTTCTTTGCTGTGACATCTCTCTGTTTCCAACACATAAGCACATTTAAATCACATTCTCTGTTGCTGTACTACACATTTGGGAACTCCTCATGTGTCACACAGTTTACTTATTCTCGGTGTGGTAAGAGGTTACTAACCTAGCCTAGATTTAGCATTACTATGGCTTCCTCCCCTAGTCTTCTGTTAGCTTCCCCGTCTCTGTCTAAGTCTCCCCCTTTCTCTCCTCTCTGTGTCTGATGTTTAGTTATTCCTCTGCCTCCTTTAGTGATAATGGTACATGTAATAAATAAAACGTTTTTGTAGTTTTGAAGGCGAGGGTGTCAGTATTGGAGGCCTGATTTCAGACCAAACAGTCTGAAAAAAAGGAAAAAGGCAAGGCTATTCTTGGGCCCCCCTGTCATTCCTTCTTACCACCCCCGCATCCCGGGTTTAAAAAATGGCATTAGACATAAAAATTGGAATGTCTTCTAATAAAAAACATAGTATTTAATGAAGTGTCCTAATTTGTTTCACATAACTGTATGCCTCACCCATCCCTGTCTCTGCACTTTATCCCTGTTTTTCTGTCAACATATTCTGAAATCTATTGCTGGTTGTTAAGTAGAGTAACTGAATACCTTAATTCGGATTTCAAGAATTTTCCCCAAATAACTCCGCCGCAATTTTGTCACATGGTTAAGATTAATGTATAGGTCCATATTGATATGAGCAAAGAATATGACCTAAATAAATACCAATCGAGTGGCACTGCCTATCTGATCCCACACCTGGCTGAGTTTGACCCTCTTTAACTCTTTCAGCTGAACTCGTCTTTAGGCAGAGTAGTGGCTTTTAGCGAGGGGCTCCCTCTCGCTCTGATGTCGGTCCATCATTAATGCATGCTGTCAACTCCGTGACAACAACCGGAGGCTCCTAGAGAGATACGATCTAATCTCCCATTAAACAACTAGGCAACTTGTACAAAATCTTATCAGTGCCAAAACGTGTGTCATGACAGCCTGAGCTACAGTATCAGAGTGTGTTGGGTCTAAATGAAAGATGGCAACACTTATCCAGTCGCCTGGTATTAGACTGCAGCTAGATATTTAATAAGCCCAGAGCAGCAGAATGATGCTACACTTGTTAAGCTTTTGTGGGACATCCAGTTACTGCTACTGCCTCTGTTGACCTAATTCAATTTTCTTTTCAATTACCTGTAGTATATTACAATCACAGCCATTGTTATTGTGGTATAAATCACCCAGGCAGACCCTGTGGCTATGGCAGACAGGCACCCTGCTGGGTGATGTAGAGCTGTGTCTTGTCTGGGCCCTGTCTCCCTTAAATATATTTTAGATTAAAAGAATAGAACACAAACACTCATGGCCCACATATTAGCAGCCAAAATGTGCTGCCGGGACTCTTTATAGGTATAATTAGTGACTCAGACAGTACAGAACCAAGCTGGAGAGCAGGGAGAAAAACTTTCGGAATCAAGGGCTTTTTATTTAAGGGCTGCGTAAACAAAGATATTTTGCTGAAAACTGATGCTGAGTTCCACTTACCTAACCTTTCTTTACACCAGGACAGTCATTGACAGATTCATTGAGTTGATGGTTGGTCAACGAGTTCGGGGGCAATTGACTGGTTTGTGTTCTTCTGTCATTTTGATGTCCAACAAAAACTGGAACATCGATTTTTTTTTTCGAGAGGTAAGAATCATAAGCAACCAGGTCTGAAAAACACCCTTTAATCAATAGGGGTGATTTATCCAGGGCGCTTAATGTGTGAGAAGAATTAGCCCAGCTAGAATATGGTGTGAGCACCGACCAAAACTAATACAGTGAGTGGATGCTAAATGAAATGTCATGCAGGAGAACAGGCTTTTGAAAGGTCATGTGCATCAGTGGGGAAGGTGTTTTTGGGCTGTATTGACAGGTCAACGTAAGGTTAACAAGCTGAGCTGAGGTGTCTTTTGAGAAGTGCAACCAGGGTCTTGACCACATATCTAGTCACAGTTTTGAAGTTCATTCATGCACGGTGTAAGTGTGGCTGCTGGCTGATCCTCTACTTAAGTCCTAAAAAAGAAAAGATTAAAACAACAGCTAAGGAAAGTGTAGTTGATTTTCAAATATTATTTATCCCCCATATACATTCACAGGCCATTTTATTCTATACAACTGGTAACTTAGTCGTTACCTTTTTGTCCTCAGAAGTGCCATGATTTTTTTCTACTATAGCAACCCAGTCTCATTGAAAAATATGAAATAGCCATGCTGGCCCATGAGGGAAACATAGTATTGTCACAATTTGGCTCCCCAATACAGTTCAGTCTGACAGTTTATTTGGCCTATTCATTTATGTTGGCTTGTAACCTGGTCACATGACTATGAAAGTTCTCCCTGTGAAAAAAAAGAAAATGGCTGACATTCCACCAACTTTATGTGGAAAAGTAAACATCAAATTGCACATAACCGCAGATGCTTTATTTAATTAACATTTCTATTAAGAAGTATGCATAATATTTTCATCATCTTCATTTAGGGAATGTAGGCAATCTTTAATTTATTAGTTTCGCCAAAGCCTTCAGGGTCTCTTAAAAAAAAATAAAATAGAAAAAATCTAAATCTCACAATCCCACCATTGATTAAACTGGTGCTACGGACACTGCTGTCTCCATAGTAGGACTGCGTTCCATTTAGTCTATGATGATTATCTGTATTTTCAGTGGCAAATGCAACATTTTAAGAAAGGGCCTTGAATTCTGTACATTTTAGACAATGTTTTGTTTTGTGTTTTTTTTAACCCCAATCCCAATGATTTTGAGTTTTTGGTTTTGTTTTGACTTTTGTGGACTGATCACTCAATTCTCCACTCCTCCCAGCCACCAGTCACCGTAATTCTTTTCTTTTTTTTTTCCTTTTTCCTTTCTCCCTCCTTTTTTTTTGGGGGGGGGGGGGTTGATGAAATCTATTCAGCTACTATGTTAGTTCTCAAATGACATCACATTATTCCAGAGACAGACGGTTTTGCGGCTGGTCGGACAGGAAGAGTGCAAATTACATTAGCAACAACCGCAATACTAGTGATTTTGGAAGATGAGGACGTCCTAGGAGGTTCATTTCAACCTGCTTCAATGGAGAAACCCAGCATAGAACAGCTGAAACATTGGTTGAAATGTAGAGGGCTCAAAATGAACGGAAAGAAAGCAGTATTAGTAGAAAGGTAGGAGATGCTGTCAGGAATCTAGGTGTCATTGATGAAAGTGGTTTTAAATCAGAAAAATAGATAAATGCAGTTTTGAAATCCTGTTTTCTCCAGCTAAGACTAATTGCCAAGGTGAAGTCATATCTCCCAAGCAAAGACCTTGAAAAAGTGATTCATGCTTTTATTGCTTCTCATTTAGATTACTATAACGCTGTATGATTACTGGAACACTTTGCATGTTGGGGTAGATAAATAATCGCTGCATCGCTTAAAAACCTTCCAGAATGCAGCAGCTCATATTTTAACAGGTAATAAAGTATATGAACAGATATCTCCAGTTCTGGCTTCCTTCTATTGGCTTCCTGTTTATTTTTGATCGATAAGGATAAGATTTTATTGCTGGAGTTTGAAGTCATACCTTCATTCACACTCCAATAAGAGCCATTCGATCAACCAACCAGTTTTCTTTTAGAGGTTTCTTGAGCCAAACTAAAATTCAGAGGTGATCAGGCCTTCGCAATTTGTGCCCATAAACTTTAGAACAGTTTAACCTTTTACCATGGCTAAGACTGGTGAGACTTTCAATCTTTACTCAAGACACCTTCCTTATTCTTTGGCATTTAATTGTTGCAAAGATTGAAGTTATTTTAAACTGATCTTTATATATTTTCATGCTTTCTTGCTCTTATTGTTGTTTATTCCTTTGACTTAACTAATTTCATCAACATTTTTTGTTTTCATTGCTATATAAATAATTTGACATTGACATTGTCTCAATTAGGTATGAGTCTGAACAAAATATAATTTGTCAATTCCTAAATTGATATCAGTTTAAAGGGAAGTTTTGAATTTTTGCATGAAAACCTGTTAATACATTTTAATGTTTAAAACAGCAAAATAGCTAACAAGTTGTAAATCCTTCCAATAATTTCACATTTAGAATAAAAAACTGGACCCCAGTCTGTCTTGACCCCAGTCGGTCGAGGTAGATGACCGTTCATACTGAGCCCGGTTCTGCTGGAGGTTTTTCCTTCCCGTTAATGGGGAGTTTTTCTTTCCGCTGTCGCTTCATGCTTGCTCAGTATGAGGGATTGCTGCAAAGCTATGGACAATGCAGACGACTCTCCCTGTAGCTCTACGCTTCTCCACGAGTGAATGCTGCTTGTCGGGACTTTGATGCAATCAACTGGGTTCCTTTATATAGGAAATTTTTGACCAATCTGTATAATATGACCCAATCTGTATAATATGATTGAATTTGACTTTGTAAAGTGCCTTGAGATGACATGTTTCATGAATTGGCGCTATATAAATAAAATTGAATTGAATTGAACGAGACTCAAAATTAAGAAGAAAAGTTACAAACTTAAAGGTATTACACATACACAGAAATAAAATATAAAATTATCACTTTTTTCACCACTAAGTAAGGATCAGTGTCAAAATGTAAAAGCATGTATTTAATCATAGTCAAATTTCTTTATTGTGGACACAGTCATGGCCGAATAAAGATGATTCTTACTCTGATTTATTATGTGAAACTGTGACAGCTGCAAAACTAAATTCTATTATTTGTGTGTGCTACAGCTGCAAGTCACTGCTTTAAAAGTGATTTTTTTTTGTGTGTACTTAATTTGTTCAGTACCCTGTTTGGAACAACACTTTATTATCAATCTATCATGTATGATATCAGCCGAGTCTGTAGCTTTCTTATCATTGTATTGCATGCTCAAAACTGTTCTCCTTTGACATCAAAATCTTTCAACAAATAGTCTTTAGCCATTTCAAGTAATTTGCAATATTTTTTGCCCTGGCTGCTGCTCTGTTTACAGGTTGTCAGAAACAATGGAGCTTAATTAAAAAGAATACCGTTATCAACCTCGTTAGGACTGGGACTTGAGGCAAGTCAGCTTAGGCATCTAATTTAATTAACTGACTTTTAAAAAGATGCTTAGAATCGGTGAAAACTAAATCGCTGATGATTTGTTTGGCTTCTTTTCATTGCTTTAATAAGTGCAATACATGAGTGAAGTTGCACATATTTACTTCAAAAACAAGAAAACAAGAAATCCAACATGTGTATGTGGATTTTGTCCAAGCTTGGATAGGCTAATAGTGGCACATGCAGCAGAGCCACTACCAAATGTGTTGAGGGTGTTTTCATGCCTGAGGTGTTTAGTTCATTTAAAACAAATTTGGGTACTGATGTTTACGTGTATGTCCCTTTCAAATAAATAAACTGAGATTGAAATACCAAGAAGTTATGGTCTAACAATGGCCTCCTTGTATGGATCCACTTAGATACCCCCAGTACATATTAATGCTGCATTGCCGAACCCTGTGCAAAAAAAATAAATAAATACATAATGTTCCAATCATTTATGTTATATTGTACCGAAACATTCACAATTTCTTCTCTTTTACTCCACCTTTTCCTCATTTACTGTCCAGAATTGTAGATTTTGTATGTTCAAATCCTGTCTCAGAGTTTAATGAGTAAACTTGAGATTCCTGCTACACAGATGTTCTGTTCTGGTGAGTCTGATTGGAAGAAAAGCCCCAGAAAGCTGCAAACATGTTAACTGCCTGGAGATCACCCAATACAGCCTCGTGGCTATCTTTAAAAACGAAAACAGAATTCAAACACCACCTGAAACGAAGCATTTTATTACTTTAGAGCTTTCAAAATAAATGGATAAATTCAGCAGAGAGACACATGGACATCTGGCTGTTCTGTTTCTGCTTGCAAGCCAAGACCTTGCTTCATTTATTTTAGCCAACTGCCTTCAGGTTAGAGGACGTGTTTTAAGTGCAGACCCCTGCAGACAAGAAAACTATGTCTTGATTTACATACAAAGCCCTGGGAAAACACGTGAACCAAAACATGCATAAAGTAGTTGTGCCTTGCAAAAAAAAATAAAAAAAATAAAACACACATTGCAAACGAATTACAAATGAAATCAAGTCAATGCCGTGAAGATTAAGTTATTTTACACTTGGGATTCTTGCTAAACTGTTGCATAGGGAGAACAACAGCAATCTCTCTGACAGCTCAAAACAAAACAAATATCTGTTGACAGTAATGCCCAATACATCAGAAAGCAGTAGTATCTTTTTTGTAAAACAATCTAAACAAAAAGACCCTCTAAATATTTAAGGAAAACCCAAGAAATTTTGATAATTTAATCATGGAGTTATTGTTGATCAAAACCTTCCACATATATATTGTTAGAATTTTGGGAAGAACACAGCGGAGGAGAGATCGCTGAAGTGACTTAAGTTAGCTGATTATTATAGTATAAGTATTAAAATATAAGAGCATTCCAGCACATGCTGGGCTGAGCACGGCTTTGCACCGGCGCTGCAGCTGAGCGCGCGCACACACACACACACACACACACACACAGCGGAGGAGAGATCGCTGAAGTGACTGTGTTGAAATAAGCAATGTTTTTTCCTCTTTTACCAGTTGTGTTGGAACATCCGATGGCCATGCACGTGGGCATTGTTGCTTCAGCAATAGCTCTTGGGAATGTCAGCGGTGAAGTCCTCTGGAAATCCGAAATAATTATTGATGATCGCAGCTGTGTAGAACGGCTCCTATTGACTTTGCATGGAAAGCGGAGAGAAATGCTGTCGCCGCTTCCGCTCTTCCACGTCGCAGGATGTGATGTCAAACGCCCCTTACTGCCCATATTTGGGCAGTCATGTCAGCCCCCATACACAGTGATTCAGACGACAATTTATGTTTTTATTTTCTTATTGATTAAAGATAAGTTCATTAAATAACCACAAATGTATTAGTTTTAGTTATAGCTAATGATACCCTGATTTTTCCTTGTTGACCGGACTTCCCCTTTAACATAAAAAAGACAGTATCTTCTTTAAATTTAGGTCTTGACACATACCTTATTTACTGCACAGCTGGGCCATGAAGCATGTGTCACTGATGTAAATGTATGCATAATATCACAAGAAGGTATTTTAAAATGGAAAACTAAATCATATAAAATTGAATGAAGGATTTCGGTGACTCAGAGTCTAGAGTTGAAGGAATCCATTTTAGATCTGTGGCACCTAAACTGTATACCCCCTAAAAAGGGGGTTGGCAGTTTTCAACCGCAAGGTGTTAATGCAGTTCTTGTTCCAAGAAGAAAAAAAAAAACATCAATATATTCACGGTAAAAAAAAAAAAGCACATTTTTCCCATTTTGTTCAACCTTACGTGAACAACACAGGACATCCTCTCATTGTACAGTGATCTGTATTTGCCCTCTTAGAGTTCACAGCACAAATACATATTCCATATCAAACTGATTTTAAAATTAAAACCCAGTCAATCTCAGGAACCTAAAATCAAAATCAATGTCAAGTACTGTTCTTTCCTTAAGAGAAAAAGCTACCCAAAACATTTTAACCCCATCTGAAGGTAAGATTAGCCCCACATTTAACTGAAGTTAAACAAGATTAGCCAATTTTATTTTGGTTCAGTTTCATTTGACACACCTAATTAGATCTGGTTGAAGTGAATGGGGCCAGACAGACCAGTTTGCGTTTTTCTGCAGCTGTACTGTGTAGCTCCAACCAAGGTAGACCCCTGCTCTATCTTGGTCAGAGCTACGCAGCAATTTCACAGGAGATCCATGTGTCAGACAGAGAGACATTCTGGCAAAGTAAAACGTGTCTGAGCTAGGTAGAGCAGCAACTGCAGCTTTACGTTTACGGCCCAGCCCACAGAATCTGGAGAGTTGATAGTTCAGTTGACACAGAAATTAGCTTTTATAAGGTTTATTGAATGAATTGGTGTAGCTGGAGCAGGAACTGAGAGGAACGGACTCAGGAACCACTGTGGGGGAGAGAACATGGTTAGTGGCTGAGAACAATTCAGTGAGATGTGAGAACACTGAATAAAAGCCAATAACCTTTTCACATGCTGGGAGGGTACTCTGGCTCTGATGATTGCTCTGGCTCTCTGTCTGTGAGATCCGTATCACTGACTGAATGAATTGTATTGAAGTTTCTCAAGTAAAAACCTAGGTAAAAACCACTGATGATGAAGACAACTCAAATGCTGGTCTCACATTATAACAAAATAACCTTTTAAAAGATTTACATCGTATAACACAGGGTTTCAGAAAAACAACACCATACCAGCAACCAAACATATTAGTGGTTGTATGATAATCTGGGGCTGCTTTACTACACCAAGAACTGGAAAACTTTCTGTAATTGATGGAACCATAAATTCATCTCTACCACAAAATCCTAAAGAAAAACTTTAGTTTGTGACTTTCAATTCAAGCAGTCTTGGGTAATGCATTAGGTCAGGAATCTAAAACATGCAAAATAGTCCGATTCTTAATATCTCACGTACATAGAACCAAGGTTTTGGAGTTAACTAGTCAAAGTCCAGACTTAACTCCAACTGGGATGATGTTGCATGACCTTAAACAGGCTGTTTTGTCGTCCACTTAGATAAAAGGGACCTAAAAGCATGCTCGGTCAATGGCACAATTTTTGGTTTTAATAGATACCAACGGCACAAGATGACAAAGTACAGTTAGATGGAGATGAAACTTCATAGCAGTAGACAAGGGCTCAAGAGCTGGTGGAACTGGATTATTCACTGAAATAGAAGATCTGGCAATGAGCGGATGTAGAGCCTGGGTTTTTCTGGAAGGTGGTGATTGGAAAGAGCTGTGCCTTGGCCCAGCTAACATATGCTGATTCTGTAGACAAGTACTCTGCCTGGCCTCCTCCTAACATACTTTTGTTTAAAAACCCTCTAACCTGGACGATGTAAAACAATTCTTCGAAAACAGTGAGCCTAAATTGCTCCAAAGTCATGCAAAGGCCTCAGTTGCTCTTTATTCCACCAAAAGTCCAGGGATTTGAATCGCTGGTATAGTTTTTACCTGAGTAAAATGAATCCAGGGTAATTTTTATGCTTCTATACTGTTTCCAACATGATGAAAGGCCTTGGAAAAATGTATTAAATCAGCTAATGATGTATGAGGAAGTTTTGAAGAAAACTGTACTATACCTTGAATCCAGTGGGTGGTGGTAATAAAAAAGACAAAGACGTCACTAGTTGTTACTGTCATTTCCGTCAGCATGACTGCTGTTGCCTAGCAACCATGAGAACGTTAAGGATAGAGCTGTGAAGCCATAAAAATGCAACCTGAACCTTTGGTCCATTTCGGCTTCTGCTGGAGTTTCTTGAGGAATTACTCATATGTTAAACATGAATAAATTGTTCATTTCTAAATTTACTCTCCTGGTTATTAAATACATTAAAGTCAAATAAAACAATTCTTTAGTGGTGGCACAGGGGGAGAACATGTAACCCATGTTTGGAGGCCTCAATCCTTGATGCAGCTGTCCCAGGTTTGAATCCGGGCTTGTGGACCTTTCCCACATTTCTTATTGAATGATTAGAACACGGTCCAGATGAGAGCAGGAATGAACATCTTTATATCTACATAGGAAGCTACAACCAAGACATGTCATTTAAATCCCATATTAAACAGGTTTCCAGAGTTTCCTTTTTTCACCTCAGGAATATTGCCAAAATTAGAAACATTCTGTCCAGGGGTGATGCTGAAAAACTAGTCCATGCATTTGTTACTTCAAGGCTGGACTATTGTAATTATTTACTATCAGGAAGTCCACAAAATGCAGTTCAAAGACTTCAGCTGATCCAAAATGCTGCAGCAAGAGGTCTGATGAAAATCAACAAGAGCGATCATATTTCTCCAACGTTAGCTTCTCTTCATTGGCTTCCTGTTAAATCAAGAATAGAATTTAAAATTCTCCTTCTAACGTATAAAGCCCTTAATAATCAAGCTCCATCATATATCAGAGCTCTGATCACCCCGTATGTTCCTAACAGAGCACTTCGCTCTCAGACTGCAGGTCTACTGGTGGTTCCTAGAGTCTCTAAAAGTAGAATGGGAGGCAGATCCTTTAGCTATCAGGCTCCTCTCCTGTGGAACCAACTTCCAGTTTTGGTCCGTGAGGCAGACACCCTGTCTACTTTTAAGACTAATCTTAAAACTTTCTTTTTGACAAAGCTTATAGTTAGAGTGGCTCATGTTACCCTGAGCTACCTCTATAGTTATGCTGCTATAGGCTTAGGCTACTGGAGGACATCAGGACATATTTTTCTCACTCTACTGATTTCTACTGTTCTCCAGTCTACTGTTCTCCAGATTTGCATTGCATTACATTGAAATGACTGTTGTCATTTCAGCTTTTAACTTTGTGTTCTCTCTCTTTTTTCTTCATAGTAGGTACACCTGGTCTGACGTTCTGTTAACTGTGACATCATCCAGGGAAGACAGATCACCACTTTTACCATCTAATATAGAACAGATTACTGGATCAATGTTTGCTTCTGTGCTTTTTTGTCTGTCTTGTTGTGTCTCTGCTCTGTCTTCTGTAACCCCCAGTCGGTCGAGGCAGATGACCGTTCATACTGAGCCCGGTTCTGCTGGAGGTTTTTCCTTCCCGCTAATGGGTGTTTTTTCTTTCCAATGTCGCTTCATGCTTGCTCAGTTTGAGAGATTGCTGCAAAGCCATGGACAACGCAGACGACTCTACGCTTCTCCAGGAGTGAATGCTGCTTGTCGGGACTTTGAAGCAATCAACTGGTTCCCTTATATAGGAAATTTTTGACCAATCTGTATAATATGATTGATTTTGACTTTGTAAAGTGCCTCGAGATGACATGTTTCATGAATTGGCGCTATATAAATAAAATTGAATTTAATTAATCAGTTAAATTTACATACAGAGGGGTGTGTGGGAAAAGGTTAGGCAGCAACAAGTGAGAGTGTGCAGATGAGGAACAGCTGATACCAATAAAGACAAAGAAGCTGAGAGGAGCATAAGTAACATGGATTGAAAGGGAAAAACAGAAATAATAAAACATTTACAAAGAAAAAAAAAAGGAATGAACTAAGAACCTATTCCACAAATGTAAGAACTAAAATGGAAACAACTAGGGAACATAAAAAATAGAGATGTCTTGTTCTTGCCTGGCTGACTGAGAAGAGCCTCTCACTCTACAATCAAGATGATCTGCTGCACCTGTGATCCTCCTCCGATCACCAGCATAATCAGCATCATTCCATTCACCTGTTCCCCTGCTTTTATATACAGGGATTCCACTGTCAACCAGTCCCTGATTATTGTAAGCCTTCAAAGTGAGTCCAGCGTTCCTTGCCTGCCTTGCCTAGTTCATGACCAAATTCCTGTTCTCTGGATTTCCTTGCCTCGCCCCTAAGATCTCATTGACCTGGACTGTTTTCTGGACCACGTTTATCAACGTGGTCCCATCAAGCCCATCAGATACATCAGCCTGTATCTCCTGTTTTTTCACCAGGTTACTTCTCACTGTTGCTGAGGTTTCTCTGGAAGCTTTTTAATGCATCATATCAGGTTTGAATATTGGGTAATCTGTCGCTCTGGGGATAACAAACGGGGCAAAAACAGAAAGAAACTCAAAACTAACACCTAAGTATTGTGACAGAATTCACTTTATTCCAAGTGACAAGTATATAAACCTGTATTGGTAGCAGCAGGATTTGGTTGGGAGGGACCATAAACTGCTTTGACAGAGAACCAATACAATGAACCAATCAGGGAAGCTTTAAATGTTAATTAACCCTTCAAGGTCTATGGGGTCATTCACAACCTAACAGAGTATGTTGTACATTTTTGATCCATAAAAGCTATCAACTTACTTTTTTTGCATCCGGAATGTGAGATCTTAGCCTCTCCCCTGATAATATCGGCATAGTTGTTTGCTCTCCCTAACCTGTGTAACGTGCGGGTGAAAATCTGTGTCCAATGCTAGCATGCTTCTTGGTGATGCAACGCATGGTTCTCCAATCAGAGCGCAGAATCCGCATTCCAAAGAGTATTACACCACAAGATATTAGCCTGCTTCGACTGGACACGCCAGCAGGAATTTGTATGATACCATAAAAGATCAACTCAGCAACACAGACCTTTATAAAGGTTCATTGTGTGTAATTGTGCAGATTGTGATACATTTACTGGATAGATTTATTTGACGTCACGAAAGTATTCACTGAACCTGAAATTATATCACAGCCTCTGGGGTGAACTAATACAGAAGCATCCATAAGCAAAAGAAGACGCACCTGTCCTAGATCCAGGATCAGTTTTGCCAGATTTTCTGAGACAAGCAAGCAACCAGCGCTTTAGAAATAAGCCCATAACAAGCAGCAATGTGCATGGGGGAAGCTCAGACGTAGTAAACATAGATGCTTCACTCCACAATGTTTACACTATGTATAAGTAAATACACGTTCTCATACCGAAATACTTTTTTATACATGGCGTATTAATTATTAATTATTATTCATTGTTTATTGTTTTTTTTCAGTCTCTCTCACACACATCTAATCATCTAATCCTGAGCTTTCTTTACACACCAACAACAATAATTTCTTCATATTTTTTGAAAGCTGTCTACATCTACATGCATACACAGTTCTTTTTTTTTTTTTAAAGCCTGGAAAAGGGTTTATAATTTTCAGGTTATCCGTGTCTTACACATTGTTTGCAACAAGGGCAGGAGCTTAAAATCCTTGAAAGATAACCATTTTGCACAGCTTCTTGCATGTGCTGACACTGTAACTCCAGGGTACTTCATTTGGCAATGTGATTCAGCCTTAGTTTTGTCAAATACAGAGAGAAATTACAAAGCATAAAAGTATGGTTTATTGCTTAGGTTTTGCATATCAGCACGTAAAAACTCATCCTCAGAATCTCAGCCCAAAATGGAGATCTGTACTGCGTGTTCTACTTTCAGCAGTTATTTCCGGTTATTGCAACCGTAAACTGCAGATAATATGGGCAAAATTGCTTCCTCTGCCTTTACTCCCGTCGGCTCCTATGTCATCCTAGAGTAGAAAAGACCCAGCTAATATGGCGGCGACAGAGGATGCGCTCCAGCACGTAATGAGGCGTCTAGTATATTTTTTCTATGGGTAGAACTGGGTGAACGTGGAGAGGCGGAGGGATATTTCAGCCAGTATTGTGTCTGTAGCGCGGCAGTGGAAGCGGGTCTCTAATGTGTTTATCGTTGCTTATTAAAGAGCCCAAATAAGCGACTTCACTTTCAGAAACAAGCCCAAAAAAAAACGCAACCCGCTACTCACGGAATTTACAAGCGACTTTAGAACAAAAGAAGCCCAAAGTCGCGTATAATAACCGGATTTGACAACGCTGGTCTGGATCCAGTTGAAGAGTAAGAAACCTAATTGTTATATACAATAAATACCAAAGTAAATTATATAAATTCACAGTAAATCTGCATAAAACAGTGATGCATTATGCTCTTGTGTTTCAATTTTAGCTATTAGAGAGAGTTAGGTTTCCCTCTGACAGTTTATCCAAGCAGACCATGTAAAACTCAAATTTCTAGTAGTAGTTTTTCTTTGGATAAACCTATTTTTTTTTTACATTTTACTGGGAGTTTCTTTGTTGCTTTCTTTTTCACACATTTGGCCTAAAAAATAAATGGTGCCTACAATATTATTATATGTCAATTAGTTTTACTTCAGTTAGTTTGACTGGCCTGTGTAAAATATTGTATGTACATGTGAATTTGCTATATGTGAAGTACCGCAAGTTGCACAAGATACCACCCCCTCATTTGTAATAGTGATGTGCCATAGGTATGCCCAAAGCAGCAGTCTGACATGGCAACTTGTTTTGCCCACCTCTGCTGCCTGCACTTCCCCAGCCTGATTGAACACACCTGCTCCCAATAATCTCCTGTGTATTTAAGCAGTCTGTGCCCTTCCTTCCTTGCCAGTTCGTCTTAGCTTCTCCCAGCAAGCATTCCAGCCCTTTTTTTTCCCCCTGAGCTTCTAGTCTCTAGTGATTTTCGAACCTTTTGGGCTTCGACTCTGCCTCTGCCCAGTGTTTTTGGATACCTCTGCCCTTGTGACTGATTCTCTGTGTCCTTTGGACCCTCATTAAACAACTGAATCTTGGAAACTGAGTTGTCTGAGTCCTGCCTGCCCAGCTTCTTGTCACAAGCAGGGGAACATTTCCCAGTGCCCTGTACTCCATGGGATGATCCCAGCGCGTGCATCCTACGGGAGGAAGTGTGTGCTCTGTTTGGCCAAACACAAGAAGCGATAGTCCAGGAAAAGCATTTTTGTGACGTCCCCCTGTGCCTGATGGCTGAAATGTTGCTTAACAATGAGTGTATTTTTTTTTTCTTTTTGAGAATAAACATATTTGCAAAAATGCTACAAATGAAGACTTTGCATGTTGTTCAAGTAGACCATGTTGATCATATTTTATCTTTTTTTCTTCTTGTTCACTGGTGCTTGATGTGTGTTTATCAATAAAACCTTGTAAGGATTAATTCTGCCTAAAATTTTGCTTTGTATTTCTAATTCTATATCTTTTATTACATTTTTATTAGTACTCCACAGTTTTTATGTTATGGAAATTCAGCTTATCGATGGAAAAATGACTTATACCACTTGACTGAAACTTTTAAGATGGCGTTATAACACCACAAACAAATAAAAGAAAGTCCAGGCAGAAATTTGCTCCAAAAAGGCCTTAGACCTTCATGTGTTAACAGCTAAACAAAGCCATGAAACTTTATTGATTAACAAAAATGAGTCTACTGAAAGACTCCCCAAAATAAAATTAAATGATAAAAACCCCTTTTTTGTAGCCGTTTAACGCTGCCAAGGACCATTATGGTGCTGGAGTCCATTCGAACAATCAAAGAATGAGAGTCCAGAAACATCTTGTACAGATAACAAGTCCATCACAGGCCCAAAAAAAACACAAGCTATGTTTTCACAGGAGATGGCCTTCAAGTCTGAATCCTTTTGGAGACACAGCATACTAAAATTGGCAAAACTCCCTCTAATAACTCGGCAATCTGACTCAGCCTCTAATATCCCCAAGGCAGACAGAGGAAAAAGTGCAGTGGTTGTTGCCACCCTGACAATTACACCTATTGCAGGGAGAATAATAGCAGGCTTAAAGAGGACTAGACTTTCAACAGATTGAAGGCCTGATTATTGGTGTTGCTTCTGGAGTTATAACAAGAAAGTCAGACTGCAGTCAGCTAAGGCCAAATTAAATAGAAAACAAAGAGGCCCAATCCAATCAACACAATTGGCTTGCTCAACATTAAATTGGGTTTACCCTTCCAGTTGTTTTTCAGCCCTTCAGCTTGATAATGTTTACATTGCTGTTAAAATGGAAAGGTAAGAAATTATATATATAATGAATTATTGAAATAATGGATTGCATGTGTTTTGTTGAACTGCAGTCTCAGTGCTCTCTAACAGATCCAAATTACGGTTTGACAGTTTTGAGCCAAAACAAGCAAAGAGGAATCTGCAAAAGTTTGGGGCACTGAGACAGATTTTCCTGATCAGATAACTTTAACTGAAGTCTTAGACTTTAATTAGCTTGTTGGGGCTGTGGCTTTTACACGGTTCTCATTAGGAAAGGGCAGGTTATGCAAATTCCACTGCTTTGTGAACACTGTGACTCCTTTGTTCCAGCAATCTGCATCCAGGAGCAGATTAGCAGCTGTTTAGCATTTTAAGAATTGCAATGACCAATACCCACAGAGCAAGAGAAAGCTAATAGAAAAAAGTGTCCAGAGAGCGGTTTTTCTGAGTTTGTAATTAATTCCAAAAGAACTTCTCACTGTATGATAGAAAGGGAAATCATGTCTCATTTTTCTCCCTTTTTGACTGCATAAGACCTTCAGAAATATTCTGAATCACTCCTTTTTTGCAGCAGCTCCTACAGCAGTATGACCTTCTTGGAAAAATCATCTGAAAAAATTATTGAATATAAAAAGAACGCTTTGACCACAGTTATAAGCGGTAATGTTAGGGGTAGGAAAGTTGCATTTTTAAAAAAAGAGAATGCTTGCAAGGTTGTGGATGAATCTGGTTTTCAGCATGTGCTGCAGAGAGTGGCAATGTGAGCATTCAGGGTGGATCAAGAATGAACAAATTACATAAAAAAACGGTAAGTTCCAGATGCAACATCCCTCCATCTATTAAAGAACCCGAACATGGAAAGAATCCTTAAAATAATCTGCAACGGGAAAGTACAGTTTTAAGATGTGAAAGACAAAAACTGAACATTAACATACTTTAAAAGAGCAGAGCCAAAAAGGAGCTGATGAATCTTCTGGAATTTAAGGTTTTTGCGTGAAGACAAAAATATATTTTTTATTTCCAATACAGGATTTTACCAGCATAAATAATAATAACAAAAACATACCTAAATAAAATTCTTGGCAGCACTGTCTGAAGATGCAATTGTTTAATAGGATGCATATTTGGGTGATATAAGGGTGAATTTTACAACAAAGTTGCAGCACAATTTGAAACACTGATCATGATACTTATCTTTACAGATACAGAGGGTGATATTCAAAGTTTGTCTGGCCAGCTTGGTTTCTGAAATTGCCATCTATCTCAATCCTACAGAAAATTTGTGGATTAAGTTTGATTATCAGGGCCGGTACAGAGGACCGAACAGTTTAAACAACTAAACAAATTCTGCTCAGAGAAGTGTTTAAACATCCAGCCAGATTTTTGCTAGGAGCTTAATAGTAGCTAGAAAAGATACAACCTGCTAAGAGACAGTTATCTAAATAAACTTGAGAGTGTACTTGTATATGTTAACCTGTATGTATATTTTTGTAACTGTGTGAATCTCAGAAAATCCACAGTAAATGCAAACTTGGGAACACAATTTAGTCTTTATAAAACATTTTAATTCTATGTTATGGAATCATTCCACTTTGGACAAAGAAAAGCCCAAATGTATCATTAAAGGGCTAAAAGGAAGGATTTTCATTAACCGAATTTGAACATCTAACTGGAACTACGCATTGTCCAGAAATTATTGTGTTTGACAGATCATCCTGAAATTATCTTTCAATGGTATTCAACTTCTTTGTTCATTTTTGCGTTAGGTCTATCAATATGAACAATGCTATAAAAACTGTCAGTTAACCCCACTGCATCATTTTGTGTATAAATCTATATTTATTTTATACTCAGTGATAGAAGAGACCCACTTGACATTAACAGAGATGGATGCAGTGAAACCAGACTGGATTCAACTGGGTTGAAAGACAAATGAGTAGCTGAATCATCCGTATGGTACTTCACGTCATTCTTGTCCGTAAAACTTGTGAGCTACGCTCCCATGGAGCAGCCACCGCAGCTTCAGTCCATCAGCGCTGAATGTTATGGATGCGTCCAGGCCGGTCTCCGTATGTGCAAGGAGAATTAAGTTTAAGAAAACGCCACATATGCAGTTTTACTGTATTAGTTTGTCCTTAGCAGAGCAGGGGACGACTGAGATGGCATTGCTGTGTCTGCTGACATATAAGTCTCCCAGCAGTGGAGGAAACCCTTTTGTCAACTCAGTACAGCTGCACAACCCGCCCTCCTTCCAGAACAAATAAGATTAGAGTTAAAAAGAAAAGTAGTGTTAAAAAGAAATGAATTATTAGTGTTGACATCTTTTTCTCCTGTCTGACTTATTGCACTACAAATTTGTATCAAGAAATCCTGAAGTAGTTGTGTACACTGTTGCCAGAGGGTGGATGCTGCTGGAGAGCTGTAAGCCCTGTAGCCATATTCTGCCTATCACCCTGTTAAGTGGTACTCTTATTCCAATAAGAATCTGGCGAGAAGCTTCATTGTATGAATGTCCTTAGTACAGGAAGCATGGTATGAAGAAAAACTGATGCAGATTTGCAAAAGAAAAAAAAATATTAACAAAACAGCATGCAGTTTTTCTTTGGAAAGGTGAGAATTAGTGATTTTCATATATGCAAACGTCATACTTTGCATGTTTTTACAGCTTCATCAACTGACTAAAGAGTAGCTTTTTGCTGATTCATATGTCACTTGTCTTTTTATACTTGCTGTTCAGTCGGTAACAACAATACCTTTAGGTTGACATTAATCCCTTTAGATGTACCTTGATAGTAGAGGGGTAGGGGTAGCTTGCTGGTGTGTTATCGATAAAGTAGAAGTGGCCTGGCTGTGTAAGCTCTCCTGGAGCCTGGTTTGGTATATCCACAGGCCATCAGTTGTGGGGGAGGGGCATGTTATTGGCAGAAGAGGGTTGCAGCCTTGTGGTTGGGTTGGGTTTATTTAGCTTTTTAGGGGATTTGGGGAGGAGTGCATTGTATTGCCTGTGGGATGGTAGCGGGGGTAAAAGGGGGTATGGAAGATTGATCAACCCGCTGGGTCTTGGCCAATGCTGTTTCTCAGCTGCTGTGGTTTTTGTCCACATGTGCGGCTTTGGAAGCTAGCTCACTGGCTTGGTGGTTCTCAAGATGCAACACATCATTCTCTGATCTAAATAAATTCATCAACAGATAGGACACCAAATTATTGTTACGTATCAGACTTGAAAGGGTTAAAACACCATTTCTAAGCCTTTCAGACTTTAGTAATCCACAGTAAGAGTCATTATACACAAATGGAGAACATGACATTGGTTGTTTTTTGCTTTCTCTTAACAGATTTGGTGACAACACAATAATTACAATCTCTGTGCAGAACACCACATAGAAACGTTAAAAAACTGCATCATTTCCCTGCCCGCCACAAAGTCCTCCCAGGTCAAGTCTCGCAGCGGTTTGTAGCTGCCACATCTGTTCACTAAACAGAGTGGATCTGTAAAAAATGTGTCTCTGATTAGGGTAAAAATGGACACTTGTTATAGTTAAAAACCGTACCCAGCAAGCTACCATTTTTACTGCTGATATCTTCTATGATTTTTAAACTGGTCGGCCTCCATTATGCTTTGTGATCACACGTTAATTTCTATTGACTGCACTCATGCTGTGCATGTGCTGGGAAGATTCTGTTTTCTCCTGTGTACACGGCAATGGAGCCCCAGTGGTTTTCAAAATGCTATACCCAATTTTCATATCATACGGTTGTCAGAGAAAACGAGTGCCATTGTGGTTCACACAAACAGTAGGAACGCAATAAAACTTAAAAAGTGTTCACCAAATAATATTGCTGTGTTCACAGGGCCTAAATGTGCTTCAGCAACTCATACAGTAGGTCACATAGGAACCCAGAACAACATCTAAAGCACTGTATACCTTACTTAGGTTAAGGTCCCTGTACATAATGAGTTCCAAAGCCAAAACTACCGCCGATCAAACAGAACACAAATGACCTGTCTCACATTTCCTACATAAAAATCCTGATTATATTTTCTAACATAGACGTTTTAGAGAATATTCTGTGCACTGAAAAAGACAAAGGAACTTTTTGGAAGGTGTGTGTCCCGTTAAATCTCATAACTAACATAGCTTTTCAGTCAACTATATCAGTGGTAGTGTGATTGGCTGCTTCCTGCTTCACGACACTGATAATTTGCCATAATTGATGGAACGGTGAAACTGCTCTGCCTTCAGTTTGTGATCTTAAGCTCAAGCACAATTCTACCCCTGAGTAGTCTAAAAAACAAAATGAAGGTTTTTGGGTAGGCTATCAGATTTGACTGCGGTGACAACTTTAATGTCCCCAACTTTTGCTCAAAACCCCTCCAGTTTTGTTAAAATAAAATAATTATTTCAAGGAAATAGGGTCAAAATTTCCTGTAAGTGTTTTAAAAGACTCTTTATCAGTTATCACAAGCATGGTACAATTTGGGTTTAATGGCAACCATTTCATGTAGGTTTGTTTGGGTAGCTTTTTTCTCTTGATTAATAAAGAAATCATTTGTAAATGGGCTTTTTTTTTGTATTTTTGTATTTCGTTTTATCTGTGCCTGACACTAACAATGCAGAGGCAATAGAAGTTCACTCTTCATATAGATTGTTGCATTTCCCACCCTGTCTCAACACTCCAGGCGAGGAACATCCTGCAAAAGACTATGCATGGCATCAGCTCCAGGCTCCTGAGATTCTACGTAGATCAGTTATGTGGCATCATCATCTTCAATATCAGTCTGAAACAGGGGAGAGTACCACAGCTGTGGAAGACGTCCTGTGTGGTATCAGTGCCTAAGACTGAAAAACCCCAAGGACCTCAACAGCTAAAGGCCAGTAGCACTAACATCACATATAACAAAAGACCATCAAGAGGTTGGTCCTCGACCATCTTCGCCCCCTGATGAGGTCTTCTGTGGAGCACTGCAGTTTGCCTACCAGCCTGGCATCGGGGTGGATGATGTGTGCATTTATCTGCTACAATGAGCTTTGGCCCACCTGGAGATAACTTTGAGCACAATGAGAGTCGTGTTCTTTGAATTTTTTTCTCAGCACTTTCAACATCATACAACCACGACTTCTGAAGGACAAGCTTGAGTGGTCTGGAATGGCCAACCACCTGTTTCAATGGAAATTGGATTACCTCACTGGTTGATCGCAGTATGTTAGGCACGGAGCTGAACCATCTCATATTAAATGTAGGGAAGACAAAAGAGCTGGTGGTCTACACTTACTTTCACAGACTCATCTCTTGAAAAGTGGTTAACACCCAGGACTCTTACAGGTACCTGGGTGTTCTCCTGAAAAATAAACTAAGCTGGAGTCACAACACTGATGCTCTTTCCAGGAGGGGTCAGAGCAGACTCTACCTACTGATGAGGCTGAGGTCTTTTAGAGTGCAAGAGGCAGACCCGGCTGCAGAAACAAATTACAGGGGGGGCATTCCATTTTTTTAGGGGGGCACACTTTAAAAAGAAAAAAAAAAAAAAAAAAAAAAAAAAAAATATATATATATATATATATATATGCTTCAGGCTGAACAGGGGCTCTGTGACTACTGTAACGAACAAACAAATAGCAATAGTGTAGTCAGTGTTGCCAAATTAGGCAGGTTTCCAACTAATTAGGCTTTTGAACACATTGAGCTGGAAAAAAATAGCTTATGGGCAGATAAAAAATTTCGGAAGCTTTTTATAACATTTGTTGGGCTTTTAGAAAGAATTACTAACAAAATATATCAAAATAGTCATTATCTATTTTTTAAATAAGTTGAATCTGTCGATCTGACATCATCAATGAATAATAGTTATAATGAAAAATATTGTTATAATAAAACAAGAAAAGAATAATGGTTAATCAAGTGTTTGGTCAGTGTAAACGCCTAAGAGGGGTTGAGTTCTACTTATCAACTTAAAAATACTTCATGACTGCGTGTAAGAGAAATGTTTAATTGAGCTATACTGAGAGAAATTACGTTTATATTAAGGTAGATTTACAGCTCATGTTGGGAAGCTATTTATAATTTATTTTTTTCCGGTTGATATATCCTGATTGTTAAAGAGATCTTGTGTGTATTTGGTTGTCTGATTGTACATTTTGTTTGGAGCCCATATGCGCAGTTTTTTTCTTTGCTTCGGCGCAGTTGTGTGCTAATGGCATGTTCTTATGTGTTTAATAGTTCTGTGCTTTTAACATGAGAGAGTTTGAGATTTGGGCTTGTTTTTTTATTTTAAGTTGGGCAGGTTTTATGCTGGTTTGGGTTACTGGAAACTAACAGTGACATAGGGTAATCTGTAGCGCTGTGTCTTAACTTAAACGTCCAGCATAAGCTACACGCTAATAAACATGAGCGCTGGTGTCACGCTGAACACTGACTGAAGTAACAATTCTGACTAGAACAGGTTCTGTAATTACAGCAGCTATGAGAACTAAAGTCCCTTAAATGAAAGATGCGCCAACTCAGCGAGTGCCGCCATTTTGGGTCTAAACTTGCCACAGGCAGGCGCTTTAACACTGTTATGTTATGCACGTTTCGCACCTTCTAATACCCTTCAGGCAGGTGTTCTGAATAAAACACAACTGAGTGTTGATGATCACCTACTAGGTATCCAGAAAAGCTGATATTACATTTTAATAAGACTTGAGAGAGACATTTTTAAGTGAACTGTATACTTCTCTTTTCCTGTCTTGAAGTCCAGAATTGATCCCATAGGACAAAAATCAGACACACATTATGCTACAGCACAATGAAATAAAGTAAGAAGTCCAGAAGAAAATTTCACATTAAAAAATCGGACGGTCGGTGAAAATCAAACATGTTTGAAATTTAGTCGGCAGTCGAGAGGTTTTCGTGAGCGCATCCTGCTGTTCAAGCAGAGCTACGAGGGGGGAGCGCCCTCCCCTCCTCTCCGTCCCCGCCAGGGGAAGGAGGGGAGCGGGCATCCCCAAAGCGACCTCCGCCCGGCCCGGGACCCGCGGGGCCTGGACGTCGGCTCGCGGGGGGGTTTGCGGAGGGCAAGTGCTCCGGTCTGCGCGATGCGCTGGCCGCCTGTTTCGGCATGCCTCCGCTCGCTGGGCGGGCCAGGCGACCTGCAGTGCCGCGCGGCCGCCGGTGCGGTGCGTGAGCTGGGCTCGACCCCCTGCTCTGGGTCCCTGTCACCTACCGTCGCTCGCCTGCCTCTGCCACCACAGCGAGCGGTCCCAGAGGGGGCACGCAGTCCGGTCGCGTCCGAGCGTCGCGCCGCACAGATCGTGAGCGGTGAACTTTTTAAACCCCGCGGTTCCGTCGTACAGTTTGAGATGTATATAAGTACCACGACTGAAAAACTCGTACAGTGTGTGCCCGGCTTAGCGGTTGGGGACTGGCGGGGAGAGACAAGCTTTGCGCGTTTTTTATTTTTTATTTTAGCGCTGCGGGAAACCCTGACTTCATAAAAAAAGCCCACATACCTCACACAAGCGAGAGTTTGTTGTAGGTCTCCAAGTTTTGTTCGTCTCTTGGTCCAAGCGACTGACTCGGTTGATCCACAATAAACGCCGCTCTTCATCGCTTGGAAAACGGAACATCCGCGTCCCTTTATCAGTGCTGTTGCTGCAGCCGTGGGCACAACACCCAGGCATGGTGGCTTATTTTCGAAATAAAGAAATACTCGAAAATACTCGAAATAATCAGGAGTAAAAATAAAAGAAATCGGTCGCTCGCAGTGTTGTAAACGCGCTGAACTTAGCTGAGCCTAGACCCAAAATGGCCGCAGGAGATCACGTGACCCGAAAAAAATGTAACGCCCATGACGCAACTTTCATTTAAGGGACTTTAATGAGAACAAGGAGCAGAACAGCTTGTGCTCGTAGCTGTCCTAGCTAACCCTGCTAGCTGTCTAGCTAACCCTGCTAGCGTTAATGTTTACTCCAGTTTAGACTTCAGTGCTGGCATTTCAAACAGAAATTAATAACGCTCCTTCCAGCTGCTCTCTGCTTTGTTGTCACTTCTTGTAATTGTTTGGTAATCAGACCAAATTTTTATCCCGCTCTACCGACACCAACGGTGACCACAACCGAACTGCGGCGGCGACTGAAGGCTATGACTCGGTGTCCCGCCCCACTAAAGCTGTGATTGGCTAGCATGTTGCCGTCAGTCGTTGATTTGATTGGTTAAATTGTATGATTGGCACATCAAAGATAGTACTAAAGGGACGATGGCCACTCCGAGGTAAAAAAAGAAAAAGAAAAAAAGACAGCTTCTAGTCCAGGGCGGGCACAGCTGGCACACAGGGCGGGCACGGCCCCCCAATGCCCGCCCATGCCGCCGGGTCTGGCAAGAGGCACTTCTGAAGACCTTCTTTGACCCTGTGGTGGCATCAGCCATGTTCATGGTGTGGTCTGTTAGAGCAGCAGCTTATCTGTAGCTGAGAGGAAGCGGCTGGATAAACTCATTAGGAGGTCTAGCTCTGTCTTCGGATGCTCCCTGGACCCAGTGCAGGTGGTGGGAGACAAAAGCACTGTAAGGAAAATCACATCACTGATGGGCAATGTCTCCCACCCTATGCATGGAGCTATTGCCAAACTGGAGAGCTCTTTCAGTGACAGACTCCTGCACCATAGATGCTAAAAAGAGTGCTTCTGCAGATCTTTCATCATTTGATCTGATCATTAATAATTTACACTGACATTTAGATGCTAACGTCCATTTGCAAACACTTAGCTACTCTGGGGTGTTGCTCGTAAAATCATGCCTATTGCATATGTTTTTTATGCATTATTGTGTACATTGGATGCTTTGTTTCCTGTTTAATTTGAATATTACGTTTTTATCATTAGTCTCTCAGATGCTAATGTCCACTTGCACATGCATTAACTACTCTGGGGTGTTGCTTGTACATTGTTGTGTAAACTGGCTGCTGGATTTTCTTTCTTTTTTTCCCCTGTGTCCTGTCTGGCAGTGTAGCATTAAGAATTGCTGTCTTAATGCCAAAGAGAGCATAACAGATTTTACTTTCACAAGTGGAGCATTACTGTTTTCACCATAGTGATTTATATATGCAAAAAGCTTTATTAGATTTTATTCTGGGACTATTTCATGTTTAATGGACACAGAAACAGGAAGGTAGAAGAAAAAAAGAGAAAAAGATGAGACAGCATGCTAAAAGGGAGAAAATGTGAAAACATAGAGAGGAAAAGAAGAGAACAGGATAACATCCTTGGAGTCTGCTTCTACACCTGCAAAGGGAGATATAAAAAGAACTGCAAAACAAACCGATAAAGTATTACATGTACAAACAACCGATGCCTTGATACCATCATTGAAAACTACACAGTATTATTTAATACAAGCTGTATAATGTGACGGCTAAAGCTAATAAAAGTAGTTTTCTGTATAGAAATTAATCTGTAAGCCCCTGAATCCAAGCACCTGTAGGTGTTTGCGAGAGTGCACTTGTGTATGTAAGGTTTATCCATAAGAAAAATGCTCAATAGTGGTTGTGAGGAGCCAAAGACCAGCCCCCAGAGTGCTGAGGCAGACACCGGGAAAACCAGAACCCCAGACGCCCGAAAGGAATCCCAGAGCAAAGGTGCCCAAAAGGGACCAACACAGGGAAAGCTGCCTCCCAGACCGCAGGGAAGAGCAGAGAGGAGCCCCAGGAAAACCCCAACAGCCACAGTGCTGAAGCCCCCAGGAGCTTCGGCTCTGTGGCTGTTGTTAACTTTTAATATTGCATTTTTATCTGCAGTAAACAGTGTATTTTTCTGGAATAAACATATACTGTAATACCAAAAATTTCAACATTTTCTTTTTTTTTTCGCCTTTCCGATAAATTCTCTTTCTGTTGCTTTAGAATGTGACTTTAAATCAGGCTGTTCTTCACTGTTGATCTAGTGTGTAACTATATGTTGTTGCCACTGTCATGCCCAAATTTCCCCATTGTGGGACAATAAAGGTATTTCTTATCTTAACTCTACATTTATAAATGGCTTCCAGGCAGATTTTTCCTCTAGGGATCCTAATTGTCCATACAAACTTTAGTAATGCCAGTTATTTGTTAAGACACTTCAGTTTGGTACAAAGCCATCGGTCAAGTGATTACCAATACTGAGGTGAGAAGATCAGTCATTTCATTAAATTGGCTTTGATTTGGTTTTCACTGTGGTGTTTTGTGAGCAGAACTCAGTGTGTTGACATCTTGATGAGAGCTCTCAGCTGTTCGTTATCAACCCTGACCTTCAAGCCATGCGGGCGCCTCACACGGCAGTGATGCTCAGCACACTGAGCAGCGTCTCACTCTCAGCACTGTCTGGGGCCATATTGGAAACCGATGTAGAGCCCACTAATGAATGAAGTTTGAGATTTGAGCCTAACATATGTAGTGTGTGTGGAGTTTGTGATTGAGAGAGGATTTACAATTAATGGTACAGCAGAGGGGGATCAATTGCAATTAGGTGTCTGTAACACACTGTGGCTGATAAGCATCCCTGCCATCGATCAATGTGCCAACACTACGCTCTTGTGAACCCAAGGCGCTCTCTGTGTCTTTTCGCAGCAACCATAATTGACCCTGCAGGGTCAATGAACATAGTACATAATTTGTCATATTGCCAGGTTGGATTTATTTATATGAAATAAAAACAACAGTCTTTGCATTTGCAGCTGTATCTAAAATTGAGAAACCCACAAACTCACAGATGCCATTGTGGCAACAAGGTAACCTCTTGCAATGCCTCAGTACTGCTCAGGTACCCAAAAATGTCCTCCTGTGGTGGGATTAGGTTTAAAATATTCAGTCTGATCCTCTTCTAATGTGGTTAGATAATTGGAAGATATATTATTTTTCCCATCTCTCTGTAAAACATAAAAACATTTTTCATGTTTGTTTATTTTCTCAGGGCAGAACAAACAGTGAGGGTTTCACGTCTGTAGAAAATCTGTATTTGCTGAGGCTTAAATCTCAGAGCTTTGATCAGTCTGTTCATTTGATGCTGCATGGTGTTGCTGGGTGTAGATGTGCAGATACAGTAGCTGTACAGGATTTCTTTGTATTATTTTTTTTATTTACAGATAACTGAAAAGGTTAAGCAAAATGTCATATATTTGATCTAATGACTTTTAGATTTGTCCCTATGAAGGATATCATACAGTTACAGTTTGAAAACAAAAAGCTAAATATTGCAAAAATACATATAAACATTTGAAAATGCTGAGGTTTACCTAAGATATAACCATAAACATGTACATACACATTTCTTTTCATGTTTTGTTACATTACAATCCTAAATGCTATTATATTTGATTGGGATTCTAGTGCATAGTTGTGGAGTGCATAAAAATTATACATTATTTTATTTTATTTATTTCTTTATCTATTTTTAGAAAACAAAAACAATGTAAAAAAAATGCGCATTGGTATTCAGCCTCACTGACACATCCAATGCTGTTGCAGCTGCAAGTTTCAGAGGTTTGGCTCAACTAGCTTTGCAAGTCTAATGAAATGTTTATCCAAGTTTCTAAAAATAAGTCAATTGATTGGAGATGAACATGTGTGAACATAAATGTTCAAGTCTTGTTACAGAATCTCAATTGGCCTTTTTACACATAAACATGCCCCAATTTGATTCATTCCAAAGTAATTTAACTCTATGTTCAAGGTTGTTTTCCTGCTTTTAGTCTTCCCTGGCTGAAATAGCCTTTCCTACAGCAGTGCTCCCTTTCCATAAATTCTGATCAGCTTGCTTGTTCCTGCATAAGAGTATCACTGCAGCAAGATGCCATCATTTATGTGAAGATGGTATTTTCATGGTGATGTGCAGTGTTAGCTTTCCTCCACGCATGGCATTTTGCAGCTAAACCAGAGTTTTGTTTTTTCAGTCCAGTCTTGGTCTCATCTGACCAGAACGGGCTTCCTCTGCATGGAAAAGCTGCAAAAATGTCTTCATATAATGTTCTATCAGCAACGCCCTTCATCTCACTACTAGTTGTCGAGGTCTGAAGTCTTTCTGCAAGGAGTTTGCATGTTGTCCTTGTCCATGTGTGGGTTCTCTCCAGATACGCCAGCTTCCTCCCACAGTCCAAAAACATGACTGTTATGTTAATGACTATAAGGTTACTTCCTGAAGAAGCGTATGTCCTTCAGGGTTTGCAGAAAGACAATGCAGATCTTCTATAAGTCTGTTGTGGAGAGTGTGATCTCCTCTGCCATCATCTCTTCGGGTAGCAGCATCAGAGCAACTGACTAAAATAAGTTAAATAAGCTTCTGTTCTGGGGACCCTTCTAGAACCTCTCGAGATGACTTGGCAAAGAAAGATTTGTCATAAAATGCAGAACATTATGGACAACCCTGAGCCTCCTCTTTTTCGGACTGTTGTACAACAAAGTATCTTCAGTCAGAGGCTTCTCTCCGCTGTAAGACAGACCGCTACAGGAGATCCTTCCTGTCTGCAGTCATCAGCATCTACAACTTGTTGAAGAAACCCCTATGAGTTACACCAGCATTTAATTTCCCTCTGGGATTGAAGTGTTTTTTTCTATTGAACTGAATTCAACTGAATCTTTCTAAATTAGAACAGCTTTAAATTACCCTTAGGTATGAGTGTGTATTCATGATTGTTTGTCATGTGTGTCTTCATGTTGCCCTGTGATGGACTGGTGACCTGTTCATTGGTGTACCCCGCCTCTAGCCCAATGCCAGGCAACATCCTCTTGTGACTCTTCATGGATAAGAGGGTAAATACCATGGATAGATGATTAATAGTTAACGTTATAGTTGTTTTCATTTTCTCTTAAATCTGTTTCTTAGCTGTCGCTTCATGCTTGCTCGGTATGAGGGATTGCTGCAAAGCCATGGACAATGCAGACGACTCTCCCTGTGGCTCTACGCTTCTCCAGGATTGAATGCTGCTTGTCGGGACTTTGATGCAATCAACTGGGTTCCCTTATATAGGAAATTTTTGACCAATCTGTATAATCTGACCCAATCTGTATAATATGATTGAATTTGACTTTGTAAAGTGCCTTGAGATGACATGTTTCATGAATTGGCGCTATATAAATAAAATTGAATTGAATTAAATGTATGTTTTATTTTATTTCCTTTTAGCTCTTATTTTTTCTTGTTGTTTTTACAATCATTTCATTATTGCTGTCTGGTTGATTCTTGCACTGTACAACACTTTGTTCCCTGTCAAGGGGTTTTAAAAGCGTTTTATAAACACAATTGGATTGGACTGAGTGAAAGAATTGTTAATAGGTTCTCACACCTGAGCTCTGGATCGCTGCAGCTCCTCTAGAGCTACAATGGGCCTAGACCTTCCTGTCCTGCCAGTTTAGCTAGATGCTCAGGTTTTAATACAAATGCAGTTCAGGCACACAGTGTCCATTTTCAGATTGATTGAACTGCGCTCTGTGAGGTGATGAAAGCCTGGTCGAGCAAATGTTCGACCAGGCTTTTTAGTTATTTTATTCTATTTCTACTATAAAATTCTGTACAACTTTGTCCCTGAACTTTCTGTTGTGTTCCTTAGTCTTCACGATGCCGGTAGTTCACTCTGATTCTTTAACAAACCTCTGAGGCTTTCACAGAACAGCTTTATCAGTAGCTAGATTAAATTATACACAGGTTGAGTTGATTTCCTAATTTAGTGCCTTCTCAGAGTGTTCGTTGCACTGACATTTGTTTGGGCAGGATTTGAGAGTAAATAGTGCTGAAAGCAAAAAGCAAATTTATTTGTGATGGGCACTGATATGAAAAACATCAGTGCTTTTGCAAGTGGTAATTGCTCCAAGAAGGAGAACTAGAATCAGGAGAACATGTATAATGGTCTGACAAGTTAGAGCAGTCTTAATATTTTTTTAAAAAAAACTTTGTTAGTAAATACCCTTACATTTAGTATTAAATAGGTTTGTTTAGTTCTGCTCATATGATATGCCACCATTTTTAATTGTTTTATTGACCCATAGCAACAAGCTACTACAAGCTTGTGCCCATTGTGCCCATGGAACAAAGGACTATAAACAGAACAGAAGACGTTTCGAAGCAATTTTGCTGGAAAAGTAAGTAATTTAATTTCTGTATTGTTCATACTTTAGCAAGTCTGAAAAATGAATGAATGTAGGATATGAAAAAATAGCATTTTCTAGATTTTATCCCACTGCCATGGTCCCCACTAAGCACAGGAAGACTTTACTCCCCTATCTCAGAGCACGGCTTCATTATCAAACTTTGTCAGAGTTTAGTTACCACTAATGGAAATAGCTTTTGCTCAAACATAATCATAGATTTAATAATTCAATTAAGAGGGGAGATTTAAAAATGAATTTAAGACTGGCTCTAATTTCACTTTGCACACTTTTTAGTGATGCCAATCAGTGCAGGAGGCTAGCTGAGGCAGCACCAGTTCCACAGGGATACTGGCCCATACAAGGCTTCTGAGAAATGGAGGGAGGATATTTTAAGAAGGAGAAAAACACATTCTAGAGCAAGTTTAGGAGCACAGAAGAGAGGGAGGAAAAGAGAGCAAGCAGCTGCAGATAAGTGAAGTCTGAAGCTACAGATGATAAATGTCATCATTTATCATTACATGTACTCAAATATTTTATCATGATAATGATGTTAAACAACTGAGCACACAGGAACTCTTAACTCTGTCAGTAGTATTCGATTCAGTCGGTTAAAAATACTCATGTCGAATTTGTTTTCTATTTATATTCTATTATATTTCACCTTTTTAATTTAACAATGAAATTAAAGTTAATGTTGCTCCAGTCCAGAAAGTGTCTTAATCTTCTGCTATATTCTCTCTGCTTTTTTGCTTTACTTTTGTGCAGCTGCATTTGGGTATTTATCCTTATCTTTCCTTTATTATAAAACCTTTATCAATAGTTGATTTGTTTTTTTTTACCATAGAAGCTTTCAGGCATTTGTTCCCTTGTGTGCATAAGTGATCTCTTATGTTGAATTTTAACTGTCTGTAGACTAAGATTCAGTTTAGAATGCAGGTTGTCGTCCTCAATTTGAAAAAAATATATATTATAATAGAATCTGGCATGAACAGAAGCAGCTTTGTGTTAATAAAAACCCAAAGTTGAGCTTGAAGTTACCTTGCCAAGCAACTAATCCTGTTTAAAAATTCAGAAATGTATAATGACAAAATAACAAAACAAAAATAAACTCTTCAAAAGCAAGGAGAAAAAACACATACAAGAACATCATGAAGAAAAGAGGAAACCCAAGCATTTAATACAGACTCACAAGGTAAACAGTAGAGAGTAGATTATAAGTACACTTAAAAAATAGCTTTACAGTTGTATCTTCAAGTGGACCTTTCCACATGTCTTCTCCCTCCCTCTCAGCCCCCTTTCTGTCAGCCTAATTTCATTAAGGATACCAGTGCCACACATATAACAAAAAATACCAAACTTTCAAGAAACAAATTGGTAACAAATTCTGCTTGAGTTTCACTCCTTAAGCTTGCTTTATGCTTGACGCATCAGCAAGGTCTGTGTGGCCAACAGTTTCCCCTCCAAGCACATGGGAAAATGTATAAATACGCAGATAATCCCATGTGAAAAACATGGCAGATGAGTAAGCGCTCCTTCTGGCCGGAGGTTCATAAATATAAATATATACATAAATCTTTATGATTCGGCCCATAAAGATCACCTTGATCAACAAAGAGTTGATTCCTGGACAGAAATCGCTGTCAATCTTGGAATAAGGTAAGAGGCTTAAATATGGGAAACAATTGTGTTTTCTACTTCTACATTTTATGGGGTGAAGTACACTTCATGTAGGAATGCAACGCTGCCCTCTAGAGTGTAGGAGAATACTGCTACTTCAGAGGAAGAGCTGCATGAAGCATTAATGCTTCAGACATTGTGTCCGTGTGTCTCATTTCTACACGGAATCTACTTGCGTCAAGCATAAACCAACCTTTATCTTTGTTCATGTGACTGGGTATCCAAAAATAGGGACACATTGGATAGGATATCATCATTACTTCTGCAAATTTTGCATTGGTTGTGCATTGATTAGCTTTTATATGTTACTATTTGTTCAAATACTTCAACTACTTCTGCGTTGTGGAATTATTTTTCCATATGTAGTGATGGCTTGTATCTGGTATAGTAACAGGAGTGAGAGTGATTTAGGCTATGTTCCCACTGCAGGTCTTAATACTCAATTCCGATTTTTTTCAAATGAGTTGTTTTTGCGTTCACATTACTTTTGATATGCTACCAATATCTGACTCCTGTGTGAACTGTTTGTGGCTCCAAGCTGACCCACAGGTACAAAAGATCAAAATGTTAGTTTACATGTTAGTAAACCTGTAACCATGTGACTTACATCCCGCCCCGGATAGGCACATTATGCTAAATTAATCACACCCATGGATGCACGCTCCACAGTGCACCTACGTGTGCACTGTGGAGTGTGCACTTGACCCCACCTGATGCAAGGCTGAGGGCACCATCAGGATTTCTGACCATACCTTGGTTGGCCCCGACTAATACTGTCCCCGGAACGGGCACAAACTCACGTCCGGCCAACTGGGCAAGAGTAACTGGCCTACCACTGTGAGAATCTTGAGAAGAGCCCTGACCTTATGAAAAAGGTCTCTGAACACTCTCACAGGGGCAGTATGAGGGGCTGTCCTCAAAAGCCCGTTGTAGCAGATAGACTGGTTGCAAAGCCTGACTTTCTGGGCCTCGTCCAGTGTTGCCTCAGCCCTAGGGCCGAACACATGACCAGGCAAAATGCTGGCTCCTATAACAGCAGCATGCTCAGAATGCTCGTCTGACTCAGCCAGACATGATGTTGAGCCATAGTAAGTTGAGCCATGGAGTTACCATGGAGTTGGCCTGTACACTCATCCCTTGGATAACTGTGTCCACAATAGTAGACAGCTCAGGGAGGAGATCAGACGGATCCCAGATGAGGCCCACCTAATGCACCAGAAGGAGGGCGTTAGTATTTGCCAGACTCACAGCCATGACTGATAAGCCTTGGCCACCAAGCCATCAGTGGCTCTGCACTTCCTATTGGGCTGATGAGCAACTTTCCCCGCAGGGGACTCCCCAGCCAGGGGTTAATGACATGTTGAGACATAAAGGGTGACCAGGGAGACACCGGTGCATTGGTCTTTTGACGGGGAGGAGCTTTATCAGTGCTGCCTGTCATGATTTCGGCACTGTTGCCTGGTCTGATCACTCATTTCACACACCTGTTTTACTCCGCCCTGTTCTCATTACTGCTCACCTGTTCCACCTGCATATGACAGTATATATTCACCCTCCAGACCAGACAGCAGTGCCAGTTTATTTCGTCCTTTGTGATTGTCTTATCCTACCGTTCCTTATACTGATTACCTGTTCCTGACCTGTTCTGTCCTCTGACCTCCCAGTTTGCCTGTTCCTCCCTGGTCCGTCTGCCTGACTTGTCTCTAGACGCCCGCCCAACCTGATTACCTGCCTGATCTCTGTTTGACCGTGTACCGACCGGAACTGTCGGAACTGTCGAGGGCAGGCAAACTCGACTACCGAGTTTGCCTGCCCTCGTCCAGCCTGTCCACCACACCGTGTACCGATCTCTGAACTGTGACCCGACTTCGTTCTGGATTATCCCTTGGCACCTCACCGGCTCTCTGACCTCCTGTTTCCGACCACCGAGTACGTTCCCGACATCGGCTCTTGTTCTACCCTCTGGATTTTCCTGCCCTCGATTGTCTACACAGTTCTGACATTCAGCGTGTCCACCGACCATCGCTTCATCCACGCCTCGGACCCTCGGAGCTTGACAACCTGCCACGTCGTGTTGGCAGCCCGTCAGCTGGAGTTTCCGTCCGTCACCGGACCAGCACGGGACATAAAGACCAGAGGTTCCTGCTGAGAACACTGACGCCGCCCGCTCCGTTTCTATACTTAATAAACTATTTGTCCGCCTTGAATACTGGGTCCTTTTGTTCTGAGCTTGACACTGCCGTGGCTGTGGAGGACAGACTGGGTCCCGTTGTGAAGTTATGTTAGCATTATTGGCATTATTAACATGGGCAAACTTTTAAAGCAATGACTCCTGAATCTGACTCGCAATGGGGGAGCATATCTGACTGAGAAGCTTTCATATCCAAATGTGGGGCTGATGATGAAAGCATGTACTCTTTGAACCAATAGGAACATTCAATTGCTATAGCCACCTTTCAAGCCTAAGAGGGCAGCACTAACTAATTTTGGGGTGAGTTACAGTTTAATATGTTGAAAAAATCCATTAGCATACCACAAAATTAACTAAATTACACAGAATAGGTTTACACCATTACCAGTTAGTCGTGGCAGTTGATGATACCACCACCCCAGTATTTTCTATAAGGAAGCCTTAAAGGTACAGGGTGCAACTAATTTGGTTTTTATAGCAAAAATTAAGTATTGCTTATATAAATAAATCTGTCTAATAACAACCACATCAAACATGAAAGTGTTCTCATAGTGTAGAATGAGTAGTTTATAAATACACCCAATGAAAGACGGCATGTTGCATCACCATTTTTGATTACAGTAGCTGAAAGAGGGCCATCTTGTTAGCCTTATGCATTAGTATAAGCTGTATACCGTAGCTGTATATGAAGAGGTGTTGTCGGTGGAGGAGAAGACGACTGTAGATCACTGTAGATCATTCTACTTGCCTCTTTCCATTGAAATGGAGGACCATCCATGCTCTTTAATTGCTCAGTAAGAGGGAAGAAAAGAAAAATAAGTACTAATTGGGAGAAAACTAGCGTCTTTATCAGCGTAGCTGTTACCAGGTGGAGTGGAGACAATTCATGAGGGAACGGGGATTCAAAACAGATGCGGAGGTTGCAGGCTTTCTGCTGAACAGGTAAGCTAATTCAATATAACAGTGAAGTTTATCTTGCCGTTATGTTAGAAACAGGGCAGTGTAGTCCTCCAACTACTCTGTCCTCCTGGCAGAGATGGCTAGTATATTCGTCTTTGTCTCCTTTTTCCTCTCACTTTATCACTTTATCAGATCTCTGAGTCTGTAGGTCACCAAAAACCATTTTACACAGCTATTAGCAGTAGCTTGGTACCAGATACATGGAGGACATATTCATTGACACATTTATAACACTCTGTGGCTTCTGTAATAGTTATTACATGTGTACCGGCAAGGTCTTTTGTAATTCATTTAGCATACCACTGGATGGGACTAAATCTCACTGGAGCTTTTGCAGTATTATGAAATTATATCGCCCGATCCTTTCATCATAATCGTTGAGGACAAAATCTTCCTTAGTCTCTGTTGTACTATGATTCATAGTTACCTCTGTTCTCCAGTTAAAACCCATTGGTCTATACAAACTACTGCTCATAATGAAGTTTCTGAACCCACTTGACATTTAAGGCAATAAATCATCGAATATGTAGCAAAACTTGATATTTAGGGGTATTGGCCTCTAAATAAATTACAATAAAAACACAAAATACCAATAACTGCAGTACTCAAATATAATATAGAGCCACAACCCAAGTATTTATAAAAGTGAATGCATACAATTACCACTGGCTTCAAAATAAGTCAATAAACATTTTAGGCTAAAGTTACAAAAAATAAACCAGTCAGGCAACCAGTTAGTCAAAAAAATAATGGCTCTTCCAAATTTTTTTTTAACATACAATTGTTGTTCAAATTCAACAGCATGTAACCTAAATTAAGGTTATGGTTAAAACTGAAATGCAAGTTGATTTTACTTGCATGCCCACTCTTCATATTATTCATTATGTATTCACTGAATAGAATCTATACCACTGTGCTGAAAACCTTCCACCCTGAGAACACAATTACAAGATCACTACCTTGAGCTGCTCTTATATGACTTTTCAACTTCATATTCATTCTACTGACTTTTTATTTTCAAAGTTTTCCAGCAGATTTGAAGCATTTAAGCACAGAATTATTTTTTGTGCACAAGAACCCTTATGTATTATGCATTTTACTTTTGCTAAGCAGGCATTTTTAAAAGAGAAAGTCTTTTCTATTTTTTTTAAAGCTCGGTATAGAGAGACAGTGTGAAACCATGCATCTACATGTAAGTTTAGGGGGAAAAGCTTTGTGACTGCTTTTTTTGTTTGTCTAAATGCCAAGAGGATTACAAAATAACAGGAATCATGTATTTAGTCTTATAATAAAAGAAACAAGACTCATTCTAAAAGGATTAATACCTTATTGTTTCAGGAGCTGCTTTGCATATTTGAAGATTGTCTCACTCACTCATTAAACCGTTCCACATTTTGTTACATTGAAACCTTAAACTTTAATGTGTTTTAAAGGAATTCTATGTCATAACAAAGTGGTGCATTATTCTAAAGTAGAGAGTAAAAGTTCAAACTTCACATTAAAAAGCTAACCACCTTCATCCACCAGTCATGTTGTTTGAGTTTTTAAAATGGTTCTACTAGGGAGTTTGAGACAAACTCACTTCACAACCTCACTCCTGCATATCTAGCTGAACTTTTTGAAATATACACACTGTTCTCTATACTTTGGTCCTCTTTTGGCTTTCTTCTCCCGACAGCTTGAGCCCATCTGCCCACTGTGGGACTAAGACCTTTTAGCTGCTCTGCCTCCCTACTTTGGAGTGCACACCCTCTGGACATTCGTACATCAACATCTCTGAACACATTCAAATCACTTCTCCAAACCCACCTGTTCATGTGGCTTTGACCACATGATCCTTATCTCCTTCATACCGACACAGCACCTTCTGCATGCTTTTGTGTATTTGTGTATTGCTTTACGGTTTTATGACATTTAATTTCGACTGTTTTGTTTTTGTTGGATTGTCTTGTGGCTTATATTCTTGAATTGTGCTAGTAATCATGTGACCTAAAGAGCTATTGATAGTACCTATAAATATAAGGTATTATTATCAATATTAATATTTTTTTAAATGCTGACTTTCCTCTTGCATTTCTTCAATGAAAGGCCAGACTTGTGGAGTTCACAACTAATAGTTTTTTTTCTGAATAAATCTGAGCCAGCTTGCCAATTTAGATGGAAGGCTATTGGTAGGTTTACAGTTGTGCAATATTCTTTCCATTTTAAGATGATGGCTATAGCAGTGCTCTTTAGATTTTGAAAACTTGAGATGTTGTTGTATAACTTAACCGAACTTTAGAGTTTTTCAGAGCTTTCTTCCTGACCTTTCTGACTTGTCCGTTGGGCTACATTATGCTGTTTTTTGCACAATGTCACAATTCCATAGTGTTCAACATTGAACAGAGGAGGAGGATTACGCTACCAACACCCTAGAGTATACAACTCGGTATTGAGACTCATTCCAAAGATATTACATGAACAGTCTCCTCATGATTCAGATGACCAAGTACTCTACTCACACCAAGCAATGGGTTCTAACGACCTGGGAGAGTGCTGGTCATCGAATTGCATTTTACTTGGAATGCACCTAGGAGGATGGACCTTCATGTTTTTAAAAACAGCAGCGCTTCAACTACAGGTTTCTCAAGTATGAGCCACCAGAACTGACAAAGCCAAACGTTTGTCAAAAAACTGAGCGAAAGTCCGGTTGTCTCTGATTTAAGCCTCTTTGCTGAGGTTCCTAGTCTGCGAGTAAACACATCACATGCACAAGCTTTATGTCAATATAAGGCAATCTTAGCTCCACAATCCCATCGATATGCTCAAAACTAATGATTTCCTGCCAAAATTTCTTTCTTCGAATGAAATGTATTCATAGATAACGTTTTCTGTACCAATCACTGTAAAACACTGTTTAATGCTCATTAAAGTTGTTTGACAAAGCATAATGGCTCACTCTTGAAATTTTATTGCTCTTTCATGGTGCACATTACTGGACAGCAGTTAAACCTCGCTCATTGCTTCTGATTATTTTTCCACTTGAGCGACATGATCCTTTTGCAGCAGGATCTATATATGTGTTATCGCTCTTTGTCATCTTTGGATTGGTGCAAGGAAGTGAGACGCATTGTGTGTTTATATTCTCATCACCATGAAATAATGAGAGACAGAGCAACTACAATTTTTCCTGCCATCTGGGACGCTCATTCTTTGTAATATATGATGTAACAGTTGCACAAGGTGCATCAATAAAATATTAAACAAATCTTAAAGTCAACAGCCTGTGAAGCACTTGAACATATTAATAACTTGAGTGAGTCTTGATTTGTGAAATTTTTACTTTTTTACTGATGAAGCAGAAATAGCTCAGAATGGTGGAATCAGGTAAAATAAGTTTCATTTGGCATTCTGCATCCTTCAAGAGACAAGCCTTTCTTTAGTAGAGACAGAAGCTCTGACAAGATCAGCTCAGCTGATTATGAGGCGTAGACCAAAGAGGCCGTGCTGAGATCCAAGAGAAAGTTAGAGAAAGAAGAGATTTGCGAAGTCAATCCTCACCACCCTGTTAGCTGCAGATATGCTGTTTGATAAGGCCTTCTGGATCAATGCGCTGATGGACACAGTGACAGAAGCAGGGTTGTTATGTACTCCCAACCACCCACTAGGATCTGCCAATGGGATCTTATTTTAGAGAGTAATACCACCACATTGAGCCTAGATTGACCTAATAAGCACTTCAGTAATGATGTTCCCTTGAACCACGGACTGATAAAACACTATGCTGTGTAAAGTTTACAGTTTCACTACAGTGTCAGTGAAGATGAAATCTTCCAATTACTGTGTATTACCTAAAACACATCCTAGTTATATGCCATGGCAGGGAAATGTTATACATATTTGCCTTGAGTTTTATGCAATTTAAAGTTAACTCTTTATCACAAAGCTGTAAAAAGGTATTTGCCTCTTCACAGATTGCTTAGCTTTTTTGTAACACTAATGCTATAGATCAATGAATTTCCAGGTCAGAATAAAATAACTGGAGTAAATGCAAAAGTCAGTTTTCCAATGACGATTTAACACCCAGACCTGATTACTGTCCAACCTGTAGAATAAATTAATCATCAAAATTCATTTTCTCACTCTGCTGAGTTCTCCTACTGTTCTCCAATTTGCATTGTTTGTTTTTATTTCAACTTTAAACTATTTGTTCTCTCTGTCGTTTTTCTCCTCATAGTAGGTACACCTGGTCTGGTGTTCTGTTAGCTGTGATATCATCCAGGGGGTAGATCATCTGCCATTACCATATAACACAGAAAGGATTCCTGGATCAATGTGTGTTTCTGTGCTTTTTGTGTCTCTGCTCTGTCTTCTCTAACCCCCAGTGGGTCGAGGCAGATGACCATTCACACTGAGCCTGGTTCTGATGGAGGTTTTCCTCCCTTTTAAAGGGAAGTTTTCCTCTCCACTGTCGCTTCATGCATGCTCAGTATGAGGGATTGCTGCAAAGTCATCGACAATGCAGACGACTGTCCCTGTGGCTCTACGCTCTTTCAGGAGGAGTCAATGCTGCTTGTCATACATACATATATACACTGTGCGATTTGCAAAAAAAACAGAGGGGGGGATCATTTCAAAAGTTAGCTAGCAGATGCTCTTTCAGGTAGCTAGCTAGATCCAGTGGGTCCAGTAGGTTAGATTATTGTTTTTAAACTTGCGCCATCTACTGTCGGGAGTCGGAGTGGGTATTAGTTTACTTTAACTGCTTTGAGCAGAAAACGTAATAATACTCTTTAAAAACATACAAAAAAATTAATTTACAAATGTGAAGGACACAAGACATGTATTAATATAAATCCACAATATTCAGGGGTTAAAGCAAAAATAATCAATTTGACTGAAAATTTTTCTAGTCAGCCCATATATTCCTGGGCCGTGGACGTCATGCCACCTTAGTAACCAGATTTGCTTACTGTGCAAAGTCCACTTTAACCAAATTTGGTAGTTCCATTGACAATTCCTGTATCTCTCCCACCTTTCAGCTTCAAAGCCTTGGCGCCATCCTGGACAGCCTATCCATAATCTACTTCACTTTCCACATCCATAACATTACCTGGTAACCTTTCATATATACAGCATCAAGCAAGTTCTTCCTTCGCACTTTTGCCAAACTGGTCCACAGTCCACTCACCTTTCCACTTTACAAATTCAAAACCCTCCCTGTCCCCCGGAAAACCCTCCATAAACTGCAGGTAATTCAAAAGACAGCAGCTTGCATCATTACATCATCGTCTTCACACCTGTACATTAACTCCACCGTCACATTCAGTATAAATCAATCCTATGATCATACAAGGCCAACAACAGCCATGGACAAAGAGGGACACATAACCAACACTATTGTGAGATTATACATTTTAATTTAACACAGATTGCACATTACGATAATAATCAGTCTCTGCTTTGCCCGTTATTGCTCACCAATTAATTATCACAACTCATGAGTTTATAAAAAGGCATTAACTTTTTTGAAGTTTATAAAAACGGTTATATTTTAGCCCAGTGACATGTCCAGGATGGACTCTGTGTCCCCACCTCTTGCTCATTGACTGCTGGAGATGGTCACCAGCTCCTCCACCACCCTGTGTTACGTCAAGCCGCGTTTTCCAATCAGATACGACATGACGTAACACCTGTACGGAAAAGCAGGTATAGAAAATCCATGGATAGGAGGTTACATTTTAAAAAGTTTAATAAAATTGCTTAAAGTTTATCAGAAAAAAACGTAACTTGCTTTTAAAGAACATTATAAAAATGTTATTAAACTTCTGCTAAGTTAAATATTGTTTAAGGTAATCTTGGCTGGTTTAGCTTGTCTGTCTGGCAGGTGTTTTGGGTTGGAGTAAAATGAGTCCATAGATTCACAGGAGTCTATTTAACATGTTTCTGGTGCGACTCGCACATCATGCTCCACTCCGTGTAAAAATAACAAATAACTACAAAAACTCTGAGAATCGCCTTTCTCTGGTCTCACACAGTTACAACCCGCTCTCCAGTCCATGTTGTAGCTGCAGTTTATTTGTTTATTTTTTATGTAGTTTCCTTAATAATCTATATGCATCAAAATCCTTGTGATTTTATTTAACGAGTGTCCTGGTTCAGCTCCTCATGAGGTGGAGGCTGCTGCATATTGACCGACAGCCGCTCTGACTGCAGCTCTGCCTTCTTTGTTACAGAAAAGCGCGTCATGCTAAATTAGCCGAGCTAGAGCGTTACTCTTTCAGTTTTAAATAAAACAAAACAGTGAATCACGAGGAGATCCCTGGTTGGTCACCGCGTTTATCAGCTAAAGTACTGGAAGCGAGGGAATAAACACTGACAGGCGACATGGCCACAGGTGGAAATAACTCATCAATTAACTATTGCAGGAGCAGATTGACACGCTTACCGAGGGAAGTCGTTGTCAGCTGTTCTATCCGCTGAACTTTCTGCCCTTGTGGTTCACATAAATCCAAAGAAAATCTTTGACCATTGCTACTTTCATTCATACCATCTGTGGTCAGTTTGAGATGTTCTTCCAAAAGTTAAAATGATTGAACACCGATAAAACTCAGATGGGAGACCTACACGTTGCAATGACCCGCCCTACTCTCTTTCTGATTGGCTAATGTTCTGGCTCTGCCAGATTTCATTGGTTTGAATAAAAAGTCTACACAGAACATTTTGCATTCATTTTCCAAATGACGGAAATCTGTCGCAGCGAAGGAAAGAATTTTAACCCCTGTTGATATTACTCATTCAGATCAGAGGGGGGGACATCACAACCAGAGTGGGGGGTAAATCCCCCCCCCATCCCCCCCAGCAAATCGCACCCTGCATATATATATACATATATATATATATATATATATATATATATATATATATATATATATATATATATATATATATATATATATATGGAACCAAAAATTCTGTTTTCAAGCAGCAAATAAAAACAATTGTCTGAAAGAAAATGTCCAGCCTTAAGTTTGTGAACTTGTGCCTAAGTGTACTATTTATTTGAAATTATGAAAGTGTCAGGTGTACTTTCTTTAAATTGTTTCCTGGTATGCAAATGTGGTTTTAAAAAGAGGCCCATTGCTGGTAACCATCCTTCAAAATGGGAAAGACAAGCGAACATGGAATTTATGTCAGGGAAAATATGTGTTGAGTCAGGAAATTGGTTTGGCATGTAGCAGTTAGTGATAATACATTTTTTTTAAATGATTCCAATTATTCCAATTTTGTTACCTTATCATACCATACATAACAGGGGGACACAAATCAACCTTCCATTTAAGACTGGACTGTAACTTTGCACTGTAAAGACTCCAAATCCTGATTAAATTATTAAAGCCATAGTTGGCATCCTGTTGAGAAACACTTTTGTCATACTGGGTAAAATCGTCCTCCCATGTATTCAGAAATAGGAGGTTAAAGAAACAAACCCTGTGGGAGCTGCAGGCCTGTAAAAACTCTGACAAATCCCTGTCGTTCGGTCTGAAGGGCAGGGATTTGTCAGAGTTTTGGTTCTGCTCCCACTCTTTTGTGTCCCTCAAGTTCTGGGGGTATCGCCTTATCTATTGGTTTTCCCACATGCCAATCATTCTGGCACGCTGCTGTAACACCAGTGTGTGTGCTCGTTCATTGTTAGTTTCCGCTTGCTGGCTGTGCATGCACATTTCTGCTGTTTATTATACGGTCTTAGGCATGCAAAGCTTTTCTAAAAGAGACTTGGGGAAACTCCCAGAAAAATCGCCAACTGTACCTTTAAAAAAATATAATAAATAAACAAATAAAACACCTCTTCCTAGGCTTAGGACTTTGGATATTTAAGAGATGAGTATCAAGATAAAAACTAAAACATCTCATAAGGATTTTGAAAATACTTCTGTTGTATAAGGATGTAAAAACAGGAGATTAGAATAAACTGTTAAAGAAATTATGCTGTAGTTCTCACCTAATGGTAGTCATTTTGCACACAAAAGCAAAATGAGATTCTTCTAAATCAGAGATCACCAACCTTTTTGAAACTGAGAGCTACTTCATCGGTACTGTGGCAAACAAAGGGCTACCTGTACTGACGTTTGAACTACAAGAGTCCGAGCTCACCTTAACTTTAATATATATATATTTTTAATGCTTTTGTCATTTTTTAATCTATTTAAATACAAGTATGACTAAAAAGAAAGAGCAACTGAATAAAATGACATTTTAAATGCAGCTCACTGGATGGTCCTTGGGGTCTACCTGGTCCCCATGGGCACCATGTTGGGGACCCCTGCGCTAAATAACGCCCTATTCGCATGGGATAAGCGTTATGAGGGGACCCAATGTAATAAATAAATGTCCCCCCTATGTCTGCTTTTTTACATGGCACATTCGCAAGAGATAACCAAACCCTGAGATTTGCCTGGAATTTATGGACATCTCCCAGATATCCCGCCCATTTTTGTCCAAATCATAGACACATATTCACATTGGATAAGTATTATCACAGGACCTCAGAGTTCTTACTTTACAAATTACTGACATGGCCGATTCGCATGGGATTACCAAAACACAGACCATCTCCGCAATTACTACAAATCGCATGTGGTCCCAAGGTAAAACTAATCCTGTCAGAATTGGATTTAAGTCATATTTATCTCTTTTAGATTATCTTGTATGACTGCATTTGCACTGCAGTAGGATTTTGTTGAAAATTTGGTGAAACTGAATATTGCGTCCACTTTGTCAGAAAGATCCAATGCATGTATTTCAGATCTGAGATTATAGACACCAGAGAAAAACTAGAAAAAGACTGCACTACCAGAGAACTAATTTTTCAAGGGGGATTGATATGAATGACAGTAAAAGATTTATTTATTTTTGTACAGTTCTCATATGTTTTTCTCAGTTTAAAAAGATGTTGATGATTTTTTTGTCCATTTATTTTGATGTCTTTAATCCCCATATAGGCCAGGGGTCAAAAGAAGCTTTAGAGTTTGTCAGGGACCTTCTAAACTGCATATCTCAGATCATCACTCGGTTTTTACTTAAATGCAACAGGTAACAAAGATTTCCACTCTTCTGCTTTAAAAAAGAGAAAGGAAATAGGTCCTGTTTAGTTGAGAAAAACACATAGAGCTGAATTGCAGGAGATGGGCTCACAAATGTTGTTTTGCAGAAGAAACACTAATGGAGTTTCTGCTTTTACTGACACAAGGCCATCAATAAGAGAGAGCTTCCTTCCTTCCTCTGTCCTCCCTCGCATAGACTCGCTGGGTTTGTTATCAGCAGGACAGAGATTGAAAGTTTCAATTGGCTTTATCATTTCAGTTGTCCAGACTGACATTGAGTGTAAGACCTGGCAGCATTGTCAGTCTGAGGGTAAAAAAACTCCATGGAGATGTGGCACAATGACAAAACAGAGTCATTTAGTGTTGGTTTTAATGCACTGTGTTGGACTTCATGATGCATTCTGTGTGCTGTTTTACAATATTTGTAAAGTAGTCTTCATAAATGTTAAATTAGGTTATCATTACCTCTAAAGGGTTTAGGGAAGGCTGGAGTTTTTCTATAAGGTTTCAGCTGTACCATCATACAAAACTGTCTTTTGTTATGTATTTTATAGAATATCTTTAAACAGAAAAAAACTGTTCTGTTAAGGCCCCAGAGGTTTGCTAGACCATTACTGAATAACCAGCACGATGAAGGCTGTGTTGGCCTCAGCCACGCATTGGTAAAACAATCGGCACATTCATCTCATTATTTGTTTTACAGTCAAACATATTTTAGAAATGTAATTCATCTATGTATTTAACCTAACAAATGTATTGTAAAGAATAGCGCTGTGCGGTTTTGAAATGTATTCTGTTAATTATATTTATTTATTGAGTTATCTTGTTTGGGGAGTTTTCAGCTTCCTGTTTGGCCAACAGGCATAGCCAAGGGTGGAGGACTGAAAGCACGATGCCAGCTTAGCAGGGACCAACCATTGGCTTGTCAGCAAGGGCGGTCTTTTGGCTTTAGTGAGATCATTTGCCTACCGATCTGCGTATGAAAGTGCACACGTCACTGGGTGCGACTGGGTGAATGTGGCTATTGTGTAAAGCACTTTGAGTGGTCAGTATGACTGGAAAAGCGATATATAAGTTCAATCCATTTCATATTTACCTTTTAATTTAGTATTAATGTTTAGTTTCCCAGTTTTGCCAAATCATTGCATATTTAACACTTTATTAAGACAGCTTTCAGTATACTTGGTTTGCTCTGTCAATATTGAGTAGAATTATCTTTACTTGGCCTCTTCTATGGGCCCATTATTCACATATTAAAGTTTGTCATTTCTCTGAACCTTTTTACTGGAATGAAGACCCGCTTGGAAGACATCTGTCCTGTGTCCTCTTTGCCTTCAAGGGTTGGTCCCTCACAGAAAACAGGTCAGGGATAAAGTTCTTGAGTTGGAAGCAGAGTTAGGTTGTAAAAACAAACAGATTCAGGTAGACAGAACATCTACTCGTTGTGCACTACAAAAAATGTGGCCTTTATCGAAGGGTAGCGAGAAGGAAGCCACTGCTGAAGGAAACCTTTAGAAGTCCTATTTGAAGTTTACTGCAAGCCTTGTGGAGGAGAAAGAAAAAATGCGAAAAAGGTTCTCTGGTCAGATTAGATAGAAATTAAACTGTGTGGGCCTTTATGAAAAACACTATTTGTCAATGAAAACTAACACTGCGCATCACCCTGAAAAAAGGATTCCGGCTGTGAAATAATATTTCCCAGTGGTGTGTTATGGTGGTGTGTTACAAGCTTGTCATACTGGTCGAGCTGCTGTGCAGGTGGGACATAAACGGCAGCGATAAAGACAAATCCACAATGTCAGTGGGAGCTTCTTCTTTTATTTTCAGACCAACAGTGAAATAAAACCACACCAACATAAACAATGGATGCCATAGTGCTTAAAACCAATAAACCTTATTGTGAAGAGACCATTACAGGGACAAAAAGACTGCGACAAATGAAAATGGAAACCAATTTATTGAAACCCATCTGTTCAAATGATGAGTCAAATTATTATTATTTTCCTAATTAATGTTAACAATTACTTCCTATTTAACTTTTACAGAAGCCAGGCTTAGTGGAGGACATGACCAGACACTCACACACCAAGTAACCAAAAATAAACTAAATCAATAATTAAAAATCCAGGTTCCATGTAGTTATTAAAATGGGGTGTGTGTTTTCACTAGCATGAACAATTACTGTAGGTATCTGAAATATAAATATAACAGTGGCTCATTGTTACCTGATGACAGTATCATGGTGTTGGGGATTTCTTTGATTGGGACAGAGGTGCACCTTCCAGTAAGACAGCGACCCTAAACATACAGCCACAATGGAATGGTCCATGTCAAGATATATTTATGTTATCCAATTAAGAATCAAACACAACACTTTAAATTGTATGCTGACATAATTAAATAATAAATACATGAGCAATTTTGCAGAGTTGCATGGGTGACAATTTCAGTCTCTAGTTGTGCAAAGCTGATAGAGATCTATACCAAAACAGATGCAGCTTTAATAGCAAATAGGGTTGCAACATAGTTCTAAAATGTATGGACTCAAGGGGTCTGACAACAAATACTTGCCTTTTCTTTTTTAGATTTTTATTTGTAAAAGCGGCCAAAAAATAATGTATTTTTTTATTTCCTTTTCACAGTGATGCAATACTTTGTGCTGGTCCATGTCAATAAAATACACTGAGGTTTCTGGTTGCGACATGCAAAAGCTGGAAAAGTGCAAAAGGGGTGTGAATACTTTTGCAAGGCTCTACAAAATCCTAAAACACATTATGGATAAGATTGAACACAGTATTAAAGTAAAAGCAAACAGGAAAGTGGAGTGAGGACCTTCTTGTGTGAGGTATTTCTAACCCACCGTGTCAACCAGCCTATCCCTTGAGGCTGTCACTTTACCCCTTGCATGCCTTTCCAATACCCCTGTCTGCACCTTACTTCCTGTCACCACTTTTTGACTTGCACCCTGTCTCACTTTTGCCTAATTGTAAAAGTGCAGACAGGTGCACTGGAGTCTGAAGAAAGTCCCACTCCCTGCTACAACTTTCAGTTCGAAGATGCACTCGCGTCTGCCGTCTCTACCCTGCAGGATTGTAATTTCTGTCATACATAGGTGACAGAATATTTACAGGTTTGTTTTTTTTACTCGACCCCTTTTTTCTTCATAGTTGAGGCTATACTTATCTGATTATTCTTGCTTCCTTTACTTCACTCCTTGGAACTTTATAACCCACCTGAAAAAAAAAACTATGATTGCAATAAGAATTATGAAAAACAAGGAAAAGGAGTAACACAAGTAAACACAACTGCTCAAATATGGAAATGAAGCAAAGAAAAAAAGGCGTTCAGAGCTATCCATAAAAGCAGTTTTTTTAAATCATTATTAAACAATTGATCAAATCCTATTAATTACTGGCAGTAGTAAGGATGAAACAGGATTTTCTTTAAAGGAGTGTAGTGTAAAGCCTGATTTATGATTGATGCATCTGCAAGGCCCGCATGGCCATATTACACCATTTGGGCTTCCTCCTGGGAAAATTTCTGACGTGGAGAGTGCCCCACAAAAAAACATGGCTGACGAGCAATCGCTCCTTCTGGCGGAGGTTCGTAAATTTAGACATCATTATGATTCAACCCAAAAAGAACACAGTGATCAACAAATAAACAATTTCTGGAAAGAAATCGTTGTCACTCTTGGAAGAAAGTAAGAGGTTTCAATGTTGGAAACAACTGCATATTCTACTTCTGCGTATTGTGGGGTTCAGTATGCTTGCCGTAGGTGCTACAACGCTGCCCTCTAGAGTCTAGGAGAAAAGTGCGACTTCAGAGGAAGAGCCGCACGGAGCAGAAATGCTGCAAGACGTTGTGTCCACAAGCCTCATTTCCACACGGAATGTACGTGCGTAAAGCATAAAACAACGTTTTTTGCAGAAGTTTACCCCCTCTGGTGACAAGTTGAATGACGCCACTGTCGTGCACGTGCATGGGAGAAGAGGAAAAGCATCTGTCGCTACAACTGCACAGGTCTTTTGTTTAGAGGGCGTGATGTCTTATCAGGTAAGAAAGCTATAAATATTTAAGTTATTCCGTGCTCTTTCGCTAATGCATTGATTACAGCGGAAACTCAATAAAGTAGCCAGGTGAACGAGAGCGCTCAGCTCATGACACCCATGCACACACCTAGAGGATTTGGCCTGAATAACTCTATCATCAACAGACTTATCCAGCCTATAGAGGCAATTGTGGTAAATAGAAGATAATTTATCTTACACATCGAGCAATTGTAAGGGACTGTATGGGAAAGAAAATAAATAATATTTAACTGAATGTAATAAATTATGCATTCAGGATCTGAAGAACCCATTAAAAACCAATATTACTAATTAATATTAAATATATTAATTTATGTCCCTGTAATAAGATAAGATGTTTTATTGGTCATCATACATACAAGGTACATACAACAAAATCTCATAGATCAGATGGAGGGTTATGTAAGTGATGGAAGAATATATTCTCCGGTGAAGACAGGCTAAATTGGAAAGTTACATTACATCATCCCCAAAGTTGAGGGTTTGCACATCTGTTGTACCTGTGTTGGGAAAATCTCTGGTTGGCCCAAGAATATAACAAGAACGGAAATTGTATCAATAATGGTTCAACTCTTTGAAATAAGAAAAACGTGTTTTTACTCAGAGTATTGGGTGGAGATTTGTTCAAAAATAGAAAATGTTTCAGTCTTAAACTCTACTTTTCCTGGGGTGCTGGTTTTTGCTGATCTGCATTTGTGGGTATAAAAGCTCTTATTTAATTAACTTCTGATCTGCTGTCTGAAATTTTTGCACATCTTCAACTTTTGCATTTTTTTCATCTTGTACTTTTTCAGCTTAGACTCCTCAGTTGTTGTTAGTTTTTTTTAGCCTAAACGTTCTGAAACTTTTTAATTATTTTCATCCAGCTAAGGATCATTACTTCAGACATCTCACTTCAGATTACACCACGCTATTAACACATCCTGCAGTCTCTCCTACTTTACAATTGCCAGTCTGTCCGCAGTCTCTCTTTGCTCATTCAGTTTAAAAGCCTGGTGTAAACAGGTGTAATTCTGGAATGTGTGCCTGAAGCCATTTCTTAGTAAAACAAATAGCTCTGCTTTACAGCTTTGTCTTGGTCAGCTTCAACGTTCAAGGTTACTTTATTTATACTGTAGATTTGTTCTGCATTATTTCAAGGCGCACATACAGTATACATATGCATACACACATTAAAAACAAAACATCAAGCCAAACCATCTGCATGTAGTAATACTCAAAATACTCAAGGTGTTAGATGCTCCTAAAATTAAACCACAGCAGGACACGGAAGAGGAGAGTAACACCTAAATCTTTAAATATAGAACAAGATATAGAGTGTCAATGTCCTTTCAGCTAGTTCATTTCAGTCCCAGCAACAGGGACAAAGTTTTTCTTAAAATGTCTTGTTATACATGTAGGGACTAAGACCCTCAGTCCAGAGGGAATAAGCTGAAACTCCCTGTGAAGGGGATGGAAGTCATTCTGTAAAAATAAAAAAGAGGCTACCTGTTGTACCTGCCTGATGTACAGGGATGCATCTGATTGTTCGGACTCTCCAATCAGTCTAGAAGATAGTTTAACTTAACCTGACAAAAGCCAGCTGTATGTCGCTCCGCCTAGCTCCACTCACATACATCTGGGACACCGCCATAGGAATTGCCTTTACAGAAGGCTGGGCCTTATTAAAAATTCTTGCATATGATTGGATAAGCCACTTGTCTGTCATCTTTATCGACGTGCTATTTCAATCACTCACATCGAAGCTAACCCGTGACGCTGATGATAGCGACGCAGAAAAAAATAAATAAAAAAATAATAATAATGTGTTTGCGGCTCTAGTGGCACGCGTTTTATTGACAGTGAGCTGACAGGAAGAGGGGGGAAGACAGGCGGCAAAGCGCCGCGGGTCGGAGTCGATTCCGGGCCGACCGCGTTGAGGACTAAAGGCCTCCTAACATGGTTCGCGCTAACCGCTAACCGCTCCGGGGCGCTTCCGCGTCCGCCGCGGACGCGCCCCGGAAAACAAAACTTGCCAAATCCGGTCGGGAGAAGGGCGAAAACATCGTTTCCACCAACAAAAGCCTTCAGAGCCGTTCTCTGATGTTCTTTTAATGAAACAATATTAGGTAGATTGGACAACATGGAAGAAATAGCAGCATCGATGTTAACGCTTGCTTCCTCGACGAGCCGCCATTGCTATCAAAACAGTCTCACGTCATGGTCGCGTCTCCACTACGTCACATTTATGAAACTCCAGCCCTGCGTCCTGATTGGCCAGACCATAAATTTTTGTTGGAGAAATCACTCTCTATGGGCGGTGTCCCAGATGTATGTGAGTGGAGCTAGGCGGAGCAACATACAGCTGGCTGTTGTCAGGTTAAGTTTAACTATCTGCTGAAGGGAACTTCTGTCCTTCAAGGTTGCATGTCCAAACCATGACACCAGGGAAACAGATCAAACAGATTCAATGAGGCCAATAAAACATAGTCACTATGGTTCAGTGAATATAAAAACTGAGTTTTTTAAGCAGAAAAGGCATTGATGGGCTTTTTTGCTCATAGTGATGCAGTTGTCTTCCAAGATTAATTTTTCATCCAAAACAGTCCTAAGACTGAACCTTCTCAATGGCTTGACCTGTAATTGATTTGACTTTGTGAGATTTCCACCTAAAATCAAAGATCATATCTTTGCTCTTATCAAAGATAAGAGTCCTCACACCGTTGAACAAAGTCATCGGTCACCGGGACGTGGCTGCTTTCATTCTCCTTGAAGCTGCAGTGGGGAATTTTGAGAAAACTGTGGGTTTAGCCAGAAAATCTGAAGAAGCACACTAATGTCTGGCCTCATGTGGCAACAGTATGCAGGCAGTTCTTCAAAGATGAGTCAGCAATTTTGAGTTTCACTTTCTATGTGATGTGGATTAATCCCTCAGCGGGTAAATAATTTTCATTTTCATCAAATGATGTGGTAACCTAACCTATTACCAATGCTATACTCTATCAGCATGGAATCCAACAGGATTTTCAAAGTGCTCCTTTGATTTTTTTTAACACTGTATATCTATTTTCAGGGTTACTACATGGTTTTGAGGAGTCTTCAATTTACATATATAATTTTCCAGTGCCTAGATAAGGTGTGTCAAATAGAAATATCAAATTTAGAACTGCTGTTCAAAATTTTGATCCTTGAATCATTATACTGCTTTTATGTGCTCTAAAAAACAAATTTTACTGTTTAGGTGCCAGCAAACGACATATTGAAACTACTATATTCAGAAGAATTAAACCAATTTAAGAATTAAAGATCAAAACCTGATCTTTAATGAATGCATGTAGGGTTTGTAAGTAGGGCTAAGTGTGTAACTTGCTTGATAAGCAATTGTAAATACACAGTTTTGTCTTGTCTGTATTAGAAAGGTGAGGTAATGCTGCCAAAATTTCTGATTTTATTGGAATCGTTGTTTTTGTACAGTATAAAGGTTTACAAAAAACGGATAAAAAACAAACTCTCTGCTATGAAACAATGCACCTGATAATGATTTATTTTATTTTATTTTTACTTAAATGCCAAGTGTTTTGACCAGGTATGATGACCCAGTTCAGCTTTATTTATAAAGCACTTCAACTGACCACACAGGACCAAGGTGCTATACAAAATACATAAAAAAACGACCATTAAAATTACAAATGCCATTACCCAGACACAAAACATAAAATTCAAGAAAAACACTCCAGCATACATGAATAACACACATATAGCCAGCCATGAAATAGTTAAATAAGCAAATTAAACTGAACTGTCACGTAGCGTCAAACGCCGAGGGAAAGAGATGAGAATCAGAAAATGTCACAGATGGTTTTAGAAATTGTTGTCCTCTTGTCTCAGCAATTGTAAGCCAGCAACATAATAATTATGCATTTTTTTGCCTCTCAGTCTGGGTGTCCATCCATCCATCCATCCATCCATCCATCCATCCATCCATCCATCCATCCATCCATCCATCCATCCATCCATCTATCCATCCATCAGCTATGGCTCCTGTCTCCAATTACATCTCAGACCTGGTTGCAAGTAACCTCTATGTTCCCCTACAGAGTTTAATATTTTGCAGCCCGTGATTGTGTGTTCATTTTAATCACATAAAATGCATTTGTAAATGAGAGCCAAAATAACTTGTCAAAATTAGACCACAAAACTATGTCAGTAAGTAGGGAGAATGATAGGTGGCTGGGTTATGTCAAGTGTTTGAGTACTGCAGACCCAATGTTGTTCAGCTCTTTTATCCTTCCACAGAGCCATCTGAGGAATAGAGGAGGCAGGCCTTGATTCAGGATTTTAACTCCATGAATCCTGAAGTCAGTCTTTCAACTTGGTTTGTTCACCAGAACTCCTGACAGGCAGTAATGCTAAAGCTGAGCTTCACCAGACAGTAGCATAGCCACAGAGATAAGTCATTAATTCATTTCAGCGTTACTGGTGTAATGTAAAACAAAGCTTATGAAAAAAAGCAGATTACAGCAAAGCTGTTCAAACGTACTAATGTATTTTTTAAAAAAATCTCTAGGTTGCTTTTAGAGGTGTTTTTGTTTGAATCTGTTAAAGAAAAAAAAACATGTTCTTTTCTGCCCTTTGCTTGATTTGTTGTTGGGTTAGTGAAAGCATTTGCTCAAAAGCAAAATTTCATCAGGAGACATGGAAAAGAAGTCTCTAAACAGCATTAAAGTGTGGCTGGAAGTCAAAGGTTAATTCAGGCATTTTCCTTGAGCAAAGTTTGATTTAAAAGACAAAGCTGTTTTGTCTGAATCTGGCTAAGGCATGGGCTAAAAACAACCTAGCTTTTTACACCTTTTTGAGGCGAGATGAAGACAATGACTAGGTCTTCCTGATGTAGTCAAACAGAAAGATCTCCACGGATGTCCAGTTTTTGGAGGGATAGAACAGAACTGTCAGTTTAATAAACACAACTTTTCAAGAAAAATAATCCTGCATTCACCTTACATCATTGTTTTTATTCTTCTTCACTTGGTCACTATTCTTGAGACTGGATGGACAATATGGTTTCATTAACAGCTATTTGTGCTGTTTTACAGCTTGTATATTAAAACATCTCTTGGTTGCTTCAAGAACATACTAAGGTAACTTGCAGACGCCTTAGCTAGGATGCTGTTGGACTATGATACATAGTGCATATTGTATAAGCTTTGTACGTTATGGAAACTGTAAATATGGAAACATTACATATTCTATTATGTGTTAGGTCTATAGGCTGGAGTCATTTTTCCACTATCAAATAACTTTTTTTTCCCTTTGGTCAATTTATTTATTTACCCTTATATTCTACTCTTGGTGTTTTATTTAGAGTTAAATTTAGATTAGACAGTTTGCTTTTCTTTCCTTGTTTTTTTTTCTTTTCTGATCGCTAATAATTGTGTGTGTGTTTGCCACTGTCACACCCAAATTTGCCCATTGAGGGACATTTAAGGAATTCTTATATTCTTATCTTATCTGAACTAGAATGTTTTTATTTTTTTATTTTTGGGCATTTTCTGTCAAGCTAAATTGTATTAAACCAACCAACACTAAGCTAAGTGAAAATAGGGTTGAGAAATTACGTTTTTGAAGCTAACTACATGAAGACAAGAGAGCAAAAAAAGTGCATCTTGCTTCATCCTGATGGTTTTCATCCTCCTGTTCCTGGTTGCTCTCGTAAATGTTCTTGAGAATGTGTCCAACATTTAGTTTGGCTTTTCCCTTTTTACAGTATCCTCCTCACATGTCTTCTTCATAGAGAGAAATGTTTCTGCTGGAGTAGCACCCTCACACCGTGAAATGTGAGAGGGCAGGTGAGAACGAATGCCCGGGAGGCTGTTCACAACGCAAAAGTATAGTGTGAAAATGACTGTTTCCCATACAACATGTCAAACATGGTGAATAAGGCTCACATTGGGGTAGAATTTTTACGTTTTTGTTAAAAATCAATACCACTTGCATCTAAAAGCTCACACAATACCAACAATTGAGCAGAAAGCTAAAGTAAGGTCAACACAAAAGAGGATGAAGCAGCAACTACCACCTCCATGGCACATCTCTCTTTTGGTTTAGTTTTTTCAGAGATACATGCTTTTTGTCATTCAGTAGTGATTTTTGTTTCGTTTACTGGTGAGTTGCTTTTTTATTATCATGGCAGGAAAAACCCCAGGAACATTTTTCTTTCTCGTAATTAAGGACATATTTACCTTCAATAAAGAAGGTAAATATGTCTGACAATTGAGCAAACAAAACAAACACATTAAAAAATAGTGTTGGGAATTACTGACAACTGCTGTTCTAATTTCAGTCAAAGTCAAATTAGGCCTGTAATATCATGACCTGTAATAGTGAGGTTTTTATACTTTGTCAGCTGGGTTTCTTCTGACTATTCCCACTTATGCCACTGCTTCTTTATTTTCAACTAATTTTCACACTACTGTTCCAACAGCTTAGTGAGGTGAAAAATGTTAGCTGGAACTACTTCTCATTCCTTGTGGCAAAGAATGCATTTTAACAGATTTTTTTTCTGCACCAGCTTTCACAGAGCTGCGAGGTTTTTTCTTGTTCTCATTGATTTGTGAGGGTAAGAGAAGAAATAACAGGATACTACAATTTATTTAGGCAAAGTCACTCTAAAGGCAATGAGGATACTTTTATAAGAAATAGATGTTTCAAAGTCAATTTGAATCATTACCGATGTTATTAGATTACACAAATATACATTCACTGGCCATTTTATTAGAAACACCTTTTGAAATGCTTGTCAACATAAATTCAGATTGTTGACGTTCAAATAGAGCATCAGAATAGGGATGTAAAGGGGTTGCAGTGACTGAATGTGACATGGTTGTTGGTGTAAAAACATGAACCTGTCACATTCTGGCCCGGCTTTCTGCTTACCCCTCATTCACATGGACTCCTTCATCCGTGCGCACTTCGTTCCACCCAATAAAAGCCATTGTTGTCAATGCATTTCCCACAGGCTCTGTGGCGTTGCAGAAAACAGTGAATCCTCCACTGTTGTCCGTCAGAAATACGGATCGAGTTGAACAAATGCTCAGAGGAGTCATTCTGATATTTAGTTGAGACAAATTCCAGTTGGCTTTTTTTTAATCATCACCATTTATGATGTACTTTAATGTGTTTTCTTGCTGGCCTGCAAGGCTGCTGTCAGTGTATTACTGAATGGTATTAGTCGAGCTCTAAAGAATAGTCAGCTTTGAGTTGAATATTAAATGTCTTACTTGCTGCAGCAAGGTTAGATAATTAGGGTAAGTACAGTACCGTTGATTTCAGAGGGATTGAACCACTCAGTGGAAGGGTAAGTACTAGTGAAATGAACTATTTGTGTTTGTTCTGTTAGGCTGGTTGATCTCATGTTGCCATTGTTATAGCAAGTGAACAATCATGTGAGTTGTGAAAGCTGGTGTTCTGGTATCAGCAATGAGGTCTTGTGAAAAGTGGCAAAATGAGTTTATTAAGAGTGGTTTCATCTCCGAAGTGGTGTGAAGATCACAAGGTTGCTCAAATAGAGGCTCATGCTAAGTTCCAAGATGTTCTAAGTACTTCTAGGGTACAAAGAAACAACTGGCAAGTCACTTAGAAGTTTTTAATTAACTGCAACTAAAAGGCCTGTTATACCAAAACTAAGACCATCTGACACTGCTTTAGAGTCTCCCTGCTCATTTTTTACTGTGGTTTGATGACATGAAAGAACAATTTTAACCCTTGAAGAACAGCCATAGTACGTTCCATGTCTAAAGTTCAATTCATTTCAATTCGATTCAATTCAGTTCAATTCAAATAAATTTTATTTACATAGCTCCAGTTCACAACACATGTGATCTCAAGGCACATTACAAAGTTGATTCAATCAAATTGCTTAAAACGTTTTTTTAATCTAAGTAAATCCAACAGATTGCATTGAGGAAAACTCCACTTTAACAGGAAGAAACCTCCAGCAGAACCAGGTTCAATGTGAACGGCCATCTGCCTCGACCGTCTGGGGGTTAGAAGAGACAGAGTAGAGACACAAAAAAAATGGAAGCACCGATCCAGGATTACTTTCTATGGTAAGAGAGGGTAATGGCACAAACTGCTCAAAAGTTCAATGTTATTTTTTAAAGCTTTTTTTCTTTCGTATGCCTTACAACTACTTAGTTTGGTTAAGGGAAAATACAATAGCTTCTTTAAATGATCAAAATATGGTTTGCATGGTATAAGTTTTCCCTTTTCTTTTCTTAAAATGGAGACCCCATCTGGCAAACACACAAATGTGTTAGAGGCTCCAAAGAAACCTTTCAAGGAGAGATAAATTACTTTAAAAGCCTTGCTGGCTGTCACAAAGAAATTAATATCCATTAGCATAAATACAGTTACTTTTTTGTTCCTATGTAATGATTTATCACAGGACTTGGCATTTTGAGAGACCTTTGCCTAATTAAAAAACATTGATTTGCCTTTATCACTGAGAGATGAGCGAACATTTCTTCCAGATGATGCACCAAATCGTTGTTTTTAAGGGTTTTGACACATTATGGCATAATAATACTGTATTATCTTATTAACTTAGAGTCTGTCTTTGCATTTTTAAACAAGCTCCCAGCTGCAGTTAGGGCATAAATCTGACAGTGTGTGGTGCTGCACCTCCTCTCTTGCCCTGCTTCTTGCATCTTCCAAAGATCCAAGTGAACAAATCAAAAGTCCAAATTTAAAGTGACTCTTCTCCATGCTTTCTAGCAGACTAGCAGGCTGGCAACTAAATTATTTTTAGTATTATCACATTGAACAATACTATACTAAAATAACTATTAAAACAGTTCTTTTTCCTTTGCATTTCATGAGTGGAAAAATTTAAAGTAACAAATGCATAACAGGAAAGTGGGTCATTAAAACACAGTTGGACTTCAAACAGATAAATATTTGTTTTTATACTCACTGACAAATAAAAACAGTCCAGAAATAATATTCTGAATTGAGTTTTATTTGACACACATGCAGATCCCCAGTAACTTTGTAAAATATCTGACTTATAAGAAGCTGGCAAACCTAGAATGGGCATAATTTTGCATTCTTGGGGGCCAATAGACTTACCTGACTGTCCAACACTCAGACAAAGCTTTAAAAGAAGGTAGGGTTAGTCTTTTGCAAGACTAACATTCCTTCAAGACAAACCATATCAAGACACGGTGCTCATACAATGTGTCAAGAATTACAGAAATGGAATTAGCCCTAGCAATAAATGCACAGCTATTGGCTTCTTTACAATTCCACAAGTTATCTAACACAGCATTTGAATAACTCATAGAATGCAGTGGGGATTGTTTAGGCTGATGTTAAGAGGGACAACTGTGTTTAAAGACCTGCCAAAGGGATACGGTTGCTCTCGTGCTCTTCTGCATCACTAGGGATGACGATTGTCTGCAGGTATGGTGATGTCAAGACGAGAGGAATTAGTCTACCTTAGGTAATATAGTCTTTTTACAATAAATGTGGATCAAGAGGAAGAGTACTTGTCTTCCAATCAGAAAGTTGGGGGTTGATTATACCCTGCTACGTGTCTATAACTTTGGCAAGGCACTCCACATGGCTTAGCGATCTACCTGTTGGTGTATGAATGACTGCATGTTTGTGAGTGCCATGGGGTGAAGATGATTCTCCTGTAAAGCACTTTGAGATGTCAGTATGACTAGAAAACCATTTTCTAATGGTTCCCTAATGTCCAGCCAGGAAACCTCATCTAACCTGACCTAAAGAAAAATGTATCATCATCTTATGTGTTTCATGGCCAATTCGCTGGCAACTGGGGGACAACTTCAAAAAATATAGTCTGTCTTGCTTCAGAAGATATTGTAATGGATCCACTCCCTTGTACACTTGCTAGCTGCAAGTAACTTGGACTAAGCAGGTTGCATATCATAGATTGTGACCATAGAGTTAATTCACACTACTCCATCTGGGTACGGAATATTTTTAGTAAATTAACTTATTTAACCGTTTGCAACCTGATTCACTTTTTACAAACAAAACATAAAATAATGGGACATTTTTTTTTACATGTATCATTGTTTTATCTGGAGCTATAACTTTCTCTTTAACATTGACTTGAAAGTATTCCACCGACGCTTTGTTGTTTATTGGCGCATTGGTGTAACACTGGCTCTAGCAAGATAGGTTGTGGCTGCTGTGTTTGTAACTGCAAAGTCAATATAAAATTATATTTCTCGAGGTAAATGAAAGGAAAAAAAGGAGTTAAAAAATAAGTCTATTGTATCCGAAGACATAAATGGCAGGTGCATTTATACAGACATACATGATATTGGGAGATCATTGCCTTTAGACTATCACCAGATTGACTGGTTTGCTCTTTGGAGACCTCTCCATTTACTTTTCAAGGTTTTCCTCCCTTGTCCATCACCTTTCACTTTTCTTATCAACGTCTAACTCCTATAATATACCTTTACCATTTTTAGCTGAAACGTATGTGTGTATTCATATCATATTAATCAATATATTATACAAACAGTAACATGTAGTTCAGGAGATCACCTGCAGCTTTGACGGCTATTTTCTCTAAAATCATGTTTTAAAAGTTTAATAATTTAGATAATCAGCTTGATTCCACGTGTTTATATTCAGTCGTAAATTAAATGTAGAACTCTTTTTTTTTAATAAAACATTTAACTTTTAACAAATGTATCTTTTTTATTGTCGTTGTTTAGAAAGAGCTTAGATGGGCACATCTTTTCTGGTACTATTTGCTGCATAAGTGAAACACACATAATACATCTCCCCAAACCACGAAAATATTAACTAATCTCATTACAACTCATAAAAACACGGATGGGGATTTTTATAACAGGTACATTATTGCTGAAGTGCCTTGGGTACAGGGATTAGCTGAAACTGCAGGCCTGAATGAATAATGCCCAAAGCTGAGTATTACTCTGACTGGGCACTAAAGGATCAAATCTGTTGCAATCTGAATGTCACTATTTAAGCTTATGTTTATCCCTGGCACTGACAGACACCCTTTAGATATTTGCAGCTTGTAAAAAAAATTGGATGCAGTAAACTAAAGTAATTTCATATCTAAAAAATTTACTTCTTACTAAGACTGTGGTAATGCTCTTCCACGCAGAGCGATATGATTCCTATTATTTTTTTCTTCAAGGTTGTAAAAAACTGACAGCATGGTTGGCGAAGCTACTGAAATGTCACCTACTCAACCTCCAAGATTAGCTGCAAAAATGAGGGCGGCAAAAGCTAACAAGACATGCTGTTCTCACCACTTGTCAGCTTTTTGTCAAGATGCCTTTTGCGAAGTGGTTCAACTTCCAATACACTTGCATGAGCTGCTCATGGCTTGAACAAGCAGTTGATTTGTCTCAGTGATATTCTTGCCTTAGACTGTGATGTTAATTTTAGAAAAAAGAAGACACTGAAGAAAAAATCTCCAACTTTCTGTCCTTGTTAGGCATTCCGTTCAGCAAGCCCCCATTAGGAATCTCGTTAAAAATTGCTAAAAAAAAAAAAACATAGACACAGAAGGGTCACTTTAATAACCTGATCATATTTCCGAAATGACGTCCGTTTTAATTTGTTTAATCTAATCTGTGTCATCTTGTTATTTTAGATTCTTAATTGTCATTATGTAACCATAATGATTTTTTTGTGAGACACCGACTCAGAATTCACACATAAAACACAGACCCAATTTAAGACATTATGTTCAAGTTGAATGCACCAACCAAACTTCCTGAGAAGCTCAAAGCATGCAAATAGTCCTTAGCATCTGATAAGATTTAAATGCTCGAGTCAAACAAGACCAATCTGTCACTTTACAGTGCAGGATTTCCCGCCGCGCTATCTTGGCGAGGCGGCCGCCTCGCCAAACTCACGCTACCGCCTCGCCAACATTCCAAAAAAAAAAGTGACGTTAACACGCGGTTTTTTGTTGTTGCTTTCGCGCGTGCGTGAATGGCAGGGAAAAAAGACATGGATACCCCCCGCTCCGCGAGTCGGTCCGCGGACAACGTGTCGTCCACCCCCCCCCACTCCCCCGCGAGTCGGTCCGCCTCGCATAACCAAATTCCTGCAGGAAACACTGCAGTATGATGTAAAATTGCTGTGCAATTGCATGAATGTATCAAACAAACATTTCCCAGAGAAATTAAAAACAGTCCAAATAGCATTAAAAAAAACTTTTAATATTTGAATTGGTAAAACCTTTATATCCATATACAGGACTGTCTCAGAAAATTAGAATATGAAAAAGTATACTAGTAGGCTATTCAACTAATCACTTGAATCGTCTAATTAACTCGAAACACCTGCAAGGGTTTCCTGAGCCTTGAAAAACACTCAGCTTGGTTCAGTAAACTAAATCACAAGTATGGGGAAGACTGCTGATCTGACTGCTGTCCAGAAGACCATCATTGCATCAGGAGGGTAAGACACAAAAAGAAATTTCTCAAAGAGCAGGCTGTTCACAGAGTGTGTTGGAAGGGGGAAATCAACCAAGATCTGGCACCTGCCCACGGTGCCAAAACCACCAGTAACTGGTGTACTGACCATGGCATTACTGTCCTTGATTGGCCTGCCAATTCCCCTGACCTGAACCCCATGGAGAATTTGTGGGGTATTGTGAAGAAGAAGCTGAAAGACACCAGACCCAACAATGCAAATGAGCTAAAGGCCGCTATTGAAGCATCCTGGGCATCCATAACACCTCAGCAATGCCACAGGCTGATTGCCTCCATGCCACGCCGCATTGATGCAGTAATCTGTGCAAAAGGATTCCCAACCAAGTACTGAGTGCATTGATGGACATTTTCAAATGTTTGATTTTGTTTTGCTGTTATAATTTATTTTTTTTACTTGGTCTGAGGAAATATTCTAATATTTTGAGTTAGGATTTTTGAGTTTTCTTCAGCTGTACGCCATAATCAGCGATATTAAAACAATAAAAGGCTTGCGATATTTCAGTTGATTTGTAATGAATCCAGAATGTATGACATTTCATGTTTTTTAATTGCATTACAAAAAATAAAGAACTTTATCACGATATTGTAATTTTCTGAGACAGTCCTGTCTATAGTATGTTTATTTTCTTTAAAAGGGACACAGAAGTCCCCTCTATTTAAACACAAAAATGGTTTGGGAATTAAGACGAGTTTTGAAGTTCATTTAGCCGCTCAAGTAAAATATCAGAATGTGCGGTTTTCTGAAGTCTGGTGCTCAGGAGAGAAAAGATAATAATACAACATGAAAGCAGAACCTTGAGAGATTTTTTGAGTAAATAAAAACAATTTCAGGATGAAACTGGAACAAGTGGCAAAGCTGTCAGCTGGCCTGGTGTAGCTGAGCAGTCGTGTGTGTGTGTGAAGAGGGTAAAGAGAGCAGGGCTGAGGACACAACCCTGCGGCATGCCAGTGTTGTGGATCAGTGTGGCAGATGTGCGTATCCTCACCAGGCGATGCCTGTGGGTGAGAAAGTCACTGATCCAGGAGCAGATAATCCCAGTTTGTGGAGCATCAGGGCCAACATGTCTGGAAGCACCGTGTTGAAGGCTGAGCTGAAGTCCCTGAGTAGCATCCGAATATGGATGTTGGGAGACTGCAGATGAGTCAGAGCTGTGTGATATGCCAACAAGACAGCATCCTCATTAGAGCTACTCTCCCTGTAGGCGAATGGCAGGATGTCCAGGCTAGCAGGGATGGAACCCTTGATGTACTTCAGGAGGATTCTCTTGAAGCAGTTCATAAAGACAGGGATCAGATCAACAGGATGGTAATCGTTGATGCAGGTGATGGCTGTTTTTTTGGGCACAGGTACAATGATGGAAGATTTAATTTAGGCAGGGACCATGGAGAGCTGCAAAGAGAGGTTGAAGCTGTCCAGGAAAATAAACTGCAAGTTGGTCAATTTTGATCTTAGCATCCAACATGACACCATGTCTGGACCTGCAGCCTTGTTGATGTTGACATTTCTTAACGTGGAGGTCACTTGGTGCAGCTGTAGTACCAGAGGCTGATGCTGTTTGTCTGGCTGAGAAAGATGATCAGACCTTCTGCTGCTTCAAGAGTCAAAGCATGCAAATAAGCTGTTTAAGGTGTCAGGGGGAGCTGGTTTGTTGCTGGATTGCTGTGCTTATATGTTCATCATTTTGGCAGGATAGACAGCTTTATTATGCAACACCCCATAAGTCTTGTGTGAAGTATTAAATAAGATACCCCAAAAAGATCTATTAAGATTTAAGTGTTCTCATCTAAAGTGAAATATGTACTATCATATTTAATAAATTAGAATAATATTAAAAGTAAAATTGTTTTCAGTAACTCAATTTACAAACTGAAGCACATTACATAGATTAATTACACACAGACTGTTAAGAATCCTGCTGGATAACCCGATATTCAGCCGGACACAGAGCTTCGTTACTTAAAAAGTTTATTGCAAAATGTTAATAATGGCAGATTAGGCAGGCAGGCAGTAATGGGCATTAGACCAGATGATGCAGGTGGGGTGAATGGCAGAACCAAACTGACCGGGGGTTGCAGACAGTGGCAGAACAGAACCAATTAAAAAGTAGGAGATGACCACAACAGATGGTGCGGACCGGGGAAACACCAGAACGGGCAGAGCACGCAGCTGGAACTTACGGGGAACAAGGCAGACTTCGAGCAGCATGCGGAAACTAGTAGCGCACAGCAGTGAGGGCTGAACACGAACAGGGAAATAGCGTCAAGCTGGCCGAGCAAACAGGAACTGGTAGAAACATGCGATGGACGAGTCGTTCTGGCAGGGAAGTGTTGGCTGAGGCAGGTATATGTAGACAGGGGAACAGGTGAGTAGAGTTGACTCTAATTGCAGCAGGTGGATCTGATCAGGTGCACAGTGGTGGCTGGAAGATGACTGAGCTGATTGGGTGGTGGCTGAGGAGTGGACTGAGCTAATTGGATGGTTGCCGTGGCTGGAAGGTAACAGAGCTGAATCCGGAAAAGTCCAAACAAAACAAACAAAAAACTAAATCGTGACACAGACTGACATTTTACAGCCTTTATTTCTGTGCATTACAATAACTTTCCACTTACAGCTAATAAAAAAAACTTGACATTAAAGAGTGGAGAATTGCATCTGTCAAATGAAAAAAAAACTGAATAGAGAAATGTGAGTAGAGTAACTATACCTGAATTTATTTTTGTCTGGTTAAGAAAAAGGCTTTTTTCACTTAATGTAGTGAGTTAAAAGAGGTAATTTGATAACAACAGACTAAGTGATTGCGCAATCGAGCGAGTCCAGGCTTTTATAGTAGGAATAAGAGGCAAACTGGGAACAACCCGGGACGAGTTTCTCTGTCAATGGCACAATGAGCAGCGGAGCCGTTGCTAAGCAGCAGCTCATCCAGTGTGTGCACAACAGGGTATGTAAACAGAACAGGATGGCATGCATGTAAGTGCTGACCATTCACGTAAGAAAATATAATTTACCCGAGATGTAGCCATTTATGTCAAAGAGAACGAAGAAAAATCCCTTGATGAAGCCTTGATTCCTGTGGAGGATTGTGCACGAGATTGAGGCACATGTTTAGTCTCGTGCAAGTTAAGTTTCTCTTGGGGAAAAAACAGTTGGGGGCTTACAGTTCAATCTAAACTGTTCTCCTCACTCACTGTTCGGGTTTGTGCAGGATTAGGTGTAGTTCCTTTCATGAAAAGGATGTTTAATACTCAGAGGTTGTTATTTCAGAAGTTACGTTTAATCTAACCAATGAGCTTCATCTGAACGCATATTCTAATTTATCTAATATCTAACACATATTAAGCTGCCCACTTCTCCTGTTATAGTGCATGCAAGTTTATGTAATATATACATTTCAACAACATTTAAACTTATGCTGGAGTGCCATGGTTAGCAGAGCTACAGAGATCCACACCTCAGGCTGGGGAACATGTCAATAGCACCACTAAAGTATTATGTGCACCATACAAATCGGGCTATTATGGAAAGAAGAAATATATCTGAATCATACCTGTGTCAGATAAATTGTCCAATAGCACACTCCTGCAGAAATCAATGACATGTCAATGAGCCAATTCAGCCATTTGAATCAGCTGTGCTGGTGAAGGGGCATATCTAAAACGTACAGGAAACTGGCTCTTGAGAACAGGAACTGGCAATCCCTGATATAAATTTATAGACTTATATAAACATATTAGCAAATATTACAAGGGCATGGAATATCACTATGGAGTTACTAGGCTATAATATAATAATTATGGCAACATTTCTTTCGAAGTGGAGCTGTGTGTTCAGGATTTTCGAAGGAGCAACCCTTTCAGTGTCTTTCTTCCAGCAAATGGCACAGCCAGTTCAACTGGAAAGTGACCAATCATATAAGAGCCAGTATTTTCACTGGTATCTACCTCAAAACTGTCTAAAGTTTCGCACAAGCAAAGTGCCACTTTGAGAGCAAAGCAATCTGCGAAGCGTGTAGCTACTGATGTGCTCACAGATTCAGTGGCTGTGTGCTAGCCGCCGGGCTCTGTTCACATGGGTTGTTGAATCGACGGGCGAGGAATTTAACTGTGCAAGTGTCAATGTAGATGTTTACCAGTGAAAATGTAATTTTTTTTTGCATCATTATGCATTATATTTAATTGGATATTTAACTAGAGTATCATTCCAATGACAACATTCTGACCAAAGCATCTGACTGCTATTTTACTTGATAAAGCCATATGTATTTCCATCAAAAGCTGCATAATCTTTACCCCGTTTAGACCTAATTTAATTATAAAGTTTTCAGAAGGGCTGTAAGTCACACTGTAATTTACAATACAGATGCTCTGCTGTTTAAGTTAAAACCTGCTGTCTTTCTAATGTCCTCAAGCACAATATGTTAGCTTTTTTAACATACTAATGGCTCCTAGAAAAAGACCTTGACAAACACTTCTTTAGCCGTTCCGCCCAATTATCGCTGCAGTATAGAACAGCTGTCTAGCAGCAATACTAGCACAAATCACTCATTAATCACCCATTTGCCTTATAATACAGCAGCAGCAGGGAGGTGGTCAAAAAGGTGCCAGCAATTTTATGCCTTTATTAGCAGCTTACAGTAATAATTACCTGAGGGCTGCTTGAAGGTGAGAGTTGTGTTTTTATAAATTTCAGGCGAAATGTTGTGCATGAGTTGCAGCTTTAAGAAAAAAAAAAAAAGATCAAGATGCTGACATCCTTCGTGTTGTCCTTATATAACAAATTCATGTCGTAGGTCTAAGCCTTCCCACTTGTCCCCAGAGGTGGCTGTTTTCTCACCAACTTAAGGTAGAGGACATTGTCAGGACACGGCTGCTTATACATGTTAATGCACCCTTTTTCCTATTCTGCTCCTGTTAGATTGATGGCTAGGCAGTGGTTCTCATTGATCAATCAGACACAGTCTGCGTCTCAAATGAACCCCGGCTGCGGGAGTTGTGCATTCTTCCGAGGGAGCAGCGTCCCAAGGGGTGCGACAGTGAGATGCACTGGATCGATAGTTTTTAACTTATTTGTGTAAATACTTTTTTTAACCTTGCTGATTTATCATCTGCGTTGGTTTTGCCACAGAGAGAGAGAGAGAGAGAGAGAGAGAGAGAGAGAGAGAGAGAGAGAGAGAGAGAGAGAGAGAGAAAACTACAACAGACGTCACCCGGCCTGCCAACACAGCTGCTTGACTTGTACTTTTCATCTTCATGGTCAAGGCAGGAAAGAGGAATATAGGAAAGATGGCAATTAATTATGCATTTTATCAGCCTGATGGATACCTCACGCTTAACGCGAAACTATATTTCCCTGGAGAACTCAGAGCATTCAACTCATTCCTAGAGTGAATCCTTTGAGAAATGTTGTCAGTTCAGGACATGAAACTTTGCTGACATTAAATAAAAAAAACATAATTTTACCTCTAGCTCTACAGTGGCTTTTTATACAAGACTTTTTCTTTTTCATGTAAATCTCTCTGTGGACAAAGATAAAACATGCTACCTTTGAATTTGATAATATATATATTATCTTTTCATCAGTTGAGTTCAAAAAGTTTCTCTGCACTCACTAATTTTTTTTTAATTGGACGACTTGGGTCTTTCTAAATATGTCATACTGATTTACAAAGAGAGTTTTCAAGAATTTCATCAATGCCAAAAGAGGAAGTTGCAAGTGTTTATCTAAACAGACCGATTTTAATTATTACAGCTCTATTTTGTGTAAATGCTTTTCTGTTACTTGGATTTGGCTGTCAGATGGATACAATAAAAATAGATATGTACTTATACAATTTTTCCAGGGTTCAGTTTACATAGAGCCATTTTTTTTCTTTACCTCTCTTCAAATGCGAAAGACACAGAAACGTATAGCTGAAACCAGATATTTACATACACTGTCTAAAAAGACACCAAACCTTTGGAAGGATTATTAGAATAATTTTTATGCTAAATCCCAGATAAGAGAGAATTTTCCAACTTTCCTCAAGTTGAGATGCTTACATACATTTCCTTTGTGGTAATATTATTATTATGATTATTATTATTATTTTAGAATTGCCTGTGAGACTTGGGTCATCTTTCCACAAGATTCTTATGACATTTTGTTCAAAATTTGTCATTACTGTGTCAGGTTTGTAGGTTGCTTTATTCACAAACCGTTTCAGCTCTGCCCAGAAAACTTTCTGTGGCATTGAGGTAATTTGAGCTTTTATCAAAAGGTGTTTTGCTGTAAAACATTAACTACTTTGCCATTTGTTATTTTTCAAGCAAAATACGTCTAAAATAATTTTTTACATTCATTCAAAATTTCAGTAGAATTTACAAATGTGCTTTGCCTATGTCTTCCTTTTGCATTGCACATTGAAGATCATCATCCAATCAAAAAGTCCACCTACAGGACCCAGCACCTCAGAACTCTCTCCTTAAAGCTAGAGTCGATGCTTTTTCTGGAAGTTTCCCCAAGTCCCTTTTTGAATAACTGCACATGCACAAGACCATCTTACCTTGCTCTTCCGCTCTTCAGGGGGTTCGCGTGAAAAAGAGTCTGCCAAATCTACTGGTCTTATTTCTTTCTACTGAGACCTTCCTCTTCTTCTAATAGACATGAATGCAGTTCACTTGTTGTGACTCTCAGCCATGCTCAAAGTATACGGTGAGAGCAGTGGAGTGACAATGAATGGCTAATCGCCAAGCTAACTGCTAAACTAGCCGCTAAGCTAACCGGATACATAAACACTAGAAGCACGCATACGCTGCTAGCAAGCAGAAACTAGTAAGGAAGGAGCACGGACATTGGCGTTATGTGAACGCGTCAGAATGATTGGCATGTGGGAACCAATAGACATGGCGATTCCCCCTGTTATGGAAATATATAATCAGTTTTTGTATTAATCATGTATTTTTACTAAGCATTCACAGTTACCTAAGTTCTAACTGCTATCGTTAACTTTGTGGCCAGGCAGTTCACATAGGATGGAGTCTTCAGGGTTACTCAAGGCTATAAATTCACCCACCCTTCTTGTGGGACACAGGGCAAGTAAGAGTCTCATGAGGTTTTACGGTGTGTAACCTTCAAGAAGGTTCATTGTAATGATTCAGAACGAGGACCCAGTATTCAGCCAGACATTGAGAATGCTTCACAGAGTTTATTGCAGGGACGATGAAGGTGGGTAAGGCAGGCAGACAAAAAATAATCCAAGGCAGAAAACAGCGCTGACAATCCAGGCAAAAAATAAACTGACAGGAACTGGGCAGAGTCAAAAACAAGAGAACAGATCAAGGTCAGGTAACATACAAAAAATGCAGGAGAGCTCTTACCTGAGGACTGGTGAATTAGGGGTGCGAAAAGAGACATGAGGCATGGGGACAAGAGATGTGACGTTCTGGCAGGGAAGCAGCAAAAGAGACGGACTTAAAAAGGCAGGAGAACAAAGGAGAGAGGGAGAGCCAATTAAAGAGACCAGGTGGAAGTAATCAGAAGGAGAAGCTGAAAGACTGACAGGAATAGTGGCAGGGAACAGGACAGAACTAAACTGAAAGCTTGCAGAACCCTGACAGAATAATATAAAACAAAGACCAAAATCAAACCCAAACTATTCCATAATCCAAAAGTAAGACAGAACCTAAAATCATGACATTCATGGGTTAAAATATTTATATTGTTCTTCAATGTTTATCTTGGTAGACTCCTAGAAACATCTGACAAATGTATCAAGAACCCAGCGCCTTATTTGGCATTGGAATGCTGTTTTGTTTGTGAGAAGACAAGCGCAGATAGAAATGAGTGTGTATGCAGCTTCCCGACATCATTCAATCATTTACTCAGTGAGGGGCCGGGCTAGGAATAGATGCGTGCTACACGCAGACACGCGTGTGCAGCCGACACAGGAGGGTGGACTCCGTGCTTTCCTACATGGGGCTTTAGGATAAAGTTGTAGGTGCGTGTCTCCCATTGGAATTCCAATTGTAATCAATATATGTATATTCCGAGTGTTTTGTCTCTGATAATTGTTTTCTTCCATTGCTGCCGAATTTACGAACCGGGTTAGGCAGGCCTTAGTGAATAAGACAGGAAGATTGAGAGGCTGCCCGGAACTTGAGAGACAGGGGGTGAGTATATAATGTCTATTGGTGAGAGCAGGAACAAACTGACAAATCCATCCCCTTCAGACCGAAAAGCAGAGATTGGTTATAGTTTTTACAGTCCTGGAGATCCCACAGAGAATTTTTTTAACTTCCTTTACTGTGAATGCAAAATGTATTTAGGATGGAAGGACTATTTTACCCAGTATAACAAAACATGTTTCTAAACAGGATTTCCAACTACAGCTTTAATCCTTGATGCATTGCAAAATTTACTTCATGGTAAGACTGTGCAGTCCCTAAAAGAAGCTACTCCCAACGAGAACGTCCCTTCATTCATTTCAAAAGCAAAAGGAGAATCCTTTTGCATTTTTATTCCAGCATTATTGGTCAAGGAACAGTTTATTTCACCCATGACCTTTTTTTAAAAATAATTTTGTATTTTCATGAACTATTAATGTTAACCTTTTTTTATGTAAGGTTTTGTCAAGAGGTCTTGGCTAGCCAATATCTTCTCTGCTGTACACAGCTCCCACACTGTTTTTTAAACAGAGATTAAGAGGCTTTTCAAACTCAAAAAGCAAATTAACTCCAGTCTAAACATGTGATGAAGGTAATCTTTCTACTTAGGTTGTCTTTTTATGTAATTCATATTCTCCAATCAAAGCACACCATCAAGCAAACAGCCTTCCCCCTCCCCTCCTCCCCCCAGCTGATACACCCGTCATGAGTCATGCTAGCTTGACTGACCTCTCCACTGGAGAGTATCAAGGCGGAGGAGCAAACAGATGGCAGCCCCAGATCAGCCTTTGACTGGTTTTCCAAATATGGTTGTAGCCAATCAGAGTGAAGTCAACTAGGCAGAGCTGCACATCATTGCCGCAACCAACCCATTTAATGAGGAGGGACATTTGGCCTGACAAAACAACCAGCTGATGATATTTTTTCAAATTAATTTCTTTGGAGAATATACATAGGCAGTTATATCAACTACAGGAAATGGTTTATACAGTGATGTCATGCCACCTTTAAAGGAACAGCGGAGGATTGTCGAAGTGAGTTCTGCAAATAAGTTATAAATACTTAATATATTTCCCAATCCAGTTTAGCTGTTGCTGCTGTTCAAGAGAGGCCATGATGTAGAACAGTGCTTCCCAAACTTTTTGCATCGCGTACCCCTTGGAGCATTTCATCTCCATCCGCGTACCCCCCCCCCCCCAAAAAAAAGAAACATTCAACATAGGGATCAGAGTTTTATTAACTTGACTGCAGATACTAAATACATCTGCATTATAAAAAGGCATAACATAATAACATGTAACAAACAAGAACAAAGACTATAACGAGCCTGTTCAGAATACAGCCAAAACTGCGGACCTGGAAGCTATTGAAGAAATATCAATTATTTTTATAATAAAAATTCTTTAAAAATAGAAAAAAGCTTAAAATGGGATATAAATGAGTGTGCCCCATCAAGGTAAAATAGTAGAACAATTTGACACAGATTTGGAGTCAGTGGGTCACATGACCTGGAAGCTATTGAAGAAATATCACATTTTTTCAATATAAAAATTCTTTAAAAATAAACAAAGGCTTAAAATGGGATAAAAATGAGTGTGCCCCATCAAGGTAAAATAGTAGAACAATTTGACATAGATTTGGAGTCAATGGGTCACATGACCCGGAAGCTATTGAAGAAATATCAATTATTTTTATAATACAAATTCTTTAAAAATAGAAAAAAGCTTAAAATGGGATAAAAAAAGAGGGGCCCCATCAAGGTAAAATAGTAGAACAATTTTACATAGATTTGGAGTCAGTGGGTCACATAACCTGGAAGCTATTGAAGAAATATCACATTTTGCTATAATAACAATTCTTTAAAAATAGACAAAGCCTTAAAATGGAATAAAAATTAGTGTGCCTTACAGATGTTATTTATTGGCATGATTTCCTATTAGTTTTGTCTTAGCTAGTCACTAGATAAGGAATTTATTGATTTTTATTTCTCAAGAGTGCTTGGTTCAAAACTTTTTTGACGGTCCCTAACTGCACCACCGCGTGTGGGAGGAGGGAGCAGCTGAGAGACGCTGGCCGAAAACGGAGTCCTTCAACCGGATCAACCGTGAGCTGGATCCCGCTGACTCCGCGGAGCTTGAATGTCCAATGTCCAATATCAAACTAACTTCACCGCAGTCTCTAATGTGAGGGGTGTGGTTGAGAGGACACGCATAACCCCTGTATGTCTGGCCGAATCGGCGACAGTTTCAGTCTTAAATCGTCTTCCACACATAGTCTGTGTCGGTATTTAGTTTTCAGGCTGGTCAGACATGAAAATCCTCTCTCACATAAATATGTAGTGGCGAATGGCATTAATTTCTTGGACCAGGCTGTGAAGACCGAGGAGGACCTGGAGGGCTCTCCCCGCCAGCCGCACACTCCGCTGCGCGCAGGTGAAGAGGCGCTCGGCTCCTCTTCACCTCCCGGCCGCATAATGACCTCCGCGGCTATGATGACGGAGCCTCTCCACAGCGGCTGGACCCCGCCGGCTGCGATCAGCGGAGGAACCACACCCCCTCCACCGCCCGCTGATGACGGCAATCCTCTCCCTCTGCGCCAGCATAAACCCTGCGGCTCCTCCTGTCCTTCTCCGGGGACGTCACAGCTCGCCTCTAACCAACTTTATCAGTGTCAAGCCCGAGCCCTACTCCAGCTCGTGCTATTCATTGAATTTAAGGTTGCTGCTTCGCGTACGAGGCCACTATTGGACGGCATTTGATTATTATTTTTTTTCCTGCATTTTTTTTTTTCTCCAAAATCTTTTCCCGTACCCCCTGTCATGACGTTGCGTACCCCCTAGGGGTACGCGAACAATAGTTTGGGAATAACTGATGTAGAAGAAACAAACTTTAAGTTTAAACACAAGATTTTTAATGTGCTCCTTGAAGAAAAGTTTATCATTATGGTCACACCAAGGTATTCAATTCACTCCATAATTGTAGAAAGAGTGCTTTGTTTAGGAAAATTGTGAATAAGATAGGCTGTAACAGAACTGTATGTGCCCTCTTTCATCCTCTTTACTGGAAAACTGGCTAAGACCCTATCTCCTTTGCTGTGTTTCTTTCCTGGACCCGGTTGCCTATGGAGTTCGTCTGTCATTACCCTTCCTAACAGAAAATATTCCTGGATCAATGCTTCTGTGCTCCTTTTGTGTCTCTGCTCTGTCTTCTCAAACCCCCAGTCGATTGTGGCAGATGGCCGTTCAAACTGATTTCTAGCTCTTAATGGGGAGTTTTCCTGTCCACTGTTGCTACATGGATGCTCAGTATGCGGGATTGCTGCAAAGTCAACAACCATGCAGACGACTGTCCACTGTGACTACACCCTCTTTCAGGGGGAGTGAATGATTTTTGTCAATGACTCAATGCAATCTGCTGGGTTTCCTTAGATATAAAACTTTGGTCTGTCTGTATGATTTAATTGAATCGATTTTGTAAAGGTGTTAGGTTAATTGGCCTCTCTAAATTCTCCTTAAGTGTGAGTGTGTGTGAGAATGGTTGTTTGTTCTGTTTGTCTCAGTGTTGCCCTGCGATAGACTGGCGACCTGTCCATGGTGTACCCCGCCTCTCGCCCATTGACAGCTGAAGATAGGCACCAGCACCCCTCACGACCCCACAAGGGATAAGCGTGTTGGAAAATGGATGTATGGATGGACTTTGTAAAGGGCCTTGAGATGACGTGTTGTGAATTGGCGCTATATAATCAAAATTGAATTGAATTATACTGAATTTGATTGAATTGAATTTCAGGAATAGAGAGTACTTTGACTGTTCTTCAAGGGTTAAAATTTAAAATAAAATAACTTTCTTGTCATCAAGCCACAGTATAAAATGAGCAGGGGGACTCTAGAGCAGTGACAGACAGTCTTAGTCTAAACTTCAGTTTAATCATTTGATTAAATTGACTTTGTAAAGTGCTTGAGATGATGCGTTGTAAATTGCGTCTAAAGACTATTCTTAACGCTGTTAGATTTCTTTTAATCAAAAGCGTTTTATTGCTCAAATTAAAAAAAAAAAAAACTGCAAACAAATTCACAGAACAGAACTGAACAAACAATATTCTGCTGAAGTTTTGCTTTTCAGGTGTCACTCATAGTTATACTACACCACAACACCTCACCGCTGCCTGCTGTCTCACTTGCAGAGGAGTGTCTGCCTTTTGCACATGACATGTCAGTATTTGTCAGTGAAGAGTTTGGAGAGCGCCACCGATTGTTTATGCATGTTATTAACTGGCATATTAGCTTGGTAACCCAGTACTCAAAGGACAGAAATAAATCCGTTAAATTTACAAGAAAAAAACCCAACATTAATGAAGCCTTTTCTTATAAGCTGGTGTTACTGTGGCACTACTAATTATCACATTTTACTTTATATACATCAGGAAAGAGATGTGTGAATCTGTCTGTCATATCTGTGAAGATTCTTATATGGCAATGGTGAATTTAGGTACCAGCAACAATACCACCCCATCCCTACAACCCCACTACGTCTTGTCACATTAACAGTGAGTGTTGTAACAGCAAATAAGATTTGATGATGTGTCTCTACCACATCATATAATCTAAGGTCATGAAGTACTTCCTGGTACAAGTGTCTACAGCATGGTGTAAGCATTTGTGAGTGCTATCTTGAATCACATAAACTTTTCCCCAACCATCTTACTGGAGGCATTTCTTCACTAATAGCTTCTGATGGTGGTAAGATATCTCAGCTGTGGTTGAGTGAAATGAATTTCCAAAAATGAACAGCAGTTTTTCCAGTCAGTCTCATCTTTTTTGATTCTCAAAACAACTGAGGCATGAACTGCCAAATCCAACATGTAATCCGACAGTCTAATTGTTATCCATTGATATAACTCCCAGAGTTAGTTGATTAGACATGGACAATACAATATAGCCTTCGGCCAAAACAAAGTGAAAATGTGATTGAAAATTGAAAGATAAAAAGATACTTGCATAAATACATGTTTTAAAATCTTGATATGGTTCAAAGTTTGATCAAAAGAGATAACTAAGCCTGATTTTCCATGTCTTTGATTTGGCTAAATTTGGAATTGACCTATGTTCTAAAAAAAAAAAAAAAAATTGGGGGACAGCTACTGTTAAGGTCCCCAATGACGTCAGACCAAGTCTGCAAATTTAGAAATGTAGAAAGTGTTTGCATGGTCTTGAGCAGATCTTTTGAGGTGCATGAAGACTTCAGTGACTGAGCTTAAGTGTTACCAGATTGATTTGAGCATGTACAAAAAAGCTGCATTCGTGATCATTTATTATTATTATTGTAGCAAATCAGGGGTTTGGGGTGCCACATGTAACAGCCTGGTAGCTGCAGTTTCAACTTTTCCATGGCCTGCAGCCTGTATGCAGATAATTTTAAGGAAAAATTGCAACTCTGTTCTCATGCTAAGGCTGCACTCTAATAATGGCCAATCAGGGCGGACAGTGATTCAATTAAATTTCAAACTTAAGACCAAACAGCTTATATGTGCATGTATCCTGCCAGTTATGTGGCTGTAAACAACAGGATTTCAGCAATCAGCTGAAAAGAGCGTACCATACTTTCCATACCTATAAACACAGTCTCATAATCCAGCCCTTTGCAAATAAAGTTCAATATGCTCTGGACTCCCTGCTAGAGTGAGCCACACACACCTCCGGATTGCACAAAGGCTTATTGTTGGGAGACAGAAGAACATTATGAGTATTAAAATCATTGCTGAGGATGGAATGCTCTGTACAACAACCCATCTCACCACCACTTTCACATAACGGACAAAAGGGCTGACTGAGTGCTCATCCACAACGAGGCTAAAACCGATGCCGCTGCATGATGGTGACACAGATGTGACAAAGGTGATCTAATCATCAGTGAGGCAGAACATCTGCACAGTGCAGCATAAGATTAATTAATGGTATCAGATCACTGCTACAACATTTACGTACTATTAACCTTGTATTCCGTAAAGTTTAATTGTACTGGTACCTTTCTATTGTAAATGTAGCATAGGTTGAGGGACCTCTTCCACAAAATTATTCAATTTGTCCCAAAGTGGTGTAGTGACCTGGCTTAGCTTGGGATAAAATAACGTATGGTATTGTATCAAAAGCATTGCATTGAAGAGCCATTCAGGAGTGTTACTTTCTTAATGCTGCATATTCTCATTTACGCAATGCAATATTGTGGAGTAGGATGCGTGAGAAATCAGCAGCACAAATCAGATTTGATTATTATTAAAAACACAACAGTGCCTTGATTTCCTTGACACTGAAATTGAGGTTTTAAATTTTATTTTCCTTAATTACTTTAATTGCATAGGGATGAGTGTTGAGGATCAAAGAACACTAATCACTTTAACATTTAAAGCTGATATGCTATGCCTGTCCTTAGTTGGACAGATTTGCAACAATCCAGCTGGATTTGACCAGTGTTGAAATTCTTACAAAAACCATGTAGGATATAAAAACAAAAAGCATACCCAACAGAACGGCGCAAAACAAATTCTAATTTCAGAAGACGAAGGAAAAGTAAACTGAAAATGAAAGCAACAGAAATGTTCAAAACATGTACCATAAAAACAAATACTACTAACATCCCACTGCAGATGCTTGAATTAGTTCAGCTTTGCAAAAAATCTGACACTGTATGACTTGTATTGTACTTTGATCTCATTTTTCTGACAGCGTTAAATTCATGAAGTTCATGAAACTTTTTTCTCTACCCTGCTTTATTCCCATAAATCAGGCCCAGCTGTTGACAAGCGCTCCTCTCATGTGGAGGAGGCAGACAGTGAAAAAAAATGGTGATGTTTCCTCTCGAATACAGAGATCCACCCCGGGCGGCTTTGGCTCTGTCCTTATTTGTCATAAGTGTCCAAGACAAAGGCCAAAGAACGTACGCGGAACATACATTTTTAATGTGACATCCTCATCAAATTCACCACAGTGGACTGAGCAGAATGCCAATGACACTTTATTCTTCCTCCAATTACACAGAGACAATCTAACAATATGTACACAAGCTGTGAAGGGCACATCTGCCTTCAACATGACAAAGTTGAACAGTTCAGTATTCCATCTTCTGCAAACTTTTTTAAGTCGGCAGCATGTTTGATTGGAAAATAACAGGTTTTCAGCAAGATCTTTAGTGGCGTTCATCAGCAGAGCACAAAAGCTGGGAAAATGTGAAAAATGATCCGTTTAATCTCAGAGCTGCATTATCTATGTATTGTAGCTCCTGCTACAAGAAATATGCCTTCACCAATAGTGAATCATACAAGAAATAAGAGAACACTACATCACAATTATAGCTCACATTATTTATACAGTATGACATCCTGGCAAATGTTTATTTGACCAGACTTACCTTTATCTTCCTTCGAATATGCTGACCGTTAGTCTGCACCCATTATTTGACAGCGCTGAAAATGTCACAGGACACTAAGAGATAGTCTTATCCGCCGTCACATTCAGAGAAAGAGAATGTAAATAATTCTAAACCGCAGCTTTCATTTCTGATGTTTTTTCCCCAATGCTCTGCCCACACTCCGTCATTATAATGAGAAAGGCTCAATTAGACAAGGTCTACAATGGAGGTTTTAAATGTCACAGTGCAGGTCCTGACATTTCGTTTGATATGGAATCAGAATAGGAGTGGAGTTCACACAGAGAACTAATCTCAACCTCTGAAATAACAAATTCCACCCTGTCAGGGAGCTGTAAAGGGAGGCTGCTGTGGTCACTTAGGGAACATTTGCACCAACGGTGCTGGTTTGGCCCTCAGAGTTTTCTAATGATGGCATCCATTAGCATTGTTTCGGGGGGTAATTAGCCCTCTGAGGTTAGTGTTCGTACGAGGAGCACATAACGAGGGGTCTTCTGGTATTTTATCTGAAAGGTAATTGGGTTGTCAAATCAAAAAAAGACTTAAGAGTGACAAACTTTTAACTTTTGGTAATTGGAGTTACTATAATTGGTTTCCAGGGCTGAAATAGGGTGTGTGAAAAAAAGCACATCTCAGACAACAAGAGTAGCCCCATAGTCTTGAAAAGTATTGGAAAATACTGAATTTAAGTGCTTTCGATGTTTTGATAAATATGAAAAAAGCATTTCCAGACTATGCCGTGTTCTATAAACAATACATATTAGAATTTCTTCAAAAAAGTTGCAAAACCAGTGTGTTTTTAGGCCACATTAAATAAAATATGCTTATAGAAGTGTTGTGTCCATCCATCTAGCCACTGAAATATCTAAAATTCCTTATGAAGTTCTGAATTTATGCATGCTCATAAACTGCCTGAAAACTCTGAAATTGGAGACAGTGCTGGAACCCAGATCAACTGTATGATGATGATGCTTTACAAAAGTTTATTCTTTTTTTGAAAAATACCCTCTTCAATTTTAATGTCACATACACTGCGGGTCCTCTGTGTAAGTTCCTCGACCAGCAGAGACTAATTTGCAATTACAGATACAGTGGTGAACTGCATGATTGTACTGACAATGGTTTTATGCCCAGGCAGTAATTTCTACAACAGAATCATGTCTGTGTTTCATGGAGTACTGCCTGAGGGCGTAAAGATCATAGCTAGTCAGTATTTGTTTCAGACATGTCCTTGGGGCACACAAATTTAAGCATACATTCTGAATCTTTTTAATTATACAAAGGATGGAGAATTATCTGAATTATTTAGAGATTTAGTGTGTCAGATGCTGGACTATTTGTCTTTTATATTTTTTTTATTTCAATTTTACCAGCCTAACACCCTTTTACAAAATCTCACATTTTGTGAATGTACCCATGCCAAGATGTAACTGGTATAACATGATTGAACTGATTTTACGACAAACAAAAATGTAACTTTTTATTTCTGCTACGGTGGATCGTCTGCGTAATGTTTGATCTGGTATTTATAAGAACTTAAAGAACCACACACTGAAACAAATTCAGCATCAGCGAAGTTTCCCAGAATACATATTAAAAAACGTTTACCCTTTAACGCTTGCTCTGATCATGTAGGAAACATCGAAAGCTAGAAGGACAAACAATCTCTGGAATAATTTTGCAACCATCAGTCATTTGGGTGAGGGGTGGAGAGAAGCAGAAAGAACATGGAAGAAGAGCATGCTCGCTCTGCTTGAATGTCAAAAAACAGATTGCTGGTGTCCTATCACTAGCAAAAACGGTGACCTTACAGTGGATGAAATACCATCTGCTCAGTGCACCAGCTCAACTCTAATAAGCACAGGATTGTTCACTAAGACAGGACAGAAAAAAACTTGGAAAAAACAGATAAAAAACCATTTGTAAGTCTGGGCTGTGGTTATCTGAATGTCAATGAAGGCCCCGAGTGTTCTCCAGTGTTGGGATTGGAGTCTCAGACAATAGAGCCTGTGTTTGTTCTTCCCCGGAAAGTTGAAGGAAGACAGAAAAGGGGAGAAGACGAAGAAGGAGGAGGAGAAGAAGAAGAAAAGGGGAGGCTGTCAGTTAAAGGGATTACGCATTGTAAGAACCATGTTCATTCGCCTCTGTTTCTGTGTTGAGTAAATTGATTTTTATGTACCAGGATACTTAGTTAAGCTGATTGTTTTTCTGTAAAACCAGTGGTGATCTTTGCTGGAAGCAGTGTAGAGGAGTAACTTGGTGGACAGAAGAATCTCACAAACAGGTGGGTGTGGCGATGTACTCAAATTTAGTTTCAGTAGTACTAAATAGTACAACATAAAGGCAGGAATAATATATATAATTTATGCTTTCTTTAACTGTTACATGAAATGTTGTGTTCATGTTCTTTATACTTGGTTTTGCTTTTTACTAAAATGATTGAACATATATAACACATCACTTTTTCCTCCCCTCAAAGGTTTGAAAATATCTGTTAGCAATTTAGATTTTAGGTGGAACATCAATTCATGCTGCATTCAGTAATTTAAATATTAAAAATAATTAAGTTTTTAACTTATAGAAGCTCTCACAACAGGGAAACATTTTAGAACCTTCCCCACAAAGTGACAAGCATCCCATTGAATAGAACTGAAAACAATCACAATTTTTAGAGGAACAGAAAGAGATGAAAAACTGCAATACCCTGGCGGGGACATGTTTGAACACCCTTAAACTGATAGCTGGTTAAAATACTTTTTCATTTATTTTCATCATTCTGTCTTCTTAGGTGCACTTAAGATCAGTTATAGTGAATTTAATTTAAGGATTTTCTTGGTATGTACCAATTTTTATTTATAATGTTAACCTTCTGTAAAAACTTTGAAAATAAATCAGATCTAAATGGCTAATGCATTAAGAACAAAAGGATGCTGTGTCATTTGATGAAAAGGAACATTTTCAACTTGCAGAGGGATTAATCCTGCAATGTACCAAACAGGAGATCTGAAAATTCAAACGGGCCTAGAGTTCATTTTAACAGGTTTATTTTCTAAGGTAAACTGGTGGGAGGCAGGAAACTGCTGGATACTCTGACGGGAACCACTGAAATGTAAGAGGACAGGAAAGTGGCTGCAGCAGAGTCAAAGAATGTTTACTAGTCTCAGAAAAAAAGGCACTAACCTTCTCAGAATCCCGACAAGACACTTAGTTCTTTGATGCCGTTCCTTAGTTCTTCGGAGAAGCCAGTGGGAAGCATTACAGCTTATGGTGACATCACCAGAGGCTGAAGCTTGAAGCAGAGGTGCGCCGGCTTTTGATTTTATGGTGTCTTCTGTAAGCTTATCAAGACCAGGAAACAGGTGTATGGTATCATCTTAATTACAGTGGATCGATGAGGCAGGCTCGCAGGTGTAGTGCATGAGGCTTATTATAACGAAGTAAGGGAGGTGTGGGTGAATGCGGACAGCAGTCACTCAGATGACAGGTTCCTTATGAGATGACTCCATCATACATTGTACTTAACACCTAAACATGATGTACCAGAGAGGTTCTAATGAATTTAGGTCAGGAGAGCATGGGGACAGTTGCATAGTATTTTGTTTCATCCTCCAGGAACTGCCTGCATACTCTTGCCACATGAGGCTGGGCATTTTATGCACCAGTAAGAATCCAGCATTAGAGGTGGGCGGATCGATCCTAGGATCGATACTATCGATACCAACGTGGGTATTGATATTGAACAATATTCTTTTAACAGGATCGATCCTTTTTATTCTCTCCCGCGCGCGCTGACTGCAGAGATTCACCAGTCTCCCCTTCTGTGCCAACACCGGCACTCTGCTGGCTGCTGCTCCCCCTCCCCTCTCGTACATGGCTCAGCGGCACCAGCCAATCAGCACGCAGGCTCACCCTGTCCCTCCCACTGTGCTCTCTCAACTCAACACACACAAACAACCGCCGCGCGCGGCTCCTGTTCAGACACGGAGAGAGAGAGAGACCACCAGAGCGGAAAAACATGAAGAGAGAAATATGTTTTGTAAAAAGCCGGTTAAATTCAGTGGAAACACAACAAATTTATCTAAGCACGTTAAAAACCATGAGGAAGAAAACGTCGAGCGACAGAAGAAACTTCTCTGGTTGCCCCGACAGACCAGACCCACAGACTGACGTCACTGACTGAGGCGTTTCAGTCCTCCGGAGGACATCCAGGTAGATCAGAGCAGCAGTTCATGTTAGTTTTCAAAGTAGATATTATCTATCATATGTTACTGGAGCCCACACAGAAAATGTAATTAAGACCTTGAAAGAACCCAGTACATATATCCTATTAAAAAGTGTTATTTAAGATAACATTAGCTAATCCTTTATTTATCCCACGACGGGGAAAATTATAGGATTAAAGCAACAAGCAGGTGCACACAATACAGACAAATTACATAAGGATTGAAAGATATAAGAGGTGGATTAGGAAAAAAACACTGAACATAACATTATTATTATTATTTAATTGTAATAATAAAATAAAAATCAAATGTTAAAAGTATCGGTATCGGATCGATATCGGCAATACTGCCCCTTGTATTTACTTGGTATCGGATCGATTAAAAATTCCCGGTATCGCCCACCTCTATCCAGCATCACTTGGTCCAAAAATGGGTCTAACGATTTAATTCCAATAGCTAATGGCAGTCGGGAAAGCAGCCGTTGAAATCAAGCTCTTCTTCTTTCGGCTTTTCTCTTTCAGGGGTTGCCACAGAGAGTTATTCCTTAACTCGCCTGGTAAATTTGGCAAAAGTTTTACGCCATGTGCTTTTCCTGAAGCAACTCTCTGCATTTAACCGGGTTTGGGACCAGCCCAGAATAGGATACAGGACATTGTCATCCCTTTGATGTTGCGTTCACACCAAACGCGATTCCTACGAAATTTCCTCGGCGCTGTCCGCTGTGCATTTTTCATGCACAAACGGTGACAGCGACTACACCACGCTTCACTGCGTCATCAAATAGGAGGAGCTTCTATCTGCTTGTCTGTTAAACTCAACAGGGCGGACCAGGATTTTACCTGGTGTGTCACGGTGCTGTATTTAATGGGGAAAACCAAAGAATGGCGCTGGCATCCGTGCGGGTCCACCGGATCCTCCGGAGATGTTCCCAGTTAGGGGAGTCCTACGGCTGGATCCCTTCTGCGGCGCTTTTGTCTGTTCAGGACCCAACACTGTTATCCCGCTTTGAGGACGGCTCACCCATAAAACAGAAGTAAGGACAGCGGGAGATCAGATAAAGAGGGCGGCCAGAGAGAGCCCGAGCGGGTCAGATGCGGCGGCTGGCTGTGCCCCGCTGTGGAGCTCAGGCAAAAGCAGTGGGAGAGAGCAGCGCAACAGACCGACAGACAGAGCACCCAACCCGGCTGCAGAAGTGCCAGCTGGGCGGGCCAGTTCTGGAGCTACAAGAGGTGGATGATTGATGAGTGATTTAACAGTCCTTGTAAGGACTAAATTAAAATGGCTTTTTTCAAAGCCACCCACAAACCTCTAAAGAGCATCCCTTACTTCATCCCATGTCAACATTATTTTTCCTATCTCCTGTCTTGATGGAAATAACCTTTGTCTCTGCTGCGCTCATTCACAGTGTGTCACAACAACAACCAGCCCATGATCAGTTGCTGCGACACATATTGACGGAAAAGTTCGGATATTTGAACTCCAGCGAAAGTCACCGCTTTGCTCGTTCTGCGCAGACCGCGTGGATTGCATCGTTGGCCCCTTAACCGCTCCTGTCTGTGCCTTTTGCAAATGGATAATATGTAAATCCCCCACTGAGGCCGCCTCAGTCGCATTGAACACACCATGAGGCTGCATTTGGACATGTACAGAGGGTATGGATATGTACGGAGGGGTTGGACATGTCCAGAGCACATTGGTAGAAGGAGGCTGAGGCTGGAACTGCCAGACAGGAGGCCTAGAGGAAGACCAAGAGGAGATTTATGGATGGAGTTAAATAGGACCTGAAGGCAGTTGGCGTAAGAGAAGCGGATGCAGAAGACAAGGTTAGATGGAGACAGATGACTCACTGTGGAGACCTCATAAAGGGAAAAGCCAAAAGAAGAAGACGATACTGAATGATCTGGAAAATTGGAACGCAGAAATGAGGGGACCCTGCCAATATAAAGTAAAGCCCTTTAACCAAAACAAAACATTTGTTATCATACAAAATAGGACAAATCAAGCCCTAAGACAATAGGCGTCTTTAAAAATTGATCGCCCCTTCCACATGCTTTCCCCTAATCATTTAATATCTCAACTTTGTACTTTTTTTTAAAATATAGCAAAAAAATAATATAGTATACTTCACTGCATTATTTTGTTTAAAATTATAGAAAAGACAGCCTGTGTTTTACTTGTTATTACAGTAATTAAGAGTTCATAAAAAACTGACTTTAATGTAAACCCCTCTGACCCATGCCTTATTCTTTAGTCATAGCTTTTAAGGACTCATTCAATTGATTTTTTTTTCTGGGATAACTAAAGGAGACAAACAATAGGATGTGGTGCTAATGCTTATTAATGTCAGTGGAAATTCATGGTCTTTTGCGAAGCAGAAATGATTTCTTCTCATGTTCCTGATAAAATCAAACAAATTACTACACAGACAAGTTCCAGGGAGCTTGACATTCCCCTGTTGTTCTGGTTTAATCTTGAGACTTATTTGAGGTCCCAAATTAGTAAACACAAACTACACGTCAGCGTGTCAGAGTTGTTGTTTTACGAAGCTGAACAGGATGCTGAAACTCCCCTGGCTGACTCCCAAATGAACAATTAAGGACATTTTGTCTGAGAAGCGTGATCTTAAAGAAATGAAAATTAGTAGATGTACCTTTTTCATAGTTTAAATAGCAGGACATAAATCACACTTCTCTTTATAATGTCCTGCAAAGTTAATCACACCTTCTGAAAACCTTTGAATGATTTAATCTCATTACACATCCAGCTGTTCTGTGAAGGCTTTAGAGGTTTGCTAGAGGACCTCTGTGAACAAACATCAACATGGAGACCAAGGAATAGACCAGCGTGGATAAGATAGGTTGAACAAATTCTATCACACATTTAAAGAAGCAGGGAGAGTATATATTTCTCCGATTTATTTAGCATCAATATGAAGGTTATGAGAAAACGGAGAATTGATGTCATCGAAAATTTCTTTCTTAAGTAATAACACAAAGGTCTATTTACCAATTAATTAATAAAGTATAAAAAAATCACACACACACTACTAACACCCAGGACCAAAGTTGTATGAATAAAAAAGTAATCAAGTAGTTCAAAATATTGTTTCACTAATTAAAGTGTTGACTTGTTAGCTCACTCTGACAGTTTTTCATACACCCATCCATCCATCCATCCATCCATCCATCCATCCATTCATCCATCCATCCATCCATCCATCCATCCATCCATCCATCCATCCATCCATCCATCCATCCATCCATCCATCCATCCATCTGATAACATTACTGATTGCACTAATTGCTAAGAAAAGGGAAAATAAAGACGACATTAAAGTTTGTTGTTTGTAATCCAACTGATTGTTTGAAAACATGATTTGTGTATTTCTCAGTTGGATATATTCTTGGAACATTAATGTATTATTTGAGTCAGCTGCAGGAATTGATATTGATGTTTCACCTACGATGTCAAAAGACAGACTCATTTTCAATATTGCCATGCTTCAATGTTCAACGTCTAAATGTGTTGACACATTAAGATGCCTTTTAATATCGTCCTGAAACCATTCCTACAAAAGAGCTGCATTTTATGAGCTAGAAGACGTACAGAGAAATGATGGGACAGTCTCAGTGCATCTAGTGCCTAACATGGTGAGACTGCAGCTCATTGTCATTCTGTCATGTGGTAGAGCAGAGCGCCAGCGCTGCTCAGTACGTATGGGCTGCACGAGGCTGGATGGAAATGGGAGGAAGGCCTATTAGATTTAATGAATGGCTGTCAAGCACAGGCCACTCTGCATGTACTGTGTGTCATGCACCATGAGGATTTCTTTAAAAAGGAGAAAATATCCCATTTAGTCCAATGAGTCTTTCCAGTTTTTGGTCCTCGGGGTTTTTTTCAGAGCACTTTAACACATGTAAGTGATGGCTGATGTGCTTGTATTATAAAAGCCCCTATCCACAAAATGTGCTGTTAAAACCACACTTAGTTTAGCTGCTCTTGTTATCAAGTACTCTACGCTTGCCTGTGACACACACACACACACACGCACGCCCACACACACACACACACACACACACACACACACACACACACACACACACACACACACACACACACACACACACACACAACATGGTTCCCTTGTAGACAGCAAATTTCCCAGACCTTTATCCTACAGTTACATCATTCAATTTTAAAAGACCCCATGTTTTTGGGCTGACATCCAAACATCTGTTGACCTGTGCAGTATTTCAGCCCACAGAAGCATGCTGATACAGATTCCTTGGTTTGTTGGCAGTTGCTTGCTGAAGCATCATTGAGAGGTTCTTGTCTTGGACGTTGCCTTGAGACGTTTGGTCCAGGCACACGCCTGGCAGTCCCTGTGAAAGACAACAATGCCTCACGATTCACTGGCCACTAATTGGAGTGTCACTCTGCAAAGCTCAAAAGATATGAATACAGTCTATACAGACATATGAAAGCACAAACAGATTATTTGGTTTTGTTGCAAAATTTAATTTAACAGTAAGTCCTGCACAAGAAAATTTATTTTAATAGCTTGTTGTAAATAAATCTGGATAGCTAATTTAAATTTACAGGATTAAACCTGGAGATTGAGTATTAATACTCCCACTGTGTTGAATATTGACCACCATATACTTCTTTTTCCACCACCTACTGTTGTCAGCCGTCAGTAAACTGTAGATTAAGTCCAAAGGATGTGAATTTGCATTTCCCGTGGTTCAAATAAAAGAACAAAATTAGCTGTATAAGAACTTTTAACTGCTTTAATAACTAAATGTAGTCTGTTGTTAAAATAAAAAGCCAACTGCGGGCTAAGTACCAAAGCACAATTCCACTTTTGCCTGAAAGCAGAAAAACTGAAAAGTGAACGTTCTACGCAAAAAAAAAGAAAAGAAAAAAGAAAAATGGGCTAGCCTTGTTTGGGTTTCTATCAATTTTGCACTTTTACATTTTAAAATAATTATTTTTTTAAATGACTTGCAGCTTGTAAGACGTTTTAGCAGACTAACTTTTTAAGAATTTGACCATTACTTTGAATCTGTGATATTCACTGAACACACTTTTATTTATCTGTAAATTAATGTCAAAGTAACTATCAAACAATATTGTAACAAAATATTTGATCAAAAATAATTATCAATATAGTTAAAGGGGATGCAATTCTAAGAGGAGTACTAATAGTAGTTACAATTTTGGTTTCAAATAATAGCAACATTTTCGGGTTTAAGACATTTATTTTATTTAAAATATTTGTTTTATAATACTGTGAAATTTGAATATTTGCAGTTCTGGTTAATAAACAATTTTTTTAACAAATTTGACTTTAGTTTCACTTAAAAAAAATCTCAAGACCAACTATCCATCCTTTTTTAACCCTAACCCTAACTCTAACCCTAATGAATAATGTACATTCAATCATTCTATCCTATTTGTCTGCTGCAATTCAGTAGAAAATTTAAGCACACAAACAACTAACCCTAACAAATAATTGCACTCCCTATGGTTAACTACACAGGAAATCCCATTGTTTTGGTTCAGGGTTTGTCCATCAACATAAGCACACAGTTAAAAATGTATCAACAAAGAATACATCACGTAAATTAATCTAAAACCTCAAACCTTTCTTTTACTAAACTTAAAATCACACTGTTAAGTGCAAAAATGTCCTTTCTAACAAAGGCACCTAACTAATACAAAAGAGTGTGCATTTTCTGTCTCCAAAAGCCGTGTATATTCTTGCAGGTAGGCCATCTTGCCCTCAGGCGCATGTACGGCTTGTATGCCTCTCCAGTTTTTACAACTCCAATCAGGTTAACATATTCTACATCTTTGGCCGTCCACAGCCTGCTAGCATTGGCATGTAGATGGCTACTTACCCTCATCAAGCGGAGGAGCATCCTCTCTGTACTGAACTGGAACATCCTTGGGAGGGTCTCTTTTAATCCACAGCACTATGGATGCGACCATCCTGTGCGGGATGTCCTTATGTAACTTCAGTGAAACTCCCTTTTTAATAACCAGTCTCTTAAGCTTTTCAAGAACCACAAACTCAACTCCATAGTTGACAATCAAACCACTAACTGGGTGCTTGAATGTGGAGTGAGGGTGTGTGTGTGGGTGTTGTCCACCTAAAATTACCAGAAGTTAACTGCAAAGTCACGAATGACTGGCAGGACATCCAAAGGGAAGTTGTCCAAAGCTATTTTGCATGTTTATGCATTCATGCATGTCCATGCATGTGTACAGTTTCAACCTCTCACCAACCATGTCATGTAGGGCAGCAGATGACCAAAGGAATGTACTATTTAGGTTAAGTGAAATGAATGTGCATCCCACCTGGAAGTTTCAGGACCAGTTTCCTTCCCCTTAAAAAGCTGAATGGGGTCAGGGATAACTCTCTAGTGGCCAAGTTTTTCACCAATATCCCAAGGCTGGTATGACCTCTAAGAGTCTCAGGACACTTGAGGCCCTAAAGCTCATTTGCAGGGATCCTTTCATTGCTCCTAAAGAGATAGTTTAGCTGGAGTTTGACCAATTCAGGTCCAACCACAATAGGCTCTGCTTAGAGGTGACAGGTAAGAGCAAACACCTTCTCAAGCCTTGCCTCTTGAAGTGGATCTTTTGTCCAGTGTACCAGTGGAGGTGGGTTGTCATCTATGGCAGCATAATCAAAGAGACCTTGTCCAATGAACCCTTGTGTATCAGTTATACTGTCCCAGAGATAGGGTCTAATAGAGGACGTTGGGGCCTCATGAAGGTGCTGGGAGACAAAGCAAACATGGCAATGATGTGCAATCCTGGAACAGCTGGACTGACTGTGCAACATCTCTAGTGTCCAGATATTGCCTGATGCTACCAGTAGTGACACTGGCCCTGGTCAAGTGCAAAACAACTGAAAACCAGTCAAACAAATGAGGAGTGAAAACAAGATTGTGGCCACCACCTGCAAAACCATTCCTGTTTTGGGGATCATCACATAAACCTCAAAACAGCTCACATTGATAAACAACCCTCTAATACTTAATTGACCAGATTAATATTCCAGAGGTTTAACTAACTCCATATCATGCACTGATTAAATGCTCCTTTTTGCCAGCAGTAGTCTCTCTCTCTCTCTCTCTCTCTCTCTCTCTCTCTCTCTCTCTCTCTCTCTCTCTCTCTCTCTCTCTCTCTCTCTCTCTCTCTCGCACATACACACACACACACACACACACACACACACACACACACACACACACACACACACACACACACACACACAGTGCAGCATCACCTCTACTGAGTACTTATTAAACATAATAAACATTCACTGCAAAAAGTTGCACTGCATTTTATCTTGGAGATATTTATCTTTACGGAAAAGGTAAACAGCATTGGATCTAGGTTGTGTCATTACAATTAGGTCATCAACATAATCCCAGATTTGTTAAAGGTCTAGCCATCCAGGACACTAAAAAAGGATAAAAATCTATTAAAACTTACCAGAACTCTAACAATTAACACTGGATAACTGTTTTAATTGACTCCCTGAATAACTGAAATTAAGCAATACCTATGTTTCTTGGCCTACTCTGTCTAAACAAAAACCCAGAAACCTTTGTCTTATCTTTCATTTTGCCATGTTTTCAGAGTGTCTTTGTCGATTATTAATCAAAATCGGTTTCTTCATCAAGAAATATTTCTAAGCTTTAAACTCTGGTATGGAAAGCTGAATTTGAGATGATTATATGTGCCTTTATTTCATCTCCTCTTCATTAATGCAATAGCCTTTTTAGTAGTTTCAATAAAGAAGATATTGACCATATACATTTATGGTATAAGGTTCTAAGAATACACTTTGAGACCAGAGTGGATGAATCCTTTAGCGCTGTGACCCCTAGATTGTGGAATGCAATGCCTCCATCTTTGCACTGTGATTTGTTGATTATTATAAGAATCAGTTGCAGACTCATTTATTTAGCTGGCTTTTAACTATTTTATGCTATGTGATGATATCTGTTTCTTGTTTTATCTTGTCCTTCATGTTTTAGCTTCTGTGTTTTATGCCAATTTTTATTGTAAGGCATTGGTAGTTTCTGACCTGTGAGACCTGTGCTATATAATGTTTACTTACTAAATGAAGGGGCTGAACTGATCTAACACTAGATATAATACCAATACTAATAATAGAAGATAGCATACAGAAGAACTCAACTCAAACAAAAATCACGACTGCTCCAGTTTGCAATCTCTGAACATGAGTACATGAAATCATGCACAAAACAACATTACTGTGTAAGAAAATGAAGGTTTGTTAGGATAATTGAAAACCATAATCTGTTTTACATTTAGACAATGACCTGTATTGTGTTTTATGTTGAGGATGATGAGCCACATCATCATTCCTTTAGAATGACACTACCTGTATCTGACTAATGATGACTTCTAATTAGATCAATGTCTCCCCTAGACATGAAAAACAGAGACATATATACCGCTGACAAACTGTGAGTCAAATCGATGTACCAATTATAATGTGCAGCAAAATCAGGATCAAGAGTGTGAGGACAATCAAAGTCAAGAGTCAGGAGGAACAAACTGCTATGCTCTTTCACTCACATGTTGTTTGACAGGCTTGGGAACTCTGTAGAAGTTTAACATAGTGTGTGTGTGTGTGTGTGTGTGTGTGTGTGTGTGTGTGTGTGTGTGTGTGTGTGTGTGTGTGTGTGTATACATAAAGAGAGAGAGAAAAGGAGAGAGAGAGAGAAAGAAAGAGAGAGAGATGAGAACGTAACACAATTCTTTTGCAAAATATGATTTTACTGTTTTATCAAAACAAGCACAGAATGTTACATGCTAAACAGTGAAAATATGTCATTTACATTTTGTTACTTTTTGTTTAGCACATTTTATTAGTAGCTAGCATTGCTAGTTTCTCCCTTAAATTTAGGCTGACAGTGTTGAAGTTTCCAACCGGTTATAGAAATTTCAAGATGATGCAGGTTCCATGATAGGTAAACACTAAAAAGGACAAAACAGAAACTTTGCTGAAACCCATGTGGTTTTATTCAACAGCTGACTGACTGGTTCAACCCAAACAATATTGCAGATATAATTCAATTGTATAATCTAATCTAATTCTTGTGCACTACCTGAAGTTATTCATTTTCCAGAATAATTGAATTGTTAACTTTTATTTCAGTTATGAATCTGCACACAAATTTCATCAGAAGATGGGATGCAGCACTCTCAAGATTATGATCTACTGCATTGGTAAATAAAGGATTACCAACACAGGACAAGTCCCTTCTTTGACCATGGGAGCTGGAAAGGAAATGCATGCACGGACAGTAAAAATGAGCACCCCGGGGGTACTGGCTGTGGTGACAGTGTTTTATATGATTCCCGGCGGGTTGCTGAGTGATATAAGAGATACTCAAGGTCTGGAAGGCCAACTGCTGGCCCAAGGGTCCAGTGTTCTGCACCATCGGCAAAAGAGAGACTGGATTTGGAAGCAGCTGTTTGTCCAGGAGGAAGATCCCATTTCTCGCATTATTGGCCAGGTTCAAACTGAACGTCCGCCATGTCCTTGATATGGTTATTCCCTTTGAAAACACATGTTTATTTATTTACCCTAGAAAAAAGGCCTTTAAACCTCCCTTTCCTCTTCCTCTGTAGGTGAAATCTGACTCTGACCAAGGTGAATTTACCATCCAGTATATTTTATCAGGAGAAGGTGCTGGAGATGTGTTTGAGATGGACGAGTATTCTGGAGAAATCCGCACACTGAAGAAGCTGGACCGTGAGGAAAAAGCCTTCTATGTCCTTCAGGCCCAGGCCATAAACAGGAGAACCAATGAGCCAGCAGAGCCCCAGTCTGAGTTCATTATCAAAGTGCAGGACATCAACGACAATGCCCCACAGTTCCTGAACGAACCTTATGTTTCCAGCATCCCTGAGATGAGTCCAGTCGGTATGTTTTTTTTCTCTGTTATAGTGCTGAGATGTTTTAACATGCTTTCAAACTAAACTACAATAACAGTTAAAATAAGTCTGTTTTATTCAAATCATTGAGATTTATTTAATTTTAAGAAAGAGAAAAGATGGTCTTAAATGTTCCAAGAATCGTGAATGTTTTAGCAATTGGATTTAATAACCGAGCATAGTTAAAGCATGTCCTTAACTGTTTTTTTCACTAATACATTTCATGTAACCACGTGATAAATTTCATCCCCACATAATTTCCCTTTTTCAAAATAAACACCTTATTTTGACACCGAGCGTCTTCTTTACAAATAAAACCTGTAAAGTGTGACGTGCATTTGTATTCAGCCCCATTTACTTTGATACACATTAAATCCAGTGCAACCCACCACCTTCAGAATCCCCTAACTAGTAAATATAATCCATCTGTGTGAAATTCAATTTCAGTATAACTCCAGCTGCTCTGTAAAGGCCTCGGAGGTTGGTTAGAAAGACAGCTTCATGAAGACCAAATAACAACAGACAGGTCAGGGATAAAATTTTGAATTTTACATCCCTAGTTTTGAACACCTCATCTTTAAATCTATCATTTGAAAATAAATAGAGCGTGGCACCACTGCAAACCTACCAAGGCACGATTGTCCATCTAAACGGCCAGGCCAGGCATTTATCAGAGAGGCAGCCAGGAGGCCCATGTTAACTGCAAAGATCCACAGCTCAGGTTGGAGGGAAGGTCAACAAGACAGCTATTAGTTGAGCACTCCATAGTTGGCCTTTGTGGAAGAGTGGCAAGAGGAAAGTCACTGGGAGTTGCATTTGAAGTTGCCATCATCCATGTAGAGGACACGGCAATTCTATTTAATATGGCGCTCTGGTCAGATGGGACCGAAACTAAGTGTTTATGCCTACATGTGTGTGGAGGAAAACTATTATTGCACAGACCATCCCTACTGTGAAACATGGCGGTAGCAGAAGAATGGTGGAGGGAGGTTGTTTCTCAAAAAGGACAAGGAACCTGATCAGAGTTAATGGGAAGATGGATTAGGCTAAATACAGGAAACCCTTGGAAAAAAGCCTATTAAAGGCTGCAAAAGAAGAAGAATAGGGTGCAGGTTTAGCTCCCAGCAGGACAACTCTTAACATACAACCAGAGCTACTACAGTTGAATGGTATAGCTCAGAGCACATGCAAGTTAAACAGGCCCATTCAAAGTAAGAAAAATCTATCCATCCATTTTCTAGCACGCTTATCCTGTTTAACTTTGTTTCTACATTTTATTTTGTTTCTACATTTTATTCCTACTTGCTTGTATTCTGTTATTTTCCTGTATTTTAATCATGTAAAGCACTTTGCATTGTCTCTGTACTGAAATGTGCTATACAAATAAATTTGCCTTGCCTTTGCCTTATCCCTATTGGGTTCGCAAGGGGTGCTAGTGCCTATCTCCAGCTGTCAATGGGCGAGAGGCGGGGTACACCCTTGACAGGTCACCAGTCTATCGCAGGGTGTAAAAAAAAATCTAAATTAAAAAAATCATTAAAAAATGCAAAAACATTATAACGTCTTTGATAAAGCAGTGTACCAGAAAATATCCTACAGTTATTCCCTAAACTGAACCAAAGGGCAAAGGGAAGTAAATAGTGAGTTATGATTAGACTCATAACTAAAAGAAGAACATCCACAATGGTGGACGATGTTAAATCATCTCCAGTCCTACTTTTCTTTTGAAAATAATGAGTCTAGCACGTGTCCACATGTATGAAGAAAGAGAACAACAATTTCTAAAGTAAATTTTGCATTTACTGGTTGTTTTTACTGAAGATGAAAGTAAACCGTCTTGAATGAAATCCCAACTGAGGACAATGAACGAAGCAATTATAGAAGTGTCTGTCATCTGTTCCCCATTCAGGAAGTCAAAAGTATTGGATTCACTATCATGGCTTGGATGCATTTATTGATAGATTTCTTAAACTATATCTTTTTATAGCCACAGCACTTTCATACCAAAAACATTAGCGTTTCATTTTGTATGTAATCAGATTTTGCTGCATAATACCCACTCATAATAAATCCCAATGAATTTTACTCGGAGAGAAAAAGTGAAAGGTTGGAGTGAGGGCCTTTGAAAATAGGAAACGCAGTGGTAAATCCGTGCCTGTGAATCAAAGACGGACCACTCACATGGAAGAAAGAATGAGACAGAGAGCAAGCGTGAGGAAGATATTTTAGAAAGCAAGGTGAGGGCAAGGATATGGTCAGCTCAGAGAGAGGTGGCAAGTTTGAAAGATAGTGAAATAAAACTGAATCAAGGAGAGAAAACCTAGGGCAATAGGATGGAGAGATGTCACTACAGGGCTGGAAAGGTTGTCACGCACACCTGCTCTATATTATGAAAGGCCAACGCACCCCTAACCCCCACTCCCACCCCCTTCTCTCTTTTGTCAACATCCCTACACTAACTCTCCCTCAGCCTCCCTCTGCTCTCTGCTTTTCCATTTCCACCACCTCCCCCTCCACCTCCTGAGTCAGACAGACAGACCCTGCGGGACTGTGGCATAATCACTTTATTTCCCTGTCGACTGGAACTGCTGCCTGAGTATACTCTGACTGTGCAATCCGCTCTCTGCCCCCACAGGGACCATAGTGGCCCAGGTGACAGCCACAGATGCGGATGATCCCATGTTCGGCAACAACGCTAAGCTTATCTACTCCATCCTGCAGGGGGAGCCCTACTTCTCTGTTCAGCCAAAGACGGGTATGACATTCTGGCTCTATGTCTAAAAAAAAAAAGACCAAAGTTATCAATGAATTAGAATATGATCAAAAAACATTATTTGTTTTACTAATTCCATTCAAAAACATTAGATATTATATAGATCCATTATAAACAAGCTGATACTGTTCAAGTGTTTATATTGGTTCAATAGGCTTACGGTTAATGGAAACCCAGTTCACATTCTCTGATCATTAAATTATTGCATAAGAATGACTAGGACATTATTTTTAGTACATAATTCCTTTGTAATGGCCATAATATTGCCTACACGTTCACCACAGGTTTACAGAAAACTATCATTGAAACCCATACATCGAGTTAAAAAAGGTTATTGCTAAATAAGCCTCCCAGCATATTAAGAGAAAGTTTAGTCGAAGGAGAAAGTACGGTAGTAAAAAGGTGCTCAAGCAACATCCATCATAAGAGATATGAAGCAATGCAAGTACTAAAATCTGAGGGAGAAGCTGGTTGTTGACAGAGTTCAGTGTATGTTAGCATATTAACAAAAAGCTCAATGGAAAGAAATGCTGTGCTGTAATAACAGGAGAGGGATAGGAGGATTGGGATGCCCAGCTAATTCAAAAGACTGGGGGCGAGTTACACTGTATAAACTCTGGCTGGTGTTTCAAAACCCACTAAAGAGAGAAGTTATCAGAACATGGGCTTCAACTGTTGCTGTCCTTGTGTTAAAACACTCCTAATCACAATCACAATCATCTAACCTAAACTAATAAAATAGGCTGGACTAGACCCCTTTTTCCTTGAATTTATGATGTGTTCTCGATGTCCTTGGAAGCCATAATTATTAAACTTAACAGAAATTAATGCTTAACATATATCATTCCATGTGTAATAAATCTACATAATATGGAAGTCTCGGTTTATTCAAATAAAATTTTAAAAATTTTTGGTGATATTTACTTTATTGAATTGCCTCATCAAATTATTTTTGGAAAGGTCTAAACTCCAGGGCCTTCTCAGCTTTAAACATGGCTGGTGAAAAAATTGCCTGGTCCTTTAGTACAATTTGCTTAATCCCAAATGTGATGCAGCATGTTTCTACTAATGCACAGTATTTTGTGCTTTAATACTGAGGTGAGCCACAACACTTCCCACACACATTGTTGCCCTGAACTCTGAAGAGCTTTAAGGGGGCATTATTGACACTAAAGAAATTCAAAATGGAAAGTGATGCAGTATCTGAGAGGACAAAATCAACTTGTTACAGGGCCAGTTGTTATGGCCCTGGAAGTATCCAGCAGTTTTTGTTTTTTCTAATGATTTCAGATGAGCTATGAGAGATGAGTCCAAAGATCTTCAACATTCAAAGATGCATATAAAAACTTCTTCGGGTTTTGTACTGATTTAGTTTTCTTAACTATATATATATATATATATATATATATATATATATATATATATATATATATATATATATATATATATATATATATATAGTACCGATTACTAAATTACTTTAGTAATTTAGTACTAAATCCAGCTTTGTACTAAATTACAAAGCTGGAAAAAATATAATGTTTTTAACATAGTTATTCTTCTTCTCTGAAACTGTTGCACTAAAACAATTCCCTGAATTCTGTTCCCACACAGCTTCAATCCCGTATTCACCTCGTTCACTCTGTGCCTCTGATAACTGCTGTTTTGGTTAAAAAGAATAGTTTAATGTGCTGAGGATTCAGGCAATGTATTAAAATCATAAATTTAATAAGTTTCTAGGTCCAAACAAGTTTATATATTGAGAAATAAATATGTTAAGTTGAAAAATGTAGAGATTGTATTGATAAACTAACAATTATTACTACATAAACACACAAAAATACTAAAAATAGGTACCGTAAAGTACCAGTATCAATTCCCAGGTAGCGGGAATCGGTACGGTGTTGGTTCAAATGTGAAAGGTACCCATCCCTAATGGCAACAGTGGTGGGTAAATCAGATGGACAATGAGGAATAGCTGAGATTAATAAAGGCAGAGGAACTGAAGGTAGTGAACAAGATATGAGCAGTGGCAAACACAAGGAGAAAACAACAGAGCTAATACAAAATATACAAACAGAAATGAACTAAGGACCTAAAACAAAAATGAACTAAGGACCTAAAACAAATAAACTAATATGACTATAACTACAGTACAAACAGCAGAGAAATAAAATAAACCCAAAGCTCAAACACCTCAGGATCATAACAGTGGTAAGAGAAGACCCCTTAATATTTTTTGATATAAAGGGGTCTTCTTAAAGCAGCAGTCAAGGCAAAAGGAAGTGATGGTTTTTCATGGGCAGAGATGCTAACAAATGTGTTATTAGCACCAATGATTGGTGCAATGCTTGGATTACAACAGTTTGCGAATGCTGTCTTCCTGAGCTTCTGCTATGTTGGTGGACAAAATGTGTAGCAGAGTGCACGGTGTGCAAAGCTGGAATCTGTGCTCTGTGTATGAAAGATGTGCCATAGATCTTTCCTCACAATGACACAGAAAAATGTAAATAGGCTGTGCAAGATGACAGAGTTTGTTGTTGACCTGAACTGTGAACTGCACCCGGAAAAAGGGTTAAGGTTCACCAGGAATGAAACGATATTTTGAGAAGACCAAAAGCATAACATGTTACTCAACGATTAGTTTGCAGTTTGCCTTTGGACTTCCCTCACACAGTGCAAATGTTAGGTGGGTTTTCTCACTGATGGAAAGCCAGTAGACAAAGGAGAGACCAAGGGGTGACCAAGGGGCTAGCTTTCTGTTGAGTCTTTTATGAGGACTTTGACACCTCTTGCAAAGACTTTCTTATTTGATAAGCAACCAAAAACTAGTAATACCAGCTCCAGCTGGTCTTAGTAGTTCTCCAGCAATCAATCAATCAATCAATCAATCAATCAATCAATCAATCAATCAATCAATCAATCAATCAATCAATCAATCAATCAATCAATCAATCAATCATCAGGATCATGATCAAAGTTCCTTTGGCAATCATTCATATGTGGTCATTTAATAGGCAATTGTGTCTCAGACAAGTGCTCTAAATGATTTGTCATATGTCATCATTCTGATTTTGTTTGAAACTCTCCGGAAACATATGTTTTCTATGTTCACAGTACTTATCACTTTTGATCCATTTGTAAACCTTAAGCACAAGTCAGATGAGGTTTAAAATGATGGAGTTAGCTGAGGGGAAATTTTGTTTCTGAATAGCTTTTAAAAGTTTAATATCATTTAATCATAAAATTATATGACTCATCGGTGGAAATTATGGCTTCAATGGTATCATTGGGTTGGTCTGATTCAGAAATTGTTCTCCAGTTTACTGTCGCCCACAACCTCCAGTCTGGCCGGACAGAAGAAGCACCAAGTCAATTCAAAGACCTCTTAACATTTATTTTTTTAGCTGATTAAATTCTTGATGACAGTTTTGGGTGGTGCTCCTAAGGACTGCTTCGGGCAGGCAATATTTGTTTACTTACATTTAGTTTAATGAAACATATGTACCACCCACAGAAACACATTTAATGAACCAAATACTTGGCTTTTTTGGTCCACTTCTTCACTCTATGTTCTCTCATACTCCAGGGATCATTGTAACATCTTGGGCTAATATGGACCGTGAAGCCAAGGAGGAGTACCTGGTGGTGGTGCAGGTAAAGGACATGATGGGCCTCAGCGGCGGTTACTCCTCCTCCACCACAGTTACCATCAGCCTGAGTGATGTGAACGACAATGGGCCCACATTTCAGCAACGTGAGTCACACACATGACTCGCAGTGATGCAAACACTGAGGGCCTTACACACACAAATGCACATGCACTCATGCACGTATGCACCCACACACAAAAAGTAAGGGAATCAATGAAAGTGTACAAAGCGTTACAGACATCGAGGACATGTTTCATATTATACCTACAAGGTATTTATTTGATCCCGCTCCTCTGGTTTGGGTGGGTGGCTTTTGCTTCTGGCGTTGCGTTCGACTGTGCACGTTGTGGCATTCAGCCGGCGGCCCAAAATTAAAAAGCAGACAGTCGAAAGATGAGATGAGGACGTTGCACACATCTGCCTGTGCACACGTACATGTGCCACATGCTGGATGAATTTAATCATTCACACATGAAAGGACATTCGTCATGACCTTTGGAAACAAACCAAGCTTTCTCGGGGATAAACCTCACTTAAACGACTGCAGTGGGAAGAAATCAATTCTGCAGGAAAGAGCCAGTAAGGATTGAGCTTTTAACTATTAATGTCACATCCCAATTCATAGCAGGAGCCAGTGTATCCCATGGATTCTGTGTTTTGTGAAAAAAGGCGTCATTAATATTAGATGGGCACACTTCCCTTTAAACTGTGCCCTCTGCATTGTCACATAATTGCAAATTATTATCAGCAGGGCTATTTTTTTTCTGGGGCAGCTGGGTGCCTGTTGAGTTGCTCCCAATTGTGCCAGTCTCTCTAAAAGGAGACTCTCAAAGACACTATCAGATTTTCTCATCTTCTTATTAGAGTTAGGCTGGGATTATATGGGGTTTGCCACAGTTTATTTGTGACTGACACAAATTGACCATCTACCACGATGTTCTCTCTCTTATCACTTTAGAAACCTGCAGAATCGCTTTGCTGGTTATTAAAAACTTATAGTCACCTCCTGTAAACACTGTATCAGTGGAGAAACATTTTTCTTTTATTTGTTACTTACTACAGTACCATGCAACAGCATTCATACCCACCACCTTTCTATCACTTTTTCATGTTACAGCCCAAAAATGTTCAAATCTGGATGAAGTCTATGAATATGCTACAGTTTAAACCATACCATTGTAGCTCTTGTTGGGTGTTTAAGGGTGCTGTCCTGCTTGAAAGTGAACCTCTACCCAGACTCAAGTCTTGTGGAGCCTTTAACAGGTTTTGTTGTAGGATTGCCCTGCATCCTCCCATTACCTCTGACAGGCCTCCCTGTCCAAGCTGAAGAAAAGCATCTGTGGATGATGATACTGACACAACTGTTTTTCACCATGAAGATGATATGTTCAAAGTGATGTGAAGCGTTTCTTTTTCACCATACAGAGTGTTTTGCATGTAGGCCAGTAACTTCAGATTTGATCTCTTCTCTTTAGAGGAACTTCTAGCACATATTTTCTGTGTCCCCTAGATGACTTGAGGTAACTTGCAAATTGGACACCATCTGGATTTCCTTTAAATTGGGCTGGACAGTATTAGAAGATCATACAATGGCAATGTTTTTGTAAAGTATTGCAATGTTAATACCGGTTGCATTGAATGCACAATGAGAAAAGCCTGAACAGGTTACTAGGTCTGCAAATTAGCCCATGACTAGAACTTCTATGTACGTCTATAGGTATAGTGGATGACCTTTGTTGGCTTCAAGTTCCAGGGGCGATCATCTTATCTATTGGTTTTCCCGCCTGCCAATCATTGTGATGCGCTCACGCAACACCAATGGGTGTGCGCGTTCCTTGTTAGTTTCTGGTTGCTGACTATGCATGCACACTTGTAGTGTTTATGTATCCAGTTAGCTTCGGTGTTAGCTGTTCATTGCAGCTCTGCTGCTCTCACCGTATACTTTGAAAATGGCTGAGAGTCACAAGAAGAAAACTCTCACAAGTTTATGAGAAGAAGAGGAATGCCTCAGAAGAAAGAAATTAGACAAGATTGTATTTGGGAGATTATATTTCTGCTTTTCCCCTAAAGAGCGGAAGAGCAAGTAAGATGGTCTTGCGCATGCTCAGTTATTCATTGCTAGTATTTGAAATATAACTGCCAACAATTATTGCATTCAAAATAGTTTTCTTTGTGATATTAGCATTGTACACCCTAGTATTGTTATTAATATATATATATATATACAGTATGTATATATACAGTATGTATATATATATATATATATATATATATATATATATATATATATATATATATATATATAGAGAGAGAGAGAGAGAGAGAGAGAGATAGATAGATAGATAGATATAGATATATAGATATATAGATATAGATAGATATATAGATATATTATTTATTTATTTAGTATTTATTGTATGTTACAACCTGTCTATGGGAGGCTCAAATCTATATATTATGAATGATCCTAATGCTCGAAAAATCTCAAACAGCCACAAGAATGTTAAATTCCAACAGGCAGTTTGAGATTTATTAAAAGTTGTTTTTTAACACACGTTCTGCTTACAAAGGAGGAAATACTTAGTCTTCAGAGTGAGCCAAGGCTGAAAATAACAAACAAAATAAACTATCTCAATGAGCGACCCGAATAAACCAAATGACAAAAGCTTACCTCCCTAATTAAATAAACAGGAGAATTAGTGCAAACATAAACTGTGGTTCCCTCCTACAAACTCCTTATCACATTATTTACAGTTGGCTTTTAATGGCAGTGGTGGACAATGTGTGGCCAATTGGGATGAGCAGAGAAAGGGGATGAGAAGAACTCTGCGTTGCCGTCTTTTTATATGCGTCATCTTTGTCGGTCCGTTGTCTCTCTAAGTGTATCAATAGTCCTGAAAGGCATTATATATTTTATGTTGACTTTTACTTCCTAAGGCATAAAGTGACACTACAACAAATCTATACCCCTCATCTTTCCATAGATCAGTATACCTTTGTTTTACCTGAAAATTCAGTCATTGGCACCACAGTCGGCAGCATTATGGCAGACGACGGAGACATTGGTATTAATGCCAGAATGACATACCGTCTGAAGGATGACCTGAGAGAAAGCTCAACTTTTATCATCGAAACTCACCCAGAGACACAGGAAGGAGTGGTCCTCCTGGCTAAGGTACATGCATATACAGATTATTTTATGTTTATGTAAATCTTAGTATTATATGTTAATATCTGATTTGACCTTAAATCTGAGTGCCAATGTTTAGTTATCTAAATCAATTTTGCTTGTGTAGTATTTTTGAAGATCAGCTATGCATATTTGTAGTCATAGCTAATGTTTTTTCTGCTTATTTCCTATCTGGCCTTGGTTTAAATAACAATATATTTTTTTGTTGTCAAGATAAGCCTTCATCACACAATATCTCCTCCTATAGAAGAGTATTTTATGCCTTTTCTTTTTATTGTCATGTTTCTCTCAGAGTGTCATCTGAGGTCATTGACAAAATAAATCTGTAAATTCATTGCAAACATTGTATGGGTAATTGTCCTTTAAACTGGATTAAGAACGCCCTATGGTCTCTAATACCACCTGGACTGTTCAAACAAGTGTAGAATGGGGCAAAATTGGAAAACGTATTTTATGTGTGAAAGCAACTATGACACCGTCTACATTACATCTGCCCTTGGATGTTTCCCAATACCCCTGTAACACTCATGTGTATTAGCCCTGTGTTTCAATGGTATAGAAAGACATACCACACTTTCTGATTGATTAGCTGTCCACTTGTACATTGAAATAAAATTTTCAGGTGGATGGTTAATCCTTGACTATAACAACTAAAATAAACTGAGACATCATTGTTAAATCAAACATCCCGATAAAGTAAAATACTGTAAATACCACAATCTTGATCCCAATACAGTAAATACTCACAAAGGTATCAAACAAACCATCCACTGTCGTTTAATTGTCAATGTTATTTATATAGCATCAATTCACAACACATGCCATCTCAAGGTGCTGTGCAAAGTCAGATTCAATCCAATCATACAAATATATTGGTCAAAAAGTTTCCTATCTAAGGAAACCCAGCAGATTGCATTGGGTTTTGACAAGCAGCATTCACTCCTCCTGAAAGAGCGTAGAGCCACATGCATAGAACGACTTATTAGATTAAAGTTTGTTCATCTGATTACATGATAACGTCTGCTTATGCCTGGTTCACCAGTCAAGATTTTAAAATTGTTGGCCGATTTTCAAAACCTGAGGAACAACACATAATGATAAAAAAATCGGACATATATTTCAGGTTTGGTTATACAGTGGGTGATGTCCACTCAATCGGCAAGGACAACACACCACACGGGAACAGATTTCACTCTGGAACATTCAGGTGTCAGACTGGAAATCTCACAAAACCTCTTGAGATTAAGGGTGAGCTCAGAGGCAACAGGGGCTCTAGGTTTGCTGCACTATTATATTGAGGTGAGTTGTTGTTTTTTTCTGTTTTCCTCACCTTGCTTTCTGATTGGTTACATGTTCACATTCAACAAGTGTGTGGCCTGTTCCTCGGGAAACACCACACACGCTATGATATCGGGCCAAGACAACCCAACATGTTGAATATCCCCAATTTGAGGTTGTAGCTGTCCCAATGTCCTTCCAAGCAGACTAGGTCAGTCTTAACACACAACACACAGTAAGAATATCTCTTCTGATTATCTCAAAAGCCAATCCGATGATCAGGACATGTCAGAAGGGGAAGATAAGGGCAAAAAATGGGCTAATTATACTGCCGTGTAAATCCAACATTAGACGGACCTACTTGCAGTGTTGTAATGTGGCCCCAATTCAAAGGAGGGCGCCCGCTGCTCATCCTTAAGCAGAACCAGGCCATGATAGTTGTAAGAGAAATAGTCATTGCCCAGGCATGCCAGACTTCTGTGTGGGATTATTTTATACTGTTTGATGAAAACAAGGATGCAAAATGCAGGTGGCACAATACAGGTGGCACAATACATTTTTAAAATATAATGATGTCCCTCTCTTTTAAATTCAGCATATGGTGAAAATTTAGCCCTTCATGTTATGAAAATACCCTCTGGATACAAGAGAACACTAAGGTTAAGTGGACCATAAGAACTAGTGCTGTATCTACATGGTTGGTTCTGGTTCTGGTTCTGCAGAGCAGGCTGGAGCCAGAAGACCTGAGTTGTCAGGATGGTTGATGCACTGACAGCAAGTCTGTGATGTATTTTGGTGCTAAGCCATTCAGTGATTTATAGACTAACAGAAGGATTTTAAAGTCTATTCCCTGACATAGTTAGCCAGTGTAAGGACTTTAGAACTGGGGTGATGTGCTCTACTTTCTTAGTCTTAGTTAGGACGCTGGCAGCAATGTTTTGGATAAACTGCAGCTGTCTGATCGACATTTTTGGCAGACCTGTGAAGACACCGTTGCAGTAATCGATTCAACTAAAGATAAATGCATGCATTAGTTTTCCCAGATCTTGCTGAGACATTAGTCCTTTAATTCTGGAAATGTTCTTCAGGTGATAGATGGCTGACCTTCTAATTGTCTTTAGATGCTTTTGAAGGCACATCCATGCATTGGTTTCTTCTAAGCATTTACTCAGTGCATGAATGGATTCATAGCCACCTGGTTATATGGTGATGTAGAGCTGGGTGCCGTCTGCATAGTTATAGTAACTTATGCTGTTGTTTTTTATGATCTGAGCTACAGAGAGATCATGTAGATATTGTACAGAAGAGGACCTAATATGGACCCTTGGGGAACCCCACATGTGATTTTTGTGATCTCTGATGTAAAGTTACCAACTGACACAAAAAAATATCTGTCCTTTAAATGGGATTTAAAGTTATGTGCTGTACCAGAAAGGCCAACCCAGTTTTCCAGGGACTCTAACAGAATGGAGTGATCAACTGTGTTGAATGCTGCACTCAGGTCCAGTAGATCCGGCACAGTGGTTCTTCCACAGACTGCATTTATATGTCATTGAACATCTTGACCAGTGCAGCCTCAGTACTGTGATGAGCAAGGAAACTTGACTGGAAAATGTCAAAACACACCTTTTTCAATATTTTTACTACTAAAAGGGAGATTTGATGTCGGCTTGTAGCTCTACAGTAGTAGTTTGTCCAAACTGTTCTTTTTCAACAGTGGTTTGCTGTTTTTAGGGCTTGTCGAAGTACATCTGGCAAAAGGGAAGCGTTTATTATTTGAGTCAAATCAGACGATATGAGACCCAAACTCTGTTAAAGAAAGCTGTGGTTAGAACATTGAGGTAGCAAGAAGAAGAGCTTAGTTGGTGAATGATTTCTTTCAAGCTTTTGTAGTTTATTTGGCTCAATTTGGGCATTTTGTCAAAGTCAGTTCTAGTTGGAGACAACTTTGGTACTGAACTTAATATGGGTGTACAGGCTGCCTCTCTAATCTTTTGGATCAATAAATTTACTGCAGGCCTAGTTGCAATGGAGTTCAGATGCCACAGTAACAGGAGGGTTTTTTAACCTGTCGACTATGGCAAATAAGGCATGAGCATTAATAATGTTTTTACTAAAGATCTCAGAGAAGAAAGATTGCTTTGCGTTTTTCAGTTAGAAGTTATCTGTAAAGTCTCTTTTTATAGATGTCATAGTGAATCTGGAGTCTTTCGCCACATGCGTTCAGCTTTTCGATGCTCCTTTTTTTATTGCTAACTGCTGGATCACTTCTCCACAGAGATTTCTTCTTCCCAGAAACTACCTTCACTTTAATTGGAGCAATGCAGTCAATGATGTCTGAAACTTTAGACTGGAAGTTATCTGCTAGTTAATCTACTGAGTTACAGGACAAAGTGGAAATAGAAGAGTAGGCTTGATTAAAGGTTTAAGTAGTATCATCCTTAAAGATAGTTACCCCAAGTCATTATACCTGATCCACTCACTATATATACCTGTCCCAGTCAACCACTCCTTGCCAGAACGTCTTGTCGCCTGCATGTGTTGTTCCCTGGTTATGGTTTCTCCTAGGATTTCTGTGTCTCGCTCTGCCTACGCTGGGAACATGTCAGCAGCTTCTTATCAAGCCTGGTTCTACATGCATCACCTGGTCAAGTCTAGTTCTGTCTGCAACATGTGGTCTTCTCTGTGGCATTCTCTCTCGGGATAGCGAGCCGCAAGCAGTGAGCGGTCAGCTAGAAACCACCGGGAGACTGAGAGCAACTATGTGTCAGGAGAAAGGCATTCTCTATCGGGATTGCGAGCATCAACTCGCTTAGCTGAAAGCCAGCGGGACTCTGAAAGGAATCGGTGGATAGAGAGGCGTTCTCTCTCGGCATGGAGAGCCTCTGCCACCAGGTCAGGTGGACGCCGAAAAGGCGAGCCGGGGGCTGCAGTCGCAGGACGTCCAACCATTTTTTTTAAATCAAGTGATATATGAACACACGGAGCAGATATTTCGGGTTAACATAGCTAAGTTCTTGCCTAAAGCCTTTATTAAAGTTAATTTTGTGTCATAGAAATATCCAACTTTATTCAGCTTTTCACTCCTCTCCTCCACCATTGCTTTTTCCGGTTAAAAAACTACCTTCAACCCGCAGTGACACATTCTTCGGCCCCATTTACAGCCTAAGTCACCCACTGTAACGTCATTAGCCAACAAATACAGTCTTCGAAGGATACAGTCCCGGACACACTTTAAAGTAAGCTGTCTATGGAGCTGCCAGGAAAAACGAGTCACTTTTTAAGGGTCAGCCAATAGGGGGCGCAGGTCCAACCCACTTCTGCTGATTGGCAGGCGAAGTGATTCTGGTGAAAAGTGTCATTATTAAATAAATAGGCCATTGGGAAAAACATCATAATGAAATAAAAAAAGTATTTAAAAAAAATACATTTTGAAATAAAAACTGCTGTAATTAAATAATAACATCTCAATAATAATTTATTTTATTGTGAAAAATAATGTGAAATAGATGTTTTATTATTATACAATTTTTTTTAAAGAAGAATGAAAAATATTTCATAATAATCAGATGATAATGTTTAAGCATTCACTTATTTCACAATGTCATTGTCATTTTCAATATTTATACCTTATTTATTGAAGTAAATATTCATTTCATAATGAATAAAACACTTTGGAGTTCCATACTTTGCAACTTTAGATTAACTCATTATTCGATAACTTGCATCCTTAATACTCACGATTCAGAATGGCAGTGCATTAAACGTTACAATTGTGACAGGACTTGATTTTCCATCAAAACACATTTTTCAATTCGGCAAGACAAGAAACAATATGACAGCAACTAAATAAGCTGTGTAATACCCTTGGTTGTCAATGGTTTATGCCACCTCTTTTACAAAGCTGAACCTTAATGTGGATGAAAAAAAAACATTTAGGAAAGTCTTCAGGTGTGGAAGCTTTAAGCTGAAGCATGCTCTGCAAATATATCAACCAGTGCATTCAGAAGGACAGGTACAGAAAATCCAAACTTTTTGTGTTTTCTGTAGATCACTCCTAGCTGATCACATCAAGGCTCTAAAGCATGTAACTCTGACTATTGTGTATTTGTATTACTGTATAAGCCATATGGACCACTTTCCATGCTTTTTTCCCTGTCCCTCTTTCTTTTTCCATAATGATATAATACAAAGCCAGGTTTTCTTGGACAATGCAGAAGGTTAATTTCTCATTTGGACTGTAGCCTGAGAAACTCAAAATTTCTTTTGGTCACCAGGCAACCTGTGTAAAACTTTCAATAAAGAAGTTGGCGTGTTACCCTGCAGCTAAGAGCCCTTGTTTTCACAGCACGGTTTTTATTATCATGGGGATTTTGGATTGCGCCTTTGGTTACAGCCAAAGGAGAGGCAGGACCCTATTTATATTGCGGCCGCGTCACTACTATTTCCAGCTTGGTGTATACATGAGGTCGTTGTGGTCTTGGTATGAAGCAAGCATGGCCATTTTCAATATTTCTGTGATGCATGCATCCTACAGGTCTCAATAAGCTGTCACTGCTGCAGTTATTTAAACAATCCCAGTTTTTTAGAGTTATTAGCTGCATAGTACGTAATTAATTAAAATGTTAAATCTGCTCCACCAAGATATAGAGATTGTTTTAAAATAAATTATTTTGATTGATATTCTCCCAAAAAGTGATTCATAATTAGTCTCCTTTTCTTATCTGAGGAATTTAGTTTAACATTGTGCTGTCCGTCTGTCTCATAATACTGCAAATCTTTCAATTAACTTTAATCCACTTACGTTCTAAGCATTTTTATGTTTCTTCTATCATTGACAGACAAAGGTTTGAAGAATTGGGGAAGGATGTTTTCATTCCATCAATTATTCTTTTTTTTTCTTAGCCGTGTTTACATGGACTATGTATAAAGAGTTCAAAAGTCCAATCAGTAGCAAAAAAAATCGTCCTGTAAACACCACAATGAGATCTGACTGACTCAGTCTGGCTCAAACAGAATAAATTTTTAATCAGATTGAGAGGGATAGATTAATATTTGCATATGGATCAGCAGAAAAACTGAAACATGAGTAGATTTAATTGGATTTATTTTCTGGTTGAAAGTTATTACAGTTATTTTATTCATACAATTGACATTTTTAGCTAACATAAAATTAGGAGATTCCATTACTTATAAACACATGTATTCTGTAACTGGTACAAGGATATGATCAGTATTTCAGAATGTCACAGACAGGTCTGTAATGTACTCCTGGAAAAAGAACTAAATGAGCTATGCTGCTAATTTATGCCTTTATTGCTTCCTCCGTAGTCTGGAAAAGTATGAAATGTACAGGATTTTATGTTTTCCAGGTCTGAATAATTATAGAAAAAGAAAACCTTATGGATTTTTTTTTATTCCTATACATATTTCCCTATGCAATTCTCCCATTGTAGTAATAAATCTATAGAACAAAGAGTGAGAGCTCTATAAATATATTATATGTAAGCACAAAATGTTGTCATTAAACATATGTGGGAACAAAGGCTTTAACTTTATTTTTGGTTCTAGAAAAAAAGTTTGATGATAAAAAAGACCATATAAAAGTGTGGGCAGGGTTAATTGTTGCTAACTTTCTACTGAGTTCTAAATGGTAACATTTAGGAAAATGTCTTTCTTTCATTAAATGCTTTGACTCATCAGATCTCTTTATTTAGTCTCAATGTAAACCCACTTCTTTGTTGCTATGTGTAAATATTTCATCTGCTTTTTTATTTTTTATTCCTTTTGGATATTTATGTTTAAATACTATTCAAATATTATGGACTTTCTCAAAGCTTTTGATTCTTTAACTTCACATGTTGAATTTTTTGAGACCTTCTTTTAAGAACCTGGTTGCTTTTCTTCTGTCAGGAATCTGAAAGAAGTTGAGCCAATAGGTTTAAAAACACCAGTTGAAATGTAACATCTGTTAGGCATGAATAGTAGTTATCCACAAAGCCTACTATTCTGACTTCCACACAAAGACACAATAATGTAAAATAATACATTTACATGAATACAGATGTGCACAAAACATTACAGTCTGAGATCCAAAGAAGCGATTAAAAAAAGAAGCAATCACAAATCTTTTTTGTGAAAAACTATGAATGTACTCTAGTCAAGCCTTATTCAGATATGTAATATAATTGCACAGTATTATAATAATAATATGTGGGACTGGTGATCTCAGAAAAAAACTATTGGCATTATATCAGCTTGCTTTATCAGAGTAAGATGAATGATTAATGCCGGAACCGTCTGACAAACAGCTAAGTTCAGTTTTCCCCTTACCTCGGATAAACTTACCATTACGATTTTTGTCCTAATACTTTTTAACTCACATTCTGCTGTAATTTGCAAAGGGTTGTTATAGGGTTATTCAGAAGAAAGCCTCGGTTTTTATTGCTGAGATTTTCTCTGGCAAATCGTTGGTGGAAATGGAGGCATTCCTAAAAGTTCAGTGATTTAAGGGAGTTAGAAAGTGCATACACGTTTTTTATTCAAGATAGTTCTTGTCACTAGTGTAACCATCCATCTTTAGCATGGCTGGTAAAATGTTCCTATTATGTCCCGATTCGAAAACACTGGACTATTACTGTTCATATCTTTCCTGCAGTGGCTCTGTGATTTTGTTTGCAGGAAGAAAACACACATTTCATGCATGTTGCAAGGTTGCCTGCAGGGAAGCATGAAATAAAGAGGTCATAAGAGCAATTAGGTTTAAACATAAGATTAGCGGGTTTTTGAGCTTGAACAGACTGTTAAAGATTGAACCACATCCTAATTGCGTTTAAGTCCAGACTTTGACTATGCCTTCAGTTTGTATTGTTTCATTCAGCGAAGGACATGCTAGTTTGGTTCAGATCATCGTCCCAGTGCATTACCCTTTCATGTCCCCAAGCCATTCCTCTTTATGATGTCCATAAGATGTCCAAAAAATATTTTCCCAAAAGTCTCAGGAATCATTAAGACAATTATTTGTAAAATGGGAGACAGGCTATTGTGTTATGTTTAAGTCAACAGAAGTTATCACCTTGGAATTATGAACAGTGACCTTAACTGAGGTATTTGAGGCCTACAATGCGTTAGATGTTGCTGTGGGTTCATTTATGACCTCCTAAATGGGTCGGTGATGTTCTCTTGGAGTATTTTTGGTAGGCTACCTGTTGGGAAGTTTGAATACTGTTTCATTGTTTCTCCATTTGTGGATAATGGCACTTATTTTGACTGACTCGAGTCCCAAAGCCTCACTGGCTTTGAACCCTTTTCAGACTGAAAAATGTTAATAATTTTTTTTTCCCCCAATTGTTCTTGATTTTTATTTCAATTGGGGCATGATGTGTCGAGCTATACTGCATGATGCCATGTGGGTTCTATTCAAGAAATCTACAGGCCTTACTGTAATCAGACCTAACTAGGAGATGACTTGACCCCAAGTCCCAACTGTCTTCCTTTTTCAGTAACCTCTTCCATCGTGAAAAGTTGTTGTCAATGTGTTGGTATGGTGTGTTCAGTGACCTGAAACACAGAAATAAGGTCCCTGGTTCAAATCCTAGACTGGGACTTTTCTGCACACAATTCTGATGCTCATGTGAACATGAACATGGGTGAATTGATGGATGGATTTTGAACCAGCAAGAAACCAGTCAATTTCTAGGTACATCTGTACTAAAAAATTGATGAATGGTTGTGTATTGCCAGTGTGTCTTCACTCAAATCATGTAAATCTTCACAAGGAAAGACATGATCTTTACATACTGTAGATTGTAAGGCACATAAACTATAATGTAACCATTTCTAAGTAGTTCCAAATGACTGGCTTTGTCTGGTCATCCTGAAACTAAATACATTGTTCAAACTTGAATCGTTATTTTCCAATAAACATGGAATGAGTTTTTTCTGCACACACTGTAAGTAATTTGCTGTTTTTTTCCTAACAGATGGGATGTTTTTACTTAAATGCAATAGAAGAGAAAATAAATATTGACTCTGTTTATGGATCGTTTTGCGAGTGTGGTAATGTTGTTTCTGCTGTTTTCCTGTTAGTCACATCTTAATGTTTTTCAACACCATAGCATTATTTAAGAGTGTGCTCGCAGCTGGTGTCTTATTGACAATTGCTGAACATCATTAAATATGTCTTCCTTCCAGAAGGATGATTATTTGTCGGAAGAAGAAGTTGGTGAAATGTGATTGAAAAGTTATTTCTTCTGTTTTGATAGGAAACGAAGAGTTGCATTGTTATGAAATGTGATTTGTTTCATTATTTCTCAGCCTTTGGACTATGAATCAAAGAGACACTACACGTTGGACGCAGAGGCAATTAATGACCACCCAGACACTCGGTTTCTGACGCTGGATGAGTTCAGTGACAAGACGAAGCTGAAGATATTTGTGGAGGACGTAGACGAGCCGCCTGTCTTCTTCTCAGCACTCTACCAATGGAAGGTTCCTGAGAATGTGGCGGTGGGAACCGTGGTTGGCACTGTTAGTGCCAGAGACACTGACACAGTCAACAATCCCATCAGGTAGTGTGAGTTGTCTAAAGCATGGGGGGGGGGAATGGCATCTGGCACCTAGCATGCAACAACCGACATGATAATGACGGGTTAGACACCCGAGCTGAAACACCCAGAGAAAGCTTCTTCCACAGGTTGAAAAATCATTCCATCTCCGACAGGCTTACCGGCTCGCTGCATCCATTTCTACCCCCTTGATCTCTGGATACCCAGAACATGGTCATATTTATCTCATAATACTTTAGCAGGAAATGAGCCCTTCTGAATAAATCATGACATTTCCTTTTTTTTATTTTACACCTCACAGGCTTTTCTATCTAATGCAGCGGTATTATCGCAAAGCGACTTTGCAGAAAACGTGCAAATGTAATGAAGCACCATACGAGGTGGCATATGGAATTGAGATTTGCAGTCATTTGCAAGTGGGTCACGTTGCAGAGGAGACAGCCATACAAGCGGTGCCTGTAGTCCATCTCAGCAGAGCTTAAGAGTGGCAGGTGCTGCATATCATGCTCGGCGCAACGTCTATTATTGTCCCTCCGGTGACAGTGTTTCATTGATTAATAAATTCAGGCTGACATTTTAGAGGTTTCCAGAGTTCCAGTAAATATGATTAAGCTTGCAGTGTTCAGACCTTCTTTGAAATATTGCGCAGACATGATGTCACCTTAAAGTCAGACACGTGTTAAATGTCTGATGATTTCAAAGAAAATAATATTTCTCTCACAACAACAACTATTGGGTGTTTGTGGACTAAAAAAATCAATGACAGAATAATTTTGATTCAATTAAATTTTATTTATATAGCGCCAATTCATGATACATGTCATCAAGGCACTTTCCAAATTCAAATTCTATCAGATTATACAGATTGGATCAGATTATACATATTAGTCAAAAAGTTTCCTATCTAAGGAAACCCAGTATATTGCATTAAGTATTGACAAGCAGCATTCACTCCTCCTGAAAGAGCGTAGAGCCACAGGGAGAGTCGTCTGCATTGTCCATGGCTTTACAGCAATCCCTCATACTGAGCAAGCATGAAGCGACAGTGGAAAGAAAAACTCCCCTTTAACGGGAACGAAAAACCTCCTGCAGAACCAGGCTCAGTGTGAACGGTCATCTGCCTCGACCGACTGGGGGTTAGAGAAGTCACAGTAAGAGACAAGAAATGCACAGAGTCACACATTGATCTAGGAATCTTTTCTATGTTATATGGTATAATAGTGGGTGATCTATCTCCCCTGGATGATGTCACAGCTAACAGAACCCCAGACCAGGTGTACCTACTATGAAGGAAAAAAATGACAGGGAACAAAAAGGTAAAAGATGAAATAACAATCAAGCAATGCAAATTGGAGAACAGCAGGAGAACTCAGCAGCGTGAGAAAAATAGACCCTGATGTCCTCCAGCAGCCTAAGCCTATAGCAGCATAACTACAGAGATAACTCAGGGTAACCTAAGCCACTCTAAATATAAGATTTTAATGTATGAATACATTTTACAATTAAATTATATTAAAGACCCAGAGCCCAACGTGAACCACATTAAATGTGTCAAGAATTCAATGACTTAACCACAAACTGTACAATTAAAATTTTTAAAACTTTACAAAAACTTTTTAGCCCAAGGGATATGTTTAAACACAAATCTTTACACCCTTAGACAACACTATGAAACAGAAATGATTATGTGATGGAAATTACGGAAAATCATTTGCAGTACCAACCGCACTGTGTCTGTAGTTTGAAATCAGTCTCTACCAGTCTTAGAACTCACACAGAGGACCCATATACTTTGGGTTGCCTAGAAAGAAACAACTTTTTGTAAAGAATTATAATTTTCCGTGCAAAGATTCTGTTGTACTGGTTCCCAGCCCTGTTTCAATGTGAAAAATGTCACAGCTCTCAGGCAATATCTGAGCCTGTATACATTAAACGTATTTATCAATAAAAGAACGGATGGACAAATGGATGGATGGATTGAAAGATGGACTGATGCATCTTAAAACAATTGTTTAAGGAAAAAATTTCTGATCCCCTAGAACATCCTGCCAACGCTTTTCCTCCCTAAAATTCTTTCTTCTGTGATTTAGAAATTACTCATCAGTTGTATATTTCACTGCTCTTGAAAAGGAGAAAAACACTGTTGTTAATTAAAAATAAAAATCTGTTTATATTGACTGGATGCATAAAAAAATCTGTTATCAGTGTAAGGTGCTGTGTCTTTGCATCGCATTGTTGTCACTTTTATCTCACTAACTTGTGTGTGTGTACTTTCTTTGCTGGATATCTGTCAACAGATAAAAAAAAATTGAGCAGTTCGTCTAATTAATTTCCCTGCAGTTTTGCATCGTCTACTTTGCCCAGAAACCAACTTTCTTTGCTAAATGTGCCATTTCTGTGAATTTTTTTTTCTCCTTCAGATACTCAATTGTCAAGAAGACCGATGCCACCAACACTTTCAAAATAGACCCAAACAATGGAACCATAGCAATTGCCAGATCTTTGGACCGAGAAACTTCAGACTGGCACAACATGAGTGTTGAAGCAAAAGAAATCAGTAAGGACTTTTTCTTAATTTGGATCTTGTTGATATAGCCAATGGCACATTTATTTTCATTCCTACTGGAAGTTTGTATTAAATGTGTTCCAGTTTTATGCTTGTTTAGGAAAGTCACCAGTAACTAGGTGCACATTTTAACTTTTTGAGTAAATGTACAATAAAAAGTAAATGAGTATACAGGTAAAAACTTGACTAGAACTAAGAAATAACAATAAAACCAAAACATCCCTGTAATTTGATTAAAAAAGTCATACTTGCAGATTATTCACACTGAAATGAAACTATATATACCAGGGGTCACCAACCTTTTTGAAACTGAGAGTTTCTTTATTGGTGTTGTGTCTTACAAAGGGCTACCAATGCTGACACTTGACCTACAAGAGTCAGAGTTCAACCTTACTGTATGTAAAATAAACACATTTTTCATGCTTTGTTATACATATTCCATCCATCCATTTTCTAATATGTTATACATATTGTCATTTTTAAATCTATATAACTGCAAGTGTGAATAAACATGAAGCCCTGGTCGTATTGCTGTTTTTGCAGGGGTTTTTTTTCAGGATTGCCCTTTATTTAGCTCCAGCAACTTCATGTAAACTCTGACCATTGTTCCTGTTCCTACAAAATAAAAGTCATTACCACAACAAACTAGAAGCCTGGCCAGCCAGACTGACTTATACTGTATACATGGCGTATCAGTCTGAAAAGGAGCTGGTAGAACCTGATTCCAAAGGTGGGACTAACAGGGTCAGCGTCAACATGTTAGAACCAATCAGATAACTAAGGATGTGACAAGCGACGCGCTCTGTTTTTGTAATTTGTAGTCCGTGAAACATGTCATGCCATTGAGCAAACTCTCCAGTCAACAGCTTTTGCCACTGTTGTTTAAATAATCTGAGGATACATGGTGTACTCACATGTACTTTCTTAATTTTCCAAAGCACCAAACAACAAAAATCTCTGCATGAAAGTGCTGCTGCATTATGGCACTGAGAGTGACACATAGTAAAGTTCCCCCCCCCCCCCCCCCCCACGCTGTGATTGGTCCGGTCTGTATCAAACCGGAGAGTATGGAGCCGTACCTGGCTGACAAACTACCCCACCACCACCCTTGCCTATGAGGAAAAGTGTGTTCAGAGTGATGTGTAGTGTCTTTAACCACACATAGCATTTGGTTTGTGTGTTAAGTGTTGTTTTAAACAAGCATTAAGAATTAGGTATTTCAAAATTATGGATTCAGTATACTCCATTGATTATTTAGTTATGGTTTTGTTCCATGGTCCTTATTGTGGAGCACAGCCGTGGTCTAAGAGCATAAAACATTTATCAGTCTTAAGTGTTATTTCGCCAAAGCTTTCACAAAGCATCTGTGATACATGCACCCAGTGGACTTCAGTAAATGTCTGTCTTCACTGCTGCAGCACAGAACCATTTATCCTCCTCCGTGGTGGTGTTCATCACCGTGCTGGACGTAAACGACAACATGCCAAGGCTTGCAAGGGATTACCAGCCATATATCTGTGAAGGCACGCAGGCGGGAGAAGTATGTATATTATGGTGTGCTCGTGTTCATGATTTACTTTGGGACAATGTTGAAATCAAAATGTGCATGAATTCAGTCTGCTAATACATTGTAATGTTTTATCATGCGGTAGCATATCTCTAGTTTCCAAAGCACTTTTTTGACATGGAAATATTCAATATTTGTACTGCAGGTGTACTCATTGAATTAACAGGAGATTAATTCAATTACTTTTTTATGTCTCAGAAAGAAGGTAGTCAGAAAGCTAATACACTATATTGTTTGAGCTTTAGAAACTGTAATATCCTATTTTTCTTCTCTCCATTGTCTTGTGTCTCTTGAGCTCATTCAGCTTCTCAGTGCTGTTGACCCAGACGAGGCTGTGGAGGAACACCACTTTTACTACTCTATGGTCCCTGATGAGCGCATCAATCCAAACTTCACCATCAGAGATAATCAAGGTTATTGTTAATTAAAAATGGTGCAAATAATTAATTTTACTATAGCTTCATAGGTTGTTTAAATCTAGACATGTTTTATTGTACTCAAGTTAAATATACTACCGTGCAGTAACACTTGAGTGGTTTTTTTATGTTTTTGTTTTTTGTAGGGAAGCTGCTTCATCTAGATTGTGTTTTCTCTCTTTGTCAACCCAAGGTTTTTTGGTCTTTTTTCACCAAGGTCTTTTCGGTTGCACGAAGATTGACAAAAACACAAGTAGTCAGATTCTGAATATAGAAGACTTACAGTTACATCACCTGTCCAAATAGGCAATCCCTTAATGCTTGCCTGAGTGGTAAAAACAGGGAGTATTGAATTGAGTCAAAAATTGAAAGATGTTGGTTCTGACAAAAATCCTTGAAAATGTCCAAGGAAACACATCATTTGAAATGCAGATGGAAATTGAGTTTTTTGTTATCAAACCCCTTGGGTTTGAAGAAGGGAAATTCACAAAGCAAATCCTGAAGATCTTGAGGAGCTCCAAAACTGCATCTAGCAGTGAATTATGTGATTCTAGAGTACATTCTCCTCATAATTGGACAGGTATCCTCTGGGTATACTCAATTTTACTAATTCAGATGTCTTTGAAATAATCCATATGCGGTCATAATTTTAGATATTGATTAATTGTTAACTTCTGAATGTGACCATGTAACATTCTATTGATAGTTTATTGACCTTTTTGGTGTCTCTCTTGTTTAAATTGTAAACCAGGTTTTGCAAAGCCAGTCAATGAGAAGTCAGTGAAATATGATTGAACAAACATTTGTCTTCGTGATGCCACAGCAGGTCACTTGCCCCACAGAGGTTTCAGCAATAGCTGCAAGAACTTCCCTTAGACCTTTTATAGAATAGAAGGGTTACCTTCACACATCATCTTACTCAGCCAATCATTAGGCCTCTCTTTCTAATTGGTATACAGCCATCAAACGAAGCTCCTGGAAAGTCTTTTTCTCTCTACGGTGTGGATATATGTTCAGCTTATTCCTTACTCATATAAAGATCCTTCCACCCAAGTCGTTGGGTGTCTTCATGTTTTTCAATTTAACCTGTATTTAGCAAGAAAGTCCTACTGAGATTACGAACCTCTTTTTCAAGGGAGTCCTTGCGAAGAGGCGACAAGTGTTTTTTCGTTTTGTGCCTGACAGCTTCACAATATATAAATAAATTACAATGTTTCATTTATTAGTCAGAGGACAGTTTCTGTTTTAAAATTCTTACAATAAACAGAGACAGGATGAATAGAGACACGTCAGTGGCAAGGCATGCAACATCTTTAAATGTGTTGAATAAGCTATAATGAAACATATGATAGTGCAACGAATGTCTGGTTAGCCACGCGAGCACAATGGTACAGACAGCAACAGGGAGATGAATAATGTATCATGAAGAAAGAGATTAAACAAAGCATATTATTATACGCCACAAAGCTTATTTTACTTTAGATAAGTTATTGTTCAGTAGCCAGATGAAATCCATAAAATGCATTAAAACTGAAACAAATTTCTCAATTTCTTTCTCTTTGTATTGTTGTTGTGTAGAAAATTGATTTACAATCAAGATTTAAGTATTTCCGTTCACTTGATGTCCTTTTTTTTAACTATCCAGATCGGGATCAGTCCTTGTAAGCATGTTAATTGTGTTTATTGCAAATGTGTAAAGTGTGTATTTCACTGTTGACATCTTTTCAGATAACACAGCAGGCATCTTGGCACGCAGGAGTACTTTCACACGTAAAGATCGAACTGAGTACCTGCTTCCTGTGGTGGTGGCCGACAGCGGCACCCCAGCCCTCTCCAGCACCACCACTTTGACCATCAGCGTCTGCAGTTGCCTGCCGGCTGGCCACTGTCCCACAGGAGGGGTGGAAGCACTCGCTCTCTCTGGGGTCAGCAAGCAAACCTTGATCGGGGTTTTAGTCTGCCTGGTCATGCTCACTGGTAAGTGTGGAATAAGGTGCGATGTTTACTTTTTTGGTCAATGTCTGATATTCCTGGAGTCATTATAGCTATGAAAGTAACACTGGAGAACATCGGTCACTGAAATCGTAATGTTTAAAGCCATTCTAAGTCACTTTTTGAGTTGCACTCCCCATACAGGACCTTTTGAAAATAGCATGTGTCGTAAATACTCGCTACCCTCCGCATACCCCCCACAGCTACGACACACTGTCACTCTCAAAGCAGCTAGAGCATGGGTCACCAACATGTTGCCCATGGGCCCCGAGCCCCTAAAGATCCACATGTGGTGCCCTCGGGCCTGTTTAAAAACAGCATCACCCAACTGTGAGCTGCACCAAAAATTTTATTTTATCCTTTTACTTTTCCCTTTTAATCACAATTGCATTTTTATAGATTTAAAAATGACAAAAGCATGAAAAATGTTAACTTTTACGTAATGTTAAGAGATGAGCTCTTGCTCTTTTAGTTCAAAGGTCAGTACTGGTAGCCCTTCGCATGACACAGCACCAATGAAGTAACTCTTAGTTTCAAAATGGTTGAGCTAGAGAGATGGAGAGAGAGAGAGAGAGATGTGTGTATGCGGATGGATAGTGGCCGGAGTCACTGGCTCACTGTCTGTTGCACAGCGGGAGCTGGTCTATTTATAGCTCTTGAACTTTTTTTTTTGCAGCCTCTTTGTTTGATACATTAAAAAATAAGGCAAAAAATGCAGACAGAAATGTCCCTGCTTAATACTCTTTTCCTTCCTCTTCTGCCAGGCTATCAGCCCCCACCTCCTCATAATCTTCCTCCAGAGCTGCCATGTCCTCCCTGAAGCTCTTGAAGTAGTTGCTTAGGGTACGTTCACGCTGCAGGGAAATGCGACCCAAATCCGATCTTTTTTCCCATATGCAACCCATATCCGTCTTTTTCATGGCAGTGTGAATGGTCCAAATCCAATTTTTTTCACCCCCCTAAAAAGTCCGATTTGGGCCACTTCCGTATGTTATACTAATTCGGACGTATTGGATATTTTTCAAAGCGTCCGTGGTCTGAACGGTCAAGTCGCATTTTACCCGTTTTTAATGTCACTCTCTGGTCTCTCACTACACATCCACACAGAGCAGTAGCAGTTAGCGCTCCATAAAAGACCGTTGTTAATAGCTGTGCTGCTTTCTTCTTACCTTACTTCATCTTGCTATGATGTGGTCTTAATATTGTCGGCTCCCATTGCTCAACAGCTTTCTAATAATAACAAGGAGAGAGACCGGCTGGTATCCGTTATTTTTTATTTTTTCAAGTTTTTTTAAACAAAACTTTATGAAACACTTGTAGAAACAATTATGTAGAAGCCAATATGTATAAAGTCTATATACGAAAGGAAATGATGTGTGTTTCACCAGAAAATGCAAATCATTTTTTACCGCTTGGCCGGGAATCGCTGTCACCACACAGTTGGCCGTTTGCATTATCTTTCGTTTTATGAGAAAGCTAAAGTGAGAATAAATCGTCTTTTAACTGCAAGAACAGCGTCTGGACATTTCCTGTTTAACCATCTCACCCCAGCAAATGCGCGTCAACCATAAGATTCCGGTTTAAACACTCCAGTGGCTTTAAGCGTCAGCTTAGCCCCTACAAATTACATTCACCATTATTTCCATAAACCGCTCGTTGCTGTGTGACGTCTCCTTCTGCTATTTGCGCATGCAGGTCACTTTGCTCTCTTGAACCGTTCCGACAAAAGTTGGATAGAGGTCGCATTTAATTGTAATATGAACAGCTCTAAGACAAAAACCAAAAAAAATCAGATTTCAGCAAAAAATAAGAAATGAGCATCAATACCTGCAGTGTGAACTTAGTCTTGGTTTGTTGCCCAAATAAGAAACTTCAGTCAAAAACCAGCCCAATAAACCGAAACCTGCAACTCAAAAAACAAAAAAACAACAACAAGCCAAGACTTGGTAATACTGTTATTGATATCAATGGCCTTACATTAGGCTAACGGAAAGCTGTTCATCTTACTGCGAGAACTGAGCAGCAAAACCACCTCTGGGTCGGCGCACATAAGTCTTCTTTTATATTTTGACTGATATAAAAAAATATTACTTTCTTCAAATGGACTTTGCTTATATTTTACCAAATGTACAAACAACTTAAACTGTCCACAGACTCAAATGTTCTGTCTGTGCAACCATAAATCGGTGAAGTTCACAACACATTATTGGTCATATCTAATCTATTTGCTGTTTATTTACTAGTTATTTCAATCTGCTGATTAATGTGATATAGAATTGTAACACTGAATTGATATGTCAATTCAATTCAATTCAATTTTATTTATATAGCGCCAAATCATGAAACATGTCATCTCAAGGCACTTTACAAAATCAAGTTCAATCATATTATACAGATTGGGTCAGATTATACAGATTGGTCAAAATGTCCTATATAAGGAAACCAGTTGATTGCATCAAAGTCTTGACAAGCAGCATTCACTCCTGGGGAACCGTAGAGCCACAGGGAGAGTCGTCTGCATTGTACATGGTTTTGCTGCAATCCCTCATACTGAGCAAGCATGAAGCGACAGTGGGAAGAAAAACCACCCATTAACGGGAAAAAAAAAACCTCCGGCAGAACCGGGCTCAGTATGAACGGTCATCTGCCTCGACCGACTGGGGTTACAGAAGACAGAGCAGAGACACAACAAGAGAGACAAAAAAGCACAGAAGCACACATTGATCTAGTAATCTGTTCTACATTAGATGGTAGTAACGGGTGAGCCGTCTTCTCTGGATGATGTCAAAGTTAACAGAACGCCAGACCAGGTGTACCTACTATGAAGAAAAAGAGAGAGAGCAAAAAGTTAAAAGCTGAAATGACGACAGTCATTTCAATGTAATACAATACAAAACTGGAGAACCGTAGAATGAAGAACAGTAGAAATCAGTAGAGTGAGAAAATTAGACCCTGATGTCCTCCAGTAGCCTAAGCCTATAGCAGCATAACTATAGAGGTAGCTCAGGGTAACATGAGCCACTCTAACTATAAGCTTTGTCAAAAAGGAATGTTTTAAGATTAGTCTTAAAAATAGATAGGGTGTCTGCCTCACGGACCAAAACTGGGAGTTGGTTCCACAGGAGAGGAGCCTGATAGCTAAAGGATCTGCCTCCCATTCTACTTTTAGAGACTCTAGGAACCACCAGCAGACCTGCAGTCTGAGAGCGAAGTGCTCTGTTAGGAACATACGGAGTAATCAGAGCTCTGATATATGATGGAGCTTGATTATTAAGGGCTTTATACGTTAGAAGAAGAATTTTAAATTCTATTCTTGATTTAACAGGAAGCCAATGAAGGGAAGCTAAAATTGGAGAAATATGATCCCTCTTGTTGATTTTCATCAGAACTCTTGCCGCAGCATTTTGGATCAGCTGAAGACTTCGAACTGCATTTTGTGGACTTCCTGATAGTAAAGAATTACAATAGTCCAGCCTTGAAGTAACAAATGCATGCACTAGTTTTTCAGCATCACCCCTGGACAGAATGTTTCTAATTTTGGCGATATTCCGGAGGTGAAAAAAGGAAACTCTGGAAACCTGTTTAATATGGGATTTAAATGACATGTCTTGGTCAAAAATAACACCAAGATTTTTTACTTTATTACCAGAGGCCAAGTTAATGCCATCCAGATTCAGTGATTGATTAAGAAGTTTATTTTTTGAGGACTCTGGCCCAAAGATTACAACTTCTGTCTTGTCAGAATTTAAATGCAGGAAATTTAAAGTCATCCAGCTTTTGATGTCATCAAGACATGACTGCAGTCGAAGTAACTGATTGGATTCATCAGGATTTATGGATAAATATAGCTGAGTGTCATCAGCATAACAGTGGAAATTAATCCCATGCTGTCTGATAATTTTGCCAACCGGAAGCATATATATAGTAAATAGAATTGGTCCAAGGACTGAACCCTGTGGTACTCCACAGGTGACCCTAGAGTTTGAAGAAGATTTATTATTAACATGAACAAACTGGAATCTGTCCGACAGATAAGATTTAAACCAGCCTAATGCTTTCCCCTTAATCCCTACAGTATGCTCAAGTCTTTGTAGGAGAATATTGTGATCAACTGTGTCAAATGCAGCACTGAGATCTAACAGGACAAGTACAGACACAAGTCCATTATCTGAGGCCATGAGAATATCATTGGTGACCTTCACCAGAGCTGTTTCAGTGCTATGATGAGCTCTAAAGCCTGACTGAAACTCCTCAAGTAGGTCATTACTTTGTAAATGTTCACAAAGTTGATTAGCAACTACTTTCTCAAGAATTTTAGATAAGAAAAGAAGATTAGATATAGGTCTGTAGTTTACTAGCTCATCTTGATCAAGAGAAGGTTTCTTAAGTAAAGGTTTAATAACAGCTACTTTAAAAGCCTTTGGTACATATCCATTTACTAAGGATAGATTAATCATGTCTAAAATAGGACCACTGATCAGAGGGAATACCTCCTTAAACAACTTGGTTGGGATTGGGTCTAACATACAGGTAGAAGGTTTAGATGAAGCTAAAATTTTAGATAGCTCAGAAAGCTCTACTGCTTTTAAACAGTTCAGACACTGCGCAGGTTCTAAGGATTCCTCCAATGCTGCCTCACTTACTGAGGACGAGGTAATCATGTTTGGGAGGATGCCAATTATTTTATTTTTAATGGAATCAATTTTATTTATGAAGAATCCCATAAAATCATTACTGCTAAGAGCTAAGGGGATGGCTGGATCAACAGAGCTGTGGCTCTGGGTAAGTTTGGCAACTGTATTGAAGAGAAATCTAGGATTAGTCTTATTCTCCTCAATTAATGATGAAAAATATGCTGCTCTAACTCTGCGAATGGTCTTGTTATACAACAATAGACTGTCCCTCCAGATTAGGTAGGATTCCTCTTGGTGTGTAGAGCGCCATTTTCTCTCCAATTTCCTAACATTGTGCTTCAAGGAATGCAGCTCTGAATTAAACCAAGGAGCCAGCTTCCTGTGAATAATCACCTTCTTTTTCAAGGGAGCTACATTGTCTAATGCAGAACGCAATGACAAAGTCATACCGTTTACAAAGACATCTATTTGTGAATTGGAAGAAACAACATTGCTGCCATCTACAGGGCATTTCTGCAATACGGAGGATATTAAAAAGGGGACAGACTCTTTAAGTTTTGATACAGCATTATCCGATAAAGATCTACTATAATGGAACCCTCTTTTGGGGGTGGAGAACTCCGTTAGATTAAACTCAAATGTTATTAAAAAATGATCAGATAGGACAGGGTTGTGAGGAAATACTGTTAATTCTTCACAATCAATGCCATATGTCAGCACAAGGTCTAAAGTATGGAGCCAAGAGTGCGTCGGTTTATGCACATTTTGAGCAAAACCAATTGAATCTAGGATAGTTTTAAAGGCTACACTAAGGTTATCACATTCTGTGTCAACATGGATGTTAAAATCACCCACTATAATAACCTTATCAGTATTTAACACCAAATCAGATAAGAAGTCTGACAGCTGATCCAAAAACTGAGTGCAAGGGCCTGGTGGACGATACAAAACAATAAACAGAAGAGGTTTTATTGCTTTGCAGTTTGGATGAGGGAAACTGAGGGTTAAATGTTCAAAAGAACTGTAGTTATTAATTGGCCTGGGACTAATTAATAAATCAGACTGAAAGATGGCTGCCACTCCTCCTCCTCTTCCCACAGATCTGGGAATGTGGAAATTTGAATAATTGGAGGGAGTTGACTCATTTATACTAACGTAGTCCTCTTGTAGCCAGCTGGTTTCTGTGAGACAAAACAAATCAATCTGTTTATCAGAAATCAATTCGTTAACTAACAAAGTCTTTGGAGGGAGAGACCTTATATTTAATAGACCACATTTAATTGTTTTATTTTTAGGTTCAAGGTGAACCGTATTGATTTTTATTAGGTTTTTATGATTTGTTCCTTTTAGATAAGTTTTTGATCTGTTAAGTTTTGGCCGTGGGAAAGACACCGTCTCACTAGGATAATGGGTGGGTAACAGTACAGAAGCTGCAGAGAGGTGTGTTAAACTACGGCTCTGCTTCCTGGTCTGGACCCTGGGTTGTCAGCATTTAGGAGAACTAATAAAACCGGCCAGATTTCTAGAAAGAAGAGCTGCACCATCCAAAGTGGGATGGATGCCGTCTCTCCGGATCAGACCAGGTTTTCCCCAGAAAGTTCGCCAGTTATCAATGTAGCCCACGTCGTTTTCAGGACACCACCTAGACAACCAGCGGTTGAATGATGACATGCGGCTAAACATGTCATCACTGGTCAGATCAGGCAGGGGACCAGAGAAAATTACGGAGTCCGACATTGTTTTAGCAAACTCACACACCGAAGCAACACCAACTTTAGTGACCTCCGATCGGCGTGACCGGGTGTCATTACCGCCAGCGTGAATACAAATCTTACTGTATTTACGCTTATCCTTAGCCAGCAGTTTTAGGTAAGATTCTATGTCGCCCGTTCTGGCCCCTGGCAGGCATTTAACTATGGTCCCTGGTGTCTCTAGTGCCACGTTTCTGACTATTGAGCTCCCAATCACCAGAGTCGGCTTCTCAGCGGGTGTGTCGCTGAGTGGGGAAAATTTGTTAGAAACGCAGACGGGTTGGTGGTGAACTGGGGGCTGAAATCTAGAGCTATGCTTCCTACGAACTGTCACCCTGCTTACCCGGCTGCTCGGGTGCTTCTGGAGGACCACTAAGTGAAGTAACGCTAGGTCTATGTGGCTCCGCGCTAGCAAAGGGGCGGCTATCAGCTGGTCTTTCCATAGCACGGAGCCGGGTCTCTAATTCTGACACCCTCGCCTCCAAAGCTACAAAAACACTACATTTATTACAAGTACCATTATCACTAAAGGAGGCAGAGGAATAGCTAAACATCTGACACAGAGAGCAGGAGATAAGGGGAGACTTAGTAAGAGACGGAGAAGCTGAAGTAATAGTAGGAGAGGAAGCCATTGTGGAGCTAAAGCTAGGCTAGGCTAAAGCTAGGCTAGCGCCCTTCTACCACGCCAAGAGAGCAAACCGTGAAACACGAGGAGAAATGTAAAAACATGCATTGATTTCCTGAAGTTTATGAAGGCTTCTTCATACAGTAGGTTCACCCCATGTTAAATAACAGGATACACTGCTAAAGGTTTATGTCTTTCAGATGGTTCCAATGTTTGAGGGGGTCTATAGAAAACAGTCATGGGTTAATGTAAAAATATAAATTGAAATTGAGGAAAAACAACCCTGAGACTTTCATCCAGGTCAATTTTAATTAGCTAGCTGAAATGTTAAGCTCAATAGTGTTGCTTGAATCTTAATGCAGTCTTTCCAAAACGTGAAATGTGCTTTTGATGTTACCATGTTATAAAAACTGTTGTTCAAACATGTGAAAAACCTAAAAAAAAATAGTTTGAGAGTTAATTTGATCTCATTTTGATAGATTATTCTCAAAGTGACTTAATGTTGGTTGGTATTTTATGGACTTGTTGAACCACGTTCCTTGCAGTAGACTATGAGTGAAACATTAAAGTTACTTAAAATAATCTGTTGTCAGAGCTACTGCAGGTACCCCCTGCTGGTAGGAACAAATTGACACATTGCTGTTGCTTAACCTTCAATAATAGACGGCTCCATGCCAGAGTTAAAAAGTTTAGTTGCCAAATGACCAAAACTAAAAAGGCTTCAAAAGCGCAAAGTGACAAGCACCTGTTCGGAGGATTGAAAACATTAACTGTCTTACATTCTCTACTAAGAAAGATGTGGATTTAGAGATGATAATGAATGAGATGGAGAAACACTGTTGGGATCAGTTGTCGTGTAGATAGCTGTTTAAACATTTGGGAACAGACTGGCAGATTGGGCATGAATCCATAAAAAAACTCCCAATCATTTGAGACACCAAGATTTACTCAACACCATCTCAGAGAACAAGTTCTGCTTTTCACTTCTCTACATGCACCATACAATGTTAGGTACCCCTGATAGAATGTCTGCATTTTTGTGGTGTGAATATTAGGACCATGGATAAAAAAAAAATGGATATTTAAAAAAATTAGGGAAATATATTGTACACCTGAATGATTTCTTTGGAACAATGTATGTTGTAAAGTCTGATTGTGAACAACTGCTCAAATTTCAGACGTTGATCCATTGACACACGCCTAGTGATGTACAGACCAATTCTCCAAAAACATCCATCTTGTCTGTTTAGGTTTAGGTTTCCAAAGAGATGTTTCCTCAAAGGTTCAACAGACAACGTATTTTGCTTGTGTCACTATTTAATCAGCAATGAGAACTATTTGGCAGAGCTCCAAGAGCTGCAAAGACGCATCAATTTCCCAGATGCTGCAAAAGAAATAAGAGCATGCATGTACCATTAACAACACTCAGGATTTCTTAAAACTTTATTGGACTGGTAATATGAAGCGTCAAAGATCAAATATCAACTTCTACATCAGTGAGCTTTGAGTGCAGATTTCCTAGTTTGTCTCATTGAAAACAAACAAAAAAGCTACCTGGGGAACAGAAAAAGGGACAGTTGAACCAGTGACCTGGCAAAACCTCTCCAGGACCCTGGGCTGAGACAGAATAATTAACACCTTTGCCCCCCACTACAACAACAGGCACATTTTCATGTTATGAAGACATTTGACACTGAGTAAAATAGCCCCCTTTATTACCTGTCCTTGAGGTTTGGTGTCGCAGATCAAGTTTGTTTCCAAACAGAAATGTCTGTTTTTTGTATGGTCTCTCTTGTCCCATACCCCCTCTGATCACTGAGAACTGTATTCACTGTGTCATGATATATATTTATATTGTGTATATTTTCAAGAGCCTTCTGCTGACGGACATGTTTGCAAAGAAGACTGATTTCTCCATTTCTGTTAATCCTGTTAAATAAGCGACTTCAACTATTAGAGTTATCTCACTACCTCACTGTTATTCTTTACATGGTACCACTTAAACGTACAACGTCAAATCCATAAGCATATAAGTCACCTTGAATGTACATAGTCATCCTAAATCTGCTTTATTTCCTTTGTATTTTTATTTTTTGATCCACTGTATATATGTGGACACACTGTTTATACCCTATGCACCTTTTCCTCCTTTTGGCACCTTCTTTTGATTATTGAGCCGATGTGTGACAAGTGCATTTCTCCACTGTGAGATCAATAAAGCCTATCTTATCTTATCTTATCTTATCTTATCTTATCTTATCAATCGGAGCATGCTTCACCTAAATATAAAGTTTAGGGTGCGCATACTTGAATATTTTTTTTATTTAGTTATATTACAGAGGGTATATGTCCCATTAAAGTTGTAATAAGTTATAATTTGATTAACCATTTGATCACATTTGTTTATATAAAAAGAAACTGCCATCTTAACCGAGTAGATTCCTTAAATCCTCTTAACTTTTAAAACAATTTTGCAGCACAAAAAAACACACATTATCTATTTTGTCAGGAGCTCTGCCAGATTCCATGAGTTCATTTTCTGTTTAGTCGCTATTAACAGAACATCTGCTTTGCTTTAAGGCTAAGACATTTTTACTAAGCAGAAACACTTCTTGCAAAGACATAACAGCTTGTTCTTTGTCAGAGGGTGTATGAAACAAGCTGCTGGGCCAGCAGTGAGGTAATGTGTTACATGCTGACATAGATAAGTAATAGAGAAGTCAGAGCAACAAATTATCAGGACATTTCATTGGTAAACTATCAATAAAGACGTTTAAGATAAAACTTTTAGAAAAAATAAGTCAAGCCATGTTTTTCTGAATTGTTGTTTTCACAAAGTCCCTGTTTTCCAGCAGATGTGAGAAAAAGCACTTCCACCTGACAACCATTTGGCAAGTATATGAAACAGCGGGGTTTTTCATTAACAAATTTCCACTTTCATTGTTGAAGCTGCCTTTTGTTAACTCACCAGCGTGCCTTTAACACACGATTACAATATCGGGGCTTGCAGAGCAATGATGTCAGGTAATGAGAGTATTGGTTGCAATACATCAGTAACAATGCCATCCTGGGACACTGATGGGTGTGCATAGTGAAGAGCTTTATTATGACCTTAGCTGCTTTGTGTCCTCCCTCTGCCCATCACATGAAAGATTAATGACAAAACCCGCAATGCTAACACTTCCCAGAGAACAAGAGCCTTTTAAAACAGCAGGAAAAAAAAGATAAACTCTATTTTAGTATTCTGTGCCTCGTGGAGCATATAAAAGAGTTTACTCTTTATATTTGAGCTGAAATAAAAAAAAAGTAAAATATTGCCAATGTTTTTTTTTCCATATTTGCAGGAAACATGTTGCAGGAAAACAAATCTGGCTGCTATTATTTTCATGCATGCTCCATCAGGCACCGTATGCTGTTTCTTTCTCCTCGCTAAGCTCATGCCCTGGTGTTTAACTGTAATGATCTCGTACTGTGTTATGTCTGCAGCGCTGTCGGTTCTAATGCTGATGGTGAGGAGGCACCGGCGTAAGCACCAGGAGGGGACGGATGTGGAGGCGAAGGAGTTGGAGCTGCCTTTCTCCCAGAAGATGCTTCGTTACGGGGAAAGTGAGGAGTGGGGAGCCGGCCTGGACTTTAGCCAGCCCGTCGTCCCACTGCGCCCTCATCCGAGGAGGAGGGAGAGGAGGCTGCGCAGAGAAGAAGTCAGGGCCAGCATACGGATGTCACTCCGACAGTCACACCTTATTGGGCCAGAGGACGAGGTCTTCAGGCAGTTTATCCTGGACAGGCTGGCAGAAGCTGATCAGGATCCTTATGTCCCACCGTTTGATTGCCTTCGGACTTATGCTTATGAAGGGTCAGGGTCCCCCTCAGGGTCTTTGAGCTCATTGGACTCCTCCTCTTTGGAATTTGAACCTGGAAAGCCTGTGTTTAATTTCAAGCCTTATGTAGTAAGGCTCACCCCTTGGTATGGTGGAGCAGAGGAGGACACAATCTTCTAAATAACTATTTTAATGTTTCATATTTTTATATTATTAATAATACTTGTTAAGGGCTGACGAGACCGTTTACAAAACTTTGTGTAGAATCCATACTAAAACTGTACATACACCCAAAAAAGGGCATACCCCCACCCCCAAAAAAAGGAATTCTGATTTATAAAACCATGCACACGCACACCAGCACGCAATTTCCCTTTATAGATCACAGCTGTACCTGAATGTTTGCGTACCTGGTTCCTCCTCAGGTTCTGCCCTCTGCAGGCCCAGATTCAACCATAAGTGGTCGATGCAAAGCACCTCATGAATGTTAATCTGTATTTAAATGAGTCAGCTGATTTATTTTTCACGGTGTAACGGCAACCACGGAGAAAGAACAGAGAATCAGTCCAAAAAATGTCACTGAGAGGAGTTTATTAAATGTGAAAATCAGAGGTAAAAGCAAAAGATGTTGTCCACATTAGAAGAACTTGTTAAAAAGTGAAATTGATTGCAGTTTTAGGTCAGAGATGAGCCTCACAGAGCTTATGGGATCATCCACAGCTGAGCGCTGCATGGCTGTGAGCAGTATTAAAGCACACCTTCTCTGCGCTCTGGGGTTTGGAGAGCAGGTTAGGACCCAACACGTGGGGGGTGGATACAATGTCCCCTTTAGGTTATAGCAGAACGCAATAGTTGGAATCTCAAGCAACACATTAGCCAGTCGTCATCACTGGCCAGGAAATCTTCAATCCCTGAGAATGCACTCCCTCCTAATTCTCCCATTTTCAAGGTCTTCCAGCAGTGCCAGTGAATTCCCTGTGCAGTATTACACAGAAGTGTATTCGACCGTTTACAGCAACTAAAGTAATTGCCTCACACCTTGTCAGAATTTATCTGTTAATTAGCGGTAAGCGTCACCCTGAGAGGAATGTGATGGTAGAAAACCTTGATAAAATGTTGCGTGGACTTTTGTTTAAAATTTAAGTTGGCTTATGGGCATTTTTTTTAGTTATTTGAAAGGTCGTTTTGTGTCACCAGCTCAAGAGTGAATAACAGTGGGGTTTTGAATGCTTATAATAAAGTTGATCTATGAAATCTGTTATGGAGTGAAATTGAACATCTGAGAGGAATCATCGTTCAGTTGGCTGTCTCTGTGAGGACAGCATATTTTCCTTTTTTTTCTACAGATAACAACTTTTGCGTGGAAAGTGATGTACACACGTTTCATGCCCCATTTTGTGGATATGCAAGCTTTATAAACGAGACCCCAGGACAGTTCATGTTCTGTAAGCTTTAATCAAACACATGATGGTGATTTCTTACAAGGTATTCACACCCCGTGGACATGTTTCACACTATGTCACGTAACAACCACAAACATTAACATATTTTATTAGGGTTTTATGTGGTGGATCAATAAAAGGGAGAAAAGATTTAAAAGAGGAAGAAAAATTATACTTTCAAATGTTTTACCCAAAAAAACAACAACAAATGTGTTTACTACTCAATAAAATCCAGTGCGAACAACAATTTTCAAGTCTTGCCACACTTTCTTCATCATATTTTGGTCTGTCGTTTGACACATACATAGGCTTCAATTTGAACCATTCCACTGTAGCGTTGGTTGTATGTTTAGGGTGTTTTGTAGGCTCTAACAGATTTATATTTAGTATGGCCTTACATTTAGGTCCATGCACCTTTCCACCAATTCTGACCAGATTTCCTGTCCTTGCTGAATGAAAGGATCCCCACACCAAGATCGGATCACTGTATTTGCACCCAAAGACTATAATAATTATTCACATATACAAAACACAAAAATAATTTGTTGTAAGGTGCTTCACTGTGGGAGCCGCAATAGCAAAGCTGTCTACAAGAAAGGAGAGAGGAACTTTTCCTCCTTGAGAGGTTTCATCCTTCAGTGTAGGGCTGGGCGATATGGACCAAGAATTATATCTCAATATTTTGCCAATATATGATATTTATCTCAATATGTTTTCTTTTCATAAAGTTATTATAAAAAGACACCTCTGAATCAAAGCTTTATCCCAAATGTCTCACATCCTCGTTTTATTTAACAAACAGTTATAGATGAATATGAGACACAGCTGTAAAATAACATACTGGAACACATAAAATATAATTATAATGCAACATAGACCGTCTCGATATAAACTTTATAGTCTTATCCAATATATCTTTAAAAGAAATCTCAATATTTTTAAAATCTCGATAAATTGTCCAATCCACCTTCAGTGTTTGCAGCAAGATGCTGCTTATGTTCTATAAATCTGTTTGTGGACAGTGCAGTCTCATGTGTCTTCATCAGTTGGGGTAAAACCAGTGCTAGTGACTTACAATGCCAAACAAGCTTATAAAGAAGGTTGATACTGTTCTGGGGACTGCTCTGGGAATGCTGGAGGCGATTGTGCAAAGAAGGAGTCTTCAAAAATTGAAGAAGATTATGGATAACCATGAGCTTCCCCTTTATAAGATTATCATTCAACAACAATGTATATTTAGTTGGCAGGAGTAGCTCAGCGGATGCCCCTCTCCAGGATGGTGTCACAACTAATGAGAATGCCAGGCTAGATGTAGCTTCTTTGAATAGATCAAGCAGAGAACATAAAGTTTAAGTAATAACAAATAATTAAAAATTGGAGAATATTAAAAAATGAGTTTTAAGTATAGTCTTCAAATTAAACAGGGTCTCTGCTTAAAGGACTGAAACTGGGAGTTGGTTCCACAGGAGAGGAGCCTGATAGCTAAAGGATCTGCCTCCCATTCTACTTTTAGAGACTCTAGGAGCCACCAGCAGACCTGCAGTCTGAGAGCGAAGTGCTCTGTTAGGAACATACGGGGTACTCAGAGCTCTGATACATGATGGAGCTTGATTATTAAGGGCTTCAAATGTGAGAAGGGGAAATTTAAATTATATTCTGGATTTAACAGGGAGCCAATGAATGGAAGCTAAAATACATGATCTCCCTTTTTAATTTTTATCAGAAGTCTTGATGCAGCATTTTGGATCAGCTGAAGGCTTTGAACGGCATTTTGTGGACTTCCTGAAAAACTCAAGTAAAGTCAAGTCTAGTTTATTTGTATAGCATATTTCAGCAACAAGGCAGTTACCTAAAAGGTGTTTAAAAGTCTATTCTCTGAGCCACAGGGAGTCAGTGTAATGACTTTAGAACTGGAGTGATGCGCTCTATTTTCCTGGATTTAGTGAGAACACGAGCAGCAGCATTCTGGACCAGCTGCAGCTGTCTGATTGATTTCTTTGGGTAGACCTTTGAAGACACCGTAGTCACAGTAATCAATGCAACTATAAACGCATGGATGAGTTTCTCTAGATCACGTTGGGACATCAGTCATTTAATCCTTGTAAAGAATTACAATAGTCCAAGCTTGAAGTAACAAATGTATGGACAAGTTTGCGTCACTCCTGGACAGCATATTTCTAATTTTGGCAATATCCTGTAGGTGAAAAGGAAACCCTAGAAACCTGTTCAATATGGGATTAAAAATTATTTAAATGTCCTGGTCAAAAATAACACCAAGGTTTTTGTTACTTTATTATGTTGCTGCTCTAGCTCACCAGTAGCAACAAATAGAGGGGAGACAACACAACAACAAGCATTACCGATATTTATTTAAATAATTTACGCGTACATATAAATCAGTATGAATACATGAGTGGAAGTGTAGAGCAACTAAATAAACCAATCAAATAATAGTCCATGCTGTGGTGACTGGAGCAGGGTCTCACACTTCTCCCAAAGCATTGAGGAGCATAGTCTAGAACAGGAGCATCCACATCTCCCCACGCCACCCCTCTTTATGTGTGCGTTGATTAGACTGGCCGGGCCGATGCTCAATCTCAAAGGGAAAAGACAAGCAGGAACACCTGATGCAGAGAAGGCAGGGGCAGGAGAGGCCACAAGGAAACAAGTCCTCCCCCCAAACCCCTGTAAACTCACTACATGGTCCGAGACCATAATAATTGCCATAAGAAAATGTATTGCCATCCAGGTTAAGTGATTGACTAAGTAGTTTCTTTGTCAAAGACTGGTCCAAAGATGTCAACTTTTGTCTTGTCTGAATTTAAAAGCAGAAAATTTAAAGTCACCCAGCTTTTTGCCTTCAAGACATGCCTGTAATCTACCTAATTGGATTAATCAAGATGTATGGATACAGTGGGGAAAATTATTTGAATACCCTGTGACTTTGCAAGTTCTCCCGCTTAGAAATCATGGAGGGGTCTGAAATGTTCATATTAGGTGCATGTCCACTCTGAGAGACATAATCTAAAAAAAGAAATCCGAAAATCACAATGTTTGATTTTTTAATAATTTATTTGTGTGTTACTGCTGCAAATAAGTATTTGAACAGCTGCCAGCAAAGGTTCTGGCCCTCAAAAACCTGTTAGTCCGTGTCTAAAAAGTCCACTTCCCCTCCATTTATTATTCTAAATTAGAAGCACCTGTTTGAGGTCGTTAGCTGCATAAAGACACCTGTCCACCCCACACAATCAGTAAGACTCTAACTACTAACATGGCCAAGACCAAAGAGCTGTCCAAAGACACCAGAAACAAAATTGTAGACAAAACATGAGTGTCAATCTCCCTTGGACTGGGGCTCCATGCAAGATCTCACCTCGTGGCGTATCAATGATCCTAAGAAAGGTGAGGAATCAGCCAAGAACTACATGGGAAGAGCTGGTCAATGACTTGAGGAGAGCTGGCACCACTGTTTCCAAGGTTACTGTGGTTAATACACTAAGACGTCATAGTTTAAAGTCATGCATGACACGGAAGGCTCCCCTACTTAAATCAGCACACGTCCAGGCCTGTCTTAAGTTTGCCCATGACCATTTGGATGATCCAGAGGAGTTATGGGAGAAAGTTCTGTGGTCAGATGAGACCTAAATAGAACTTTTTGGTTTTAATTCCACTCGCCGTGTTTAGAGGACGAGGAATGATGAGTACCATCCCAAAAACACCATCCCTACTGTGAAGCATGGGGATGGAAGCATCATGCTTTGGGGGTGTTTTTCTGCACATGGGAAGGAACGACAGTACTGTATTAAGGAGAGGATGACCGGCGCCATGTATTGCAAGATTTTGGGGAACATTCTCCAGTTAAAGCATTGAAGATGGGTTGTGGCTGGGTCTTCCAACATGACACACAGCCAGGATAACCAAGGAGTGGCTCCGTAAGAAGCATGTCAAAGTTCTGGGGTGGCCTCCAGGTCTCCAGACCTAAACCCTACAGAAAATCTTTGGCGGGATTTCAAAATCTGTGTTTCTCAGCAACAGCGCAGAAACCTGGCTTATCTTGAGAAGATCTGTGTGGCGGAATGGGCCAAAAATCCCTGCTGATGTTTATGCAAACCTGGTGAAAAACTACAAGAAACTTTTGACCTCTGTAATTGCAAACAAAGGCTACTGTACCAAATATTAACATTGATTTTCACATGTGTTCAAATACTTATTTGCAGCAGTAACACATAAATAAATTATTAAAAAAAACTGTGATTTCCGGATTTTATTTTATTTTTTTTAGATTATGTCTCTCACAGTGGACATGCACCTAAAATGAAAATGTCAGACCCCTCCACGATATTTAAGTGGGATAACTTGCCAGCTCTTTCCACCTCTCATGCAGCCCAGTTCTCACTCCACCTCCTCGTTAGGTCCACCTGTCGTTCCTAATTATCCCGGACTCAGTTCACCTGCCATCCTCCCTACTTAAGCTCCCTTCAGTCTGCTCTCCCCTGCCGGATTGTCTTCATCCAAACCTCGTCCTGGGTCGTGCTTCTCACGCCAGCTAGCCAGAGCGTCCTACATCTGCCAGTCAGAGCGTCTCACGTCTGCTAGTCAGAGCTCCCATGCCTGCTAGCCAGAGCTTCCTATGTCTGCCAGTCAGAGCTTCTCACGTCTGCTCACCAGAGCTTCTCACGTCTGCTAGCCAGAGCTCCCATGCCTGCTAGCCAGAGCTTCCTACGTCTGCCTGCCAGAGTTCCCTTCGTCGATGTCTACTACCCCAGCGCTCCAAGTAATCTCTCTGCTGTGCTGCTGGTTCTCCTGCTACCCCAGCGCTCCAAGAAATCTCTCTGCTGTGCTACTGGTCCTCCTACTACCCCAGGGCTCCAGCGCTCCAAGTAATCTATCTGCTGTGCTGCTGGTTCTGCTGATACTCCAGTGCTCCAACTACTCTTGCTGCTGTGCTGTCGGTTGAACCACACCTCAGCGCTCCAAGTTCTCTCCCTGCTGCCGAGCTTCCGGCTCCTCCTGGACCTCAGTGCTCTCACGTCTGCCCTGGATGCTCCTTGGCTCTCATCGTCTCCCTGGACTTACAGCCCAGCACCTGCAATCCTCCAGCTCCTGCCATCTACATCCTTCTGCTCCCGCTCAGTCAATACTCTGGTTCTCTCTCTCTCTCCACAACTCATCCTTGCTTCAATAAAACTCTTAAAACGTACCTCAGTGTGTGGTTGTGTCCGGGTTCATCAGAACAAATCGTGACAAGATATAGGTCTGGAATTTATTAAGTAACCTTGATCAAGAGAATGTTTCTTTACTAAATGTTTGATTAAAGCTACCTTGAAAGTCTGAGGTACATATCTGTTTATGAAGGATTAATCATATCTAACACGGGGGCAGTGAAACACTCTGAAAAAAGTATAATATGACAACAACATTTAATTTCTTCTTGTGATCAATAAAGTATTTTTGAATTGAATAGAATATTTTAGATTTGTAAGTGGTATCTGTCAGGGTTCAGTTTTTACCTGCTTCACTCTGGACTTTTCTAGCACCTTCCATCTCCCATGCAGCCCTGCTCCACTCCATGCCTAATCAGTTCCACCTGCTGCAATAATCAAGCCAAGCCTCATTCCACCTGTCCAACCTCCTATATAAGCTCACTTCAGTCTGCTCTTCCCCGCCGGATCCTCTTCACCCAAACCTCGTCTGTCAGTCAGAGCTTCCCACACATCTACCAGTCAGAGCTTCTCACGTCTGCCAGTCAGAGCTTTTCCTACGTCTGCCTGACAGAGTTTGCTACGTCTGCCGGAAGAGTTTGCTACGTCTGCCGGACAGAGTTTCCTACGTCTACGCCTTTCTTCCACCTGCAAGTACTCTCTCTGCTGTGCTGCTGGTTCTGCTGCTACCCCAGCGCTCCAAGAACTCTCTCTGCCGTGCTCCTGGCTCTTCCTGGATCCCAGGACCCTCTTCATCGCCCTTGGAGGTTTCCTGGCTCCCAGCGTACGCCTGGCTCCACAGCACAGCACCTGTAGCTCTCCGGCTCCTGCTCGTCCACCTGCTCCTGCCATCTCCATCAACCTGCACCAGCCCGGACTGTTGGTTTTCATCCTCCACTACTCTTTAACTTTCATTAAACCTCCAGAAACTAAGCTCAGTGTGTGGTTGTGTTCAGGTTAATCAGAACATTTCATGACAGTATCTCTATATGTACCATTGCTCATACTGGGTGTGCCTTTAAGAGATGAGGAGATGGACAGACCTGTATACACAACAGTAAGACTTTGAATATACTTCACGTTGTCCTTGCACTTTGCGTTGTGCTTGTACTGAAATGTGCTATACAAATAAATTTGCCTTGCCTTGCACTTAACCATGTGAAGTGGGTGGTGTCAATTTAGGTCTTGTCTCCACACAGCACATTCTACATCAGGGGGGTCAAACGTACGGCCTGGCCCGCCGGACGATTTAGTCCGGCCGGTGGCTGAATGCATTATCATTATTCAACAATGATTATTGAAAAAAACATTTACTTTGTTTAATTGAAAATCTGCAGTTCCTATATTGTCCATGAGCTGTGTTTTATTCAGAGCAGACAACATGATGCAACACTGCATCGGAACTAACAGCAGATGGTAGCACTGAGCTTCAGCTTCTGTAAACGGCGTCGGTTCTATCGCTTTACCAGCTTTTTATTTTGGCCCTGGCAACCTCATCGACGAAATGTCTTTGTCAAAAAAGGGAAGGTAGACACAGAGTGTCGGATTTTTCAAGAAAAATGGACTTCTTCTTATTTGTTCCCGGAGGTGAATGGAAAACCCGTGTGCCTTGTTTGCCTGCAGCAGGTTTCGGTGCTTAAGGAATACAATATTCGGCGCCACTATGAAACTCTGCATGGCGAAAAATACAAGCACTTGCATGGAGAACTGAGAAAACAGAAGATAAATGAAATTATGACGGGTCTGAGGAAACAGCAATCTGTTTTCACCCGGAGTCGAGAGGCCAGTGATGCTGCGGTGAAAGCCAGCTACCTAATTGCTAGCCAAATAGCGTTAGCATCAAAGCCTTACTGTGAGGGAGAGTTTGTCATGAACTGCATGCTGAAGGCTGCTGAAATTGTGTGTCCTGAGAAGCGACAAGCCTTTGCCAATATTAGCTTGACGAGAAATATTGCTTGTGGTTGTAATGTGAAACAAATTCAATGGGTGTCAATATTTTTACCAACATTTTTTTCTTGTGTTTTGACATGTGAGGCTAACGTCAGGTCCCTGTCGTAGGGCTTTAAAGGCTGCAGGCTTGTTGCAATGTTTTTTCTTCATCTTGACAGTTCGCACAATGACAAAGTGTACTTTTCAAAATGTCAAACTATTGCTGTGAAGATATCAAGCCTTAAATAAAAAACAGCTACTGCTGGCAAGCTTCACATATCTAATCCATTTTGGCAGGTCTGATTTTCTTCTTTTCTTTCTGCAATGTTTACATTTTTCAAATAAAATTCAAAAATTTGTCAAAAATTACATATATATAACTATATTATTATATTGTTTACAAATTATTTAATGAGATTATGTCTGTTTCAAGTAAAAGGGAATTAGATAAATGGCCAAGCATCCTTTAATGTCCTAAATTTACCTATCTGATCTTGCCCATTTTTTTCCACTCTTTACCGAAAAGCTCTCAAAATTGTGAATATTATTTTACAAATCAATGGCTTAGTCCACAATTGTCTTCTGTTATTCCCTTTTCCAATTAAATTTGCCATTTTTACCCTTTTGTTGGGTCTATTTTCATCTTTGTCCCTCACTACTGTTATTTCACACACATAGAAAACTATTTGCCTCTCATAATGTGTATCGGTTAATTTCTCTTTGAGGGGAGATAAATAATTAGATAAATGCTCATTTCAAATGCCTAGTGGATTACACAGTGGATCACAAAACTGCGCTTACCCCAGAAAAATGGCAGGTTTGTATGATTTAAAAAAATCAACTCACGAGAAATCCTGTAAAAACTTTATTCAAATATAATGTGATATTTGGCCCATGTACTCAAGCTAAGAAACAAGCTGTTGAAGGAAGACATAAAATTGTAGTTACAATAACCTTGTTAGGAAACTGTGCACACCCATAAACTTATACTTTATTAAAGTAGCTTTTGTATTATTTTTTAGCTTTTAGAGATAGCAATTAGCACTAGTCAACTATAATAAATCTGATAAACCAGAAATCAAGGGGTATTTAAGGAGCTGCAGCAGTTCCTGTCAAGCACTGATTGTTTTCTACATGTGACATAAAAACTCCCATTTTCTGCAAATGTCTGGACTAAGAAGAAGGGCTTTTTATTTAAAAAAGGCTAAAATATCCCAAAAGCTTTGACCAAATGTATCATGGCATGATGGACCCTGAACTGGAACTCTTAGCCCGCTCCGTACGATTATGCATCTAAGATGCCAGTGCTACATCTCCATATGAAACCACCTTGTTTTTAAATAAAAGCAAAAAATAAATAAAAATAAAATAAGAAATATGAGAATAGTGGAGTTTTGCTGGCAGATATAATGCATTATTTTATTTATTTTATCTTCAATGACCTCAGATATAATGACTCCTCCTAAATATCAGGAGTTGTGGAGCTTAGTTCGTGTTTGTGAAATAAAAGGGCAGAACTTCAGTTTGGAGTATCATTTCCAGGATCATTTACTTATACAGTGATCACAGCCATGATAATCGTGTAGCTAAGTAGCTTCTGTGTTGAGAATAGATCATTGCACACATAGATGTTGTATCCAGACTCCTTCCCCAGTAAATTATTTAAGACATTCCTGTTAGTGATATGTATTAATTCAATTCAATTCAATTCAATTTTATTTATATAGCGCCAATTCATGAAACATGTCATCTCAAGGCACTTTACAAGTTAAGTGTTATTAGACATGTAAATCTAGATTGAATCACACCAAGGTTTTGCTATTAGACCAAATGTAGCTTTATTTTATTTTTGATATCTAGGGGACCATGACTCATGGGGTAGAGTAATAATCTTGAAATTTGAAAGTTGTGGGTTCCATTTCAACTTCCCATTGTCAAATGTTGATGTGCTCCTGGGCAAGCCACCTAACCCGAGTTGCCTACCTCTGCATTTCCTTGTGTGAATGTGGCTCTAGTATAAAGTGCTTTAAAGCTGTTTTAATATAAGATGAAAATAAGTATTTTCATTCAGAGAAAAAAGTGATGCTTAGATATAATTTTGTACAGGCAGATGTAAACAATACATATCAAGACAGCACGTAAATATTACAGTGTATGCACTGATCACAGGCCTCCTGGATATGGATGTATGGCTCCAAAAGGAAATTATTAGCAGTTCAGCCTGAATTCTTCTTTCCAACCATAACTACCAAGCATGATGGGTGATGAAATCACAGAAATACTTGCCATTGCTGGATACTTGCATTGATGATGGGCTCAGTTCCTGACTCCATCATTACATCATTTGTGACAATATCTATAAATATACCGTTTTTAGACATCTAAAACTAAAAAAGTAATTTCTAATATACTTTGACCATATTCGCTTTAGACCATATTCACCTCACTTGTGGTGTAGCTGTTTATCTGCGGAGGCTTTGTGCTTCCTGTACCCATACAGCAGCTGATTGCGATTGTATCCGAGCAACAGAGGCCTTTCAGAAGAACCTGGTAAGCCAGCATGCGCGTGTCAACTTTGTCATGTTTTAAACCATGACATTTTTTTTAAGTTATAAGTGAAGCAGAATAATTACTTAGATTCAGTTAGCTCCCTCTTTTCTAGCTCATTTTTGTTTTCCAATAACTCTTGGGATGAATTTTAAGACAACCTATCCTATATTTAAAACTTGGAGTTTTTTTCTTGACTGCTATGTTTCACTGAACAGAGAGTACATATTGGCTTTACTGTACAAGAGTTTCTGCTGGCAAATGCACTCCCAGCTGGAACCGAAAAATAGGCTATGGAAAACAGTCTGAAGTGCTTTTTATAAGATGAATAGAAACTTGATGTCACTAACAGATTTTCTGTTAATCTCCTTATGACATTGCACTTTGATTATTGTTAAAGGGTATTGCTGTAAGCTGCTTATAACAACATATTTTCATTTCATACCTCTAAATTAATTAAGATATCCTAGAAAGGGTGATTTATTTCAAAGAGTGACAGCATATATTGTGCAGATTAACAAAGAGCAATTTATTCAAAGCATTTATTTCTGTTAATTTAGATTGTTATGGCTTACAGCTGATGGAAATGCAACATTCAGTTTCTCAAACAGATCACAATACTATACAAGGTCAATACAAATATATTTGTATTAAAGAAATGTAAGCATACTGGAAAGTATTTCCATGCACTATAAAATATATGCACCCAATACTTGGTTGGGGCTTCTTTTGCAAAAATTGTTGCTTTATTTATTGCTTTATTATGGCCTCTTATCTTCCTCTTGACTATAGCCCATATTTTCTGTATGGGGTGGTCACTTTCCTAACCACTTTCCTGATCAAGCAATGAGTTTTCTGGTGGATGACTGTACTGACTTTAGACTTAATAAAACACAGTGGACACAGTCCAGCAAATGAAATGGCTCCTCAATCCTTACAGACTTTGGAAACTTTCCACTGTACTTCATGCAACTTGGCTTTTGTCCTCCTTCTCCTCTCTTCCTCCAGACTCTGGGATCTTGACCCCTGAGCAACCATCATATCTTGTTTCTCCTTAGTACGGGTAAGATGCTTCTGACAATATCGCTAGTTTAGGATTAGTATAATCCAAGGAATGTGACATTTGTACCGATGTCCTGGATATGTGTGTGTGGTGGCTCTCAATGGACTGATTCCAGCTGTGGCCCACCACCTTGTGAATATCTCTTAAACTTTTACAATACATGTAGTTTACCTCACAATCATCTCTAGAAAATGGTTATCCAAAAGGGAAAGGGAAAAAAAATAAATAGAAAATGGTTATCCCTGTTGCTTGAACACCTTTAACTCCGCTTATTCCTTCCACTGAACTTCCCACATACTTGGACACAGCACAGTCAGTTTCTTTAGCAATGCCCTTTTCTGGTTCTCGATGATAGTCTGCTGGAGAACTGCCAAGTTCAGCTTTCCCAACGATTGTGTAGACCTTTAATAATCACTTATTTTAGTAATCTAGTTTTCTAAACATAACTGAATTGGGGGATTTCAAAATGTTGGGAAATATTAGGTTTCAATGTTGTGCAACAACAATGACTGCAGTTAATAACATATTTTTATATTTATATTGTTTTAATATTGATTATTTTTTCAATTCTCTTTTCCATTTAGTATATATGTTGACAAATTAAGTCTTGTCTCTGTAGTTTACGTCGTAAAAGTCCTCGATATTTTCACTATTCTAACTATGAGTTATTTGTCAAAGACATTGCATTTATACAGTACATAGAGGAAGTATCAAATCTTTAAGATGCATTATTCTGTGTGATATGTAACATCTGAGAGCCCATCACACCACACATTTTTAACAGCCAGCAATCAAAAGGGCAGAAAGGCAACTTGCGTCTTAACGTCCTGCAAATTACGGTTGAGAGAGAAGTGAAAGTATACCACGAGTTGACTTGAGATGTATAAAGGAAGTGGAACTGCTGAGAACCAAGTATGGTAAGAAGGCTATACAGAACAACACAGGGTCTTTTTCTCTATTTTCTTCATGGTCATTAGACAAACATGCAGTTGTGTAGGCGGTTGCTCGTGGGATGACTCGAGGTAATTGCGCGGTGATCAGGGCCAGCCCTCTTCACCTGCCCATACACTAATTGGGCTGTTTGCTAGCTGTGAAGGTCAGGGACAGAACCAGAGAGAATATAGTTCTCACTGAAGGAATATATAAAAAAAACAATCATGCACAAGCCAGTTTTGAAGAAAGTACATGTGATAAGAGAGAGAAAAAAAGGCGATGGAAACAACTAATTGCAAGGATTTATTCAGTGCCTCCCGCTGTGGTTTCTTGTACGAGTAGGTGCAGCACTCAGCAGGACAATTTGCAGACATCCCTGAAACTCAAAGTGGGCTTCAAATAGCTTCCACTGTTGGAAACAATCTAACCGGCCAGTGCTTTTTAGACCAAATCATCGCCTCACAATGGTGTCTAAAGACATAGGTTTTCACAAAAAAGGCCTTTTAAAAGTCTTTTCAAACCAATCTTCACCATCTAAAATGTATTGGACTTGCCTGTAAAAGCTCTGTTATAATTCCTTTCTCAATAGTACCTTGATGTCAAAAGGGGTTCGGCTACTGGTGTCATTTAACCTTCTGAATTTCCGCCATTATCCACGGTGAATATTACGGGTAATTTAACCTAACAGCCCTTTTCTTTGTGTAATTATACCCATTACAGCAATGTGAAGGATTTCATTCTGTCAACTGTCTCTGTCTTTGCACAGGTTTGAGATTCAGTTCCCTTTTTCCAAACCCAGAGCCGAACTCATCACACAGCACCACAGTGCACACTGGAGGGCCTTTAAGAGGGACTCTCATTAGGCAGACAGTGAGATGATTGAAAAGATGCCTAAAAGGATTTCGAGAGCCATTTCTTCTTTCATTAGTAACATGTATGCCTTAAGCTTTTGAAGTGGGAGCAAATGATTTACATTCAGTTTTGTAATGTGAACATAATTATAAAATATAAAGATTACAATCTGAGGGAGATTTTAAGTTTTACAACACTGGTTGTGTTACTATTACTGTAAGAACCTAAATAGATGTTGAAACTGTAGTTCATCTATACCTTTTTTCCAAAATAGAATGTACCGTATATGACATAAAAAAAGCTTAAAGCTATAGTTGGCAATCGTGTTCAGAACACTTTTTGTTATTCTGGGTAAAATGGTCCTTCCTTCCTGACAGTAGTCAATATATTATGTATTAAGACAAAGGAGATAAAAAAAATTGATGTCTGTGGGAAATGCAAGCCTGTAAAAACTCCAATCCCTGCCGTTCGCACCAAAGAGTAGGGATTTGTCAGTTTTGGTCCTGCTCTCACTTCCCTCTGTCCCTCGAGTCCCGGGGGTATCATCTTATCGATTGGTTGTTTCACATGCCAATCATTCTCATTCTGATTCTTACCTAGCATTAATGTGTGTGCTCGTTCCTTGTTAGTTTCTGCTTGCTGGCTGCGCACGCGCTCTTATAGTGTTTATGTATCCAGTTAGCTTAGCGGTAAGCTTAGATATTCAAAAAGGGATTTGAGAAAACGTCCTGAAAAGTGACCGACTCTAGCTGTAATTGAAAACAATAACAGATAATAGGGAGTTCTGTTAAGAAACAGCCATCATGAAAGATTGCTCAAGGACTAGTTTATACAGAGTACAACTTACTGACAAGTTCACAAAGAAATTTGCAGGTGCTAGATGTTTAAAAACTTAAAAGTTGAAACTAGATGAAAAGGCAAATCTGCTCCAAAATAAGCTCAATAGAGCAAATAATAATTGTGTACTGAAACAGATTGCATCTGTGCATTCCATTCATCAGGATTATGAGTCATTTTTAATTCTGCTCGGACTTGTCAGCAGTGGCACTGGCCTGGTAGACTGCAGTGTTACGGCCAATGCTGCTGCGTTATTACTCGGCTAGATCGTCTGTGATTTCCCACAAACTGGATCATGTTTGTCGCGTCTGAGAAAGTCACTATAAAGCATTTACTAAGTTAGTGGGGATATCTGAGCATAACAAATGTCAAATGTGAAAATCATGGCTGGATGTTTTCGGTATTTTTAGTTAATTATTAACTGTTTCGCCACAGCATGTGTGTGTGCTCGTGAGTGCGTGCGTGTTTGTGTGTGTGTGTGTGTGAGTGTGTGTGTGTGTGTGTGTGTGTGTGTGTGTGTGTGTGTGTGTGTGTGTGTGTGCGCGTGGAGCAGAGAAAGAGGAGGAGGAATCTGCTCAGTGTATGTAGCCTTTAACCTAAATAAAAATAATGTTGCTGTGATCAAAAGTCTGAGATACTAAAAACTACTCAAAACCATCCTCAACCGTTCCAGTCATGGCTGTGGAAAAATTAGACTCATAAAGTTCTAAATATGAGTCTCGTCTACCGTCCACTTTTGTCACACAAACACACAGCTGCGGTCCCCACGCTGCACAGGCAGAAAGAAGCTGTGCTTTAGTATTTATTGATACCAACAGCAGTAGAATAGAGTGGAGCCCGACGGTGAGAAATGGGGTTGAGGGAAGGGTAAAGGGGCTAAGATGTAATGCCATAAGGTGCGCGTTGTCCTCCTGTTTCTCCGGAGTCCGGATGAGTGGTAGGATACGATACGACTTATCTGCCTTTGTCTGTATGACCGCTGTCTTCTTGCAGCCACCCTCTGGACCAGAGTGGTACAGCAGTTTTTCATCACAACATCCTATACGTCATTGGTTGTTTTACATAAATGGCCCCTAGCTAATGGAAACACGAAAACCCCAAAGCCCCAGGCTTTCATTTACCGTTGTAATACAAAACCTGGGGCTTTCAATGGAAAAGGGGCTAGTGAAATCAATTTAGGCAAAATCTTACAATTTCCTGACTTCCAAGATTTTTCTTAGAGTTTTACCATGGTAAGATGAAAGTTATTCACAAAGCATCTTAGGCCTTAAGAGAGCTCCTAAAGTGAAAAAAATATTAGCAGTAGTGAGGACTTTCAGTGAGCCTAAGAGTGTCTTAAGCAGGAAGATGGTGGAAACAGAGAAAGTTGATTGGCTGACCCACCACCTAAACAGTGGAGGAAATGAGCACATAAACTTCTTTAACAATTATACAATTATTAATATGTAGATAAAATACATTTTATCATCCTCATAGAGGGAATCTAATTAGTCTCAGTTGCCAGATGGGTTAAAGGTGCGTCTGTAGTAACATAGTTTCATCGAGAATAAATCATTGAAAAATGTTGGATAATCATGAAAAAAAATGGAGAAATTAACAAAGAATATATAGAAAAGAGGTGAGAAAGTATAATGTCAGTAACCTAATTGGTCATCTAAGTTTGCTTTTGTATGGCCATGCTATGCTTCTCATTGTCCAGACTGTTGCCTAAAAGCACCAAGACGCGCAGAGAAAAAGTTATTTTGATCTCTGGTAATACGCTTTAAAGTCCGCCTATTTGCACCGTGATCCAGGAACCAATTTAAGATTCAACATTCCTCTATTCTTCTCCCAAAACTGTGAAGGCAGATGTGTTGCTGTTTTTTTTTCCATCATTTTTTCTCCATTTTATGTTGGCCGTTTTGCCAAATCCACTTGCTTTATACAAGCAGGCAAGCCCGGTAAAATGCTGACAGGCAAGTCTGCATTAATATCAAACAGATATAGTAGTAAAATGACTGGCAAGTAAACATAATAATAACCAAATCAAAATAATAATGAGGATGTAAGTAAGGTGCGTTCAAACATTTTGATGCTGTGTGACAATCAATATTTTTTTTTTACGTTTCCTCATCCTGTCAGACATTTCCTAACCCGGTCTAATTTGCTAATTTTTCTCCTTTGATCACCAGGAGTGCATTTGTGTTTTGTGTTTCACAGCTCCTAAAAGACAGCGTCACACCTAGCAATGGGGTCAACCACACCTCCTAACTAAGATAAAAATATACGTTGTCTCCTTTCTCAGAGTCGCTCTCAGCAGCCATCTGAATCCCTCTTAAGCTATGACTCCTGGGCAGTAATTTCTAAGCTAAAATAGGAGCTCTCTGAGAAGATTCTGAGAATCTTTGTGAATGCGGGAACAACACTATTAAGAACAAGCTTTCTAGTTTAATTGGTACCTGTAATTAAATTGGATCATCATATCAAACACCATGAGATTCATCCAGTGGAAGCCACCAGTGTTTGTACATAGTTTCATCTCGTACAGAGTTGCAATGCTATTTTAATTTTTCAACAGGGAGTCTTGCCTGATTTAAGAGAAAGCCGCTTATAGCATTTAACAGGACAGCTTGCAGAAAGCAAATGAGTGGATGTACCTAGATGACTTAGTGCATGTATAATATGTTTTTGGGTATGCGTTTCTTTTATTAAATTAACTTAGTGATGTCAAGCAGGACCAGAACAAGGTAAGATGACTGGCATGAATAAACATAACTGTCATCAGCAGTGAACCACATTCAGCTCCACTGTAGTATGAGACAAATGACACCAGCAGGAATCTTCCATGTTTCTTCCATTTAATCAGTCTGTTTACTCTCAGCATGTGTGCTGGAGTCAGATCTCACAGTAAACAATCCTTAAATGTCCTTTTATTATTCAAGAGTGTATATATTCGATATAGGAACAGGACGTTTTATTTTTCCTCAGAAATTGTGCTGCCCTCATTCAAAAATATAATCCTTCTTTTACATTTAATCATGTTTGGTCAAATAACCTCCCTTCCTGTCTAAAATGTTTGCCTTGCACTCAAACTTCCTCTGCACATTAGTGAAATTAGGTAGCCTTTCTTTGGTTACGGAGTTTTTTTTTCCTGCTGCTTGGATTAACAGTTAAAAACCTGTAAATTGACACTGCTTGACAGTAAGCATGGATGGTTTTAAGCGAAAATCATACAAATGTACTCTTAAAATAGTATAAAATACAATAGGAATTGAAAAACAAAAGAGATTGACAGCATACTATTTCTGCCTTTTATATACGCAATGTATTTGAAAGCTACCTTACCCCATATTATTGCGTTTCCTGGACACCTTTTCTGATGCTCTCTGCTCCTAAACATGCAAACAAGCTGCACTGGATGTACAAGTCCAATGGTGGACTACAACAGACAAGTTGCACCAAAAAAAAAGACTCACTGTAGTCATGGATTGTAGTAATACAGTTCAGATTACAACATTAAGAACTCAGCCGTTGTAAACCTTCAGGTTAAAGTGGATGGAGATCTTAAATTTGAAAGTCAGATTAGGGAAGTTGTACAGTAATTCTTTATCAATTAAAGCAGTTCAGTTAAACCAATTCTCTGTGGGAAGCATTTTAAAACAGTAATCAGTCAAACAGTAAATAGTAAAATGGATTACTATGATCCACTTTTTTGTGCTTTACAGTATGTTAGTGGACCCTACATTATCCAACTACGTACGAGCGGGTAAAAAAATGCTGTGCATTGACTTTTGTCTGGCACACAGAAATATGAGCACATTTTAGTTTCAGTCCACGGGCTTCCGATGCATTTTAGGATTCATTTTAAAGTTATTTTGTTAGGTTTCCATGGCCTTGTGCCTTCCTACCTCCCTCAACAGCTGGCCGATTATACACCCTCCTAATAGTGATAGAACTGGCAGTTCTTTTAAGTGTACTGTATCACTAGAATCAGTTCATTAAAATGATTTGTTCAAAAGATTTGTTCAATGAAGCATTCAGTTTATTTAACTAAATTTTTGGTTCCTTACTGTTAAAAAAGGCGATAAGCATGGCTTAGGTCAAATTTAGTGTGGTATTTATAGAGCTTTAACTGCATTTTCTGTTTCTCTACATCTAAAATCGGAAATACGGGTGGCTTTCGTGACACTAACTGTGTTATTTATAGAACGTTAACCACCTATTTTGTTCCTTTACAGTTAAAACAGGTGATAGATATCATACGGACTTTTCAGGCTCTCCTTACCTTATTTTGAAGTTCTAGAAACTGGATGCCAGTCAGCTCAGATGTAAATAGGAAAAAAAACTGACTCTAAATACAACTTTTGGATAAAAAATCTTTCACCTCTCAAAAAGATATAATTCCAGATTATGTCAGAAAAGAATCTATTACATAAATTATTATAATCATATCTTAAATCATGTCCGTCCATTCTATCTCTGTCCATTGATGTAGAATGGGTGACGTAACAACATTGTGTATATTTCTGCACTGCATTGTGGGATTTGTGGACATCTGGAAACTAGCTTCTATTTTTTCACACGACCATCATCCAAAGCACTGTCTTTATTTTCTGTCTTTTTGTTTTTAAAAAGTTAAAAACATGGTGCAAATGTGCCGTGTCATTAACTCTCGCACTCATTCATGCGATAAATTCAGGAAAGAAAGATTTTCAGTTTGGATTTGAAGCATGAATTTGAAGCCAAGGAGCTCGGATCTCTGAACTAACAAAGAGACACTGTATGGACCCTGGTCTTGCTTGTCTCTGTACAGTTATTAATTATAATTTGCTATTATAATTTTAATAATGGGTCATTCAAACTCAAATGGTAGCTATAACATATATAGATCAAATGGTTGTGATCCCAGGGCTATAAGCTTGTAATGATTAGTACCAATAATGCATTTATTAATTAGGTGTTATGAACTTATTTATGCTGGAACAGGGTAATCTGATCGGTTTCCGACCGATGACATTTATCCAGCAAGCGTTGATAACTCAAATTATAACTGCAATTAGAGTTTAATCCTTAACCACAAACCAATGAAAATGTCTCTGTTTATTTCAGATGTTAACTCAAAAAGAGGTAATTCTGTATTCTGAAAGACCATGCAACTCTGGATCAAAATAAACACAAACAATTACTATTCCACACGTTATTATTTATTGAACCAAAACAACTTCATGTCACAGTAATTATTCTAATTCAATAACCTAGGAACTCTACCCACTACTAAACTAAACATGCACAAGAAAATAAATGAAAATAAACAAGTCAAAAATGGATTAAAATGAGAGAAAGCAATTCTTAATTAAACTCACAGTTGTTTAAACATCACATTCAAGACGTCGGCACTTGACGTGCCCAGCATTGAAAGACAAAATAGCTTTGAGAAACTAGATGGACGCTTCAGTGTTTCACTACAAGCCAGTTAGCCGCTCAGTTACTCTGCACCTTCCCAAGATGGTAACTATGATGACATACAACCTACGGCCTTGCGTGATACGTGAGGAGGAGGTCCTAATTACGTCTTTAGCGCACAGCTAGTGTATAGGGCGAGCTTTGGAAAAGGGGCGGTCTTACTCCTAGACAAAGGATTCAAGGAAAATGCGCAAACTGAAATCGGGATGCACAAAGAGATTGAAACTGAAGATAAGGGAAGAAAGGGGAAGAGTGAAGATCGGCTCTCGGCGGAGCCAACTTATAAAAACCACAAGCCAAACACAGCAGAATCACTTCACTTTCTCATCAGAAATATCCAGCAGTTAAAACAAACTCCGTCTCGGAGTAATTAAGCATTAAACTAAAATCCTAACAGGTTCTGCCCAGGCACAAAACATATCACCTTATGGGTGAAAAAGAGAAATAAAAGGGGGAAATCCCGTTTTACTTGTCTCCGTGGCAATGTCCCAGCTCCGAATCCGCGGGCGTCCTGGAGCGCTTCGCCGAGCGCAGGTCCGTCAGTCGGCGAGGGAAAGGGGAACCCCGAAGTCTCTGGGCTCTTAGACATTTTGTTCGGCCAAACAAAAGCGTAGTCCGACGATCACTGTGAGATAGGCAGCTCTCATTCTCTAATCGAAGTGGGTTCAAAGTACTTTTTAAAGTCGACCTCCTGCATGGACAAGCAGGGATTAGTTGCTTCGGAAATTCTCGGTCCAGCGAGAAATCGAGCACGTGCCACATGGGGGAATCCCAACAGGATGTTGGGAGTGCCAAGGAAGAAGAAAGATTTGAGCGTGCAGACTCTTTTTATTAACCTGACAACAGCCAGATGCATGTCTCGCTCCGCCTAGCTCCACTCACATACATCTGGGACACCGCCGGTAGAAAGTGATTTCTCCAACCAATTTTATGGTCTGGCCAATCAGGACGCAGGGCTGGAGTTTCATAGATGTGACGTAGTGGAGACGCGACCATGACGTGAGACTGTTTTGATAGCAATGGCGGCTCGTCGAGGAAGCAAGCGTTAGCACTGATGCTGCTATTTCTTCCGTGTTGTCCAATCTACCTAATATTGTTTCATTAAAAGAACATCAGAGAACGGCTCTGAAGGCTTTTGTTGGTGGAAACCATGTTTTCGCCCTTCTCCCGACCGGATTTGGCAAGTTTTGTTTTCTGGGGCGCGTCCGCGGTTAGCGGTTAGCGCAAACCATATTAGGACGCCTTTAGTCCTCAACGCGGTCGGCCCGGGATCGACTCCGACCCGCGGCGCTTTGCCGCCTATCTTCCCCCCTCTTCCTGTCAGCTCACTGTCAATGAAACGCGTGCCACTAGAGCCGCACACATTTAAAAAAAAAAAAACCCTGCGTCGCTCTCACAGCGTCACGGGTTAGCTTCGGTCTGAGTGGTTGAAATAGCGCGTCGATAAAGATGACAGACAAGTGGCTTATCCAATCATATGCAAGGATTTTTGATAAGGCCCAGCCTTCAATAAAGGCAATTCCTATGGAGGTGTCCCAGATGTATGTGAGTGGAGCTAGGCGGAGCGATATGCATCTGGCTGTTGTCAGGTTATCTTTTTATAACATGCCATAGCAACGTTATCTCATTGTTATGGCCGGTGGCCATTTTGACCGCGTTGCATGATGGGAGTCGGTGGCCATTTTGACCATGTTGCATCATGGGAAATGTGGTCTGTCACGTCCTGAAATGGCAAAACACAGTCCATCGCTTATCTCTTCCGTACAGTGAATGTTTCAAGCACTTTGCATCTCTATCTCTCACAGCAAAGCATCCAAATCAGCAATGTAAACAAAGGCTGTTGCCCCAGAAAATGGCAAATGCATCCCATTTGGGTCTTGGGGCTCTGGGGGGTGCCCAGAGTGGAGTGTCTGGTGGGTCCGGTACTAGGGTCTGTGGTCCCCGCTGAGGTGGGGCTTGGGGGGTCTGGGGGCTGGATACCCCTCTGGGATGTCGGTGCCTGGACCTGGGAATATAGGATGTGTTTGGTGAATGCAAGTGTCTGTACTGCGTCCTCCCCCTTCTTTGTAGGAGTGTTTGCATGTTTGCAGGGGCACTAGGTTGGGAACGTGTGAATGTGACTGTGTACATGGTTTTCTGTTTGTCTATTTGTCAGGTTAGGTTTGAACTGCCCCCTCCCCTGGGACATCTCAGGTCTCCACTTAGTGTGGAGCCCATCCCCCCCGTCCTGCTGTCCTCTGTTGGCTGGCGCCTTAGCTCGCTGGTGCACTGGTGGTTCTCTGTGTCTGGGGCTGGGTGGTCAGGCGGGTGCTGGCTTGCTCCTGGCGGTTGCTTCATGGGGCCTGTGCCGCCGAGTCTCTGGGCCCATGGCTGGATCTGCTCTGCTGTAGCTGGCTGCTGACGGAACCCACGGGCTCATCCCTGCAGCTCCTGGGGGGTTTCTTGGGGCTCATCTAAGCTTTTCCCTGGGATGGGGGAAGCAGATTTCCCTGTGTTGGCCCCTCTTGTGTATGTAAGGTTTACCCATAAGAAAAATGCTCCATAGCGGTTGTGAGGAGCCAATTACTCACAGGTGCTTGTATTAAGGTACGTAGAGATTCACTTCTATAAAACCCCTATTATCTTTAGCTGTCACTTTATACATTTTGTAAATAATACTGTATATTCTTCAGTGGTATCAAGACACTAGTTGTTTGTACCTGTAATACCTTATCAGTTGGTTTTGCTGTTCTTTTTAATATCTCTCTTTACAGGCAAGTAAGGAGACTCAGAGGATGTTGTATTGCTCTCTCCCTTCCCTCTCCTCTTTCTCTTTCACCCTTTCTCACTTTTAGAATTTTGTGTCCTCTGTTTCTCTCCTTTCTTTCTTCTTTTACCTTCCGGTTTCAGTGTCCATTGAATATGAAAGAGTCCCAGCATAAGATCTAATAAAGCTTCTTGCATATATAAATCAAGCGGATCACTATGGCGAAAGCAGTAAGGCTCCACTTGTGAAAGAAACCTTTTGGGCTCTTTTTGGCATTAAGACAACAATTCTTATTGCCACATTGCCAGACAAGACACAAAAAAGAAGTAGGAAAGAAGAGAGGCAGGTATCTTTCAAAATATAACAATGTATAGAGATATATTGTTATATTTTGTGACAGAAAAACTAAAGAGAGACAGAGTAAAAAATAAGAAAAAATTCATACAGAAGGAAGCTGGCTGCTCATTTTAGTTGTACTCTAGAATATTAATGGAAAGCTAAGTGGCAAGAAAATCATTCCAAAGAAGCAGTCACTCAACAGCAGTCACTCAACACCACAAGACAAAATTCCTAGGAGAAACATTGGATTCGACCCAGCTCATTCACACAAATGATTTGTTGTTGAAACATTCACAATCAACACAACACCACCTCTGGCTCCCTCGAGTGAGCTGATGAGTTGTTCCTTAGTGTACCTATAACAAAACATAAGCTTAGAGGGGACTGTGCTACCTGTGGAATGACTTATCATTGTACATCAGACAGGCTATGTTGTTATTACACCACCTGTTAAAACGCTTCTGTTTGCCTTGGCTTTTGAGCCCATGTGAGATGTCAATTTTAATTTGTGCTTTTCTTATTTTATGTTTCATTGCATGGCTGGTTAAATTGGTTTTCAAAATATCATTCTATGTTTTGTGTTTGTGTAATGTCATTTTTAATTTTAATTATTTTATGTTTTCTGTAAAGAACTTTGCTCCTGTGTGGCAATATAAAGCGCTGTGTGAATAACACTAGATTAAATCTGATACTGTTGGATGTTTTTTGGACTTTCGAAGGCTTTGAACTTTTGGTTTGAAAGACATGAAGCATGCTACCCTTCTGACTTTCACTTTTGAACATATTCTTAAACTTTGTATGTAAGTGGAATGTTATTTTGTGAAATGTCAAACTTTACATATTAAACTCAGTTAATGTTGCATGGTTTCTTGGGATTTTGAAAAACCATTCTGCTTCTTGCAGTACAATATCAGAAGTTAACACATTTTAATTATGGAAGAAGAATGCCATGGTCCTGCTGCATGTGTGTGCAATTATCTTTTAGGAAACACAAAAACATTCTTTATTAAACCTTTATTAACTTTGCATGTTTTCTTGAAGCTTGGCAAAATTTTATCTGTCTTTGAGCTTGTCGACTGAGAATGGATTTTAAACATGAAGGAAAATAAGTAAGTATGTTTAATTATTTGTATTGCACATTTACAACAACCTCAGCTGAACAAAGTGCTTCACAACAATCACATCTCAGGTGGATAAAGGATAACACAATAAATAAAACAAAGTTTGATCAAAAATAATAACGACGGTAATAAAATTTACAATAAAATTCCAACACCTAACAATACGAATACAAATGGAGACATACTTAATTTCAGATTAAAGCAATTTCCCAAAAACTCAAATTAATTAAGTACAAATTTTCTGTACTGGTACTGGGGTTGAAGGCCAGGCAAAATATATGTGTTTTCAGCCTGGACTTAAACTGACCTACTGACTGAGAGAGCTTAAAGGAGAAGTCCGGTCAAAATCAGAATTCAAACTGCTGAAAGTACTTTAAATATAAAACTACTACATACTGTGCAAAAAAGTATAAGTTTTTTTAATTAATAATAATTCTCATTTAATCATGTTTATGTGGAGGAATCCATCTTGGTCAAGAATAGTACTGTCACCTCCCATTTTTTTACGTCACTCGGCGGACCCGCTGTTGAGCAAGTTTCAACGCTCTGTTTGTCACGGCGCACTATTTTCCAAGATCAAACTCAGTCGGGTCCTACAGTATATATCTATACACGCGTGTGTGTGTGTGTGTGTGTGTGTGTGCGTGCTCCGCGCAGCACGGCTTTGCATCTAACAGACGGGGTTTCAGTTTCAGTTTGCAGCAGAGCGCGCGCACACACACACAGACACACAGCGGAGGAGAGATCGCTGAAGTGACTGTATTGAAATAAGCAATGTTTTTTCCTCTTTTACCAGTTGTGTTGGAACATCCGATGGCCATGCACGTGGGCATTGTTGCTTCAGCAATAGCTCTTGGGAATGTCAGCAGTGAAGTCCTCTGGAAATCCGAAATAATTATTGATGATCGCAGCTGTGTAGAACGGCTCCTATTGACTTTGCATGGAAAGCGGAGAGAAATACTGTCGCCGCTTCCGCTCTTCCACGTCGCAGGATGTGATGTCAAACGCCCCTTACTGCCCATATTTGGGCAGTCATGTCAGCCCCCATACACAGTGATTCAGACGACAATTTATGTTTTTATTTTCTTATTGATTAAAGATAAGTTCATTAAATAACCACAAATGTATTCGTTTTAGTTATAGCTAATGATACCCTGATTTTTCCTTGTTGACCAGACTTCCCCTTTAACAGACATATGGAGACTGTCCCACAGTGTGGGTGCTACCACAGAAAAGGCTCTGTCACCTCTGGTCTTGAACCTGGCTTTACAGACTGCCAACAAAAACTGGCCGGCTGACCTCAGGGCTCTGAGTGGAGTGTAGGGCTGCAGGAGCTCAGATGGGTCCAAAGAGTTTAGACACTTAAACACTCAACAAAACCTTAAATTTCACCCGAAAGACAACAGGGAGTGAAGGGAGTAATAGATTCATGTCTCCTTCTTTTTGTCAGAAGACGGGCTGCAGCATTTTGTACACTCTGCAATCGCTGCAAAGAGCTCTGGTCCAACCCTAGATACAATGAATTACAATAATCTAAATGCGATGTAATAAATGCGTGGATAGCCCTTTCAAAATCAGACAGAGGAAGATAAGATTTTAATTTATCAAGGGTCCTCAGCTTGAAATAAAACTGGTTTTGATAACAGTGCTAATATGCTTTTCAAATTTAAACAGAGGATCAACTATCACACCCAGATTTTTCACAGACAACAGATGGAGGACAGGGGACCAATGTTCAATTGCATTGACTGAACACCAGAATCTCAGTTTTTTCCTTGTTTAGGTTCAAATAATTTGCTCTTAGCCATGCCAGTACATCCCTAAGACAGTCCTGTAACATATGTACAGTAAATGTGCAGTCATTTGTAGTTACAGGTAAATAGATTTGAATGTCATCTGCAAAACAGTGAAAAGAGACTTTGTGCTATTTAAAGATAAAACTCAGAGACAATAAATCAAAGGCAAAAAGAACAGGTGCCAATATCAACCCCTGGGGGACCCCATACCTTAGAGGAGACACAGAGCAGGAATACTGTCCTAGATTCACAGAAAAATTCCTATTGGAGAGATAGGGTCCTAACATATTTAGTGCTGTACCTTGAATACCAACAAGTGACTCCAGTCAGGTCAGGAGGATGCTGTGATCCACAGTATGAAAGGCAGTGGACAAATCTAACAGTAAAAGGACTGCAGATTTTCCTGCATTAGATTTTGAAACTTGAACACATCTTCAGTGAAGGACCCATGGTCATATGGTGTTTCGGGTCTTTGATCTTCAGACACCCTCGCCTGGCGACCCAACCGGGGTTGATCAGGCCCCAGTTTGTGTCCAAGCAGCATGCTACTCCATGCGTCTCCCACTTGATCCACAGCCACCTTGAGGCTTTTTCAGCAACCTCACTGATGTTTCTGGTGGCTCTTCTTTCAGGCAACCGTCTGATGCCAAGGAGCCTGAATGCCTGATGCACAGTTTGACTTAGGAAGCCCCTGCAGCCCACTTCTATTGGCTCACAGTGGGCTCTCCATCCACGGCCTCTGCATGCCTCAATCAGCTCAGGAAATTTAGCCTTCTTCCTTCTGTGAGCCTCTTCCATGCTGTCCTCCCAGGGAACTGTAAGCTCAAATAGCACAACTTGCTTTGTCGAGTCAGATGTTAAGACCAGATCTGGCCTCATTGACGTCCTTGCAATGTGCTCTGGGAACTTTAACTGCCTCCCGAGGTCCACATGCAACTGCCAATCACGGACCATTGCTAGTAGGCCAGTTGTGGCCGTACGTTCTCCTCGAGGTTTCTCCCCTGGCCTGACAGAGGAGATATTGTGCCTGAATGGGGACTGATGTTTTGACTCCCGGATACTGGTGCAAATGGTGTCTGCCTCAAAACATCAATTAAGGCCGATGGTCGGTCATACACTAACAGTCCGCAAATATCCTGGAACAATATATTAAACAGTACAGCAATAAGCAACAAATTTGACAAGGTGGGCAGACAACTGCTAATACACACTGGCACCATCTTGCCACACCTTAAAAACTAAAGTAGAATGTTGGATCTGTGTGTGCAACAATCATTTGTAGCACGTCTAGCTTTATTTATAAAAATGTTAAGCACATTCTGAAACAGAGTTAAAATGTCATTGAATTTTGAGAAAACATGTCACATTACTTTGAATGCTGTCAGAAGTTGACTGATATTAACTAAAAAAGGAATGAGGCAAACTGCTCCTCCATCTCTGTGGATAAAATGTTGTTATGGGACATGCACCACTTTCTTAATTAGGACCAAGGTGTCTATTAGGGTTTAGGGTAGGGTTAGGGTTTGACTGGCGATAGTTAGGTTTAGGGTTATGGTCAGGATAAGGCCATAGAAAGGGTTGAAAATGAACAGAAGTCAAGGCAAGGTGCTCACTTTGAATTTAAAACACGGATGTGTGTGTTTTTGTAACATATATTATTAAACTATATTTAATATTCAATGTTATTCTTGATTTTAGGGAAATTTGAACTCAGTTTCAGAGTGGAGCTGCTGTGAAAGATAGCAGATTTTAACTGTAAAAGGCACAAAAATGCTACTTCTGTGTATGCACAGTGCTCTTTGGAATGGCTTCATTTATTTAAAATCTGTAAATTCTGCATGTTTTCGTGGAGGCTGGAGGTATTTACTTCTATATCGGAAAGCATGCTGCTGGAAAAAAACTGAAATTAGCATATTTTAACCACTAAAGAAATTTGGCATGTTGCTCCTGCTTGTGTCCTGTGTTCATTTTGAACACAACAGTTTTATTTGTTAAACATCTGTTAATGCTGCATGTTTTCTTGGTGTCGGAACGGATTTTTACACTGAGTATTTGCTGCCTGACCAAAAAAAAAAAAGACTTACAATCTGGAATTAACATAGTAAATAGGTAAAAGTCTCCTATTGTATTAATACCGCATTGATAATTGCGTTTCAGCTGACAACCAGGTATTTATATTACGTAACTGATGCAGTGACTCATCAATTCTTAGACAACCATATTGGAAGACATCCTGTGGTTGTGGAAAACATGTTAATTTGTTTTAGAAGAGTCGATCTATTGACATGCATTAACCAAAGAAAAGATCTAAGTAGATTGGTAAAGTATCGAAAAACGGGTTAGTAACTATCCAACACATTATTAAAAACTGGAAGGATAGTAGAAAACCAGAATCTGTGAGGAAGAAATGTAGTCAGAAATCAATCATGATTGGCAGTCAAAAGAATTTTTTCTAAATACATAATATATTGTCAGGGTTGAATGACCATTTCACCCAGTATAACAAAAAGTGTTTCGGAACAAGATTAACAACTATAGCTTTAAGCATGTTTGCAGTTGCGATGACCCGGATAACTGAGACTATGCACATGCATCCTGTGTGGGCAGTTTTATGATCTGGGGTTTTGATGAGGTCCAAGTTCAGCAATATTGTGTGCCCAGAGAAAAAGATCAAATAACTACCTGCATCTACTGAATGACAAGGTTATTCTATCAGTGAATATCTTCTTCTCTAATGAAATGGACATAGTCCAAGATTCCAATGCCAGGATTCATCAGGCTCAAATTGTAAGAGTCGTTCAAGGACCATGAGACATTACTTTTATGCATGTATTGGTCACCACAGAGTCTTAATCTTAGAGAACTTAACTTCATTGAGCATCCCTGGTGTGTACTGTAGAAGATTTTTTTTATGAACTCTTTAACAAATGAATTCAAATTTGAATGGAAATCAATGTATTCAAATCTAAAGGCAGACCACATAAATTTTAGTCTTTAGTCTTTTATCATGTTTGACAGCCAGTGTGGTTCATATGTGTATATATATATACATATATATATATATGTATATATATATGTATGTGTGTGTGTGTATATATATATATATATATATATATATATATATATATATATATATATATATATATATATATCAATCAGAGATCTGATTACCCAATATGTTCCTAACAGAGCACTTTGCTCTCAGACTGCAGGTCTGCTGGTGGTTCCTAGAGTATCTAAAAGTAGAATGGGAGGCAGATCCTTTAGCTATCAGGCTCCTCTCCTGTGGAACCAACTCCCAGTTTTGGTCCGTGAAGCAGAGACCGTGTCAACTTTTAAGACTAGGCTTAAAACTTTCCTTTTTTATAAAGCTTATAGTTTGAGTGGCTCATGTTACCCTGAGATATCTCTGTAGTTATGCTGCTATAGGCTTAGGCCAGTGGAGGACATCAAGATCTATTTTTCTCACTCTGTGGAGTTCTCCTACTGTTCCCCAATTTTCCATTGTTTGTTGTTATTTCAACTTTTAACTTTTTGTGCACACTGTCGTTTTTCTCTTCATAGTAGGTACACCTGGTCTAGCGTTCTGTTAGCTGTGACAACATCCAGGGGGGCAGATCACATGCCATTACCCCCTCTAACATAGAAAGGATTTTTGGATCAATGTGTGCTTCTGTGCTTTATGTGTCTCTGCTCTGTCTTCTCTAACCGCCAGTGGGTCGAGGCAGATGACCGTTCATACTGAGCCTAGTTCTGGTTCTGCTGGAGGTTTTCCTCCATGTTAAAGGGGAGTATTCCTCTCCACTGTCGCTTCATGCTTGCTCAGTATGAGGGATTGCTGCAAAGCCTTCAACAATGCAGACGACTGTCCACTGTGGCTCTACGCTCTTTCAGGAGGAGTAAATGCTGCTTGTCAATCTGCTGGGTTTCCTTAGATAGGAAACTTTTTTGACCAATCTGTCTGGATGATTTGATTGAATTTGACTTTGGAAAGTGCCTTGAGATGACATGTGTTGTGAATTGGTGCTATATAAATAAAATTGAATTGAATTGAACATTCCTGTAAGAAGTCGGCTACTTAGGGACAGTGACCTTCTCAAGTGACAAAATTGGCATAAACAGATCCACAGTCAAAGTGTGAACATTGGAAATTAAGTTTTTCCCTTTAGAGTCATTAAGTTCAGGGGTTACTGATTTAGTAAGCATAATGTGAACATGCATTTAGTCATTGGTATAGAAACAAATAGGCACATATAAGTCTGCTAACTGCTGTAATTTATAAAACTGCAACATTTCGAGGGGATTTAAATGTATGTTGATGAAACGATAGGAATTGTTTACTTTCACAGTAATACCACAAGATCTGAGTGGTGTGGAGGGTTGATACAGCAACAACAGGTCTTTAAAATACTTCTGTTAGTTTAGAAATCACTGAACGACTTAGCACAAAAATACATTAAAGTATATTCTCTGAGCTACAGGGAGCCAATGTAAGGACTTTAGAACTGGGGTGAGGTACTCTCACCCCAGAGGTACTTTCTGCTTTTCGAGAGAACGCGAGCAGTAGCGCTACGCGAGCAGTAGCGTTCTGGATCAGCTGCAGTTGTCTGATAGATTTTTTGGGCAGACCTGTGAAGACACTGTTGCAGTAATCAATGCTACTAAAGATAAATGCATGGATGAGTTTCTCTAGATCTCGTTGGGACATCAGTCTTTTAATCCTGGAAATGTTCTTCAGGTGATAGAACGCTGACTTTATAAGTGTCTTTATGTGTCCTTGAAGGTTCAGGCCTGATCACTAGTTTGTTGTTGTAATAACTGAAGCTGCTTGCTGCCTCAAGTTCATTACTCTTTAGGTCCAAAGATAATAACTTCAGTTTTTGATTCTGTTCTATCGATTTAAGTCTTTGTATAGTACTGCTAATGTCCCTGGCACCAATTTTGCTTTTGTTCACCTTGGAAGTAGAAATATGGCAAAAGTAAAACTTAAAAATCCAACAGTCCTTACATCTGAAGTAATACAGTTATGAGGCTAGACAATGTAAGAGTAATTATAAAAACTGAGTATAAATAGTGTTAACCGGTAAAACTAACAAATGAGAATGAAAGAGAGCCAGATAAGCTGTTCCTCCTTCCAAGACTACTGAAAAAAGATTAAGGCATTATAGAGAATTCTGAGAAATACTGAGTACATCCCAAAAACTTCAAATAAATACAAAATGCATAAAAACATCAAATTTACATCAAATTGAGAGACTTTACTTCTCTTTTGCAATTTTTTTGAAGGTTTATCTTAGAAAGGAAGTAATTTTCCAGCTCTGTGTATAGTTAAAAACTTTTGTTGCAGTCTAATGTTTGGACAAAATGAAAAAAAAAACATAGCTATAGGATAAAAAGGAGAATCTTTGATTACAGATAACTATTATTTTTATTTTATTAAATCTTAAGTGTCCACAACCATTTTAAAGGGGGGGGGGGGGTAGTCTTGTAAAACATCCTGTGACACATTTAAAAAATGTAAAATATTTTGTGGAAGCAATTTTTGCATAACTCTCGTCCACCACCTCCACCTTTTAAAAGTGTGTTGCTGAATTTACACAGACATAACTTACAATTCCCACTTACAATTCATAACACATCTACTTGATCTGATTTCATATTGTTCTTTCCTTAGGTCTGTGGTATGAAAGTACCATTATGGAATACCAAAGGCCCCGGGTCCAAAGTGAAAAGTCCCATTAATAAAGAAGAGATTACTTTCACTTGCTGTCAAGGCCCTGCACAGCAAAAGGATTGATGCTCTTACATTAAATCAGCCCCTTGAAAGGTCCTTCTAAAACTGTATGAGTGCCAAACCGTACAGGTGATTTTTTACCCTCCCTCTATTATGTTTCACTCTTAGGGCATGTTCTGTGGTATTATCAGGGTATTGATATTGGAATTTTTGCCTTGTTTGTTGGTTTGGTCATTTAAAAAAAAACATGCATTTGTCATATTTTTCTTCTAAGTACTTTCTTTCCTTCTTGTTCCCCTTCCCTTTTCCTCCTTATAGCCACAGGGTTTGTTGTTCACTTTTTGTTGTCTGTGCCATCATTCAAAAATGCAGGGCTTTCTTCTGACAGCCACTGAAGCAAGGAAATGAGAAATGACTTACACAGTTTAGCTCCTCTTCATTTTCACTCCACCTTATTATTATGAAACACACGCTCACACACAGACTCTTGCTCACACGCCCTCATGCACATTCTCACATGCACCCTGCACATTCCTTCACAGATGATTAGTGAAGACTTCAGCAAAAAAAGACACCTAAATCTGTGAAGTAGTGAGAGGTTTTTTGTCAATGTCCAACATCTGTGACAGACTGTACATTTAGAAGATGCTGACACTTCAGAGTGATGGTCTCTAAAGATCTCTAATTAACAGCCATTTGTAATTGATTAAACCCCCAATGTGAATCATCAATGAAAACTAGGTATTTTTCTGGGGCATCTTGTCAACTGTAGTTTCCTAATGCATGTCTGAGGCTTGATGTAAACTTGATTTTTGAATTACTTAACTACTCATCAGTTTATAAATAAACAAATTGGTATAAAATTAAAGGGATATGTTGTCAAGTTCTACGAAAAGTACAGGATCAGGGTTTTTTTCTAAAGGGAAATTAATAAATGAGGAAAAAAGACAAATCCCCTAAAATATCTTTGCAAAGTTCTTGTGCTAATAGATTAGGTTTGGCTATGAAAAGTTAGTATGGCTATAAATATTTGGTAATTTCAATCCAAATCAACAAGTCTGGCAGCGCCTGATTATTTGAAAATAATAACCAAAACTTTGCAGTCTCTCTCAGTTATTGTTTTATGAATATCTGCCTGGTGATGTGTGGTATTACAGAACAATAGATGGAGGGAAATTATGCACTGGCATTCTCAAACAAGTAGGCCTATTGCACACGAATATCTTTTTTCCAAAATACTAGAATTTATTAATAAATGATTATCATAATTATTATCATCATAGCCCAGCATTTGTGTATAAACGCATCTTAGGCAGACATACGCCCCCCATGGTGAGTCATTAGTCGGAATTGTGAGCATGCCAGCATTCATCATAGTCATGATTATTCATTATACCTTCAACCATATGATTTGCTTTAGATAACTTAAATCTGTTAAGGTAAACTTTGAGAAAGTTTGTTACTGCTTTGAACATTAGCACATGTTAGCTATTATGCTGCTAATATCACTTTACCACTCAAACCTGCTTTATTATATGTCCCCTTCATTGTTGCAATACACACTGTTGCTACATATACTTGCACTTTTGATATTGTCTCAAACATAACCTTTCTGTATATATATAATTATTTTTTTTGTTTGCAGCTACATTCCTGACAAATATCACCACCCCTCAGAGCTCATCTGAGGATTCCTGGGTTCCAGCCTGCAGCGCTTCAGCATGCAGACCTCCTTTGCCAGCCTGCTGAGGTTCCGACAGCCAGAATCAGCTTTGGGTTCCAGCCTTTCGGCTCCTGAGATTGTGCTGGGGTTTTTACTGGGGTTTCTGTCAGAGGTTTTCAGTGATCCAGCCTTGCCCGAGAACGTCTGTGGTCCTGCCTCACAGGAGAATGTCAGCGTCACAGCCCCCGCCATCCTCCAAAGCTACGCCGTGGGTTCCAGTGGACTGGCCACCGCCAGTCCGAGCTCCGCCATAGGTTTCAAGAATCTAATCTCCACACACCAGGGTCCTGTCCTCAGAGGTCAGCCCCTGGTTCCAGCCTGCAGCATTGAGGTCCGGTTTCTAGCCTGCAGCTTTGAGCTCATGGCTCGACTGTCAGCATCAGTTTTGATGGTGATAGAAAAGGATGGAACTGAAAAACACAGTAAACAGAGTAAGTGAGCTCTCCTAGGGGAATGAAAGGAGCACGGGTTTTGTTAAAAAATAATATTTTTGGTGACTGAAATGCTGCCATTTTGCTAAATAATATTGCAGTTCTATGATGCTTTTTTATCTGTTGAAGCTGTAGAAGGAGACTTATGTACCCCTGAGTTTTTCTTTAGTAAAAACATTCATTACGGCTACACGAGTTGTCTCTTGGTAATAGGAAGGCTCTTTATAGTGTATTTTTACATAATAAGATGTCTTTATTGCCGTAAAATACTCATTGAATAGATAATTGATTCAGACGGTGCACTACTGAAGGCCTAGGTGTGAAATGCATAGACGCTACTGTGACCCAGTATCAATTATTCTCAAACGTAATTTCTGTAGTTGATTCTAGTCGATGTGTCTTTTGAAAGATCAGTTAGAGACTTCTGGGCTTGCACAGTTGACAAATACTTTTTAGACAAATCCCAATCTCTGGTACAGCCATTATAATATACAACCCATTTTCTAGTCTAAATGTGTCATTTTTGTCATATATTATAATTTTTTTTCTCAACAACCATCTGGTGACTCCCAAAAATTATTTTGCAGCTCTCCTGGGGGTCCTTTGAATGCCAAGAGTTAATTTACCATGTTGTCTGCATACACACATGACTTATGCTATCAAAACATAAAAAAGAAATAAATCAGTGAATTGAATGACTAAGAGATATGAATCCACATCTTAGACATATTTGAAAACAACATTTGTTGCACCCCTGCTGTTAGTACTCTGCGTACCACCCTTTTCAAAGAGGACAGCATTTTGTTGCCTCCAATAAGATTTCACACATTTGGAGAAAACAGAGAGGGGAATCTTTGACTGTTCTTCATTTACAATCATTTGATCTTATCCAGAGTCCTGGCTCCTCTCTTACACTGTTCCTATGTTTAATTGAACATGTTATTGATAATTATCCTTCTGTAAGAACTAATAACAACCCATTTTTAGTTTGCTGACAGAGTCCAGTAGATTTTCTTTCAATATGCCCTGGTATTTCAAAGAGCTGACGATACCATACACTCTAAACTTTATTTTAGGCCAAATCCAGCAACAGAGTATTTGTTGCTAAAAACATCAATCCTAGTCTCATTTTACCAAAGCACATGCCATCAACAAAAATTAAAGTATGGTTTTCATAGTCCACATGTTGGACAGTAAAAAAGGGAATTTTTCTGGCATTTTTCCCCTGTCAGTTGGCATGTTGGTAGCTTTTACAGGATGTTATGAAGATTTGGTAATCTCAAAATGTTTTTCTTTACTGCCAAACTACCTGTTAATGTGAAATAATTTTATTCCTACAAATTAGTAGAAGTGGCATTTGTTTGTAGCATGCATTATCTTCACAGGGGGTGAAAAATGAAACTGTTTCCAAAGATTGTCATTTTTGTATCTCTTGAATGACTATAAAACAAAAGCAGGGTTTGACACTATGAATATGTGTCATGTTCCTGGTCTTTGAGTGTGCGTTGTGAACAGATGTCATATATAAACATTGAAACACAAATAATTGAAGAAACATAAAAGATATTATAAAGCAATTTGAACAAATGAAAGGGTCTCTCATGCTGGTTCAAAAGCTAATTACAAAAGATGAGTTTTCAGAGCAGATTCAAAAATAAACAGTGAAGAGGTCTGTCAATGTGCACTGGTAGTGAATTCCAAAGTCTTGGAGCTGCCACAGAAAAAGTTTGGTCCTTTCTAAGCTTCTGCCATGTCTTCGAAACACCCAGAAGAAGCTGTTCCGCTGACCTGAGTGAACAGGTGGTCAAATGTAATTGTAAAAGCTCAGAGCGGTAGTGTACAGCAAGACCATTTAAAGACTCAGACAAAAAAAATAAAAGCATCTTAAAAGTAACAGGCAGAAAGTGCAGGCTAAAACATGGTATGTGTTATGTCTTTTGTGAAATAGATAAAAACATCTGCAGCTACATTTTGCATCAGCTGGAGACAAGAGAGAGATGTCCGAGACACCATAGTATAGGGAGTTATAGTGATCAAGGTATGCTTTGATAAATGCACGAATAACAGTTTCAGAGCCCTGTTTTAGAAGAACATGTTTCACTTAAGCCAGTTGTCTCAGTTAGGAAAAAAATGGTATTTCACCACTGAACAGAACTGCCTGTCATGATTAAAATGACTGTCCATTTTTAACCGGAGTGGCAGGAGGTTTTATGTACTGAGTCAGAGAGCCAAGCTCGACAGAGAACAATCCACTGGAGGCCCTGGGACTAAAAAGCAAAACCTCTGCCTTTCTGTCATTAAAATGCAGGAAATTAATAGTCATCCAGGAGGTTTCTGCATTAAAGCATTCTAACAGTGACTGCACGGAGTGAGAAACCTCTCGTTTAACGAGAAAATAAACCTCCCTGTCATCGGCATAAAAAGGGGAATCACATTTTGTGCTCCCTAAAAATGGAACCATAAGGCATCAGAAAAAGTAGAGGGCCCTGACCTGAGCCCAGTGGGACCCTATAGGAAAGGTACCGTGGAAGATTTAAAATTGCTCAGGCTAACACTGAATATCCTTTCTGCTAAGTAGGACCTGAACCAGTCAAGGGCAGTGCCTGAAATGCCTACAAAATCGTAAAAAAATCATCACAATGAGATAATACATTCTGTGATCCAGAGTATCAAGTGTAGTTGTTAAGTCCCATAAAACTATTCCCAGAGTCTGTAGCTAAAATAATATAACTAAAACCCCTGAGCAGATGCTGTGATGTAAAGTGACTTTAAACCAGACTTCATGAATAGTATGTGCTATTGAAAAGCCCATCCACTATTTTTAGACAATTTTCTCCAACATTTTTGAAAGAAAATGAAAAACTGGATATTAGTCTACAATTGGCTTCTTACTGAAAGGCTGCACTATTGCATGTTTTAAATCATTTGGAACAACACTCAAGCAGAGACGAGTGTAAATAACAGCAAGAACAGAAGGCCCTGAAGTAGAAACTACCTCTTTAAATAACCTAGGTGGGAATGCATCTATAGGAGAACCTCAGAACTTAACATGATCAAGAATCTCATTTGAGATTCACCTTCTCCAACTGGTCAAAAAGAGCATAGGAAACCAAGACTGGTGCCCTCTCTTCTGGCTTGCTGGTTTCCACTCTGCTCTTTTATTGTCGTTGCGTGCTACTGTGATGACATTTTTCCAGGACAAACACTGGCTTAGGGTACACACAATAAACAACAATCAATGAACAATGGCTACAGGACAGCATGCAAAAAAACAAACAAACAGAAGTCTTTAGGGTCTGCTAAGACTCGCACCAAGTTCCAAAAGTCAGTCCTATATAAATATCAAACTGTGCAATGAAACATTCCTCCTTGTTAATGTGTTATATTCTTAAACCTTAACATACAGAACCATGCAATGAAACATTCCTGATGGTTAAGAGTGTGCAAAAAATATACATTCATAGTGGTGATATTGTAACATGTACAGACTCAGTATTCTCAGCAGGGAGCGATAGCCCTTACAACTTTTCCAAATAAGCTGTTTTTTAGTGTGTTCGTTTTGAAATTGATGTTCCTGAAATGTTTGCCTGATGGAAGAGGGGCAAACAGTGCATTTCCCAGGTGGGGTGGATCTGTGGCAATGCAGCTGGCTGTTCTCCGGACTCTTGCAGCGTAAACTGAGTCCAGATCTTGCAGACAGCATCCCACAGTTCCCTGTGCTGTCCTCACCTCCCGTGCTAAATCCTAATTCCTACCACTAACGGTCCTGCCTTTATATACCGATCTTCCACAGTAATTCTCTGCCTGATTGTTAAAAGCCTTGTTGTAGTTAGGAAGATCCAAAGAACAGAAAACTTGGTCAGGAAACAGGCAAGGCAGGCAAAGAACAGTAGATTTCTGTATCACCTTGCCCTTGATTGGACACTTCATTGGCTTTCTGATTTCTGGATGCAACCTGGACTGTTTTTTGACCAGGGACTGAATGGGCTGGTGGCAGAGATCAGGTCCTGAAGCAAACAAACCACCACAAAAACTGGTCAGGCTGAGAGAGCTGAGACTGGAGACTAGAACCGTGTGTCGAGCTATACCTAGCTATGAGCAGCCTGCTGTCTGCATTGCCTGTCTCCTGCTTTTTTCTGAACTGTTGCCTGCCTGCACCAAGCTTTGCTTCCTGTTGTATCTTTTTAATAAACCTTGTAAGCGTAACACCGTGTCTGACTCGAATATTGGATTCTTTGTGTGGCTCAGCATTAGAACCTGGTGGTGCAAAGGCAGAGAGAGATATCTGAGCCTGAAGATATGCAACCTTATTCACAAAAAAGTTCAGAAACTCTTGACATGTGTTAAATAGGGGTTCAGTGCTGACAGTTCGTGGAACATTGAGAACATTATCAATAGTTTTGAACAATGTGCAAGGTTTGTGGCAGTTTAAGAGGGTAATATTGGACAAGTGTTTGCTCTTAGTGTCTTTCACAGTCCATTACATTTTGACATTCCAGGTTGAGCACCATAGCTCCAGAAGAGTATGAGGTTCATACACCAACCAGTTTCTGTTGTAAATGACTGTTAACAGTAGCATCACAAACACAAATTTAAGTACTCCATGACAGACTGCAGGCCGCACACATCAGTGCCATCATTGTACAGGAAATAGATTATTACAGGTTAATCAGTGGTGAAAATAAAAGTTAATAGCAGCCTGAAATATTATATCCTCATGCATTTTTGCAGCATTATTCATGTATGTATATATACAAATGTTATGGCTTGGTGTGCATTGGACTCATCTGGACCATCCTTTTACTGGTGATTTTAACCTTGCCTGCATGTTTTTCACTGCTGCTCTCTGAGATGTATCAGTAATTACCACCAGTCAGCCATCAGCCTTTTTCTTGCATTTTCTATGTCTGCATGTCTCCATTGTGTATGCACATATTGTGAAGCGCTTGCTCCTTGAGTTAGAAAAAAAGCCATCGATGCAGTCCTCAGAAGTAGCACATCATTAATAACGGAGGGACCTTTGAAGATCCTGCATAAATGTCTAATTAGGTTTGGTAACCTTTAGGAAACTCAAGTGGGTGAATACTAAACAGGCCCTGAGATCTTGTACTGCATGGCAAACTAGGTGTTCAACATGTGGGAGAGAGCGCTGACATTGAGGGGGTTTGTTCCACTGACAGAAAGGGCATGCAATTTAAGCCACATTACAACCGCATCTGAACTTATTGGGCAATTTCGGACCAATTTATTTTTGTTAACCATCTTGGAGGTGACCAAAAATATGCCATGTTTCTTTCTCGTTTTTCTTTCTTTTTCTTCTTGCCCTTCAAGCTGTTTGGATCGGTGCTCAGTGACGTGACAAGCCTGCGTGGCATTTAACAGACCCTTAAGTTGAAGTATTTGAGCCACCAGCCATGTTCATATACCGAACCAGTGTTGGAATGATGTGACCTAGAAAATATTACTTTGGGATTAAAAAAAAGCACCGTGGCTGGTTTTTACAACAGTGTCCTTGTCACAGACTAATAACACATGTATTAAGCGATGACAGCCCCATGGAAATACTGCCATGTTTCATTTTAATGCACCCAGACTTTGGCTGATGCAGTGCTGTGGGCAGCTGAGCTTTGTTCTGTAACTGCAGGTTGAAATGCTACAGTTTTGTTGGGACTTTTTGGCTTTCACTGTCTTCTTCTGCTTGAAAAAAAGCACAATATTTTGCTGCTGAATGATCGCATTCTCTTGAAGCAGATTTCAACTCAATATAAAGACAAAACAGTCATAATTACGTGGCAAAGACGTTTAGCCACAAGGGATAAGCATTGACAGTTCTGTTTCAATGTTAAATGTGACAATGACAGCAGAGGAGAAAAAAATTGATATCAGCTGAACACGACGGAAACACAGCCTCTTCAGTGCCAGGGGGAGTGATAAAAATAGAGGTTGTAAAAATCCACTCTCTCAATATGAGACTAAACCAGTTATGCCCTTTCCTTACTCACTTAAAAATACTGTATGAATGAATTTACAGTTAGTTTGGCATCTACATGCATTAGATGTATGAGGTGACTTCGTTTACTGTGGGGAGTAGATTGGTTAATTCTGATCAAGAAGAAAACAGTAGACGAGCCAATCTTTTTGAGACTATCTACAATTTGTAAAAAGCAGCTGTAAAATTCAATAACTTGAACATTATTTGTGGTTGCACTAAAATAATTTCAACAATTATTATTATTATTATAATATTAGTTATTTGCTTTAAATTGAAAGAAGCTATTGATCCTAGTCACTCATTAAGACATTCATTGTTTTTTGTTTTGTTTGGAAATGGGCTAAAAGACAGAAAAAAAACAGACATCACTCTGGCCAGCTACTCTCCAACTCATTCTGGGGGATCCCGCCATTGAAGGTTTACACAGTTCCTCCGTTAAGGGCTGGATCCCCCACAGCTGGGGATCCAGGAATTAATTGGATATGCATCTAATCAATCGAGATTATATGCTCAAACCACCCCAGTTGATTCGTGAGGAGCGGTAGCAGCTCTGCCTCAAGCTTCCCTTGGATGACAGAGTTCCTCACCTTATCTCTAAGGATGAGTTCACCCACCCTGAAGAGCAATCTATGGTCACTGTGTAAGTGGAACTTTGCTTTTTGGCTCAGCTCTGTCTTCAACCTTAGAGAAATGAGCATTACTTCAGATGGAATTGATTTTAAACATAAACATTTAAAAAGGGAAATCGTTTTTTTTTGGAAATATTTATATAGACATTGCTTTTACAAAGAGAAAGACATGGTTGCAATAATGCTTGGTATTGTTATGGGCACTCTGTTCGTCAGAGTGACAGCTACCATCTCTGGTCTACAGAGATGTTAACTAGCCTTTTTCCTGAGCCTAAAGCTGTGTAAATCCTGGATGGAGGGAAGGTCAACACAGATGATCTTCTTTGCAGATGTAATAGATGTGCACATTAAATGCTGAATAATGGTGTTATAGCAGATGACCAGCTGCTCTTGTGGAAGGTTATACTTCTGGAGTTGCAGCAGGAAGTACAGCATCTGCTGGGCCTTCCTTAGAAAAATGTCAGTATAAGGACCATCGCGGGCTCCAAGAAAGGTTGGTTCCACGTAACCGAAGTGATCCTCAGCAAACACGGTGTTATTGAGGATGGTGAGAGGAGGCAGTGTGGAGGGAGTTCTTTGGAAGTCCACCAGCAATTTCATCGTCTTGAGCCGGTTTAGTTCCATGTTGTTCCATCATCATCCTGGATCAGACCAATGACAGTTGTGTCATGTGAGAACAGATGGGTCCGTCATCTGTGTTAAGAGAGAAGTGGATCAGGGAGAGGACACACCTCAGTGGGTGCTGGTTCTGGTGAAGGTCGTTTAATCCTGTAAAGGTGCGTTGGGGAACAGGATGATGGTGGAGCGTTGGAAGCAGGAGGTCATATTTCACATGACTTGTCCTGCCTGTGCTCAGATAACTTCAACAACTTTCTTTAAGTATTGTCCTCACAAAATTAACACAAAACTGTGTGGGAATAGGTTAATCAGAATTATGAAGTCACATCAAATATGCTTCATCTAACCGCTGTGCATGAAAACAATGTCAGCAGGAGCCAGGTTGAAAGGACATCAAAATTATAAATGGATATGTAGAGTCAGTGTATTTTATAGCGTAACCCACCACGATGTAAAGGTGTAACCCCGTCCCCAGAAATATTTTGAAAAACGGCACCAAAGTGGTTGGTCTAAGCAGTGCTCCTTGCTGTGGTAGTCAGGACGAAGGAACGTGACCTGTTGAAACATGTAGTAATCAAAACATTTGGTGGTTTTGCCACAGAACTGTCTTTCGAGGTGGACAATTTTTCAACCGCAGAAACGCAGGTATATGGTGATGAAAGCATGTACTGTTTTAACCTATAAGAAAATTCAACTGCAATAGCCACCGTTCAACCCAAAGAGGGCAGCATTGAGACAGTTAGACAGATATCGCAGAACTAAACAAGTTCACATAAAATGTTGAAAAAATAGAAAATCACAGTAAAATTAAAGTAACATCCTTAGGCCGGTTTATGCAGTTAATCTGCAAAGAAGTTGATTTTGGGGAGAGTTACACTTTAAGAAACAAAAATATAGCTTTATGCTTTTTATCTGTGGCCAATTGCCAGAACATTATAGCAGCTTTCTAAACCAAAGCTGCTGAAGCATTGTGTGTTATTGTTGAGACATCCTTAAAAAGAACAGTTCGACAAAGGTCAAAAAGATTTTTTTTTAAATCCTGTCCTGACATAATCCTAGACATTAAAGTGTTGTGAAACTCAGAAAAAATTTAACCGCTAGCCCTATAAATGTTATGTTTGGAAGGTTGTTGCCAGATTTAAAAATCTGCTCCAACCATAATCTTTAAACACACTATGCATTTATTAGAACTGCTTCGGACAGAAATTGGGTCTGATATACATATTTTTTCCTCTAACCTTGATGATCTCAGCCTGTCCACACGCTCTAAAAATAAACAGACTGTTCTGGTCGTCATACCTCAGGCTCCGTGCAATATCTGCCTTCCCAAGACTCACACAACAAGCATATGCACTAAAACTCATTTACAATATGCACCCGCAGACACACATGGAGGCAAATGCACAAGCACACCGGGTTGTCAGAGCACAGTGCAAAATCAGAGGAGCTGTTAATGGAGGGGGACAGCTTGGCTGCTGTTTCATCAAAGTGCAGAGGAAATGCAGATCTGTGTCCTGCAGGAAGCAGGGAATTGGATCAGCTTCCTTCTGTCTCCTGGATTTGAAACACACATACGCACACACCAGCAAGGATTAGTCAGCCTTAACCAATGTACAGGGTCTTTTTAATGTCTGTCCATTTGAAAATATTTATCGTTTGCTTTTGCAGATATACCCATCAGGATCCCAAACTTCTCCCCATGGGACAGATAGCTTTATTTAGCTGGTAGCCATGTGTGAACCTTGATGTTTTTCTCTTGCTTAGCTCCCATTTGAAGCCATATACAGCCTAAACATGTCTTCCTGGAAGAGAAAGTACCATTAAAAGGTATATAGTCACATAATATGCTTATATAAAAAAAAGACCAAAAAGCATTTGATCATGACAAAATAAGATTATATCCACCAAGCTTCCATCTAGATGCTGTTTTAATAGTCATTTTTGAGCCAAACAAATGAACAAATATAAACAGACATGACGACATCAGAATCAGAATCAAGTTTATTGCCAAGTAGGTTTGTACTTACAAGGAATTTGACTTGGTGTTGATGGTGCAGACAAAATAAAATAAAATAGATATATATACAGAAGCTATATACACACATACAGAAGCTATATACAACATCTAGCAACAGTATCACAGAACTATCATAATGTTGGTTTTTACTTAATAATAATAATAATAATAATAATGCCAGACCGATCCTGACCCTCTGCAATGTCTCACAGTAAAGCAGCAGCTCAGCGCGATCGAAGACCAACCGTTATTAATTAAATAAAACAATCTTACAGCAACTTTAAGAGCCTCTTATCAGAACATTTACTCACATCAATCAACTCTGCGGTCACATCTGAACCTCGGCAGATTTAGCATCCACTTTAGTGATACGCCAGCAGGATGTGACAATCTTTCATAAAAACTTTTATGCCACCAAGGTGAGCTACTGCCATATAAATGAAAAAAATAAATAAAAAAATAGTGTGGCTATGCACCTTTAATGGACTGTAATAAAAATACTACTAAGGTTGTCAAAGATAATACCAAAAGAGCCATCAAAGAGTTTCTTTGTATTTTACACCTGGAAAAAGGGAAATCAAAAGCACGCTCTCTTTAAGGTGGTGCTATTCAGATTTCTTAGGACATTTTTTTTTTGGATTTGATGCAATTTGCATTAAATATTGTAAATAAAATGGATCTTCCATTTTATGAAGTTTCCGGTAAAGACAGACAGGAGATGAACCCCATTCTCACAAAATAAATAAATGCAGTCACAATATGAGACCTAAAACAAATCTAGTAAAACCATATAAATAACAAACAGAATATGCTTTAGAATCACTGCAACGCCTTGGCCACCAAGCCTTATGTTTTTTTGTATGTTTTTGTGTTTTTTTAGAACTGGTCAAATGTAATATTTAGATATTTCTTTAAAGCTGCACTCACATTGTTTCCTATTTTGCCATGTATGTTGGTGTATTGAAAAACATGTGCTACTACGCTCTATACATCAGGAAATAAACCAGATTTTGCGAACATCAAGTCCTGTCACATCGTTTTTTTCTTTCAAGATTCAAATGACTTGTGACAGCTTGTCAATAGGAAGTGATCGGGGTCCACTCCCATCGAAGTTGCAGAATTTATTGATTTTTCAGCATTCCCATTCTATTTTGTGTTTATTTGGGGTTATTTTTTGTGTAAGCCTCCTATTTTTAATGCTTTAATGTTGTGGGGTGCTGGACAAATAAGTGCATCTGCATCTATGTAACCTTTTGGCTTTCAAGTGACTTCATACTGGCGTCTAATTGGTTACTTAAAGATTCTCCTTGGGTCGAAGCTCTGCACCCATGGCCAATTGCCTCTTTTTGTGCCATTCTTTATCCAATCAGATTAATTTGTGATAATCATTTTCACACTCCTGGCAGCCTAGCTGTTCAGACGCTAGTGTCACTCACACATGATACAAACAGAAGAGTCAGACTACTACAACAACAACAACAACAACAACAACAAGACATGAGAAAATAGTGCATCAATTTTTAAAACATTGATTTCATGAGGATTTTATTGGGGGCGGGAAAGCAGATAAAGGAACTCGGACTTGGCTGACCAGGCTTAAGAATCGAGCAGCAGACAAGCATCCATGGATGAATTTATGTTCAAGTAGAGTTTATTCACATATGGTAATCCCTCACGTCTGGTGCACCCACTCAGAAAAATATGTAATCACCAGCTACCACTGCGAATGAAATTTTTAAAATGAAACGCCACTTCTCTAAGAGTGCTACCAATTGGTTATTTAGGTATTATTCTGAATTAATCAGAAAGTTGCATTTTCATTAGCACAGAGTATTTGGATATTGTTGAATGAGATTAAATAAAGTTATTATTGGCTCATTGTTGCATTATTCGGGTAGAAGTTGTGGATGTGCTGTAGCAGTGGTGTTATGCATGAGGTGAGAGCTGTTGTGCTTACACTGTAGAACTTTTTGACATGTCCAAAAGTTTTGGGGCAGCCTGGCTTGCCTGGCTATCAGAGTTGTATGCTACTGTGGTGAAATGCATGGGGAGAAGATGCATCCGATTATTGAAACAGACTAAAAGCTAGCTTCCTTCGTTTGTCTCCCAGGAAACATGCTGAGTTTGGGAATGTTGGCAGGCTTTGCTGCACTAATTTTGCTAATCACTAATGTAATATGCTAAAGGTATTTCAAAATTGGTACACCACATTCATTTTGTCTTTCAGTGTTAGTGAAACCCTAATCTACATCAAAGGCTGTATTATGTATCTCCTGTATCATATAATCTGAATTGACTAAATTGTGCATTGGCTGGGCAAAGCAAACCAAGCTGTGTAGTGCATTTCTATTAATAATTGGCCAAATGGTTCCCTACATTGAAAAAAAATTTAAAGAAAGTTTTAAACTGCTACATTTATAACTTCTTGTAGCAGATCACTGTTGTGCAGTGCTAACACCAGTTTATATTTAGACAGGAACAGTACAGGTCTATACCCAGCAGGTTTAGACAATACATGGATGGCCGTTATGTTATCAATAGCTATGATAATGTTGCGTATAAACCACATAATGACTTAGATTTAAAAGCAGAGTGCTATAATTAGAAATATATTTTAAAGTTTTTATTTTTAAATTGGTAAATAAAATTTTAACAGTCTTTAAAAAAGAAATCTTTTTTTTGTCATTGCAATTGTGTATTCCAACAAAATTTGTATTCTGCATTTAACCCATACCATAGGTATCTTGCTGAAGGACCAATAGTGGCAGTCTGCGGCTTTTGAACCGGGTGCTAGTCCTACCCCTCTGAGCCAGGGTAGTAACATCCAGAATGGGAGGCAGATCCTTTAGCTATCAGGCTCCTGTCCTGTGGAACCAACTCCCGGTTTTGGTCCGTGAGGCAGACACCCTGTCTACTTTTAAGACTAGATTAAAAATTTCCTTTTTGACAAAGCTAATAGTTAGAGTGGCTTATGTTACACTGAGCTATCTCTGTAGTTATGCTGCTGGAGGACACTAGGGTCTATTTTTCTCACTCTACTGAGTTCTACTGTTCTCCAATTTTGCATTGCTTGTCATCATTTCAGCTTTTAACTTTTTGTTCTGTCTCTTTTTTCTCTTCATAGTAGGTACACCTGGTCTGGTGTTCTGTTAACTGTGACATCATCCAGGGAAGACAGATTACCTGCTATTACCATCTAATGTAGAACAGATTACTGGATCAATGTGTGCTTCTGTGCTTGTTTGCCTCTCTTGTTGTGTCTCTGCTCTATCTTCTCTAACCCCCAGTCGGTCGAGGCAGATGACTGTTCATACTGGTTCTGGTTCTGCTGGAGGTTTTACCTTCCCTTAATGGGGAGTTTTCCTCTCCACTGTCGCTTCATGCTTGCTCAGTGAGGGATTGCTGCAAAGCCATGGACAATGCAGACGACTATCCCTGTGGCTCTACTCTTCTCCAGGAGTGAATGCTGCTTGTCGGGACTTATAGGACATTTTTTGACCAATCTGTATAATCTGATTGAATTTGATTTTGGAAAGTGCCTTGAGATGACATGTTTCATGAATTGGTGCTATATAAATAAAATTTAATTGAATTGAATTTAACTGCTCTATATTCAGATTTAATTAGCTGTATTTTAATTATATCTATAAAAAACACAGGTGATATTCAGGCACAGTTACTGGTATTGCTGCCTTAAAAACATATTAAAATATCAAGAATGCAAGTATTATTGTTATATTATATTACTTGTTAATGTTGCTTTGATTTTGCTACACTTGCTAGACACTTAAACTCTTAATTGCAGTAAACTCGCATAACTTATAAGTGCAGTATTGCACATTAAATTGATAGTTAAATCACCACATCTTTTTTGGAAATCAAAGCAGGATTATTAGTCTCACTGCTGTTTTTATAATTTTAGTACCCATTTAATGATGTAAAATCAGTACACAACACGCCACTGTTTTTTGATCTTTTTTGCAATCAAATTGTTAAAAAAAAAGATACAATTTTATTTTAGCTTTATGTGTACTGCTATTTTTATAACCTTGTTATCACCCATTTTGTTATGCAAAAGATTAACTAACAGACGTGGATAAAGAATAGAGAATTGCAATATTTTAAATATTGAGAATATATACATTTTGGTATCTGGTGTTGCCAAAGAAAGTCACAATGAATGCAAAGCTTTAATAATATATGAGTGTACAATATACTATAAGCACAGAAACATGTATATGCAAATAGGATTAGAAGTATTCTGATGCATGCCTTCAAAGTAGACTAATTACAGAAAGAAACATTTGCAATAAATATGTGGATCTCAAGAAGCCCTTTGTAGCTACAACATTTACAATAATTATCCTTCAAACACATATCATATATACAAGTTAGATTAGAGGAAAATAGCTGGAAAGCTGTTTATGTTATTGCACATTTGTATTTCTATTGAGATTCAGTTTAACTCTAATTACCCTGCAGAGGAGGAGCTTCGACCTGTTTAGGTGTTGTTTTGTCATGGACAACAAAAACCAGCAAGACTCAATACCATTCTAGGTGTCAAAACAAGGTATTACAAAGACTAAAAGCTTCAGCTACGGCAGTTCAATCGCGGCGTCGGAACTATCAGCCAGATGTTTTGTCATTAGATTCTGAAGCAGAGCTGTTCATCCTGACTATTCTGCAAGGGCAGGTTTTAACCGTAGCATTTAACCAATCACTTTGCCGCTGATGTGGCAGTAGGAGAATCCATCTCTGCCCTCGGGAACCATATATGGGATTTTATCACATTCCACAATCTGTCGGCACCATCTCTTTACTTCAAGGTGAAGGTCAGAAAAAGAAAGAAAAAAGTCGCTTATGTATTCTTTTAAAATTATACCCCATCGAATCCAGTCATAAATGAACGAAAGTTTTTGAAATTAAGAGTTACCTGAGACCCAATCTCACTCCCACGCATGTCTTTATTCCGCTTTCTTTCCCCCCTGAGAGCACCAAAGTGAAGGTGTCAACTTGTTTTGCCTTAGTGATGGAGCCGCGGGCCTTTAGAGACCTCTAATTTTCCGACTGAATGGTCCCAGAAAGAGCTAATGATATGTTAATGCTGAACGGTACACATTAGGGAGGCCAAATGACGGCAATCCCAGTTACCTTCAGGGGACGTGCCTTGCGTGGCTTTGTCACACAAACAAAACTCAGTAAACACAAACAGCGCGTGGAACAACTGGCTGAGGGGACTGACAAAATGTCACAGATTTGAGGGAAGAATTTGAAGAACTGAAAACCGTGCAGTGGGAACTCGAACGATGATTACGCCTCCGTACTTTGTTTAGCGCAAGAGAAAGATTGAAAGCAAAAAAAATTAACTGCACTTTGCCGGGAGAGATTCCTGTCTTTTGTTTCCTGTGGAAACTGAGTGCAGTTGTTACCTTTCCCAACAACGTTTGATCGTTCCCCTTTGTGTGTCCTTTTCTCAAGTTTTCAAAGGAGTTTGGGAAGACAGCAGGGCTACCTTCAGCTGGAGCTGTGTGGGGTGAAATAGGTGGGAGGAGGTTGGTCTTGAATGGTGAAGGAGAAGAAATATGCCAAAGAAGATTTCAACGTTCCAAAGCTTTCCGAGGTGTACTAATCCTTACGAGTGGAGTGGGTTCACAGAATGTACCGTGCCTTGCAAAACCATTCATACTCAGTAAACCTTTTTATTTCTGTATATCATGTTAGGATTTTATGTGACAGACTGACATGATTGGAAGGAAGATTACCCATGGGTTTTTATGTTTTTACAAATGTAAATCTAAAAAGGGTGCACATGTACTCTGCAACCTCCAAGACAAGACTGTCTGTTCCTCTTCGCCACAGAATCTCAAATGGAATTAGACCTGAGTTTTGACTGGGCCATTCTAACACATGGTTACACTTTGACATAAAATATTCCATCAAAGCTAAGGCTCTATGTTCAGGGTTGCCTCTAATAGGTTTTGTCCAAGCCCTGACATCCACCCATCGACTCTGACCAGCTTCCCCTTTTCTACCTACTGAACAAGCCCCACAGAATGATGCTACCACCACCATGAGATAACACAGGAATGGTAACCACCTATATGACTTGAGGCTAAATGAATAAAAGACTCCTTGCCACGCTTTCAAAAAAAGCCAGATAAAGCACTGACTAGCAGCTGTCCTGTTGGTGGATTCTCCCAACTTAGATGTGGAGCTCTGCAGCTCCTCATGATGAGCTACTTTGATTAATGCTGTACTTGCCCAGCTTGTTGGTTTAGGTAAGTCTAGGTAGGCTTGCAGTTGTTCCATACTCTATTATTGGATGATGTGTTGAACAGTCCCCAATGAGATGTTCAAAGCTTGGGATAAGGTTTTATAGCCTAATCTACTTCAAACCTTTACACATATGTCTCATATGCTGTGCTCCTTGCTCTTCATGGAAATCATGGAAGGGAGTTGTCTCGGGCCTATGCTATATAGTATTTTTGTAAATTACATGTCATTTGTTTTAGATAATGCATCCACAATTGTTTATGCTGATGATACAACAATTTATTTGTCTTCTTATAGTTTGGATCAAGTAAATGTCGTAAAACAACAGGAGTTAAGGTCCATTTTTGAGTGGGTAACAGACAACACGTTAAAGCGGAATGCCTCAAAAACAAAGTGTATGGTGTTGGGTTCTAGATAGTTTGTGAGGCAGACTCAAAGTAACCCAATTAAGAGAACATATTAAAGAAGGCAAGCTACTGGGACTCATAGATGGAACTCTTGTAGTCTACACAAATTAACAAAATTGTACTACAGTGAGCAGAAATCTTGCTATAATTTTGTGAAATGTGCATTTTATGGCTCAGAAATAAGAAAAGTAGTAGTGCAGTCTATAGTTCTTTGGCAACTTGAATATTGTCTTGCTGTTTGGTCAAGTGCTTAAAAACCCCATCTGGGTCAATTGCAGGGTGTTTAGAATAAAGCTGCAAGACTAACACTCCGATGTCATTTCAGAACCAATATTTATCTTATGTGTAAAAGACTATCATGGATGAAAGTCCATGAAAGTCTTTTACACATAAAGACTATCATGGATACTATCGGAGTGTATTTCACACAATCTGGTCCTCACATAAACCTTTCAGCCTTTTCTCACAGCTGTTGCTCACTTACAATAGACATACTTTACTTTTATATTACCACTGCCTTGAACTAACGCTCTCTCTAAAACAGCTGTGTACAGAGCGATCTCTTTCTGGAATAAGTTGCCTGCTGCAATTACATTAATTGCTGATGATGTAAAATAAAAATAAAAACTTAAAAAATAATGAATTATAAGTGAATGAGTAACATTTGTAGACTGTTGTTAATCAATTTTGTTTGTTTCGAATCTATCTGTGAATATATTGAAATTTACTTTCTGTGTATCTCAATGTATTTCGTGATGACTGTAATATTTTGTAAAATCATATAACTGGTGAAGTGGTTGATTTGAATTTTATGTTCTACTCAACTTTGTAAGTGTCTTAAGGATCATTATGTTTTTTCTTTTGTTTTTTTTTGAATGATGTAATTGTAATGTTTGTGGTGTGGACCCCAGGAAGAATAGCCCCTACTAGTGTAGAAACTAATGGGGATCCTTAAATAAACAAAAAAAAAAGAGATGATGTTTGTTCAATAATGTTGTTCAACAAACTTCAGCGATCTTCAGTGAACAGTTGGATTTATATTTAGATTGAAAGAAGACAAAGGGCTGTCTTTACTCATTAGGGGACATCTAAAAGCATTTTTGTTTGGCTGGATTTGATTTACAGGTATTAGAATGAATATAACTGTGTACAATTTTCCTTTACCTTCATTTCACAGTCACCTAGTACTTTGTGTTGGTCTGTCACATAAGATTCTAATAAAATACATTGATGTTTTTTGTTGCAATATGTGGTGGTGGCAGCATTAGGACGAAGACCAAACAGCCAGAACTAGATCAAAACATGTCCATCTGTAAGAATGGCCCAGTTAAAATCAAGACCAGACAATTTAAAATCTCTGAGAAGGCTTGAAATTGAGCAGTTTTGCAGAGAAGAACGGGAAAACATTTTCGTTCTAGATGTCTAAATTTGTTAGATACTCCGAAGTACTTGCAGCTCTAAATGGAGCAAAAGGTGGGTTCCACATTTGAAGAAAAAGATGTTCCACAATTTACACAGATTTGTATTTACAATAAATGCTGACTTTTGATGACAATTTGTTACACAAGAATTTATTTAAGGGTCTCAGATTAAATGCGGCTTAATATAATGGATGCCACATTTTTTTTTACCTCAATGAATCTTTCTCCTTACACCTCCAAATAATTCACTATTTTGTGTTGTTCTGTCGCATGAAATCCCCAAATAAAATACAATGAAGTTTTTGATTGCAATGTGACTAAATACGAAAAAGTTTGAGTGGTGTTAATGTATTTGAGAGGCACTGTATGTGTTCCTGTACGGCCACTCGAACCCACAGATTGCTTTCCTCTCCGCTGTGTGTGTGCACCATATGGCCATTGTGACGGAGGGTAAAAAGAAATGACAAGCCATTTGAAGATGCTCTAGTCCCGGACTCATGAATAATGCATAGGGTGCAGCGAGCGGGTTCTTAGCGTAAGCTTCAAAGTTTATCGGCCTCCCTCCGTCTTCCCCGGGAGTGAGACTACAGGGCTGTGAGGAGATTAGACGGACAGCGAGCAGGGACCTGGTCAAACTCAATTAAATACAACCAGGATAATTCCATCATCTCATTGTTCCGTTTGGTTTTATTGGGAAAATAAACCTCGCATGCCTGCACCTCGACAACAGCGAGGGAAGTTGGCCTGTGAATTATTGAGCAGAGGGCTGAGTGTTTGCTTAGTTTATCTGTGTTAAACAATGCAATTTGGAGGAGAGAAGAAGACATGACGGGTGATTATTTTTCTCGATTATCTTTGACAAACAATCTTAGATTCAGCATGGAGGAGCATGCCAAAACGGAAACACCTAGAATAGATTTAGTTTGATAAATGGCAACGCCGATGTGGCAACAATTCTCAGTTGGGCTGTAATATTCTTATTGATAGATGATTTGTTAATCTGAATGTTTAATAGAGCTAAAAATAATCAAGTAACCCCACCCAAACAGAGCTCCTTTAAATATGTATGTTATCTTCCACACTTACCGTCCTGATTCTTTTGAGATCTAATTAGCCTTGAGGCCCCTGCTGATGGGAGCTGTAGGCCTAGAGGAACACATATCCACTGAGGCACTTGTAGCATGTAACTATTTTCCATGTCTACATGATAAACAAACATTTATTCTCCCTCACATTTCCTTTTCTTACGTCAAGCCAGGCTTGGCTAATGATGATAAACCTGCCTAAAAGTACAAAGCACCGCTAATTAGGCCTGTGCCGATTATGGCTCATTAATGCTGTTGTTGCCCTGACATGTTTTTGCCAATCATCGCTGGAGAGGACTTCTGTGCATCATTTTCTAATTACAATAATTCACAGTGTGCAGATCGGCCACACCTCACATGTGTACATGGTACCAAATGTGAAAAGAATTATTCTAGTTTACTTTCACTAAGACTTAGTTTTTTAGACTAAGATCCCTAAGTCTACTAGGTACATCAGAGTACAAAAACCACACCTTTCTTATATATATATATATATATATATATATATATATATATATATATATATATATATATATATATATATATATATATATTATGGTGAATTTCAGGGCAAACTTGGGTCCCTTTTGGTTGTTTTTTTTCCGCCATTTCCCTTTAAAAAAAATATTTTTAAAAACCCAATACCTTGCAGTTCTTTTCAATTCTTTTTTTCAGTCCCTGATCCTGAAATCTAATCAAAATGTCATGTCTTACTGTTTTGCACAGAGTGAGCTTTTTTCATGTACTGTAAATCCAACCACTTAAGGCTTATTTTTACCTACACTGTGTAAAAAGACAACTCACCTTGATTCACTCTTTCTAACATCAAATTAAAATAAACCTTTTGTGTTTTTGGCCAGTTATAATTATTTAATAATATTTATATTTGCTAAAAATGGTGATATACCCATTGACAGCTGGAGACAGGCAACAGCACCTCTCGTGACCCCACAAGTGATAGTGTTTACAAATGGATGGATGGATGGATGGTTTGTGGTTTTAAAATTAAAATCTAATTGCCTTTACCTGAAAAAAGTAAGTGGGTTTGCAATGGGTCTTTCACCCCTTCAAGTCAAATTCACTTCAAACCTCCACATACTCAAGTTGGAACATGTAAACCACTAATCGCTGCTGATTCAACAATTATACCAAGGATGGTATTGCAGGCAGGCTGGCATTGCATTGCAGGTATGCCAGATTTGCCTTCATTTAGCCAATGTGCAAACTAAATACCTCAGTTGTTACTCTGTTGCTCATGTAACATTCAAATGTATTGATGATCTTCAAGCATATGACCAACAAAATACGAAAATGGCTCACCACACAAAATCAAACCTGCAACTTTCCACGGCCAAATTTTGATTGACTTTTCCAGCCTTAAATTTGGTGATTCCAACTAATGGAACACAGCCAAGCAGGATCATAATGACACTACATATTGTCTTGAAATTTGAGATAAAAATATGTTGTGAGAAATCTTTTTCAAGGTATTTAATTTTGAGGAATACCCACAAGAATCCCTGAGGTGGAGAACAGTATTGGCAGTAGGATTCCTAAAGTCCTTCTGTACTTTAATTGCAGGTTTAAAATCTTCTTTTTCTACATTACTGTAGTGTCGAGTCTTGTCTGTTCTACAAAAAGACATCACAGAAACCCAGTGGAAGGGATCACTCGTGGTGTAAAATCACAGGAAGAAACTGCTGGAATTAGAAAGACAAACAATCCCATTGTTGTCACTGATATCTTTTTTGTGTTTGACCTTTGAAAAACAAACCCATTGATTGTTGTTCACATTTCATCTTTCTTCGCTCACCTTTCTGCACAACCCGGCTAGTTCTTGCTCACTTACATTGATGTGTTCTTTATAGAGCAACTTTGAATCACTATCAAGCAATGTTCCTGCATTTCTCTTCTTTTACATTTTATTACCATAATCTTGCCAGTGTGACCCACTTCCCCCCACCCCGACTCCCACCCTTCTCCCCAGGCGCTCTTGGAGCAAGTTGTTGCACTCCCACTCACACCAACCTCTCAAGAGAATTATTTATATTGCCCAGGTCTGGGACCGGTCTAATTTTAGTGGAACTTTAGATGTACACAAACCTGAGGTCTGACATTTCTCTTGCTGAAGGCGTGCAAGCAAGCTGTGAGTGCTGCTGAGAGAGACAGAGAATAAAACATGGTGTTGCAATGGCCTTTGATCTTCTTTTCCCCCCTTTGCTCGTTTTCAAAGGACCACTGAGTAGTCATCCAGCTGATGGCTAAGCATTAGCCACAAACAGGTACCCCTCGATGGAGCAGATTATAGCTTTACTCCACCTAAGAGCAAACAAATGTGGGCCACTTTTTTTTTTTAGTTTTGTTTAGTAGTGCTTAATCACAGATATGAATATTCACCCATATACATAAATATGCAAGGACCTAGTTCCCCTTTGGCTTACATATAAGCCCATATATCACAGTCCATGTGCTACAAGGGGGGCATATGTAAAAAAGAAAAATTATCTCAGAGAAAGCATGACTTTCTACTCTTATTTTTTGTTATATATGTTCTTAAGTACTTTCTTACAGTTTATGGGTACATATTTCCTTATTTATTAAACAATCTTCCTTCAGTTTTTCAGGACGGTAGTTCATGATAATTGTATTAATTTCCATATATGACGTGTAGGAATATGTAAATTAATCGTAAAATAAGCCGAAGTTGCAGGAAGGTAATGCTGTTGAATATAGAGGATCACACTTGAGCTTAAATCGATAGTGCACTGAACAAGGAGAGAAAGTGATAGCTAAGTCTCCAGCTTAAAGGTGAAGCTATATATCCAGTTTAATTTATCTATGTAACAAGTTCAAATTCAGTTTGTTATTCCAATTTTTAAAAGGTGTTTTATCTATGGAATGGCGACATGTGCATGGTGTACCCTGCCTCTCTTCCAAGGACCACTTGAGATAGGTTGCTTGCAAGCTGAATTCTCGCAAAATTACGAGAATTCATCTTGACACGCCAAAAATGGCCAATCACGTTGCAGTATTGTGGTTTAAGGCGGGACATGCAGCCCTGACGGAAGCAAGAGCTGCCGAGCCCACAGCCGAACAAAAATAAACATGGCAGCACAGAAGGACGCGCGTAGCTGCTGCTATCACATCTGCTTTGTCAGAATCCACAATTTCTTCTTTGAAAGAAGAACAGCAAGAAGTGCCTTGACCAGCGTCACTTGTTATGGTTTCTGATGGCGCCTGCTGTTTACAACATTTTCATTTGATACAGTGATTGGCTAAAACCAACCTTTGGTAGGCATGCTTTGAGGGGTTCATTTTGGATTCCGTGGGAGCAGGCCCAGATTGATAATTATATGAATCAAACACATTATTCTGTGTACAGAACCTTTACATAAAGTATAAGTGCTTACTCCACCTTTTTTTTATTGGTCAATACAAGGTCACGAATCCTTTCAACACATTACTATGAAAAAAGAGGTTCCAGATAACACACCGTCTTTCATGTAAGTTAATGCTGTCCTAGTTCAGAGAGGTGTGGCTCCAAAAGTTTGGTCAGCATCCTAAAATACTAGATTGCTATAAAAACATAAATAAGAAAGCTTCTTGGGATTTTTGCTTTTGTAATTTTTTAGCTTTTACACCTTAGAAAATCAGTCTTTTAAAAGTAGAAATGAAAATCATAATTTAAATACACTTAGCATTGTGAAACACTGGTGTTGCAGAACATAGAAACTGTATGAGAAATGATCTCAAAAGTCTGTGCACGGGCAACCACAGCGACTGATTTCTTTATTATGCCAGGAGGTCAAACTCTATTAGTGATGTTCCAGCAGACAATCTGAGGGAAAGCGTGTTCCTCATCTCGCTGAGACTCTCTGAAAATGGGCACCTCTTTGTCAGGGCAATTTGTTGATGATCCACGGTTATGATAAGAGTGGAGCGAAGTGCTTGCAGGCGGCTGGGCCTCCGCATCCAAGGCGCTAGGGCCAACATAAGCAATCAGCTGAGGTCCCGATCGAACGCCTGATAACTGAATGTCCTGATTGCTTATAAGTACACCAGGCAGCGGGCAGTTAAAGACACTTTCCTGCTGATTTTGATCGACAGTGGCAGGTCAATAAAAATCAACAACTGTTAACAGCTGTTATCAGCATCGGACTTTACATTAAAAGTTTGGGATCAAAATGTCTATTCGCCTTGATAGAGCAAATAATCAACACGCTGTATACCACTCCAAGGTACATTAAGATCATTACTGGGATTTCTTTCCCCCCATGCAGCCACAGAACTAAGAAAATAATAATGCCCAGTCAGTAATACAATACTCTGTAGCCACAATAATTACAATAGAATATAACTTTATTGTCATTGTTTGATAACAGCAAACATTGCAGTTTTCAGCTATTTGTTTTATATTTGTGTCTGGCTTTGTATTGCTGAACACTATCTTTGTTTTTTTTATTATATTGTTGTTGGAGTTTGTTGAACAACATTATTGTCTCGACCCAGACCTGCTGAACAATCACAGGAACAAACTTTAAAGAACAATAACTTTCTTTTTTTTTTCTTTTTTACAGTGTCCTGTCTGGCAATGTGGCAATAAGAATTGTTGTCTTCATGCCAAAAAGAGCCCAACAGATTTTACTTTCACAAGTGGAGCGGTACCGCTTTTGCCATAGTGCTCCGCTTGATTTATGCATGTAAAAAGTTTTATTATAATTCACGCAGGCAGTATTTCAAATGATATGGACTCTACAATGAGAAAGTAGAAGAGGAAAGGAAAAACAAAAAAAAGGAGAAAAGGTGAAAGAAAGAGGAGACAAAAGGGAGAGAATGATAAAACGTCTTCAGTCTGCTTCATCACCTGCAAAGAGAGATGTAAAAAGAGCAGCAAGGAACAATAACTTTCAATAAAAGCACAGATTATGCATTATCTTTATCTGGTAAAACTATACAGTGTTGATTTGGCCATACTGTTTGGGTCAGTATCCTGCGAAAATACCCAAAGTAGACTGATTTCCAGTTTTATGGGAGAAGCTTCCAATTTTTTCCTTTTACTTTTTAAAAGGTCCGCATTTTCAAAGAATCCACAATTAAAAGCGCTCTAGGTTCCCTAGGCTAATAAAAGAGAAAAGGGCCCAAAGCATCACAGATACTTCACCCTACATAACGGTAAATAAGGTGATTCTCCACTCTAGCAGTATGCTTTGGAGGAGTTCTGTTTTACCTCCATGCTCCTTTGTTTGTCAAAGATTAAGTTATTTTTACTTTCGGTTTTTGCTCAGTGTGTATATGGTAAGGTGTTAAAGAGTAGCTTTTTTCTGCAGCCATTTCCTTAACACTCTGATATAATAAAGTAATAAACAAAGAAAGTAATGCATAAACTTCAAAGATTGCTGGAGTCACGTTTGTTTTCCATGGATGGTTGGGGTCTCAATAATTGTCACACACGTAATTTTGCTCACAGATTTGGTTATTTAGGTTTTTTTCCCCCTAACTGAATAACAGTCACTCATATTAAGGTTTGGAGTGTTATAACTTTCCAGTAATGTACTGTTTTTTGCAAATGTCAATTGTTTTAACTCAAGGCTTTTTACGCATCTTCACCATGGCTGCCAATAAATCTAGAAGGTGCTGTATAACCAGTCACTTACCAAAATATTTTGGTACATGCCATTTTCCAACAGTTTTGAAGGATGAAAATTGCACACGATCATGGATTTTATTGCTTTTTTGATAACAGTTCTGGGCTTAGCTAGAAATATGGTTAGTTAGAAATAAAAAAAAAAACTTTATTTGCTAGAATAAAGTTTTCATTAAAATTACCACACCTTTATAAGATTTGTTTAGATAGTTTTATGTATCCTGGCATTTGGTCGAATCAGCTTATTATTTAATATTTTGAGACAAATTAAATGAACACATTAATACAAAAACAAGCTTTTTGTCTTCTATTATATATAACAATGAATCTTTTATCACAAGGTCTTTTGTCAAAGTATGAGATAATTAACCTATAATGTCTATAAAAGAGTTGATTTAATTAGTATCATGCTCAAATTACTTATTAAAGAACGTCTCATAAATGATCATTGTTTCAAACACGCTTAAAAGGAAGTTGTGATTACAGTTATTTAATACAGAACAATGAATAAAGAGCAAGATTTGATTGAATAATAACACTCACACAGTAACCTTGGTTACTCTGAAGTCACAGTGACAAAATAATGTCTTTTCCAGGTTCAAAGCTTTGCAAACTGTGTCAATACCTGTAAGAAGACGACATATTTACCAAGGAAAAACGCCTAACAAATCCATTGCAATCTCTTGCATCACCATGAATTATACCTTCAGTTGTATTCATGAAGCTCTGACTACTTGAAACAAGCGCACGGCACAAGCTGTTTTCTCTTTGATTCAAATCTGGATTGAGCAAGCAGAAGAAAAAAAAAAAAAAAAACAGGACAAAATGGAATTACAAACATTAGGATTAGTCTTCCATTGCGGAAGCAGAGCCTGAGGACTCTGGCTCGGGTTCTCCCATCTCTGGTGCTGAGGTTGCCGAGGTTGTTAAAAAGCTCCTCGGTGGCAAAGCCCCGGGGGTGGATGAGATTCGCCCTGAGTACCTTAAGGCTCTGGATGTTGTGGGGCTGTGTTGGTTAACGCGGCTCTGCAGCATTGCGTGGACATCGGGGACAGTTCCCCTGGATTGGCAGACTGGGGTGGTGGTCCCCCTAGTTAAAAAAGGGGACCGTAGGGTGTGTTCCAACTACAGAGGAATCACACTCTTAAGCCTCCCTGGTAAGGTCTATTCAGGGGTTCTGGAAAGGAGGGTCCGTCGGATAGTCAAATCTCGGATTCAGGAAGAGCAGTGTGGTTTTCGTCCTGGCCGTGGAACACTGGACCAGCTCTACACCCTCAGCAGGATCCTGGAGGGGGCATGGGAGTTTGCCCAACCAGTCTACATGTGCTTTGTGGATCTGGAGAAGGGGGGGTACTCCAGGAGTATGGAGTACCGGGCCCTTTAATAAGGGCTGTCAGGTCTCTGTACGACCAGTGTCAGAGTCTGGTCCGTATAACCGGCAGTAAGTCGGACTCGTTTCCGGTGAGAGTTGGACTCCGCCAAGGTTGCCCTTTGTCACCGATTCTGTTCATAACCTTTATGGACAGAATTTCTAGGCGCAGCCAAGGTGTTGAGGGGATCCGTTTTGGTGGCCTTAGGATTGCGTCTCTGCTATTCGCGGATGACGTGGTCCTATTGGCTTCATCAGGGCGTGATCTACAGCTCTCACTGGAGCGGTTCGCAGCCGAGTGCGAAGCGGCCGGGATGAAAATCAGTGCCTCCAAATCCGAGACCATGGTCTTGAACCGGAAAAGGGTAGAGTGCCTCCTCCGGGTTGGGGAGGATGTACTTCCCCTAGTGGAGGAGTTCAAGTATCTTGGGGTCTTGTTCACGAATGAGGGGAAGATGGAGTGGGAGATCGACAGGCGGATTGGTGCAGCGTCTGCTGTGAAGTGGGTGCTGTACCGATCCGTTGTGGTGAAGAGAGAGCTGAGCCAAAAGGCGAAGCTCTCGATTTACCGGTCGATCTACGTTCCTACCCTCATCTATGGTCATGAGGCATCTGGTTAGGATGCCTCCTGGACGCCTCCCTGGTGAGGTGGTCCGGGCACGTCCCACCGGGAGGAGACCCAGGGGAAGACCCAGGACACACTGGAGGGACTATGTCTCTCGGCTGGCCTGGGAACGCCTTGGGATTCCCCCGGAGGAGCTGGCCCAAGTGGCTGGGGAGAGGGACGTTTGGGCCTCCCTACTGAAGCTGCTACCCCTGCGATCCGACCCCGGATAAGGGGAAGAAAACGGATGGACGGACGGGATTATTCATTTTGTGCACCTGTACCGCAGTTCAGAACTGTTCAGAGGTTGGGCTTTAATGGGAAAACAAGATCCTTTCAAAATGTGTCAGACACTGGTTATTGATAATTTGTTGCTTCATTTGGAGTATTTTTTTACAGCACAAATGTTCCAAGCATCTTTAGAAACAGCTAATCCTCTGTGCCTTTAGGCTGTCTCTGTTGTTTGTCTTTTCATGTGATCCCACACTGGGTTTGTGATGTTGAGATCAAGGCCATGCCATATGTTGCAGGACCTCTTGTTCTCACTGAGCCTAAATAAAGCCATGAATAACTCTAAAGATTTTACTGTAAACATCTAAAGGTCTTTTACAAAAAAAACTATGACTAATGCATTGCTAAACAACTGTGAGCGAAATTTGGAAAATAAAGAGTTTTTTTCTACTATTTTTTGTACATTTGGGTTTATAATGTAGACTGTATACATACTCATGTTTTAGAAACTTGTTGTAGCTACCAAAAGCACCAGAAAGTTAGAAACCAAATCAGACTTAGAAAAACAGCAAAAATATTAAAATGTTCTGCCAGGGTGTTTCATTTAAGTCACTTGATGGTCCTAGGGTTAAATACAGGAGGAAAAGATACAGGATTAAAAATAATCAACACTCAGCAGAACATTCACTGTTGCTAAAGTATTGGATCAGCCCTCTAGTTGGTTGAATTCCAATCACTTCAGTTTCCACAGGTGTGCAGAATTCAGCACCCAAGCATTACTGCTTTGTTAAACATTTGTGAAGGAATGGGTCGCTCCTAAGATCTTCAGAGAATTTGAGCGCGGCACAGTGAAGGGAAGCAATGTCTGCAATATGTCTAGTGGTGAAATTTTCTTGCTGCTAAATATTCCGCGGTCAACTGTTCTAACAATGTGGACGTGATTCAGTATAACACTTGACAGTGGAGTGGCAGGCTATATAAAATCACAAAGCAGGGTCAGCAGATCCTTAGAGACAGAGTGTGTGTAGGTTGCCAACTTTCTTCAGAGTCAATGACTCCAGAGCTTCACTATTTCATCACTTGTGCATCAGATGCACAAGTGTACAGCATGTCCACTCTGAAGACTGAATTGAAAGCATGTATGGTATACGGCAGTGGAGAAATGTTTTCTGAGACCTTACATTATGCCTCTCTGTCCAGCAGTCTTAGAAATTAGTCTGAGGCAGGAGAATGGCAACTATATGACTGCATTGTGTCAAGTGTATGGCTAAGACGGTATTTTTACGGAGTTCCAGTGAGATTAACTGTTAATACTTCAACAGTATTAACGGTTATGGGCCCTCATCATTATAAACAATTTAGTTTAACAATGGGAGGTCATTCAATTCCAACAAAAACCCTGTGCCATTTTGTTGTATTTAGATTTGTCCATCAGCTTTTCCATCCCACAATGTTAATTATCTCTCCTACATTATCTATATAACACTAAAACTCAAATAAGACATTATACAAATTTGAGGTCAATCTCATTTAGCAACTTTTAGGAATGCCAATTCTTTCCATACTGACGAGTTAGTAGCAGAGAATGAGTGACAGACTAGTTTTTCCGGGCTGCATGGAGCACTTCCTCCACACACACCTGTTGCACATTGTGTCATATTCTCAAAATGATGTGCATGTTGGTGTGGAAGCGCTTAAAGAAGAGTGGGTCATCTGAGGCAGATGCCAGATTGTTTAGCTCATTAGTAATCAGGCTTTCTACTTCTTGTGTCTTTACGCTCCTCGAGTCTCTGACTCTTACTATTGCAGTATCTCTTCCACTGAAGGTTCCACTCCCTTGTGGATGTTCTGCTTCTCGACTCCAGTGGTCTGCTCGCTCATTTTCAACATCTGTTTGGAGAACTCTCCTGAGGACTCCCTCTGTGAATCTTCTCACTGCTCCTCTGGCTGTTTTCCTGTAACTACCTACCTGGATTTTCCATCGTTCACTAAACTGCCTTTCAACCATTCAACGTTCACTACTCAAATCTAGATCCAGGACAAACACAATCATCAACAAATCCACTTACTAATCTCCTGCCAATCTCAGCTATGGTGCAGATACTCACCTCCTCCTCAAATGCCTCCGTCTCCTCTGCCATTAAAAAACCTTTTGTCTACTTTATCACAAAATCAGTCTTAATCAACTTGGATCCCATAAATTGACCTCCTACCTCTCCTCCTAGTGCATCCATGGACCACAGCCATGAACCCGGAAGAATCATTTCACTGTACACATTTACTGATAAACCTTTCGGGTTACCTCTTGCTGTCCGTGACTGTTGCCTCCACTATAGTCACTATACACTCCCTAACAAACATGACACATAGCTGATCAACCGGCCGAAAAAAAGCCTCCCTTCTGTGACTGAGAAGATAAATTCGGCTGTTAAATACTTTTGCCTCTTTCTGGTGTAGAAAGAGGCACACTGCTTTTAATTAAATGCAGTGTATTCTTTACGTGTCATTTTATGTGTTTATTGGCTATATATTTCTAAATGAGGAGAGTCGGTTGCCTCATTTTTGATTGCTTGAGAGGCAGCATTTAACAACAAACAGGCATTGGGACTTTATTTGACTGCATCATATTGGCATGGATAATTTGTAAAACACTCCTCAAATGAGCGCTAGTGAACCTCACAGTCATCACACAAGCCTCTGTCGAGCAGTACTGCTTTATCAGCTACAAAAGCCACACAGAGAGAGCTGCTTCCACTTGTGAGCCCTTTTTCTGGCTTTATGAGGTCCCTAATCGTGGCAACAGGTTCAGAGTGATTGGTTATTACTGGTACTGTATATGCTGTTAGTAGTTTCTAGCCAGAGATGACCTTTATAGTCAGATAGTCTGAAATAAATCCCTTAAGCCTTTTAAGGAACCGAGTGTCGACTTTATTTTCAGCAAAAAGATAAAAACATCATTTGCACAGTTCTGCCTCTTTGAAATAAATAATAATACATAGCGGTTGCACATGTGCACACCCAGTTGTAACATGTCTTGTTTAAGCTGGGGAAAAAAAACAATAATAAAACTGCCACAATATGATTATCATACAGTGTGTCCTTTCACCATCAATATTAAAACCATACATTTTTTAAAAAGAATTGAATTTTCAAATGACAATATATGCTCGACTTTGCAAACTACAGAAGCAAAAGTAATTTACTTACAAACCGGACCTCTGTGAGGTCTGCCACTTTAAAAACAAATACTTTTTTTTCTCCCTAGAGTCTAGGTGGCATGAATCTCTAGCACGACACGAACAAATCCATCACCAATGCTCTTCGATCAGATCCACCTGCCTATTAGAAAAGCCGAACCAACTAAACCCCAACTGTTCACAGCTGAGAAATTATACTGTTGGTAATAGAAAGGTAGAAGGAGAAACGGACTGAGACACACACTACGCTGCGACATCTGCAAAATGTACTTTCAGGAGAAGAGAATGTTTGTGTTTCTCTGTTACCCTGCTGATATATAAAACCGATGGATGTCATTCTTTTTATGATTCACACAACTTCCTTAACACATCAACTACTGTACTTGGTTATACTGTTATATGTATGAATCTGTGTGTCATATAGTGTTAAAGATACTAGCCAGAGGTGTAAATCTGTTCAGAAATAACTGTACATATATATAAATGCAGCTTATTAATAAGTATGGATTACTTCATATTAAGAAAAATACAGGGCAATGGCATAAGATAGAGCAAGCTTAGAGCAAAATTTAAGTTGTGACCTTCAAACATAAACTTGTTCAAATGTATGCACAGTGTCTTGTATGCACCATGTCACTTGAACATTTTACAACTCCAAACTTTAATGAACTTTATCGGGATTTTATGTGATAGAATAACACAAATTAGAGCATGCATGTTAAAATGTAGACTTGGTTTTCAAAAATTAATTTAAATAATAACCTGAATGGTGTGGTGTAAATTTGCATTCAGCCTCCCTGGGTTAGTAGTTTGTAGAACCACCTTTAGGTACAATTACAGCCCAGAAGTCATTTGGGAAATGTCTCTACTTGATCTCTACTACATCTTGAGACTCAGCGTTTTGCACATTTCTCGTCGCAAAATAACTCAAGCCCAGTCGGATGGGATAGAGAGTATATGTAAATAGTAAATTTCAAGTCTCTGGGCTGGTCCTAGATCTGGACTTTGACTGGACCATTCTAATCCACAAACATGCTTTGATATAAACCATTCCATTATCACTCTGGTTAAAGGTTAAATCTGTTAAAGGAGCAATGAGTAATAATGGCACCTAGTGTTTAAAATCAGAACAACACAGCCTATGCCGTTTCCTCGTCGCTCTGTTGCTGCTATGAATCCCCACTGAATTTTTACGTACACAGGATAAGTAAAATAAGGTTGTATTATGTTCTATTTCTGGTCCACTTCTCTTACTGGCTTCCATGTTTGCAGCAAACATGGAACATAAAATACAAATGCTGCGCTCTGTTTTGGGAATCCTGGGAACTCTCATATGATTGGCTCAGGAACCAGGAAGTAGACATGGACTACACACTTCACCGTACCTCTAATTTTGAAAGGAGAGGTAGCACCCCTGAGGCCACTGGCAGTGCCAAAATAAAACAAACAGTCTCCCTCCGTGTTTTGTAATCGGATAGCAGACCACTTTGAGAAGTCATAGAGATACTTGTAAAGACAAATCCGCATTCACCCCTCTAGATTATCCAGAGTCTCCCATCAAAACAGGGAGAGGGAGCTCCAGGAGATGTGAGAGAGGAAGACGGAGCAGAGTACAGATTCAATCATCTGATTATGAAAGGCTGCAGAAACGTAAACAGAGAAGAAGAGCTGACATATAGGTTTGTGAACTGTAGTTACTGTATTTTCTAATATTAACCATGGCCATGATGAACTTTGACTCGAGGATGAGAAAAGTAGAAGCATATAAGATTAGCTCTCGTTTTTAGGTGCTGTTCAGACTGTCGTAAAGCGATGCTCTAGGTCACATGACCCATTCAAAGCTGGAGCCGCACCTCTCAAGTTACATAGGTGTGATTTTGAGAAGGGAAGCCCGCACGGAGCATTGATATGTGCCAAGTGCTGTATATTGACCTGAAAATCATTGGATATATCTCAAATTAAACTAATACTTGGTTCAAAACTTAAACGGAGCTGCTTTAAGGGTTTCTCTCCTGCTGGAAGGTAAACCTTCCGCCCGGTCTCAAGTCTGTTACAGATTTTAACAAATGTTCTTCAAGGATTGTCCTGTACTTAGAGCTCCATCCAACTTCCCATCAGCTCTAATCGACTTCCTTGTCCCTACTGTCCCTATTAAGCAAAAAGCAGAATTCAGAAACACCATCTGTAATTGTGACTTGAAATATATAGATATTCAGAGGGTGTGAGTACTTTTATCAAGGCTCTACATGTTTCTGAATTGCTCCATCTGACTGGTTGTTGTCCATTTTTGGGACTTGAAATACCTTTTTATACTTGTTTGGCTTCAACATGAAATGACAGCGCAGTAACAGTGCTTGTTTTGGGATACATATTAATCCAATATATTATACAGAACATACAAAGTCCCTTCCCGTATACGCCTTCACTCTTTATGGCTGCACAGTAATAAGAAACATGGTGATGGCATTGACTGTCTGGCAGGAACAAGCATGATAGAGCTAACAGGTAGGCTTTGGTTCATCATAAATTAGTATACCTGGCAATCATTGTTGGTGGTAGTGGTGGGTAATGCAGCAGCTATGCAGCTACCAGCAGGATACATTGTTTCAATTCCAATTTATAGTAACATATTGACCAGATTGTTCTTTTAAGAACTTTGCAAGAACGAATCACTGCACCTCCTCGTGGATGAAAATGTGTCCTTCTTTACAAATGAATTCCATGTTTTTTATACTTGCAATATTATTCAGAAATTCATGCAGTACTTTTGTGTACTGCAGATATAGGGTCCTGCTGCCGTACAGAATACAAGTAAGCCCAACTGAAGAATGAATTTGATTAAAAGGCATGCAAAGAAAAGTGTGACCAGAGGTGACCAGGAGTACAATCTTGTCCCGGTCTGTGAACACCCAATCCCTGAGTGCTACCAGGTCACTCTTCAGTGGTCATGTCGTTACTGAGTGAAAAAAGTAATCTATTTTCAAAAACAGTGAGGTGTTTTAATATAATGTATTTATCCATGTTGTCCTTTCTCTGATTTCATTTTAAACTGTGGGGAAGCTTATTTATTTATTTCCAAATGGTGCCATTTTATTAAGAAAGATACTTTTTTTTATTTAGGAAGCGGAGTGTGTGGGTATCACCCACTAACAACTTTATCCCTCAGTGAAAACCAAGGCTTACCATTATTGAAGGAAATCTCAAAGCAGAGAGATGTCAAGATGATATTCTACAACGAGAACCTAATGTCTCCAATCTTTGGGGCCAGCTCCTTTGAAATGGGAGTGGGGATCTTGATTAGAGAGCCGGGCGTTTGCATCCTCGAGAAGCCCCAAAGGTTGGCGGCTTGAAACTCAGTCTTTCACTCTGGGTTCCTGAGCAAGACCCTTAACTAAAGATTGCTCTCTGTACCCTACTCAGTATTTTTCGCACACTGCTACCTAAGAGATGGTTTAAACACAGACAAATTTATCCTCTGTGGGACTGTAAAGCGAAACATATTTATTTATTTATCCTCTAAGATCACCCTCACAAAAAGGGATTTGTCAGAAACAACTTCCAGAACTTAGGAGGGGAGAAGATGAAATGGCCTGGCCACCATCTTGACCATAACCACATGGAGCACTTGTGGTATCAGCTTGGATGTGCTGTTCATGCCAAAGCGACAAACAGCAGAAAGATGACATGGATTAAAAAATAGAATACCATTCTACAACCGCTGATGATCAGCGAGACGAGGTGGTGTTAGGCTGTTGTGGTTTTGTAGAGATTCCTGATGCACATCTAACCCCCGTGTTTTTTAAAGAAGGAAAACATGAAAATTGTTGTTACATCCTGTTTCTTCAAACTTCAATAAATAAACCCAACAAACCACACAACACAGGAGTCAATAGAATAAGCTGTTTGGGATTGGCAGACAGGATTTGGCAAGTTTTTCATGGATACTGCCCACACACTCATCTCTGCTGGCAAATCCATAAACACATCTTCCTTACAAAGGTGGCACCATTTTAGGAGAAACATACAGGCTTTTGAACGGTATAAATGTATGTCAAAAAAGCGGTGTTACTACAAAGAAATAAGCAACCAAACCAAAAGACCCTTACTTTTGGCACTAACTATATTTTTTCAGAGGTGTGATGTGTCGGCTATTCAGGCTACTTCAAAGGAAATTAAGACTTCAGTGGGTAGGGGTCATTCTGCTCCTTTGACAATACCTTTGTAGTGCCATCATTTTGTACCCCATTTATCAGGTAGAAAAGGACCCATCTATCACTAAACATCAATTTATACCCAACCTTGGTATAGTTTTTTTAAACTTGCAGATATCATTTTGTCAAGGTGTTAAAATGGTCAATGTGTCCATTTGACTAGATGTGTTAAAATGACTAGATGATGTGTTTGCTAGGGATTGGTACCTTTCACATTTGAATCGATACCGGTACTAAATGGTACCTATTTTTGGTATTTTTTTGTGTTTATGTAGTCATAAACATTGGTTTAATAATAAAATCTAAACATTTTCCAATTTAACACAATTATTTCTCAATATATAAACTTGTTTGGATCTAGAAATTAACCTTTTTAAATGATTTATGAATTCTAAAACATTTAAAACAGAGGCTCTCCTTTGCACTCTTTCCTGACTAAAGGCGGGTTTAAAGACGAGGCAGCAGCTGTGTGTCAGTCTGGGAGCTTGCAGAAGCTTGTAGAAGTGTCCGGTTCTCCAAGGACAATAGCTGCAGAACCACTGAGACTTTCACGGGTACCAATAACAGAAGAAAGTGGCTAGATTTTTCACTAGTCGCTTTTTTGAAAAAAGGTCTTGGATGGGTCTGAAAAGTCAGTAAATATAGTGAGAAATTTGTTAAATTGGCAGCAGTGACCAGGTGCTTCCTCAGATCAGAAGTGTTACCGCCGCTGGTCTTGTTCTTTGCCTCACAAATATTACAGCAAGCGTAATCTGCAGCGCATTTTGAAAAGCGGAGCCATACCTTTCAGCACTTTCTATCAGCCATGCTTGCCTTGTTGACTGAACCAGCGCCTACTGACATCATTACGCTCTTGTGCGTGCAGTGCTGTGTTCATGTTCGGCATGAAACTCCCTCAGTGGTGTGTTTAGGTACCGAAACACGGTACCGTTTGAGTTCATGTGAATCGATACCCGGTAGTACAGACGGGATTCGGATGGTGCCTATAAAAGTACAGATTTCGGTACCCATCCCTAGTGTTTGCTCCCCAATATAAATAATTTATGACAACTCATAGTAGGAAGTCTGTAAAAAACAACAACTTTAGCACAGATCTATGATTGGTGCATCCCTATGCATACAGTATGTGCGCTTTTAGTGATGTGGTTTACAGCAGTAATTTACAACAAAATACCAAAGCAAAGAGGATAACTGATAATTTTACTTTGAATTATAGCTGACACACAATATCTAAAGTGAATTTTATTGAAATTTACAGAAAAAGTCTGGCTAGTAACTTTAAAAGGTATGACTGAGTCTGTGAGTAATGTGACTGTGGGTGTAAAGGTTTATAAAATACAGCCCATTTTCAACCGTCTTCTGCAAAAGAAAAAGAGAAAAGAACCAAACCGAACCGAACTAACAAACATAAATTGTTCTTATATTTCATCTGAGCAGTCCAGGGACTACTGATTAGCTGCCAGGGGGACAGCCTTTCATGAGAAACTTTTTGTTTTTTTAGCACAGAGATAGCAAAGGAATGCATCAAAGCAGGAGTGTTGTGCCTGTGCCCATCAGTGGAATGAAAGGACAGGTTTCTCCCTGTAAAAAAAAAAAAGAAGAAAAAAAGAAAAGAGCTTCCACATGTAATGCATTCTGCAGTCAGCGGTTGGACTCAGGCCCAAAATATGAAACCTTTAATGTCTTTTGCACACAAGGCTTCCTCCTCAGTCAAGCCACTTTTGAAGTCAGTGTCAAAACTCACCATGGCACGCTTTTTAAAGCCCATACAGGGAGGTAAACAAACCAAAAAAAACCTTTGAAGTCAAAGTGTTTTTCCTTCAATCACTTGTGTTGTCTTTGAATCTTTTCCTCGGCGGCACCAAGGCAGACAAAACCACTTGCTCTTACAATATATTACTCACAGGTTTTAAAGTTCCAGAACTGTTAAGAGAGACATTTGGGGGCTATGAGAACACACTGCTGCTGTCACTGTTGCCATACAGATCGGCCAGCTTTTTAAAGCGGGGCCCCCAGTTGCTGAGGTAGTCATAGTTCTGGTCCGAGTCTGTACTTAGCGACTCCAGTGAGCTCAGCGACTCAGCTACAGAACCACTGCCCTCGAAGGCATACGTCTGCAGGGAGTCGTACGGGGGAGCCGTGGGGTCCACATCGGCGTCCTTCAGCCGCTCCCAGATGAACTCCCGAAATACCATGTTGCCAGACAGTGACCTGTAGGACGGTGGCGAAGCCGAGGTGTAGTGGTAGAAGGTGGGCGTGTCCGGCGTGACGTCTCGCCTCACAGCGGGGTCTCTGATGATGTTAAGGTTGCGCAGGGTGACCATGTCGAACGCCTCAGTGTCCTCCTCTCCCCCGCCCTCGTCGTCATAGCGGACAATGTTCTCCCTGATGTCCCTCTCCTCCTCTAGAATCAAGGGCTGCTTTCTTCTCCGGCGCATTGTCACAATCAGCAGGACCATCACTGAAAAGGCGAGAGAAAGAGACATTCCTGTGTTAGTACTAGTAGATGGTGTGGATTATCTGTGTGCTGGTTAACTTTTATTTTTTTTAAAAAGACTGAAAAGGCATTCAAATCAAACTCCTAAAGTTTTTACTCCATGACACTGGCCTTTGAATAATTTCCGCCCCGCTCATCCTAACAAACCTTTAAACTTTAAAAAATGTTAGTTTGACTGTTCTCTTGATTACCCAGAATCCCTTTTAGGACAATAACAGACGCCCCCCACCAGCAGTTTAAGGGCGATCACTGAATACAACACGCCCTCACCCCCGGTGGGTGAAGTTGATGCTGACTTCCTCAATGGACTAAATAACTTCTTTGGGAGGTTTGAGGCACTGAACAGCACTCCAGCAGTGAAGGCTGTTCCCCAACAGGAAGAGGAGGTGCTCTGCCTTGACACCGCGACGTGTGGAAGACTTTGAGGAGAGTCAACCCGCGGAAGGCCCCAGGTCCCGACAACATACCTGGGCGGGTGCTCAAGGAGTGTGCAGGTCAGCTGGCTGGTGTCCTCACAGACATTTTTAACACCTCGCTGGACCAAGCCACAGTGCCTGCATGCTTTAAGTCGGCCTCCATCATTCCGGTGCCGAAGAAACCTCAAGTCACCTGTTTTAATGACTACCGGCCTGTTGCACTGACTCCCATCATGATGAAGTGCTTTGAAAGGCTGGTGAAACAACACATCGTCTCCAGTCCTCTCCCAACACTCGACCCATTCCAGTTTGCCTACCGACAGAACCGCTCTACTGAGGACGCCATTTCCTCTGCTCTTCACCTAAAGCCTGGCACACCTAGAGGAGAAGAACACCCACGTGCAGATGCTGTTCCTGGACTTCAGTCCAGCGTTTAACACCATCATCCCACAGCACCTGGTAGGAAAACTAGAACATCTGGGCTTCAGCACACCTCTTCGCAACTGGCTGCTGGACTTCCTCACCAACAGACCTCAGTCAGTCCGGGTCGGACAGAACACCTTTGATGTCATCACCCTCAGCACGGGCTCCCCTCAGGGCTGCGTCCTGAGCCCCTGCTGTTCACCCTGATGACTTATGACTGCGTCCCCAGGTTCACCACCAATCACATTGTGAAGTTTGCTGACGACACAACGGTGGTGGGCCTGATCAGAGACGACAACGACCAGGACTACAGAGAGGAGGTGGAGCAGCTGGTGGGCTGGTGCAAAGAAAACAGCCTGATCCTGAACGTGGAGAAGACGAAGGAGATCATCGTCGACTTCAGGAAGAACCGGCCTCACCACGCTCCACTGCTCATCAACAGCTCAGCTGTGGAGGTGGTCAGCAGCACCAAGTTCCTGGGGGTGCACATCACAGACAACCTCACCTGGTCTGTGAACACCACGTCACTGGTGAAGAGGGCACAGAAACGACTGTACTTCCTGCGGACGATGAGGAGAGCCCACCTGCCCCCGCCCATCCTCACGACCTTCTACAGAAGCAGTAATGTAATGCCTGCTTCTGTAATGTAATGCCACCGACTGGAAGAACGTGAGGGACAGCAGAGTGGATCATTGGGGCTCCTCTTCCCTCCATTAAGGACATTTTGTCCCAGCGCTGTGTGTCCCGAGCCCGAAACATCATAAAAGACCCCTCACACCCCCACCATGGACTGTTCTCCCTGCTACCTTCTGGGAAGAGGTTCCGCAGCATCCGCTGCAGGTCCACCAGGTTCTGCAAAAGCTTTTTCCCTGTTGTCCTCAGACTGTTGAACTGCTGAACTCTAAACTGGACCCAGCACCACATTTGCACATTGCATCACTGCATCTCTATCTAGCATTACAAATGGTGCCGAACAATGCATTTTTGCACAAATGCCTTTTGCACCATCATTTCTGCACATACAAATGGTTTTAAAAAATTCTCCTGTACACCGTGATCGCACACTGTTCTCTTCTCCTGCATTGTTTACATTTCAATTGTTTACTTTTTAATCACTGCTGCAATGTATACTGTAATTTACAAGCTTTATGCAACAAAATTTCGTTCTGTATGCACTCTGTACATACAAAATGACATTTGTCATTTTGTATGTACAGATGTCTAAGTCTAAGACTACATTACAAGAACAAAAGCAGTGTTTTATTTATCTGTTAAGACGTTATCCTTATTTTAATCATTAGATTTGGTATACTTCAAGGGTTCCCTTGATCCAAAAATACCAAATTTGTTCCAATTTGCTAAATAGTGGCCTCCAAATGTATTAGCACCACGGTAACAATGTGTTAAAAAGTCGCTATAAAATTTAACCTTTTATTTCAATGGAAAATTTAAATAGTCTTTTTCAATTAAATTTTTAACTTAAATATATTTGTTCAGTAGGGAAACATAAATATCAAATATAATGCTTGTCCATTTCTCTTAGCCGCTCTTCAAAATGGGAAAATGGCACATGCCCTTCAAGCAAGGTTGATTAGGGAAGTAGCTATACAGGAGAACAACTACTTGTCAAAAACTACAGAGAAGTCACAAATAGGGGGTTTTCACTGACGTCACTGGCCAACTTCCGGTCCGCCATATTGGGTGGTACACTTCCTTATCTCTAGTTGTCCTACACGTATTTTCGTATCAAGAATGGATAAGTACGCCAGCACGCTAGAGCGACCAGATAAGGACGTCTATCTGAGGAAATGTTCCGTGATCGACCATATGGACCCCTATGCCCTCCACGGTGCCTTGTTTAGCCGTAATCCTGATGATTGGCCAAATGTAGAGCACGGCGACATCGTGCATTACCTGGTGTTCGGTGAAAACCCTCTGCACACTCTTGAGGAAATGAGAGCTTACAAGGGTCTAGAGGCTCACAACCAGTTCACATCTGGTTGGGTACGAGATGTCGAAGTTATGTACATCAAGGAAATCGCCATCATACGTGGACGGGTGAGTTTTAATAAGATGGTAAAAATGTAAACAATGCGACGCAAATGCGGCGCATGCTTCTGCGGTGGCTGACGGCCGGCGGTGCGCGAAGGCGCTTGGCTGCAGGGCCGCTCGACGCCGCTCGCGGCTTTAATTATTTAATCAGAACAATGACCAGTGCAAAATTAAGTTGTATTTACCGTATTTACGCCGGCAAAAGCCTACCGACGTAACCCGGAAGTAGCGCGGACGTCACTTTCCATATCGGACGTCTTCGGCTACCTTGTTTGTGGTGTGAGCGCCTATACTTCAGAACAGTTCTGAAGCTACAAGTCCTTGGAGTCTCATGTGCAGTTTACGAATGGATGGGTTCAGGAGCGGCAGATCATAAAGCCAGCAAAAAGTGGGAACACAGCAACTCGTTCAAAGGTAAGCTGCGCTCAGACGGGCTCTGGCACATGCTAAGTTAGTAGCTGCTAACTGTTAGTGCTAACAACCACTCACGCATGCAATGTACTTTTAACTAGCTGCTATGTGTTTCAAACGTTTAGAACACACTCTCATTGACATCGGGATACTGTGGAAAGTTATGCTCGGTCGTCTTACAGCCGCGATCCAAGCGAGCCGACGACTCTTTGTTATCTCTAACAGTTGTTCTCCGTGGTTGCGCCTCCAGGCAGGAAAGCGGTGGAAAATTAACTCGTTTCTATGTTTTTCCCATGGCGATCATGTGTTGCGCTGTTACAGCCCACAATACAGCAACGGTTTACATGTTTTAAATACTTAACAGTTAATTACCTGTGACAAAGTGAGCACCGCAGACTCTGGCGTATTCCAGCTTAACACCGTCCAAATCGGACCTGGATATCCGTGTCAGCCATAGGTGACGTTGTTGTTCAGAGAGCTGTTTTGTTTTTTCACACTGATTCACTATCACGGCTGGTAGGCGAAAGAAAGAGCGTTGATCTCCACCTCCACGGGCCGTGCAACCAACCATTAAACACGTTTTCACCATTGTTCACTTCCAATACTGCCTAAGGCGTAATACAATGCGGGTCAACGGTGCGAAACGACTACCACCCAATATGGCGGACGCGCAGAGTAGTCACGTGAGCGTGACGTCAGCTGAAAACCCCCTATTAAAAGTTCTGTACAACAACCATTAGATTTGAATGCCAACTGGTTTCTCCGGGAAGCATGTTAGGAAAAATCCTTTTTTGCTCTTACTTATACGTAAACATTTACAGTTTGGTAACCTTTTTTGGGCCTTCAACTGAAAAGGTGAAGTTTTGGCTAGATAAATCGAACATTATGCCTTTCATAAGCAATTAATAGAGGTGGTGTCTGAAACTGAGAATGAGTAGAGTAATAATCGTATGTCCTGTTAATCTTGTTAGAGTACATGAATTTGAAATACCTGGATATTTTAAAATAAAAATGTTCCATCCCAGTCCTTCAACAGGATAATGATTAAAAAATGTCCTATAAGCCCGAAAACCAACCTTTATCCATATTCATGAGAAATAGTATAACAGAAGGGTAAGTGCTGTACAACTGACAAAAGGGGTTTTGGTCAAAAGATGAATCATTTTCATATTGATTACACAGTATATGTGCTGTCAAATGTAAAATCTAAACCTGCAAGTACTAAACTGAAACTAAATTATCAATATGAGTGGAACAGATGAAAAAAGATTAACAGTCCAAAGAGATGCTAGGAGTCATAGACAGTCCAAATATTAAGCTGAGAACAAAAAGCTAACCCTTTGATGTAATTTACTTTTGGGTTTTCCGCCGCCCACACCCCGCTTCCAGACTTGTTCACAGCTCCACCATACTGAATGCACGGGCCTGCGAGACCCTATAGCCTCCTCCAACCTCAGCTCCCTCTTCCCATACATTATTGCTGAAAATAACTCCACGCCCAAGCAAACTGGCAAACGTCTAATGATCCTCTATCCATCAATGTCAAGGCGGTGCCAGTGAAATATCGTTCCACGGGTCCATATTTCTTTTCCTGCCCGGCATCGAGTTACTGCTGGCGGGAGAGAAAGAGGCCCAGGAACCAAATTCAAAGACCACTTCACATCCTCTAATAAAGGAGCAAACATAGGGGATGGGAGGGATGGAGGTGTCACAGCGAAGGACTGGGGAGATGAATAGGCTGCCCTCTGTTAGCTGTTTGGCGACGGCGTGCATCGGGGTACGCCTGCAGTTTGGAAAAGTCAATCAATCGATCCTGTTCAATCAAATAGGAATAATTATGAAAACATTTTTTTTTGTATTTACAGACTTTATTGTCCAAATTTTCTATCTTTCCTCTATTCTGTCCTTTCTCCCATCCTTCCTGCCTTGTGACCTACCATCCTTTGTTGTTGTGTCCTTCCTCCTATGTGTCCTTCCTTCAAATTTTCCTTCATGATTTGGAAAACTAACTTCCCCCTGTCCTGGTTGCTTTTCTCCCCCTTCCTCCCTCCTGTCCCTCCCTCGCTCCTCTATTTTCCTGCCTTGTGCCTTAGCTTGCTCCATCCATTCTATGGATTACATTTTTTTAAGCCTGTCTATATATATTTTAAAATAAACATAAAAAACAGGGAACTCGAGACAGTAAAGTAAGGAAAATTCTCGAATTTGTACATAAGAAATGTGTAGGAACCCTATGCTATTAAAAAAAGGGGACAACTGTTGTCCAAAAGCACTACTTAGATCCTGGACATCTGTTAGTGCAAACATTTCCAAAGGAGATTATCTCCTTTCTTTTTAGGGACCCAAGTCATTCTAAATGCTTTTCAATTCAGCAAGCCTCTACTAAAGCGAATTACAAAGTGGCACATCCAGATAGCATATTCCAAGTGCTTTCCAGCAAAGCTTTTTAGGGTTTAATGTCTAGAAGGCAGCCACAATGCTTCACAAACTGGAAACAGGCCAACACCCAGTCTCAGCTTTCTAGGTGGAGCATGTTGATGGCTGAGGGTGCATATAGTTTGTGCTCTTGTGAGACATAGTTTGCATCCCGGACTGCTTAGCAAACGCGGCCACTATGCGACGGGTAGCCACTCCTCGCTTTGGAGAACATGTACCGAAGATGTAAACTAAGTGAACAACAGAAAAAAAAAGGAGATCAATTCAGCGCTACACAGGCTTTTGCTGTAATTGAATTGTTTAAATGATCTACCCCACCGAATCAATAGTGAACAAGGTGAATTTTCTCTCCTGCCCTTTTCGTGCCAGCAGGCATCGCTTTCTCATTAGAGTATTTCTATATATGTGATTCAGGTGAACATGTGACGGATTATTTACTCACTCCATCACCCACACGGTCTAAGTTTCTGTGTTGCAGTGCAAGTTTAATAAAGGTGTATTAATCAACGACTTTGACACAGTCTGATATGTAAGAAGACCTTAGACAAGCTTCAGACATGCAGCTTGGTGTTTGCTATGCATTAATCAACTACTGTCTCACGTCTTTCCTGCTGCAAAGATGCCACATGTCATCTTTCCAGAATTTTTTTTCCTTTTTTTTTTGCATTTAATACCTACGCAATTATCTGTACATAGTATCTTTCTGTACCCCTGGATGCAACCTGACAACTAAACACAAGACAAAGGAACAATTGTAACAAGCAGTGGCTAATGTTGGATAAGGTTTGTGTTACAAACTCAAAGCATGGCAAATTATGTATGTTTTTGGGGAAAAAAAGCCAGAAGTAACTATGTCCAAACATGTGCAAATAATACACATGGTCCACATATCAATTTCAGGTACTATGAGGGAAGTTAGAAGTGAAAGCAGGCAAGCATTAGCATGGGGAGTAGGGATTAACCACTGTGAGAGCTGAAGGCTATATCAACTCAACTGAGCAGACACTAACCTTATAAATATAGCATCATTAAGGAATTATTATATTCAACGAAGAATATTTATTTAAAAATAACACGTACGTTTTGAAAGGTTGAAGTAATCATAATAAAAAAGAAAGTTATATGAGTTTAGATTTATAGTTCTAACCGAGGTTCTTCAAAACCATTATCACCGCCCAAACAGATCCCATTGGCAGATGGAAAACTATATCTCTCAGAAGGATTAATTACACGGCTGATTAAAAAAGTTGAAAATATTCTTAGATAAAACAAATATGTAGTGCTATTTAAATAAATTAGGTTTTTATCAACAAATTACTAATTTCCACAACTACACCATGAAAATAGCAATAGATTACTTGTACTTTATATGATAAAGAATAAAACGTCTAAACAGTTAATATCACCTTACCCTTATAATTATGTATGTTTTGCTAGGGATATAATTAAATCAAAACATTCAAAATGGCGCTCTACACACCAAGAGGAATCCTACTTAATCTGGAGGGACAGTCTATTGTTGTATAACAAGACCCTTCGCAGAGTTAGAGCAGCATATTTTTCATCATTAATTGAAGAGAATAAAAATAATCCTAGATTTCTCTTTAGTACAGTTGCCAAACTTACTCAGAGCTGCAGCTCTGTGGATCCATCCATTCCCTTAGCTCTTAGTAGTAATGATTTTATGGGATTCTTCATAAATAAAATTGATGCCATTAAAAATAAAATAATTGGCATCCTCCCAAACATGATTACCTCATCCCCAGTAAGTAAGGCAGCATTGGAGGAATCTTTAGAACCTGCGCTGTGTCTGAACTGTTTAGAAGGAGTAGAGCTTTCTGAGCTATCTAAAATCTTAGCTTCATCTAAACCTTCTACCTGTATGTTAGACCCAATCCCAACCAAGTTGTTTAAGAAGGTATTCCCTTTGATCAGTGGTCCTATTTTAGACATGATTAATCTATCCTTAGTAAATGGATATGTACCACAGGTTTTTAAAGTAGCTGTTATTAAACCTTTACTTAAGAAACTTTCTCTTGATCAAGATGAGCTAGTAAACTACAGACCTATATCTAATCTTCTTTTCTTATCTAAAATTCTTGAGAAAGTAGTTGCTAATCAACTTTGTGAACATTTACAAAGTAATGACCTACTTGAGGAGTTTCAGTCAGGCTTTAGAGCTCATCATAGCACTGAAACAGCTCTGGTGAAGGTCACTAATGATATTCTCATGGCCTCAGATAATGGACTTGTGTCTGTACTTGTCCTGTTAGATCTTAGTGCTGCATTTGATACAGTTGATCACAATATTCTCCTACAAAGACTTGAACATACAGTAGGGATTAAGGGGAAAGCATTAGGCTGGTTTAAATCTTATCTGTCGGACAGATTCCAGTTTGTTCATGTTAATAATAAATCTTCCTCAAACTCTAGGGTCACCTGTGGAGTACCACAGGGTTCAGTCCTTGGACCAATTCTCTTTACTATATATATGCTTCCGATCGGCAAAATTATCAGACAGGATGGGATTAATTTCCACTGTTATGCTGATGACACTCAGCTATATTTATCCATAAATCCTGATGAATCCAATCAATTACTTCGACTGCAGTCATGTCTTGATGATATCAAAAGCTGGATGACTTTAAATTTCCTGCATCTAAATTCTGACAAGACCGAAGTTGTAATCTTTGGGCCAGAGTCCTCAAAAAATAAACTTCTTAACCAATCACTTAATCTGGATGGCATTATCTTGGCCTCTGGTAATAAAGTAAAAAACCTTGGTGTTATTTTTGACCAAGACATGTCATTTAAATCCCATATTAAACAGGTTTCCAGAGTTTCCTTTTTTCACCTCCGGAATATTGCCAAAATTAGAAACATTCTGTCCAGGAGTGATGCTGAAAAACTAGTCCATGCATTTGTTACTTCAAGGCTGGACTATTGTAATTCTTTACTATCAGGAAGTCCACAAAATGCAATTCAAAGCCTTCAGCTGATCCAAAATGCTGCAGCAAGAGTTCTGATGAATATCACCAAGCGGGATCATATTTCTCCAATTTTAGCTTCCCTTCATTGGCTTCCTGTTAAATCAAGAATAGAATTTAAAATTCTTCTTCTAACGTATAAAGCCCTTAATAATCAAGCTCCATCATATATCAGAGCTCTGATTACCCCGTATGTTCCTAACAGAGCACTCCGCTCTCAGACTGCAGGTCTGCTGGTGGTTCCTAGAGTCTCTAAAAGTAGAATGGGAGGCAGATCCTTTAGCTATCAGGCTCCTCTCCTGTGGAACCAACTTCCAGTTTTGGTCCGTGAGGCAGACACCCTGTCTACTTTTAAGACTAATCTTAAAACCTTCCTTTTTGACAAAGCTTATAACTAGAGTGGCTCATGTTACTCTGAGCTACCTTTATAGTTTTACTGCTATAGGCTTAGGCTACTGGAGGACATCAGGACCTATTTTTCTCACTCTACTGATTTTTACTGTTCTCTAATACTAACTATACTTTACCATGTTTCCAAATATCCATTTACTACATGTAATCGTTAACTTTTTTTTCAAATTTTCTGCCAGGTTCTTTGTTAAGCCTTGTTCACGTCAGTCAGACGGTGTTTCCTTCACTGCCTTGTTTGTACTTAGTTTGGTTTACTTTAATTGGCACCTTTGGTATGTTTGGTTTACCTCTTCAATCTACTGCTTTGCCGAAAGATTTTGACAAAAAAAAAGACATTGGTTCTATTATATACTTGTATCTGACCTGCTTTGAGATCTTTCCCTGTCTTCCATCATGATGGAATAGAACGATTGTCGTTTTTTTGCACGTGGTATGACCAGTCCAAAGACGCCTAGATTTAAATATACAAATGAAGCCTCTGACTCACCCGGTTCTAGCATACTGATAAGCTACAAGAGAAAAAAAAAACCTAAACATTTAGACTACAGAAACTAGAGGGAAAGTCTGATTGATCTAATCAAATGTGAAGGTTTCGATCCTCCAACCGCCTTACACCCACACACCGGGCTTTGTTTACTGTGAATTTAACCTGGGTAAAACAATCTTTCCGAAAGAGTGAATGCATGTGCAACAAGAGCGGCAGACTGAAAAGAGAGGATGGATAAAAAAAAATGTGTCTGGTCACATAAAGAGGGTGTCCTGGCAGATATCATTCTCCTTCAGGGATGTGACCGTCTGCTGCAGCCAATGTACAATATGATGAATCACAACAGACAGCGATCATCAGAACACAGCTATACAGGATTTCTTCTGTTCTTCAGCAATGCTTCTAGAAGCTTTCTGCATTACTGTGTGAGGGCAAGATAACATTCACACTCTTGTGATCCTTTTGCTGTCCCGTGGTCACAAAAGGCGCAGTTCCACCGACCCTACTCGTTTTGGCCCGCCCAACTCGGCCCTTCCCTACTCGGTTAATCTTTGCCCGTTCTGGGATTCGACTGTCCTAGAAATGCCTCCTGGTTTGAAACTTTAAAGAAATCTGCGAGAAACGGCAAACGATAATAAATACATTATGAATGAAATATAAATAAAGGAAAAAAATACAAATAATGTGCCTATAACTGTATGTGCAAGATTGTCTTGGATATTTTTAAGAAGTAATCCACCAGGATAAATGCCTGGATCACACGTCTAATAGTAAAATGAGGCACAGCCTCTCTACTGTCTGCCGGGGAGTTTCTCCCTGTAGCAGCCACTGATGCCAGAACAGAAAGCTCCTTTAACACGTTAATAGCTTGAAAGAATTTTAATCGCAGTGAAAATATTTTTATAGGTTTGATTTTGCGCGGGCTTCCTGGCTGCCCTTGGGGGCACGCTCCAGACCTTCGCCCAGTTTGAGCTTCCCTTCTTCGGCCACCACTGCCGAAGGAGACCACTGCCTCGTACGGGGGTTTTCTGTCACGGAGTTAAATTTAAAGCTATAATTATATTACATCTTTTGCCTTAGCCATGGCGGAAGCAAGGAGAACGCATTAATAAAATGCTTTAGACAAAACTTAACAGCTTTCACTGTGTATAAAGTGAGAGAAAGCCTCAATAAATCCACGGATCTGATACAGCATGTGTGGTACAATAAGCTGAAGTGTCTTTTTCTTTTTTCTTTTTTTTTTTTCCTTCAGGCGTGGTTCATGGTTTGTAAATAATACAATTATATTTTGGTGTAACCCACTCTGTTCATAGTGGTCCTTTATATGAATGTTGTCCGCTCTTCAGATTAAACAATTAGCAAAATAACAGTTGCGGTCCGAGTTATATTGTCTACTGTTTTGACTGACAGGGATAGGTAAGACAGACAGACAGACAGATAGATATAGACCTCAGTTATAAAATGTTGTCAGCTTTAAATTGAGTTTTTTCGCAGCTGCTTACCTTGAGAGCCTGCCGGAGATTCCCGATTCCCATCAGAGATCTATTTTAAATAAACTCTTGTAACACTCTCTGTGTACGACTAAATACCCGGGCCCTTTTCTCAGTGGCATTACATTATAAAAAAATCCAAGTAGTTTTTTCCAAGATGTACAAAGTGGATCATCATAGATTCACATCCACATTTCTCAAGTAAGATGAAGCCTATATGGTTGTGGTCTTCAAACTCCTGTGTCTAGAACAGGGGTCTGCAACCTGTGGCTCCAGAGCCGCATGTGGCTCTTTACACCTTCAGCTTTGGCTCTTAAATACTTCGACCAAAAGTGGGATAAACTTGGTCAATGTTTCTAAATGTAAAGGTAATTTAAAATCGCTAGCTTTAGGATGCATTTAGTTCTGGAATATATGCATAACATTTCCAGGAAGAAAGAAACTAAAAATTTACTATAGATACTCATTTATGAGGATCTTCTTGTCAATAGGATGCAAAGACTTGCTTTTTCATCATCTTGATGCCATTTGCGCTAAAAATCAAATGTCCAGTTGAAGAAATTGCATTAAACCTAAACATAAAAATACTGTTGGTTAAATAATAAAAACTGTTGATCTTTAATTTAAAAAATGTAAATAGATTTCCTATAGTGTACTATAAAAACAAGCTCTTGTTTCAAAGAGAGGTGTAACTTTTGTGACTCTAAACAAAATTTGTTTAGCTGGACCCCAGGCAAACATGGCTCTGCGGGTTATAAAGGTTGCTGACCCCTGGTCTAGAACTATGTGAAAATATCATGCCGTCGTTCAACTGCTGTTTTCCAACGTGATGTCCTGAAAACAATGGGCTACAACTGAAGGCAACGTTTTGAGGAAAACTTGGTCTGGTCCGGAGAGATGGCATGCATCCAGTTTTGGATTATGTCGATGAACCTGCTCAAGTTTATTAGTTTTTTTAGTTTTCCAAAATGCTGACAACCCAGGGTCCAGAAGAGGAAGCAAAACTGCCATTTAAAACGCGTTTCTGCAGCTTCTGTACCGTAAGGCACCCATTACACCATGGAGTGTCCGGCCCATGGCTAAAAGGAAGAAAAGAAATCTAAAAAGTAGCAAATCATGAAAAGCTAATTAAAATAACACCCACTGAAAAGGAAAAAAAAAACAATCAAATGTGGTTTGCTGAAAATCATAGCTGTCCCTTCAAATGTTATTTGAGTTAAATTACATGGTACGGAATTATATTTACAAGTGAATATTGAGCTTACAAGGTAATATATAGAATTTGAAATGTTTTAGCCAAGAAACTGATCAGTTTGTCTCTTTCTCACCATTTAATAATGCATATTAAAGAGTTGTTAATGATTTATAGTGTTTACAGATCAAATTATAATATGTATACAAACCATTTAGAAGCCTCTATAAAGGGAGCCTTAGTGTAAACTGGCATTTTTCCCCCAACTTAAAAATATACTTGCAATAAAGGCGTGATTTTCTTAATTTTCCGTGCAAGCTCATGCCACTGAAAAGCAGTGATTTGTTTAAAGTCATTACCATTGGTCCTCATCTGTGGGTTTAACATCCTGTGTAGTACAGGCTTCACCGTCTATTTATTTACTCCCCCATAAACTTTTGTGTTTATATTTCCCTCTATGGATCTTTTTAGGACGCGCTGAGCCATTCCCTCCCATTTCTCCCCAGTGAGGTCTTTTCAGCTTTTTCCATGTGTAACAAGAGTTAAATCTGCTGGTAATGGGCTTGTTCAAGCAAAGAAAAGGCCGACTTCCAACAAAACAGCTTAAATATAAAATATCTCTGACTACTTTAGAGATGTCTAAACACAGACAAACACACAAGACTTCCACAGGGGAAAGCTAGAGCAGCAACGGCCGTATAAACAGATATGAAAATTTATGAAATGAGCCTGATAAGAAAGTCAGATGTCCAGATAGAAATAACTGCCTGGAGATTTCGAGTACTACGTAATATTCTAATTGGCTCCCAGGAGGGCCGAGCCATACCTGACCTGCAGTGGGAGGAAAATGGCCCTGGATCTTAACGAGATAATGATCATCTCAGTAGTTTGGACGTAACTTCCAAAGTGGCTGATTCATAAGAAATGGGTTTGAAATGACATTTTTCAAAAGTGCAGTTATGTTGAGGCATTTTCAGCGCTATTAATGCAAGAAGCACAAGCCTGGTAATTAAATCTAAAAATATCAAGCCATGATTGATGACCACTCAGCTCATGAGCATGTGGAGTTAATGTAAATGCAAACACAGCTCTGAGTGGTTTTTAGCCTGGCAGGTGAGAACAGCCTATTTTCTATCGTCTGTCCTGGCTGAAGTTCTCAAAACAATTAATTCATACTAGGAAAAGCAGCCTTCTAAATGCAACATATGTTCTAGTTATTATCAATCAGGAAGCCAGATAACTAGAACCACTGTTACTAGTGGTCACCTAATTGGAAAGTGAGAGACTGAAGACGGGGAAAAAAAAGTTAAAAAACGTAATAGTGACAGCACCTGAGAGTGACAGTGGTGAGACACAGTCTAGCTCGATTGTTATCCACAACAACACAATCACACGCAATCACAGCCTCAATTGCAACCTACAGATTGAAAAGGCTCCTGATGGAAGACTATCAACGGAGATAAGAATGAAGGATCCGACAGAGCGGTCACGCATGGGCTGGTTAATACAAGACAAGGACAAAGTCCTACGAGAGAGAGAGAGAGAGAGAGAGAGAGAGAGAGTGAGAGAGAGAGAGAGAGAGAGAGAGAGAGAGAGAGAGAGAGAGAGAGAGAGAGAGAGAGAGAGAATATGCACAAGGAGATAGAAAAGAGGAGAGAAGATGCTGATCCCATTGAGCATAGTAGACAGATGGGGACAGAGTATTTTGCACAATTAAATTGACACACAAAAGCAAGGCAACATAGAAATATATCAGCGTAAAGCCTTAAGCATTAAAACTTGGCCAAGGAGTGTAGAGTAAAGTATGCCACGGTTTTAAAAAGGCTCTGCTACATCATCGTAAAAACGCTTCCAAAAATATAGTGTCATATTCAAAATCAGCATCGTGTAACGTCCTATAACTAGGGCAAAATGCTAATTAAAGGGCAGTAGAGTTCAAAATCACGTTAAGCACATGTGGAAGCAGATCACCATGCAATACTGTGCAAACGTACCATTAAAGGTGCATAGCTAGGTTATTACACTGTGTTTAATTTATATGTCAGTAGCTCACTCTGGTTGTATACAAAGTTTTTATGAGAGATTTATCACATCCTGCTGGCATATTAGTTGGTATTTTATTGTTTCATGCTTTGTTTTTGCTCAGTTTGTTAGTAAATAAAGCCTTTCCTGTTTATTTTTAATAGGAAGTACAACACTGCACTTGCGCAGCAGGGGATAAAACAAGGAAGCGGCTGACGGTCATTAGTATCTCCCAGCAAAACAATGCAGACTGGTCTACAGATGTATTTAGCTTCCTGAGTCAATACTTTGTAGAATCACCTTTTGCTCCAATAACAGTTGCAATTATTTTGGAGTCTGTTGCTATGAACTTTACACATCTAGACACTGGAAACTTGTCCCATTCATCTTTGCAAAGTAGCTCAATTTCACTCAAGGTGGAGCAAAATCCCCCAAACATCAAAATTCAAATTTTGCCAAAGATTTTCCTTTGGATTTAGGTCTGGAGTTTGATTGGGCCATTCTAACACATGGATATACTTTAATTGAAATCATGCCATTATAGTGACTGATTTGCAGCATCTGACAGGATTTCTTCCAGGACTGTCCTGTGCTTTTCTCCATTCATCTTCCCATTAACTCAGACCCATTTTCCAGTCCCTTTCCAGATATATTAAGAAACATTATTCTGTATAATAACTGTTTACCTTGGAACTGTAACTGAAAGCAGCAGGTGTTTATTCAACATTTTTGTTTAAATAGTGGCTTCATCATAGTAAAAAAAGGTGCCCCTGTTATTTTCAGTAAAGCAACACCACACACGCTTGATCGACAGCAGATGTTCTGAGGCACCTTGCCCAAAAAAAAAGAAAAACACTTTCAAAAAAAAAAAATCTAGCCCTGGCTTGAGTCAAGTATTATTTCTGTCTCGGTTCACTTCGCATAAAGCCAGTGTGTTAAAGGCACTGATTGATGCGAGTTAATTAACGAGATGTACCACGGTTCTGCTGTTGTGTGTTCCTCTAAACCCCTCTAGTGCACACATCTGGCGCTTTGGCCAGCTTTGGTTTTAACTCTATCACAATGATTAAAATTTAATTAGTAGTTACATTTCTAACTTCATAAAAAGTGTTTTCTTTTACTCTGCTTATGTACATTTATGCTTCTGATGAAAAATTGGCAAACAATAAAAAGCTAAACTCTAATAAATACCACGTTTGAATTGCAGTTAAAGTACAATTCACTGCAGGCTAGCTACTGAGGCAGTGGATAATGATAATCATCTGGCTAAAAACAACATTTTAGTCTATTATTGTTTTTCTAAAAAGCAAAGCAGAAATAAAGCCACATACTGGACAGTAAGCAAAAACAGTAAAACCTTTCACAGATGTTCTAGATTATTTTGTACAACTCTTGCAAATATTGTATTTCACCTGAAATTGGTTTTGAATTTATTCTCAATACTTCTTTAAATTAAGACCAAATTTTTAGATTACTAAAACCACATTTTTAGATTAAAGTGTTAAAGTGTCTTTTAGTCTCTTTATGTGCATCTGTGCCCATAGATTCTCAGATTTATACTAAAGACAATTAGATCTGGGAATTCCAAATTGTTTGCTTTTATTTAAAATTGTAACACAGTAAAACTATTTTGCACACGGTTATCACGGTCAGAATATCAAACCAGCCCCCCACTTCCCAAATTCTCAATTTCTCCCAAAATTGGGCTTTGAAGTCAGTGTGACCACAAATACTTGGTTTACTGGCTAAAAAAAAAAGATGCATGTTAAACTTTTAACCAATGTTTTTAATTAAAAATGCTCCCAAAATTCCTTCCTAAAAAGAAAAGCGCCTCCAAAAACAATAACCGTACAGAACCGATCTTTGATCCTGGGTTTTCTTGGTGTTGTAAACATCAGTGTCAATTCAGAGCTGCTTGACCAAGGTCACGTGTTTTTACAGGATAGGGGAATGTAAGGGAAGATTTTTCCTTCCTGGTTTTGACCAGTGCAAGAATATCAGATATCATGGCTCTTCAACTGCATGAAGACAGGTCAGGACTAGCCGCACACAGTAAGGTGCACTTTGCTCCCAAGTACGGGACTGTATCCCTGCTTTACCTCCACTTACATCTGAACTACTCCCTGAACTGCCTGGGTTGTTATTTTAAATAAATTCCCACAGCAGCTGAACAGACAAACAGAGCTGAGTTTGTAAAGGTGGAAGTTCAGGCAGACTATGAGGGAGCACGGCAGCGCTAATGTAGAGTGTATAAACTGTCAATGCACTGCCCACATCCTAGATTAGCTAAGGGACTGAATTTTAATGGAGGCACAGGGGTGAGAGAAGAGGAACAGTTTGTGTCTCCTTTTTGCTAAAAGGAAATCAGTTTTGCAGTTATTTTTTTTTTCAAATATTCCAATATATAATGTTTTTCTCAAAACTTCTCATCTTTCTCTGTTAGTGGGAAGATTTCAAAGGATATTATTGAAAAAAACGATTATAATATTATGCATCAAGCGCTGCTTTCACTCGGAGAACTGGATTTAACAGTTGCGTTTGTAAACAGATTTGAAGAAATTTTTTTTAAAGTAAATATAAAAATGTAGTCCAGTCTTCCTTGCTAACTTAATCAGATGTGATAACGAGACCTACAAGCAAATGCAACATCTAGAATTGAACATTGTGTGCAGATTGGAGCTAGGAACAATGGCAAGAGTATAGCTTTGTGCAAATTGTGCAGCAAGGATTTTTTCCCCCCACAACACTTCCAGCCACCAATATCACCACAGTGCACAAGATGTTGATTCACAGACACTAGAGCTAACACTGGCTACAACTAATCACAATACACCAGATAAAGAGGTTCACTGATATTCAATTATTTTTTAATTGCCTTACACCACAATACCAACCAGAAGAAGGTCATTTCGCCTTGAACCTTTGATGTTTCGGTTGTTTTGTGAATGAGTTTTTCCAGCTAAAAACTTTGGTCGTTCTTTTCCAGGTACATTTGCACCAATTAGTATCTGCCATTGAAACATTTTTGAAACTGCCTTGACGACCATAAAACTTATTGCACATTGGTGTCCAAAGAATAATTTCAGACGTTGTGATCTTTGTCTAAATCCTCTCTGACAATAGTTCAACTTCTCTTTGTGTTTCTTTTGATGCCAAAGGTTTCTTCTTTGCACACCTTCCATGAATATTACACTCTTTGACATCAACAGGAGCATATTGTCCAAGATTTTCTGGTGGAGAGTGTTTAAGGATTCATCAGTTACAGCCAGACATCCAGTTTCTGAAACCGCAAAGGAGCTGGAGAGCATGCAGCTATTAACACCATGTTATGCTCTCTTCCCTCGTCTTCTTGTTGTTGTCAGACAAGTCGTACTGAAGTGATTTCTTGCCTCTATAGGTCTGGCAATAATCACACAAAATCAAACTGAACTCGGCTTTCATAAAGTGGGGTTGATCATAATTAAAGATCTTCTTTAGACTTGGAGTACCAGCGGGATCATCTTATCTATTGGTCGGTTCCTCTTGCTGCACATGCTCACTTCTAGTGTTTATGTATCCAGTGAGCTTCATTTTCAGCCATTCATTGTAGCTCCACTGCTCTCACTGCATACTTTGAAAATGACTGAGATTCGCAAGAAGTAAACTGTCTTACAAGTTTATGAGAAGAAAAGGAAGGCCTCAGAAGAAAGACATAAGATCAGAGCGTATTTGCGAGATCCTTTCACACGATGCCCCTGAGGAGCGGAAGCACAGGTAAGGGTGGTCTTGTGCATCCACAGTTGTTCAAAAAGTGACTTGGGCGTTTCTTACCTACATTTCCAGAAAAAAAAAAAAACGTCCACTATATCTTTGATTATTCAATTACTAGGGATACTATATTAATATTACTTCTTTGTACATAGGGCTAGCTTTTTTACTTTACTAAACTTATAAATTGAAAACCTTTTTTGGTATTTGCTTGATTTTTCTGATTCAAAAGGCACATCAGGGGACATGTAAATGAACAAAGACTACAAATGTTAAAGTGTTCAGTATTTGTTTATACGTAACACTTTTCCCTGTGCAAATGAACAATAAAAGAAAGACAGAAACAAAAAGAAGATGTGGTAGAAAAAAAGAGAAAAAAACTGTTAGAGAGGCAACTACTTTTTTTGCAGCACTGTAGCATTATACGGGTTGTACCGCAAAAACACATTACTAAAACACTCAAAAATAATTTCTTACGGATCTAGAAATGACAAACCTTTTATCTCTTTGTCATCACCAGTAAATAAACTTTATGCATATCACTGCACCTCATTTTATGTTGTTTTTTTCTAAATAAATGCTTTAACATTCCAGGAACCATTTTGATTGCGCTTTGGTGCTTGAACTGAATGGCTACATTACAGAAAAAAGGAACTACAAGCATAAAACCAGTATCTGCAACCTTTTTCCAATATTAAAGCAGCCCACCCTGACCTTTACACTGACTAGTACAGCAAAGGGAAAAACAAACAGCAGCAACACAGCTTTATATTTCTCGCGCCGAGGTCATCCAGCTCTTACCCAGCAGTGTGATGATGCAGCCCAGAATAGCCAGGAGGGCACCGGTGCTAAGGCCAGTCGCCGTGTAGGCCACCGCGCCACAAGACAGGGCCACACCGTCAGAGTCGCAGTCACACACACGCACCGAGAGCGTGTTTGTGCTGCTGAGGGCGGGTCTTCCATTGTCTGTAATCAACACTGGCAGTCGATAAACGGGCTGCTCGCGCCTCCTAAAGCCACCTCGCTTTGTCAGTATGGATGCTGTGTTGTCTGTAAGAAGAGAGAAAAAGGCAAGTGTCATGGTGCGTCCATGCATTTTAGATATATATAGAGTAGGAAGCGTAATATATATTATGCTTTGGTCATGCATTTTGAAATGACTTTAGCAGAAAGGCTAACAGATGGTATCATTAACACAGTTTATTACATGACACACGGTGGTGCCTCTCCCTGGTCTTGACCACCTGTTGGCTACTAACAGCTTTGGTTTGACAGTAAAAATTTTATGTCAAATCTCAGTATGAAAGAGAGCGTCAGGAAAACAAAGGCCCATTATAGCCGCTAAAAGGAAAGAAAAGCGTTTCATGAAGACTGTATCAATTGAATGAAATTCACTCTCAAACTGAGCCCTCATGATTGAAATGTAGATTGTACTTTGAAAGGCGGTTCCTTTGTCGGTGCTATACTCAGGTTGCTTTCAGAAGTCTGAGAAAAAAGGTGAAATGCATTACAAGTAGGGGTTCGACTGTAAAGACAACCTGATCATGGAGAATTAAAAGGAACAGCTGGTTCAAAAAAAACAATCACTTAAAATATGAGGCAGCTATGTCCTTAGTTTAAAAATTATTAGTCAAAGATTTAGATGAGATGCAAGGCATTAACTCACATATCCTTACAAAGATGTTAATGTTGCTCTCAACCATTGGTCATCTCCTTCCTGCTGCTTATGTGATGTTTTCAGAAAGACAACATACTATAAGTATGAATTCTAGAACATTTGATTTGAAGAATTGTGGTTTTAGAGCTCTGACTTCATGAAAATAGCATTTTTACAGTAAGAATGACAATATATCGCCAAATGCACTCGGCCATTTTCCTTAATGCAAATATGAACATTAATACCATCCCTCTTACTAAAAGGGCTTTAAAATGGTGTTGGTCCAACATTTGCAGCAAGGAATGCTTCAACTATTGTAGGAAAGCTTTTCACAAGCATCTTTATGGGACTCTTCGTCAATTTCTTTATAACTACATCAAAGGTCAGACACTGATTTTAGATGAGAAAGTCTGATTTTCAGTTTCTGCTCTAATTCTTTCTAATGTCATTTTCAACTTGAAACAATTCCTTTATTGTCCCGCAATTGGGAAATATGGGTATAACATTGGCAAACACACACAGTTACACACAATAATTTGTAATGAAAGAAGAAAAAAAAGAATAAACTAGACTAATCTAAAATTAACTTTAAGAAACACTAAGAGTAGAATTTCAAAAAGTAAATACCAGAGTAAATGAATATTGCACAGTGGAAAAAGAAACTTTAACAGTGGAGAAGACTACAGCCTATTTACATAACAAAAACATTATGATAAGCAAGGTGCACGAAAGTGCGGCAGCATCCCGAAGTAGCTAAGGCGTGTGCAAGTTACCTCTGGGAACAGTGTAAATGGTTAATGATCAGATCAGAAGCTATGTAATTATTAGCATGATGTAAACAGTTACTGATTCTGTTGTGAGCAGCAAAGATTATAAGGTCTGACTGCAGCTGGGAGGAACGACCTACGGAAGCGCTCCTTAGAGCATCTGGGATGCAGCAGTCTGTCACTGAAGAAGCTCTCCAGCTCGTCAACAGCTCCATGCATGGGGTGGGAGACATTATCCATCAGTGATGTGATTTTTCTTACAGTCCTTCTGTCTCCCACCACCTGCACTGGGTCCGGGGAGCATCCAAGGACAGAGCTGGACCTCCTAATGCGCTTATCCATCCGCTTTCTCTCAGCTACAGTTAAGCTGCTGCTCCAACAGACCACACCCTAGAAGATGACTGATGCCACCACAGAGTTAAAGAAGGGCTTCAGGAGCGCCCCCTGCACTCCAAAAAAACTCAGTCTGCTCAGGAGGTAGAGTCGTCTCTGTCATTTCTTGCAAAGAGCATAAGTATTATGAGTCCAGTCCAGTTTATTGTTCACGTTAACACCCAGGTATTTATAAGAGTCCACTATCTCCACATCAGTTCCCTGGATGTTCACCTATGTCAGTGAGGTAGGTCTGCATCTGCAAAGGTCCACCACCAGCTCTTTTGTTTTCCCTACCTTTAACATTAGGTGCTTCTGCTGGCACCAGTCTACAAAGCTTTGGATCCAGTGTCTGTACTCTGAGTCATCCTCATCTGTGATGAGACCGACTATTGCAGAGTCATCAGAGAACTTATGAAGGTGGCAACCTGGTGTGCTGATGGAGAAGTCTGCGGTAGAGAGGGTGAACAGAGATGGTGCCAGCACAGTTCCCGAAAGTGCCATCTACAAACTGTTCCCACAGAGTCAGGAGTATGAAATGATCCAAAGCGTCTTTGTCTGCAACAGCATTTGGAGTTCATTTCACTGTAACTTAGACACTTAGCCCAACCCATGAAAACCAACTAATAAAATATTACCCTCTACCAAACTTTACACTTAGCAAAATGTAGTTAGGATTGTAAAGTTTTTCTGACAATTGCTAAACCCAGGGTCATTCTTTGGAATACTAGCCAGGAATGCATGATTCATCAATCATCAGAACACACCTCCTCTGCTTTAGAGTCCATTGGTGCCGTGTTTTACACCACTGAGTTCAATGCTTTCTTCAACACCTTGTGATGTTAGGCTTGGATGCACCTTGGCAGCTCTATCAAAGTAGCTGCTCAGCAACTGTTCTTCAACTCTCATTTGCTTCCCTGTCCTTGATGAAGAAAAGCCTCTCAACAGCATGATGTTGCCACCACCATGCTTCTGTGAGGTGATGTGTTGTAACCTGGCGAGCCAGATTGATAATGTGTAGCACTCTACGTTCTGGACATTATCACTGTGGGGCGGCTCCCATCAAATCCATTGAGGGAAAGCAGTAATTTCTGAGCTGATTGGGCGTAGCAGCACCTAGTGCCTGCCTAAAGGTTTAGCCAATCACGGTGTCAAATTAAAATGTTGTACGCGGCAGGCACCATGTGAGACCACAACAAGTTATACTGGTCAAGGCACTTCTTACCTGTTCTTTTAAATAAGAATTCATGGATTCTGACAACACAGATGTGATAGCAGCAGCCACGCATGCGCCTTCCTGTGATGCCATGTTTATTTGTGGTTTGGCTGTGGGCTCGGCAGGTCTTGCTTTTGTTACAGCTGTATTTCCCGCCTCAAACCATAATACTGCAACCATTTTTGTTTCGGTCCCGAACGGTTGAGGCAGGAGCGTGACAAGATGAATTCTCTTGTGTTTGTGAATGCGCAAATACTGCGAGAATTCAGCTTGCAGGCACGTTTAGGTATGTTATGGGTGATGTGTAATGTCAGTTTTTCTCACACATGCAGGCTAAGACGTTTATTTTATCGCACCTTATTCTACATGTTTGTTGAGCCCCCTACGTGGTTTGTTGTGAACTGAAAACAGGACATGTACTTGCTTTATTTCAACATTGGCTTTCTTCTTGCCACTCTTAAAAGAAGACCACATTTGTCAAGTGCCCTCTGAGCCTCTAGTCCCAACTTCACCTGCATGGTAAAATGCGGTTCTTTGCCTACTTGGGCAACTGAATAACTCAAGATGCTTATTTCCCAAAAGATTCAAATTCAAATGTATAAAACCAGCATTTGATTTAAAAAAAGGCCAATTTATACATTATCTGAATCTACATAGTAAGTATAAAAAAATTCACACAAAGTCAGCCAAGTGTCTCTTGGATAAATTCTTTGTTCCTCAAAAATTGTTTGCCACAGTACCTTTTTTTAAACAGGCTCCCCAAAACTGTCACCAGTCCAACTTTCTACTAATCTGCTTGCCGTTCCTTTGAACATACACTTCAGTATTTAACATGTGTTAGCACTCATGTGGATTACTCTGGCACAGCATGGTGGCTGCTGCACCTTGAGAAAAGTATGAAGACAGTCTCAGCTTATCTCCCACTCAGGTGAGTGAACCACTCAACACAGGCATTGACTCAGAGAGTCCACCAGCTCTGAACATGTTTCCTTTTCTTTGCAAAGCAGCAGGGTTTTTGAAAGCACATAATCATAGAGTCAAGTGGAACGCTTTTAAGTCCATACATCTATATAGAAATTAAAATAAAGTTTACCACACACTTTTATGTGTGGGTGGGTAGCAGAGTATGACAGTATACAAGCAGTTTCATCTTTTGTGTGAAGGTTACAGGTATATTGTGATGTAGAGAAAGGATGCTGTCGCAAACTACATGGTGTCAATTAGAGGTATGTCACATGTGTTTTTTTTTTATTTTGCTTTAAGTCTTGATAAACAGAAATGTGGCGTAGGCGGTGTATGTTTTACAGAGTTGCAGTGAGACACGGGCAGAGTCAATTGCATTGACAGGTTAAATTCAAAGGGAACAAGCAACAAACTCGTACCCATCTTGACATACCTTCATGTGAAAAAAATCAGAGCGTCCTACGGCAGCCTGGGATATTCCTAACGTATTCAGACTTGTGGATATTTGATCAATTTTAACAATGCCGGAAAAATTCTAGTAATATAATAAAACAAAAACGAGAAAAAGCATTTTAAAAATGTTATGTACAATGTAATCTACAAAATGCTATTTATTTATTTTGCGTGGGGGGGGAGGGGGGGTTAGATCAACACATTCTCACATTAATTCCCAATTAAAATGATCCTATGCCACACAGGTATCAGATCACGTCTGCATGATTAGAACACTGTTACTCTAAAACACACTTATTTCCTTGCTTTTAATACAATGTGATCTTGTTGTGTATGGCATTTTAACCTGGGCTTTAGCTTTTCATGTTGTGTGTGTATGTTTTGTATGTTTTTAACCTTTTCCTGTTTTGATGTACAGCATTTTGGTCAGCCATGTGGTTTTTAAACTGTGCTTCAGAAATAAAGCTGATTGATTGATTGATTGATTGATTGATTGATTGATTGATTGATTGATTGACTCTTCCCTTTTGAAGGAGCCTTACCATGTCCGAACCTCAGACATTTAGTTTGGTGTGCTCATGACTGTTGAAGTGAAAGTGAACACTATGATGAGATTGAAAGAGCTATTCACTAGATAACAGCTTTCATGTCTGGCAAGGGATTTAAAGAACTCCCCATTCCACAGTACAGAGAATGGTATACAAGTAGATATTTAAAGCAAATGTCAGCATACCCAGGTTTAGCTACCCAACCAAGTTTACACAGAGAGCAGCTCGCAAGACATTCAAAAAAGTTTCCTTGAAACCCTGAAACCTCCTTACGGGGGCTGTAGGCTTGTGCTACTGTTGATGCCAAAGTGCATGCCTGTACAATTGGAAAGCATAACTTTCATAGGATGTGTGCAGGAAAGAAACTGTCACTATCAAGACAAACACGAAGGCAAGCTGAACTTTGCCAGAGAAGATTTAGACAAAGATCATAAAATCACGTTTTTTTGGACAGATTAGTCTAATTTGGGATTATTTGGACCCCGAAACAGAATGAAATGTTTGGTGTAAACCAAATATAGCATTCCAGGAAAAGAACATCATAGCGACTGTGATAATCAGGGGTGTAAGTGCCATGGTCTGGGATGCTTTGCTGTAGAAGGATTTGCTCAGCTCACCATTGCATAAGGCATCATGAATTCTCCAAATTTTCCAAGGGTGGTTTAAGAAAATCCCAAACTATATGTGAAAAAAAATCATATTTAAGTGGAGCTGGACTTTGCAACATGACAATGACCCAAACTGTACCAGTAAATTTAACAAGGACTGAATGAATTAAGAAAAAGAAAGTCCTGAAAAATCCTGGCATAAGTCAAAGGTCAGATCTTGATCTCATTGAGATGCTGTGGGCTAACTTGAAATGGCAAGGAACCTTGACTGAAGGACTAACAGTAAACAGTGTCAGTTTATGTTAATGTTTGTTTTATCTTTCAGAGATAAAGGAAAAAATAAAATCAGAAATCGAACATTTATTTAATGTTTTTGTTTCATTGTTTCCTGTTTGTATCTTGTATGAGGTATTCCATACTTTAACTTTTAAAGGACAGGTTTTTGTTATTGTATATTTTATATCTGGCATAGGACTTTGTCAAACTACATTCTAAATGTTAACCTTGAGCTGATTGTTTCATTTAATCAATAAGTAGTTGCAATTAATTGTGATACTTTTCATATACAATCTATAAAAAAACTAATTCATGTAGTTGAAAGAAGTATAACTAATATTCTTCATTTGACAAAAAAGGGAATAGATAAAAAAATAGAAGTGAAACAAATATCAAAAGAATAAACAATTCACAAACTGAAAATAAACAAAAGCAACAACTGCTGAACTAAACAAGACATGCCAAAATAGAGCCCTTAATCATGGCCTCAGTTTCGAGATTAATTCAAGACACCAAACTTTCTCTTGGACTTTCCATTAACTCCAACAACTTGTTGGGGCTTTTAGCAGCAAACACTCAAAAAGTTCTGACAATTGTGTCTGACACCCTTCTATCAAAATTTTCAATGATTAGTATAACACTATATTTGAAGAGCATCAATGAGTGACAAAAAAAGCACCTTTGTTATCTCGCAGGGTGAAGTTCATGTTGCCAGCGATGGTTGCATCCAGGGCGAAATAAAAGCGATGCCCGCTTTGAGGCTCGTCCTTATCCACCGCACTGATGGTCTGAATCACCTGAAGAGGAGAAAAACAACACCAGAGACATTTAGGATCAGTTAGCCGGCTGATCTTTATCTGATCTCACAGTCCGATTAGCTGTGAACTGAAGCTGTAAACAGTTTAATGTGTGCATGAAGTTAAAAGATGCGCCCAAGCTCTTCCTCACTGAATCACCTAGATGAGTGCACTGTCATTAGGCCTTTATATAGTGTCATGTAAAAGTATTTGCCCAAAGGATTTCCTCCGTTTTCACTTTTTTGAGCACATTTGAATGTTTTACCTTAAAAAAAAAATCATTCAGCCAGATATAACCTGAATAAATACAAAAAGCAGTTTCTAAATGAGGATTTTATGTATAAAAGTAAAGAAAGCTATTTAAGTTAACATATATATAGAACAATAATTATAATTGCTGTTAGAATTATAATTTTTAAACAACAAAGTAACTCCCATTAATCAGAGTTTGGTTTAATTTACCACACTGAAGCTTAAATTTTGCCAGACCTTTAAAATAAAATCCCTTAATTTGCACCTTTCTGACAAAATGAAGTAGGATTAAAGATCTTAAAAAGAATCACTTCATGTTCTGATTTAAAGAAAGAACAAATGAAAACAAGAACGATTGACATCTGTCATTCTGTAAAGAGTTACAAAGCTATTTTAAGGCGTTTGGACTCAAGTCAACAACAGAGAGGGCAAATAACCAGAAAACATGGCACAGTGGTTAACCTTCCCAGATGTGGCTGGCCTACCCAAATCACTCCAAGAACACATGAACAACTCATCAAGGAGGTAGCAGAATACCTCAAAACATCTTGAACACTGCAGACTCTTTTTCATCAGTTAAGCTCGGTGTTCCTTAGCTGACCTATGTCAGAATCAGAATCAGAATCGAGTTTATTGCCAAGTAGGTTTGCACTTACAAGGAATTTGACTTGGTGTTGATGGTGCAGACAAAATAAAATAAAGTAAAATAGATATATATATACAGAAGCTATATACACACAGTAGACTGTGCGTTAATGTAACGCAGAAGCTTGTAGAACGGGGAAGAGAGGCAGTGTCCAGTGTCATGGGTGGCTCTTGGCCTTGTTCATAAGGCCGATAGCAGATGGGAAAAACTGTTCTTGTGGCGTGAGGTTTTGGTCCTGATGGACCGCAGCCTCCTGCCAGAGGGAAGTGTCTGAAATAGTCTGTGGCTGGGGTGCGAGGGATCAGCCACAATCTTCCCTGCACGCCTCAGAGTCCTGTAGGCGAACAAGTCCTGGAGAGATGGAAGATTGCAGCCAATCACCTTCTCAGCAGACCTGATGACACGCTGCAGTCTGCCCTTGTCCTTGGCGGTGGCACCAGTGTACCAGATGGTGATGGAGGAGGTGAGGATGGACTCAATGATGGAGGAGTAGAACTGCACCATCATTGTCCTTGGCAGGTTGAATTTCTTCAGCTGCCGCAGGAAGTACATCCTCTGCTGGGCTTTCTTGGTGAGGGAGTTGATGTTCAGCTGACACTTTAGGTCCTGGGAGATGATAGTTCCCAGGAAGCGGAAAGACAGTGTTGTTCTCCCTGCATCAGGTCACCAGATGGTCAGCCTCCCACCTGTAGGTGGACTCGTCACGATCAGAGATAGGTCCGATGAGAGTGATGTCGTCCGCGAACTTCAGGAGCTTGACAGACTGGTGACTGGAGGTGCAGCTGTTGGTGTACAGGGAGAAGAGCAGAGGAGAAAGAACACAGCCCTGGGGGGAACCAGTGCTGAAGAGCTGTGAGTCAGAGACATGTTTTCCCAGCTTCACGTGCTGCTTCCTGTCAGACAGGAAGTCTGTAACCCACCTGCAGGTGGAGTCCGGCACATTCAGCTGGGAGAGCTTCTGAAGCAGAGCTGAGATGATGGTGTTGAAGGCAGAGCTGAAATCCACAAACAGGATCCTGGCGTAGGTTCCTGCAGAGTCCAGATGCTGGAGGATGTAGTGAAGGGCCAGGTTGACACATCTGCAGATCTGTTGGCTCTGTAGGCAAACTGTAGGGGGTCTAGGAGGGGGTCAGTGATTTCTTTTAGGTGTGGAAGCACAAGGCGCTCAAAGGACTTCATAACCACAGAGGTCAGAGCGACGGGTCTAAAGTCATTAAGTCCTGTGGTCCTTGGCTTCTTGGGAACAGGGATGATGGTGGAGGATTTGAAGCAGGCTGGCACGTGACATGTCGCCAGTGAGGTGTTAAAAATGTCTGTGAACACTGGAGACAGCTGATCAGCACAGTGCTTTAAGGTGGATGGAGAGACAGAATCTGGTCCAGCAGCTTTCCGGGGGTTCTGTCTTTTGAAGAGTTTGTTAACATCTCTCTCATGTATGGAAAGAGTTGTCACTGAGGAGGAAGAGGAGGAGGTGGAGGTGATCTGTTGGGTGGTGTCGTGGGGGGTGGTGGATGCAGGACTGTCCCTTTGTCTGTCGAAACGACAGTAGAAGTTGTTCATGTCGTTGGCTAAGTGTCGGCCGTTCATGGAGTGGGGGGCTTTAGGCTTGTAATTTGTTATCTGCCTGAGCCCTTTCCAGACAGAAGCAGAGTCGTTCGCTGAAAACTGGTTTTGCAGCTTCTCAGAATACAGTTGTTTAGCCTCCTTCACCGCCCTGCTAAACTTGTATTTTGCATCTCTGAATCTGCATTTATCCCCACTTTTGAAAGCCTCTTCTTTCTCCAGCCATAGCCTTCTAAGTTTGGCTGTGAACCAGGGTTTGTCATTATTGTAACTCACCCTGGTTCGTGATGGAACACAGCAGTCCTCACAGAAGCTGATATATGATGTCACAGCCTCAGTGAACTCATCCAGACTGTTGGTAGCAGCCCTGAAGACATCCCAGTCAGAGTCCAAACACGCCTGAAAATCCTCCACAGCCTCACTGATCCACCTCTTTGATGTCTTCACTACAGGTTTGCAGAGCTTTAGTTTCTGCCTGTATTTATTATCTGCCATGTATTTATTTATTTGAAAGGGACAGATCATGTTAATGGACATACATGATGTTAGCGACATGAATGTAAACACACCGGATTCTAGCCAAAGGCTAATTTCCATCCGTTGTCCCAGGGGTAAGAGAACAAGAACATAATATTACACAATACATGTCTAAAAAAACACATTCTTTCTATCTAAAACACATCTTTCTAGTAGACATACTCGCAATGCACAATATAATTATGATAATAACTTATTATACAAAGTACACCGACACAACTGAACATGCTTACATTCATACATATCCATAAACACATTCTACTTGGAGGAGACCAATCATCCACGGAACCATTTGAATACAGTACATTATAGTTAATTTTACCAGTGAGTGCATTTCTGATTTGACCAGAGCCAGCTTTTCAATTGGGCTTTAAAGAACTTGTATGTGGGACATTCTCTTAGGGATTGTGGTAGACTGTTCCATAGCTTCCAACTCCGAACTGACAATACAGTCTGCCCAAATGTGGTACTTGAATAATTTAATTTAATAATAAGACCCTTTAACATTTCCCCCCCAAAAAAAACATCTTGATCTCAGCTACATACCTTGAAGATCCTCAAAACTTTTGGAAAAAAAATATTTTGGCTTTGACAAAAGTAGAACATTTTGGAAGATGTGAGCTATGTTACAGCATTTCGGAAAAAAATAAAAATTTTTTTAACATGATGGTGTCATGGTTTGGGGCTGCATTGCTGTATAACGACCTGACCAACATATTGAACTGACAATTCTGTTTTCTACAAGAAGATCCTGAAGGAGAATATTAACTCAGTTGTGATCTTAGAAGAAACATGCCAGCACATTCTTTTCAAATTGTAAGAACGATGTGCTATGGTATTACCCCTAAATAAGCTGCTAAGAAACAAAATCCTACAATGTGGCATACCTAAAACAATTCTGCAAAGAGTTGGACTAAATTCCTCCATAGTGATGTAAACGACTTGTTGCCAATTGTAACAAATCCCCAATGGTAGCTTTTGACATCAAGGGTGAAAAGACCAGTTATTAGGCTTTTTGAACAGTTACTTTTCCACATAGGGCCACATTGGTTTAGATATATTATTTTTCCTTAATATATCACAATGTCATTTGAAAGCTGCTTTTTGCATTTCGTCATTGTCTGATATAACAAAATTGATCTAAAACATCTACAAGTGACAAAGTAAAAATGGAAGGGACGTGTAAGGTGGTAAATATTTGTTTCAAACCACTGTATGTCTGGTGCTTTTCATTATGACATATTTAAACATATCAAAGTAAAAGTCCCTTCTGAGGGGTCAAGCCACAGAGTTAGTGGATTAGAGAAAACCAACTTGATTCCTATTGATGGAAAAGGTTTGTTTTATAACTATTGGCAGTGGCTCTGTTTCATTTGTTTCCTGTAGTGCAGTAAGTGCTTATTTGGCAAGAGTTTAGCAACATTTTAGGGGTAAAATGTTTTCTTTTAGGAAGTGATTTGTCCAAAGCAAATCATTGTAAAAAGATTATTTTTCTGTCCCAGCTGTTTGTCTAAAGCACATTTCACCTGTTTACGGTTAACATAAAATTATTTCAATGTAATAACACTTCAGGTCATTTAAATGCATGACCTTACAGCATCCCTATCCTATGTAGATGTGATAGGAAAAAATAGCTGCGGAGAGTAAAAGGTTGTGATCAATAGGTAAGGCATGGCAAGTTCATTTGTGTTGCGTATTATCAGGAAGTCCACAAAACTTTTAGCTGATCCAAAACACTGCAGCAAGAGTTTTGATGAAGACTAAAAAGTGGAATCATATTTGCCATTTTTAGCTTCCCTTCATTGGCTTCCTGTTAAATCAAGAACAGATTTTAAAATGATCATTTTAACATATGAAGCCCTTAATAAGCAAGCGCCATCATATCAGAGCTCTGCTTACCCCGTATGTTCCTAACAGAGCACTTTGCTCTCAGACTACAGGTCTACTGGTGGTTCCTAGAGTCTCGAAAAGTAAAATGGGAGACATATCTCTCCTGTGAAACCAGCTCCCAGTTTTGGTCCGTGAGGCAGACACCCTGTCTACTTTTAAGACTAATCTTAAAACTTTCCTTTTAAACAATACTCAGTTAGTCTAATGTACGTTATCCTGAGCCATCTCTGAAGTTAAAGTGCTATAGGCTTAGGCTGGTGGCGGATATCAAGCATGTCCTCCAGCAGCCTCCAAGCATATTTCAACGACATAAAAAAGCTTTAAAATCATCAGTGCAAAATGCAAGACATCCCTCTGTAGATGCTGCTATTTGTAAGAGTGTATGAAACAAAAAATACAAAAAGGTGAAATTGCTAAATATGCCATGTGAGAATAAAACATTTAGAACAATGTTAATTAATCTTATTTTTGGCTTCAGCATTTAAATGGAAGGGTCAGAATTTTGAAATCATGCAACAAGTTTATCGGTATTTGTCATGTGACCCAGTATGAGTTGACCAATCACGCTGGCGGGACATACGGCTGTGATGAAACCAAGAGGTGCTGAACCAACTTGAACATGGCAGCGCAGGAGGACATTTGTGTAGCTGCTGCTATCACATCTATTTTGGTTAGAGTCTATGATTTAATTTATGAAAGAAGAACAGCAAGAAGCGTGTTGTCCATTTTTAGATGGCAAAGATGTTTGTGCCTGCTTACAACATTTTCATTTGATACAGTGATTGGATAAAACCAAACTTTGGTAGGTGGAAACTAGGTGTAGCTTCACCCAATCAGCTCAGAAGGTTCTGCTGAATATCACTCTTTCCCCAAACTTCTTAGATGAGGGGATGCCCAGATTGATAATGAGGTGAACTAAAGCGAGAATGCTACATTCTGGCTTGTCAAGTTAGAAATGATGGAACCACACTTCCTAGTATCAACAGTCACAATATTTTCCCGGCACAATTGGAGCCACTCTGGGTACCAAGTGAGCATCATGGAGCATATTTTAAATGCCATAGCCTAGGTGAGTATTGTACCTGACCATTTCAATCCCTTTTGGAGCACTATGCACTTTCTGATGGCTACTTCCAGCAGAATAATGTAGCACGTCACAAAGCTAAGGTGATCTTAAACTGTTTCTTAAACTTGACAATTAATGGTACTCAAATGGCCTCCATATTCACCTGACACATGACAAATCAGCAGTAAACCTGGTGACGCCGCAAGGAATTATGGCAGTTCTGACCGCAAACATGGCTGCAATCCTGTAGTAGCACTGTATGTACCTCAAAGCAGTGAGTGAGCGAACTTCTCGGAGAGAAATTGGAATTTTCCGGAGTCGACATCAGCAGGTCAGAATTCTGCAAAAATCAGTACTTGGAATTGGGCTGGAAAACAACCACAGAGTCGTTACTCATTTTGATTTCTTATCTTCCGCAAGAGGTGACTCACTTTATAAATGTCTTTAATCAGAAATAATTATCGAAGCAATCTTTTGGCAAAATTAAGGCAATGATAAAAAAGCCATTTACTGTTTACTGTGAGAGAAAGAAAATCCAGCTCTCACAGGGAAAGTTGACAGCACTCACAATCCTCTTACTCTAATATCCCAAATAGCATCGGATCTATTGGCCTTGAGCGCCATATGAAAAATAAATACAATGCCAGGTCAGTCCGCTGCGTGTCGTGACACTAATGCTGTCCAATATAAATGTGTACGCTGTGCAGCCAGGCATGTTTACTTCATTATTTGGAATGAAAATGACTCACGATAAGAACTGCTCTCGCTCGAGGCGTTATACAAGACAAGAATTCATATCTGTGAGTGAAACAAGTGGAAGCTGTTTGTTTCGGTCCTTTCTGTTCCGCCTCTGAACCTCGGACAGAGAAGAGCCTTACCCCCTGCATCATGCAACAGCGTTGACAGCTATGAAGATCGGAGGAAGCATTACTAAATAATCCAGTTTATCCAAACCCAGCAGCATGTGCCATAATGATTGTTTTATTCATACAAATGCACTCTCTAGAAATCGAGTTATCTCTTAAAAAAACAACAAAAAAGAAACGCTAATTTGAGCAGCCAGAAAAAAAGAGGGAGGAAAAAAGAAAAAGAAAATCTGAATCTGTACATCTTGTGCATGAGAGGAACATACCCCAGACAGATGCCATATGGACGAATAATGATAACCACTGAATCGACCATCAAAGTTGGAGTTATTGTGGCGTTGTCCACATAAATTTAGATCAAGCCTCCTGAGTCTTTTGTTAGAGATCTAGGAACTCAACCCTGTGACAGCTAACACCCATGGATGTGGATGTGATCCAAGAGATTCTTAGAAGCAATTCACACATGATTATCACATCTTCCAGCCCCAAATAGCTTTGTGTCTAACATGAAAACAGAAATAAGGAGGGAGGGGCTAGATGGGTGATGAAGAGAAAAAAATAAAGTCAATGATCCATCAGGGCAGAGACATGGATTATCAGTTGTCAGCTGTGATTAAATGCTGCTGGTTACAAGCTGTCAGGTATTAAGTATTTGTGTAGGTGGCAAACATCATCATGCCAATTATCAGAACTGGCAGCAAGGGTGAAAGTTAACATAAAAATACAATGCCTTGCAAAAGTATTTGTACCCCTGAAACCTTTCCAGATCCCCAATATTTTTATTAGGATTTCATGTGATAGACCAACACAAAGTAATGCATAGTTTTGAAGTCTTTTTACAAATACAAGTCTGAAACGTGTGGCATACATTTGTTCCCATTGACCTTTTGCTGCATGCAGAGCAGCAAATACAGTGTGTCTGTAAACATCAATTTCCAAGTCTTTATTGTATTGGTGTGGACTTTGAACCGGCCAAAGTAACACATGAATATGCTTTCATCTAAACTATTGCAGTATAGCTCAGGCAGCATGTGTGGGGTCATTCTGCTGATGGAAGGTGAACCCTCAACCAAATCTGATGTCTGTTGCAACCTCTCATAGGTTTGCCCTGTATAACCTCCATCTTATTTACCATTCACTCTGACCAGATTCCCTGCACTAGTTAAAGAAAAGCAGCCCCCTGCTATGATGCTGTCATCAGTCATCACAATGTTTCATTGTATTTACTGTGATGTCAACTAGTTGTTAGGAAAATTTGATTTCTTTCATGATGGTGGCGCACAAGCTTCAAACCCTGTGCCTACCAGAAAACCAAGGAAAAACTAAATTGATGTTTCCAGGGCACCTTATTTTAACAACTGCACTGTTATGTGTGTGTGTGTGTGTATATATACTGTATATATATATATATATATATTAGGGCTGGGGAACGATTAAAATCTTTAATCGCGATTAATCGCATAATTTGCCTGATTAATCATGATTAATCGCATTGTATGCACAAACTCCAAGAATGAATAGCGTACCGCGCACGTGACGTCACCGTCTCAAGAGCAACGCCCCTTTTGCCGCTTAGGTAGGACAAACCGATAGAGAACGCACGTAGCAACCAGCAACAGAACCAGCGATATGACCGACTTTGCAGCCATTAAACTTTCCCAAAACGATGTCCCAGGCGCACGGTTTACTGGTCGCACAGTCGAAGAACACACCAACCTTCAGCTCAAACGATGGCTTGAGTGTCGAGGGCTTAAAAAGACCGGAAAACGGGCCAAGTTGATCGAACGGTAAGCTTTGTTTTTTTTACCATGATAGCCTATATGCTATCATGGTAGCAGGCACTTCATTATTAACATGTCGGCCACCAAAATACTCTTACCTGTTCACTACTTGTTGTCGCTGGAATTGGGTCAGGATGTTCTTCGGTTGGGCCCTTTCCTCCGTCAAAATGCTTGCTACATATGTAGGCCGACCGCACCAGTGTACCCAGTGCACAGATTTCTCCTTGGCACTCTTGAATTTCGGGAAAGTAATGAAGAAAACATCCTTCATATGCGGCCAAACAGCGTACCTCGAGTCGCTGTTGCACGTTCCATAGCAACAATGTTTAATAACCATGGTCTTAGATTTTGGAAAAAGCAAGGCTGTGCTAACGCACGTCTCTTTTACAGCGAAACAGCGGCGGACTATGCAAGCTTGTCCTACCGCGTACCACGTGATGTGACGTCATCGTGACGTTACGTTTCTAAAAATAGCTCGCTCGCGGTACGCTATTCAAAAGTAGTGTAAAGAGAACTTTTATTTTAATGTTCTGCTGCCATATGAACAAAAGTGTTGTAACATTTGTAGCACTTATCAGTAACACATATTTAGTGTAAAGCTCAACTTAAATATGTAAAACAAAAAATAGCAATAATAATAAAGCTTATTGCCACTGACAGGAAATTCTCTTTATGGGGAAAAAATCTACCAAAAACAGGAAATTTCTGAGGTAACAGCAGGGAGCAGCATTACCATTTTATGTTCAATACCTAAGTGTGAAGCACAAAAAAAGGTCTACAGTAGCTATCCACTTCGTCATTACATTGGTTAGCTTCTCTGAGTCATTGAATTGTTTGGTGATGTCTACAGTGTGTTTGGCATTTAAGTGATATGTTAAGCTCAAGGTGCTCCGGTGATAAGAAAGTTTAACTTGGCAGTGGTTACAACTAACTTGTTTCTGTCATATTCATTGCTGGAAGAACTTTAAACTGAAATGCTTGCTAACTCGATATGCTTGCATGTTTATTTGACGTTAACACGCGGTTTTTTGTTGTTGCTTTCTCGCGTGCATATAGTGAATGGCAGGGAAGAAACAGGCAAAAATACATGGATACTTTGAAGCGAGAAGCGACTTCACCGACGATGTTGATGCAGACGCCCCCCGCCCCCCGCTCCGCCCCGCTAGTCATCCGCGCAAAACTTGTTCTTCCCCTCCCCCCCCCCCCGCCGGTCATCCACACAAAACTTGTTCCGGCCGCCAACTCACCGCCTCGCCTAAGCAAATTCCTGCGGGAAACACCGCCTTCCCCAGGTCGGCTTTGTTTTTTTCCGCATTTTACTTTTTCCAGCCAGCACCTTTCTTCCTGTTTGAATCCGAGGCTGGGCTGACAGCGAGGTTATTGGCGCATTATCGCCACCTACTGTTCTGATTCAAACCCCTACACCGCAGCAACAGACCTTCACAAAATAAAAGCATGTGAGCAACAAGCGTTAATGCGCGTTAAAGTAATTATCGCCGTTAATAGTCTAATGAATTAACGCGAAATTAACGCGTTAACTTGCCCAGCCCTAATATATATATATATATATATATATATATATATATATATATATATATATATATATATATATATATATATATATATAAAGAAAACAAAACATTTAATTATGTTACAGGTGGAGGACGTTGCTTTCAGTGGATTTTAATCAGGGGTAATATTAACCTGACAACAGCCAGATGCATGTCTCGCTCCGCCTAGCTCCACTCACATACATCTGGGACACCGCCATAGGAATTGCATTTATTGAAGGCTTGGCCTTATCAAAAATCCTTGCATATGATTGGATAAGCCACTTGTCTATCATCTTTATCAACGTGCTATTTCAACCACTCACACCGAAGCCAACCCGTGACGCTGATGAGAGCGACGCAGTAAAAAAATGTTTTATGTGTTTGCGGCAGGAAGAGGGGGGAAGACAGGCGGCAAAGCGCCGTGGGTCGGAGTCGATCCCGGGCCGACCGCGTTGAGGACTAAAGGCCTCCTAATATGGTTTGCGCTAACCGCTAACCGCTCCGGGGCGCTTCCGCGTCTGCCGCGGACGCGCCCCGGAAAACAAAACTTGCCAAATCCGGTCGGGAGAAGGGCGAAAACATGGTTTCCACCAACAAAAGCCTTCAGAGGCGTTCTCTGATGTTCTTTTAATGAAACAATATTAGGTAGGTTGGACAACACGGAAGAAATAGCAGCATCAATGTTAACGCTTGCTTCCTCGACGAGCCGCCATTGCTATCAAAACAGTCTCACGTCATGGTCGCGTCTCCACTACGTCACATCTATGAAACTCCAGCCCTGCGTCCTGATTGGCCAGACCATAAAATTGGTTGGAGAAATCACTTTCTATCGGCGGTGTCCCAGATGTATGTGAGTGGAGCTAGGCGGAGCGAGACATGCATCTTGCTGTTGTCAGGTTAGGGTAATATAGAGGGCTGACCATAAACTGCATACCACACTTTTCTGATTTTTTTCCCCACAAATTTTTTAAAAATCATGGATTCCTTACACTTTTTTTCACCACATTGTCTTGGTTTAATACATAAAAACCTTATAAAATGCGTTGAAGTTTCTGAACAGAAAATAAGTAAACAGGGGTACAAGGGTGTGAAAACTTTTACGAGACACTGACATTGGTCGTTGTGCCCGTCTTTATTTACAGCTTACTTCTGCAGAGCTGGGGGAATTTATACAGAGCAGAGATGAGAAACACGTTATCATCTGCAGCTCAGCAACATTTGGAATATTTGTATAAACAGACAGAAGTGATGTTTGTGTCAGCATCAGATCAGCGACAGGCAGAGGTAGCTATGCAGCACTCAAACATGCAACGTATGCGTGCTTGGATGCATATCACTAAAGCTGCGATTGATCCTTGAAACATAATATCTCACATGCCTCTCAGTCTGTTATGGAAATTCCAGATCTGATGGAAAGCTGTTCTTGTGGCTCTTAACACTGACAATGAATTCTATACACCATTTGAACCCTTTGATGTCCTTTGAATTTCACAGGTGGATTCTGAGCTTATCTCAGGGAAGGTTTCCATTTCTCAACGCAGAGGGAAAAAGGACTGTAAATCATCCCTAAATCAAACACTTTGTAATGTATAATGCCTTTCATTAGTGTGGCTCTTGATGGAAGGCGTTCCTGCGAAACCTTTGGTGGGGAATCCTCTAATGGGTTGAGTGGGAGATAGGAAGAGAGAAGCATGGCTTTAGACATAAATTCTCGCTGAGAGACATTAACGGCGGCTGCCGACTGGTGCCTGTCGCAAGGCTCGATCGAGGAGGCCTATGAATCACAGAATTAAAGGTTTCTTGAGTTTATGCTTGGCTGCATGTCAGATAAAAAAAGATACAGAAGGGAAATTATGCAGCTATTTCTCACTTTGAAGCAGGATTTGGAGAATTTGTTTAGAACAGACATCCTCTCACTGGTCACTTTATTAGGTACACCGTGTTAGAACTGGGTTGGACCCTGTTTTGGCTTCAGAACTGGCTCATTTCTTTAAAGCATACATTCAGCAAGATGTCAAGCCTTCCTCAGAGATGTGTTTTTAGATTGACTAGCATGTCACTACTGCCAGTTGCAAGGTTGGAAATCTTCCGACACACTGCATTCTAATAATCAATGCTCAGTTGTTAGTAAAGGGCCCAAATAATGTCAAGAACACACACCATTATGTCACTACTACCAGCCTGAACCGTTGATACAAGCCAAGATGGATCTGTGCATTCATGTTGTTTACACCCAATTCTGAACCAACCATCTTAATGTCACATCTGAAATAGAGATTCATTGGACCAGGCGATGTTTTTCCAATCTTTTATTGTTCCAACTTTGGTGTGCCTGTGTGAATTGTAGCCTCGGTTTCCTCATCTTAGCTGATGGAAGTGGCATCTTGTGTTATCTACTGCTGCTGTAGTTACTCACCAGATATTTTCAGACCATTTTCTGCAAACCCCTTGAGAACGCTGTGCCTGAAAATCCCTGTTGAGATTTTTTTTTTTTTTTTTAATTGTCAGACCAGCCTGGTAGCTTTTTGAGTTACATACCTATTTGGATTTTCTTTACTGATTGCAGGTTCTGGCATCAGACAAAGCATACATGTAAGGAATATATATGCTGTGTGCCCCTTTCTCATTATACCCAGGGATTCTTGTTATAGTGCATGTCATTGTGAACCAGACAATTCGAAAAAATAATATGTTTACATCAGAAAATCGAATACAGGTGTTTTATGATTTATCCTTGAACAGGATGTTTTTCAAAAACAACACAGGACTGGATCAGTAGACAAAATCAACCTTTTACCATGGACACTTTGTCCCACTGAAGTGGCAAGAAAGAAACTATTTCTGGCTGTTAATGTTCAAAATTAAGTGAAAAGTGACATACAAATATAATAGTGTACACATTTCTGTTTAACTTGGTCATTTATGGAAGCATAATATAGTAAACTAAAATTTCTGAACTCATTTGGCTTACTGATGATATAAATATAAAAAAGAAACAATCTTATAAAGATGTACAACCATGGGACCCTAATGTATATTATGGTATGTTTAATAGCTTTAGAATGAAAATGGCTAAAGGACATTTTAAATTTTTAAATCGTGGGGTTTTTACAAGTTGTTGTAATAACCCCACAATGAAAACTATTCAGGCATATTTTGCAATGTTATAATCTACTCTGGATTTCTAGCAACACAAGGAACTTGAGGTCAGAGTGCGGATTTGGTTTTGATTATTTGTCGCTAAAACAATGTTTGGCAAACTTCCCATTCTAAAGTGCTGGAAACACCCATTGTGGAGAGAAAATTGTTTAAAAACAAAATCCTCAAACGTCTGACACCAACAGTATTTTGATTTGCACGATAAAATGGTGCCCCTCCAAAGGAAGATACAAATACAATACTACAAAAAAAAAATAATAAATACATAAATAAACACTGAAAACAAAAGTGATTTGTGTTTTTGTTTGTGTTTATGCTTCTCATCATAAAGTCTAAAGCTTCTGGTCTAAACAATTTCCTTAAAGTGCTTAACCTCTTACAGCGTAATGAAAAATCCATTTGCCCTTATACAGATTCATTCAGTCTCCTTTTTTCCCCACGATTTGTCACTTTCAGATAAGACAAATTGAAATGTCAGATGAAGCTGTCTATATTTGAAAAAAAAAAAAAATGTCCCCTAAACATATAACTGGTAACCAAATAACTGGTTGGTTAGCCACCAACTAATGCTACCAGGTGTTCGTAATAATTGACAACTATTTTACAAGACAGTTTCTAGACACCACTGGCCCGTTTTAAGTCCCTCCCCACGTCAGTCAGAATCACAATCAGCTTTATCTGGGCCATGATGGTGTGCAGAATCAAGGAATTTCACTTGGATTCCAGGCATCAGTTATAAATATGTAAACACTGTGTTCTTTGTAATATATATATATAGAAAGAACAAAAACTGATTGTGGTAGTGCAAATATACTTTTTTAGTTTCAGGGCAGTGTAGCTGACTACTCAGGAAGTTAGGTGTTTGTGTTGCTCATAACAACAGCCTGGGGAAAGAAACCATCTCTATGGCTGATAGGTTTTGTAAATAGTACTTTTAGCTGACCTTTTCCTGACCCTAGACCTGTACAAGTCCCGAATGGAGGGACGGTCAGCCACGGTTAACCTCTTTGCAGAGCTAGTTGTTTGATGCAGTTTGCAGAAGATGGTTTTCAGCTCCCGTGGAAGGTTGTACTCCTTGAGTTGCTACAGGAAGTACAGTCTCTGCTGCCCTTTCTTCCTAACAGTGTGTAAATGTGAGGACAAGCACAGGTCCTGAGAAAAGATTAATTCCTAGGAACTACATGTCATCTATAGTCGAAACACTGTTGTAGAAAATGGTGAAGGGAGGCAGTGTGAGGAAATTTCTCTGGAGGTCCAGCATCATATCCACAGTCTTGAGCGCGATAAGCTCCAGGTGGTTCTGACCGCACCAGTGGGTCAGCCAATTCACTTCTAGTACATATGCTGACTCACCACTGTCCTGGATCAGACTGATGACAGCAGTTTTATTTGCAGACAGGTCAGCTGAGGGACAGTAATTGGGGTGGGTCGAGAACACACCCCTGGGGGCTGCCTCTACTGATGGTTCTTGAGCAGAAGCAGATTCTCCCCAGCATCACCTGCTAATGCCAGTCAGTCAGGTAGCTGGTGATCCATGAATAGGTGGACGCCAGCATTGTAAGCAGTCAGATTAAAGTCCAGAATTTGATTAGCTCGTTCCAAAACAGGGCAATCACAATTTCTAAACCTTTTTACAACCTTTTTGCATTTCCTTATCATTGTCTGCTTTTAAGATGTGTTTGATGATCTTGAACATTCAAGTAAGAGAAAAAGAAGAAAAACAAAATGGAAGAACAAAACCTGTATGGAGGAGCAGGTACTTTTTTTCCTCACAATAACATATTTTTCCCCTCTGTAATTCTCATTCCGCAAAATCATTTTAAAAACCTCCATCTTTGTTCCAAAGTAAAAATTTCAGTCTGGACTTTTTAAGAATCCCCTCTCTGGAGCGCAGTTCTTTGGATTTCACATGCATCCCGCTACCTGAGTGATGAAGGCGAGCCTTCACAGGTGAAATCCTCACTGTTCTCTCAGCGTTCACTCGCAGTAATTCCACAAAGAGCATCCCGCCAAGTAAAACGTCTCTCTTTTTTTCTCACCAGCATGCAGTTCAAACAATCGAGCTTTAACCCCATCCCACCCGCCCGCCCTGTTCACTTAGACTCGCCCCAAAGTGTGTAAGTGAACTGCAACGACTACCGCTCTCCCTGTAACTCTGACACAAAGCATCTGTGTTCCTTTGAGTCTGACGGTTTGAAAATGTGGCCTGTTTAATGATGGAAGTAATGTCGACTAATGTAGCATGGCTGGAGAGACAAATTGCAATCGGAGCGATAACAAGCTCTTATCGCACGTTTTGTTTTTCCTTTTTCACACTCTCAAAATAAACACTAGATTTGCAGGGTCACGGCCGAGTGGTTAGAGCAGCGCTTGCACTCAGAGAAGGATGCAAGTACCCGGTTCGATCCCCAGTGCCGGCACTCTGGGTCCCTGAGCAAGACCCTTAACCCCAGATTGCTCCCCGGGCGCCGCATATGGCAGCCCACTGCTCCCCAAGGGGATGGGTTAAAAGCAGAGAACAAATTTCGTTGTAATGTATGTTTCAATATATGTTTCAATGACAATAAAGATGATATTACTATTACTATTTTGATTTCCCTTCCCTCTCCTCCTCTAAAGTCTGCGGTCCTGTTGTGAACGTCAGACAGTCTGTTAGAGAGTAATTATCCGATTCTGAGCGGGACGTCACGGGCTCTGCCGGCTGAGAGCCTTTTCCTTCAAGCCACCTTAAAACCCCTTTCGCAGATGAGTCACACAATAAGATCAAGTCAGCCACTTCAAAGTTGAACTAAGAGTATAAATAAGCATCACATGAAATAGGCGGCACTCGTCGCCATGGCAACGTGACAGCTGTCACCAGGGGTTGTGTTGACGAAGGAAGAGGTGGGCATGCTGTTTTCGCACCACCTCACTCGCTCCCTCACCGCGCCGCCTTCCCACGACACCGGCGCCCCAAACATCACCCATAACTCCTCTCACCCACCAGTCAGCAGCACCCACTCACACTTCGCACCCCGACGAAGGACACACACACACACACACACAAAATCATATTACTTGGAATCGATAACATCTGTTCAGTAAGTGACATTTGTCCACATCTTCAATTAATTTTCCCCCCTCAGTATGCGTCACTCATTTGGTCAGACTGAGCTTGTTACAAGTGCACGTCTGTTGACATGATCCCGACAAGCCAAAGCCATCAAGGATAAGTTATCGTCTGGTGAGATCTGGTATTAAATTTTGCTTTCTCTTTTTATGGAACAGACGCCACACTGCTGCTTGCTAATGTTTACTTTGCTCCTTGCGAAGTGGTGTATCTGTTTTCACCCTCCACTGTGATGTGCCACCTCTAATAAACTGATAATCTGGACGGTGACCAGAGGTGCCACGACGTCTTTCTGTTCTGACAGCAAAGGCTTTGCTGTAATTAGGGAAGAGGAATAAAAGTAGCTTTAATCAGAGGAAGAAGGTGGGAAAAGGTCTTTGACAAGAATGTTTACAGTCTAAGGTTGATGTGGGGAATTGTCTACAACCACCCGACTACACCGTACAAAAAAAGCCATTCCAACAGCTTTTTTGTTCAGGGTGCAATGACAATACAGGTACATGTCAAAAAATAGAATATTGTGGAATAGTTCAACGTTTTGGTCACTCATTTCAGAAAGTGAAACATATTAAATATATCCATTACACAGAGTGAAATACAAACCTTTTTGTCTTGCAATTTTGATAGTTATAGCCTACAGATAATGAAGACCTGAGATCTGGGGTCTCAAAAATCAGAACATCATACAAGATTAGTAAAAAAAAAGGATATTTTGGAGAGAAATGTAAGGCCTTTGAAATTATGTTGATTTCAATTCACTCAATAATTGTCTGGGCCTCCTTTTTGCATTAATCACACCGAACCATGGAGGCAATCGGCTTGTTGTTCTGCAAAGGTGTTTTAGAGACCCAGTTTGCTTTGATCACAGCCTTCAGGTCATATACATTGTTGACTCTGGTTTCTCATCTGAGAAACCAGAGTCAACTGGTCAGAGTCTGTAGATTATCTATGGTGTTCAGCTCAGGTCAATTTTCTGACCACGCACACCAATACCAAGGTTATTGAAACAACTTTTGGTACCATTGGAATTGTGGCAAGGTGCCAAGTCCTACTGGAAAGCGAAATCCAAATTTCTGTAAAGCTCGTAAGCCGAAGGAAGCATAAGTGGTCGTATAGTTTCTAGTAGATGGTTGGGTTGATTGTGGACCAACACCAGCACATGACAGGAAACCAAATCATTATTGATTGTGGACACTTCACACTGGACTTCAAGCAACGTGGATTCTCTGCCGCTTACAAACCATAAATCATCTCTGTAGGAAAAAGAAAGAAAAAGGACACTTTAGCTTTCTATACACAGACGAGCTGTAATCAGATCTGTGGCTTTATCAAGGCTCTCTCTCATTTTACACTGAAAGCTGTTAAGTTTGTCTCTGAAGTGTCCATCCATCCACCTTATTGTACAAGGCAGCAGCTGTCTGCTTCCCCTGGCTGCCAGCTCGTCTTTCTGTAATACGACTCAGAATCTTTTAAGCTATTAATGTGTTCTCCTCGCTCCTGCCATGACTGAGGCGAAAGATCTGATATAAAGCTTTAGATTTTAACTACGTGTCTAAAATCCCCTGGGCGAGGCAGCGGTTTCCTTCAGGAGTGCTGGCCGCTCTAGAGAGGCTCGAACTGGGGAAATGTCTGAAGCTCGCTCTGTTCCCCTGGTTTAGCCAGTGAGTGAGCCCGAAAATCAAACCTATAAAAATGATTTAACTGCGGTTTAAACAAATTTTTATCAACGTGTTCTCCCCGCCCTCATCATGGCTGAGGAAAAAGATCTCATATAAAGCTGTAAAATTTAACTCCGTGGTCGCTATATGGAGTTCGGACAGTGGGGAAACCCTGGAAGGTCCCTCGGCTGAGAGGTCCGACGTCTGCAAGCTAAACGGCTCCGCCTTTCCGCTTCTTTCTCTTTAACCCACAGTTTCAGAAAGCAGAGAGCGTCTGTCATATTTTATTATTAGATGTATGATCCACATATTTATCCGGGTGGATTACTTAGCAATATCCAAGACAATCTTGCATATACTGTTATAGAAACATTATTTGTATTTTTTTCTTTCATTCATGTTTCATTCACAATGATGTATTTTTTATCGTTTACTATTTCTCTTTTCTTTTTTTAAAAAATGTCAATGTTCCAAACAGGTTGTGGGGGACAGGGACTAAAACAGCGGACAGGGTGCGTTTCCCTCTTCCAGGCCTTACTATGCCAGTCAAATCACTAAACCGGGCGAAGATAATCCGAGTGGGGAGAAACGAGTCGAGCAGGTGAAATCGGGTGAGCCAGTGGAACTTTGCTTATAGACCCTCCAGCGAGTTCTGGGTCTTCCCCAGGCTCTCCCCCCAGTGGGATGTGCCTGTAAAACCCCCAAAGAGACGCACCCAGGGGCCTCCTGATCAGATGGGCAAACCACCTCAATTGGCTCCTTTTGATGCAGAGAAGCAGCTGCTCTACTTTGAGCTCCCCCCGGATAACAGAGCTCTTCACCCAGGATTTTGTTCTTTCGGTCTTGATATTTGTAGCCCAGGGGTAGGGTTAGTCCATGCATAGTGGCTTTTGATGTAGTGACTCCTACTTCAGTCCACTCCTTGTGAAGCTTCCCCATATTGTTGAATGGATTTTGTTTGACAATCCTCTCAAGGCTGTGGCTGCTGGTAACCCTCTACCACACTCTTTCCTTCCACTCAATTTTCTAATAATAAACTTGCATAGACCACTCTGAACAACCACTTTTCTTTAGCAATAACCTTTTGAGGCTTACCCTCCTAGTGGTGGGTGTCAATAACTGTCTTCTTGACATTTGTAAAATCAGCAGTCTTCCCCATAATTGTGTAACTTTCTGACCAAGAGACCCTGTGGAGTCTTAGAAAACCTTTGAGATAATTAGCTGATTAGCTCATTCACACAGTCTCCATCATACCGTGTACTGCATTTTGCCACAATTAAAAGCCATTGTAGTCAATGCAATATTTCGCACAGGCTAAGTGACATCACTGAGAACTCTCATCCGTCGGTTTACACTTCCAGACACAGGAAGTGTAAAGCGAAGCCTGTATATTTCAAAATAAAGTGGGGAGGGGTCCGAGACTATCTGGAGGCATCCACCGCATCCAGTTTGCAAAGGATGACATACAAAGCACGAAGTTGGTGTGAAGCCGGCTTGAGACATCGTGAGGTTAAAACATTTAACTTGTTTTTCCACAATGTTCTAATTTTCTCAGACAATAATTATTATTTTTTTATCTGTAAGCCATGTCATCAAAATATAGGAAAAAAGACTTGAAATATTTCACTATATATAATGCATCTATATATTATGACATTCACTTTCTGAAATGTGTGGAAAAAAATATGTAAGTTTACCACAATGTTCTCATTGTTTTAGATGTACCTGGTATGTCATTTATTGCTTTTTTATTATTGTTATTTTTAGTCTTTTTTTCTATTTTGTTATCTACCTGGAGACTGTTTTGGTTGGCTTTTTTGTAAAGCACTTTAAAACTGAATTAATTATGATAATGTAAGTATTGCTCGGTAAATGCATACATCCATAAACACAAACTTATATTTGTTGGTTATTTAGCAAGGCTATCTGCTTGGGCTGCCTAACAGACATGCTGCCTCCAGCTTGTCAAATGTAGTTTAAAAGCAGCCTTATTTCAATAAAACGAATGACTTGTGTACCCTAAGCTTTCACACTATAATGCTTACTGTTCTGTGACTGAAAATATTTCCAAATATCAAGCTTTGTCGTTACTGTAAATAAAAGAAGGATGCAATAGTCTTCTTTAAGCAAGCTGAGCAGCAGTGCACAGCAGCAGGAGGGGGAACCATTGTGTTCTTCAATGTTCTGTACGTTTGAAGAAAACTGATCCATTAGCCCAACCCTCCAGTAAGAAACATGTTTTGCCAAACTTCTGCCGTTTTAACCCGCATTCTACTGCAGGTGATAGAATGTAACAAATGCAAAAATTATCACTTTAAGTTTTGAATATCTTTTAAGAAAATTTTGACAAATCATTTACATAAACAAATGTATGTAATTTCTGTAGATTAAAATAAATCTTATTAATCAAACAGTGACTTGTGCTTTATTCTAGTCTCTAAATAAACTTCTAAAAGGATTAAGATTTTATAATTTGTATTTTTATCCTGTGTATTTTATCTTAATTTGCTTAAATATGTGGAATCACCTGTTGGCAGTAGCCTGATCTACCACTTTGGTACTTTCCATGATATTTATGAACTACTGAAAGTTTCTGAATTTATAAGTCGGATCGACAAATGTAGCACCTAAATTATCACAGAATGGTGTGATTTCTTTATTGTCTATTTGCATGAAAGTAAAAAAAATCATATTGTAGTGGATTTAGGCCAAACATGGAAAACAATAATTTTGTTTTAAAATAAGCACAAGGTAAACTGTAAGAAAAGCTATAAACTCGAGAGTCAGACAACAGGTCCTGCAAAAGAGGAAGCTTAAGTACACAGGGATGTGATTGCTGACTGAGGACAGGTGTACTGATTGCAAATGTGAAACAGACGTTGCAAGCTGGAAACCTATGACAATTAAGGGATGACTAAAAAAAGGACAACACACAAAATAACGTATAAACTTGATCAGAACCAGAAACAGCTAAGAACAAAATAACAAAACATTGCTGCAGGATGTAAAAAATCAGCAATGTTTGCTTTTTTGTTTGCAGTTTTATACCACATTTAATCTAATTAGGCTTCAAATCCTTAGATAAACTACAAAAATAGTCTTGCAATTTTAAGGAAAACTGAACCTTAATCCTGTGCACAAAGGAAGTTAAAATATAGGCTAGTATTTCTTTTTCTGGTTAAGAGACAACACTAAACATATGCCTATGTAAATAATGCATGGCTCGTCTTCTAATTTCTTTTGCACTAAAATCTCATTTGGAAGCTGTAGAGCAGTCTGGGGGCAGCAGATTCCCAGGTCCACTCATGTGTGTAATGATTACAATGAAGTATTTGTACAATGTGAATCTACCCCTCCTCCCCTTTGTCCCTCTCGCAGTCCACAGTGCCCCGGCCCCTTCCACCCCCATCATGATATCAATTTATATTATGGCAGAAGACAGACGCACCAATGAACTGTAACAAGTGGCATCTCTGGAGAGAGCCAGTGCCACGAGACTGCCTTAATTAGGCCTGAAAAATGGCAGGTTATTTCATCGCAGCACTGCCTGTTAATCTGAGCTACAGTGCCGCAGAGTCAACTCTGGCCCCAACTAGCAAATGTTATTTCATTTTTGCCGCAGCTCTAAATAACCCAATGGGCGTGACAGTCCGTGGGCAACATGCAATATTTATTTATTTGTTTATTCTTTTACAGATCTTTAGAGGTTGGCGAGTACATTTAGCACAGCCAACTTGTTTATGGCTACATCTACACACGCAGTACACAACAGGAGCATTTCCATTAGTCAGGAATCACGCAGGTGGTGGAGCGCATATCAGACAGGTAATGAGTCCACCCAGCCTGTTTGGTAACAGGCAGCAGACACCAATAGTTGTAATTCATACTGTGTTTTCGCATTCAAATGTCAACCCCCTTTCTTTCCCTTTGCTCTGTATGTGTTTTTTTGGGTGTAAATTTCATCATGAAATTTCCATCTTCCCTGCCTTCATTATGCAGTCTGAAGGTGGGATCCCACAGGTGCACTGTGGTGGTGCCCACCAGAAAACTGTGTTTGCATGGGATTGAGTAGAAATTGAAATAAGTGAGGAATAAAAAACAAAAACAAGCACTTCTAGTTAGTGACTGTGACTCACCTGACAACAAAAGGAGGGAACAGGTAAAAAAAAAGCATGCTTTACAGCTTTCACTAAAACACACAGCACCACTATCCACGCTTAATGACATCCCAGTAAAGATCTGTGCAAAGCGGTTAAAAATTCAACACATGATGTCACACTGAAAAGGTTTGGAAAACTAACCTTTAATCTCACTATATTTAGTCAGTGGAACCTTTGGAAGAGAAACAAGCCCATAGCATCACAGATTCTCAACTGTACCTGACAATGGGCATAAAGTGATTTTTCACATATCCAAAATTTTAGTCTAATCTTACCAAGGCCAAAACGTACAGTTAACGCTGTTGTTGGTAATGCTGTTCAGCCGTTCATTGTAGCTCGGCTGCTCTCCCCGTATACTTTGAACATGGCTGAAAGTTGCAAGAAGCAAACCACCTACAAGTTTATGAGAAGAAGGGGAAGGCCTCAGTAGAAAGAAATAAGACCAGAGTGGATTTGGGAGATTCTTTTCACGGAATCCCCCTGAGGAGCGGAAGAGAAGGAAATACGGTTTTGCACATTTGTAGTTATTCAAAAAGGGACTTGAGGAAACCTCCGGAAAAACCAACGACTCTACCTTTAAAGTCCCTATACTGTTAAGCAAACTCCACACATTTGTGATGGTCAGACAGAAAAGCATTTTTCCCCTAAGCAAAGAGCTGGCATATAGGTAGTGGCTGGCGGGTTTTATAGGAACATGGTGATGCATCATTTTTTATACTTCCCTTCCCACCCTTCTCCCTATGCATGGTGGCAGGATAAGTTCTCACACAGGCTAGGGGTCATTGCTAATGGAATTGAGTCTCTCTGTCACATCGTATGTATTCCTGAGAAAAACTAAATCATGGATGACTAAGTTAAAGTTTCTAGAAATTCTTAAAAACAAAGTACAAATTGATAAAAAGCTTCAGCTACTTATTTCCCACCTGAATCCCCTTTTCCCTGCAAAATTTGTGATGTAGAATCAACAAAGTATTGGTACATTTCCCAGAGATGGATGTCCACTTTGACATGCCATACAGTTACAGCAGATTTCTTTGTCTCTGTATCTATTATGCAAATGTTTTGTTTCACCACATCTCAAAGATTGAAGTCTGGTGATTGTGGAGGCCGCTGGAGTACAGTGAACTCATTGTCTTGTCTCTGTAGCCATTTACAGGCTCCATTTTGACATGATTTAAGCTTTTCTACACAGCGCATTATTCTGACAGAAGCAGCCATCAGAAAATGGGTACACACATGACAGAGTTGTCATTACAGGGATAAGCATGGTCAGCAACAATCCTCAGGAAGGAAGTGGAGTTTAAACAATACTCAACTGGTTCCAGAGGGAGCTAAATGTGCCAAGAAAACCTGCTACACCATCATACTACAATAAGCAGCCTGAACCATTGACACAAGGTAACGTGGATCAATGCTTTCATGTTTGTTATGCCAAGTTCTGATCCTACCATTTGAATGTTGCAGCTAAAAATCGAGACACAGACTTGGCAGCATTTTTCCAATCTCTTATTGCCAACTTTCAGTAAGCCTGTGTAAATTATAACAGGAGTGTTATATCTTGTGCTCATGTAGCCCATCTACTTCAAGGTTTGACAAGTTGTGCATTCAGACATGGTATTCTTCTTGCGTTGGTTGCGACTGGTTATTTGGGGTACTGTTAAATCTTTAACATCTAACGCCAGTCCTATTCTTCTGACTCCTAGTAACAAGTTATATTCCCTCACACAACTGCCCCTCCTTGTTTTTGCTCTTTTTTATTTATCTGTGAGGACCATTCATTCATTTTTTCAGATTGAAAGTACATTTTGAAAATGACTTCCTTTAAGCAGGTTATTAAACATAATTTTCATTAAGCAAACATTTCTGTATTTAAAATGTATTTTTTTACTAGTCTGAATATTCCAGTTTTAAATGTCATGTTTTCATGTGCTGTACGCTGAAAAGCATCACGACAGAAATAAAGGCTTGAAAACATCAGTTTGTGCATAATTAATGTATTTTTTTTGTGTTAAGCTTAATGAATTGAGGTACTGAAATAAACCAGATTTTCAATATTTTTTATTTTTTATTCAATATATAGCTACAGCAATTATTGTGACTGCCAATAACTGTGGAACTTGAATTTCTTAAAAATATATTTTATTGCTCTCTCCCTTTCCTCTCCTCTTTTTTTCACCTTTTCTATTTTGTCTCATCTGTTTCTCTTCTGTTTTTTGCCTTCTACCTGTCCATTGAACATGAACTAGTCCAGGCATAAAATCTAATAAAGCTTTTTGCGTATATAAATCACGCGGAGCAATGTGGCAAAAGAAGTAAGGCCCCTTTTATGAAAGTAAAATCTGTTGGGCTCTTTTTGGCATTAAGACACCAATTCTTTATCCTACACTGCCAGACAGGATACACACACACACAAAAAAAAGAATTTTGTAAAAAAGATAAATAAAGTTATTTCTTTAAAGTTATATGCTGCAAGTCCTGGAGTTAAATCTTTATTTTCTTTCCCCATACATGTCTTTACAATAGCCCAATGTGTAAAATGAGTTTTTCTCTATTTAACGCAGTTGCCTCTATAGGCCCCATTAGTCAGTTCATGAGAGAGTGATACAGGACAAATTATCTGGGTGTGCGCATGGGTGTGGAATGCTGCACACTCTGGTTCGCTGCACGTTCACTTGTCTACTCTGTTGAGTCTCCTCCGTAATCAGTCCATTACCCGGAGAACATGGGCTAACTTCAATATTTATAGCTTTCTTACCTCAGAAGACATTATGCCTTTAAACAAAGACCTTTACAGTTGCAGTGGTAGGTGTTTTTACTCCCCTACACCATACATGTGGACAACGCTGGTGTCATTTTAACTTGTCGCCAGAGGGGGCAGATGTCTGCAAAAATCCTGGAACTTGTGCTATGCTCCTTTAAAGCAGCACAGTGTAACGTTTAGGCACTAGGGACACTAAAGCTTTAACTTCCAGGTTTAGCGCCCATGAAGGCCACTAGCAACACTTCTCAAAGTTAAACAGTCTCCCTCCGTGTTTTGGAATCTGATAGCAGACCACTTTGGATCAGCGGACTGAGAAGTCATGGATTTACTTGTAAAGACAAGGCCAAATTCACCCCTCTACATTAAATCCTACTTCAGCGAACCAAATCTGATCAGGTAAATGTCATATCTGTTTTGTTTTGTTGTAACCTAGATTGGGCTCTAGGGAAGTCTAGGTCCCATGACCCATTCAGCAACAGATCCAATCCTCTCAAGTTACATAACACAAGTTTTTGAGAAGGGCAGCCTGCACGGAGCATCAATACATGGCAATTGCTGTATATTGACTTGAAAAGTCATTTAATATATCTCATATTAAGCTATTTCTTCAGTCAAAACTTACATGGTGTTGCTTTAACATTTGAGTATTTCTCACATTATATAATTGTTCTAAATTTAAATGACAGATTTTTCTAAAGTGTTCCATTTAAATAATGCAACTAAGAAATTACTATTTTATATAATTTATTTTGTTGTATTTTATTAAACCACATATTTACAGTATTATGATGGTGACAATCATCATAGCTATCAGGCTCCTCTCCTGTGGAACCAACTTCCAGTTTTGGTCCGTGAGGCAGACACCCTGTCTACTTTTAAGACTAATCTTAAAACTTTCCTTTTTGACAAAGCTTATAGTTAGAGTGGCTCATGTTACCCTGAGCTACCTCTATAGTTATGCTGCTATAGGCTTAGGCTACTGGAGGACATCAGGGTCTATTTTTCTCACTCTACTGATTTCTACTGTTCTCCAGTCTACTGTTCTCCAGTTTTACATTGCATTGCATTGAAATGACTGTTGTCATTTCAGGTTTTAACTTTTTGTTCTCTCTCTTTTTTCTTCATAGTAGGTACACCTGGTCTGGCGTTCTGTTAACTTTGACATCATCCAGAGAAGACAGATCACCTGCTATTACCATCTATTGTAGAACAGATTACTGGATCAATGTGTGCTTCTGTGCTTGTTTGTCTGTTTTGTTGTGTCTCTGCTTTGTCTTCTGTAACCCCCAATCGGTCGAGGCAGATGACCGTTCATACTGAGCCCAGTTCTGCTGGAGGTTTTTCCTTCCCGTTAATGGGGAGTTTTTCTTTCCGCTGTCGCTTCATGCTTGCTCAGTATGAGGGATTGCTGCAAAGCCATGGACAATGCAGACAACTCTCCCTGTAGCTCTACGCTTCTCCAGGAGTAAATGCTGCTTGTCGGGACTTTGATGCAATCAACTGGTTCCCTTATATAGGAAATTTTTGACCAATCTGTATAATATGATTGAATTTGACTTTGTAAAGTGCCTCGAGATGACATGTTTCATGAATTGGCGCTATATAAATAAAATTGAATTGAATTGAATTGAATTGAATTGAATTGAATTCAGAAAGGTCGATTTTTTTGCTTAGATCTACTTAGAGAGAGAAACATAATTTTATTTCAGAAAAAAAGAAAAAGAATAATCTATCTTAAATGTGAATATGTAATAAATTATCATAGTCTTCTGACTGTGAACTCTAGAAGCAACCCCAGATCACTCCAGAGGCTTCCATATTTTAGTAGCCACTGTTCACGTATATACAGTCATATTCAGTAAATTGAGACTTTTTAAATGTATGTTTAATACTTGCTTAATGGTTGTTATTTTGTAATAGGTACTTTTAAACAAATGAGCTTCAATGGAACGCATATTCTAATTTACTGAATATGACCGGATCAGTTCATCCCCTGTCCCTCTTAACCTAAGAAGCCATCACTCTGGAACAGAACAAATCTGCACTCATCAGACCATATGACCTTTTTCCACTGCTACAAAGTTCAATATTTACGCTCCAAAGCCAGTTCCAAGCCCTCCTTTCTTCTTCTACCCCACTGATAAATGGTTTTGTTCAGGCTGTACAGCTGTTTAGTCCCATTACAATGAGCTCCCTATGAAATGATTTTGTTAGTAGAGACTACTATTTGCACAGTTAACCATCATTGTTCTACTGTTGTTTTTCTTTTAAGAACAATTCCCTTTGTTTAAGTAATTGTAGTTCACAACTGATTTTTCAGTCTCATTTCCATGTCAAAGTTGTTCCAGGGTGTGCATCAGACCTGATTTCAGCAGTTGGAAGATTGTCCTGAGTTGTTTATATGCTTTTTACAAATCAATATTCTGACCATATTGAAATGGATTAATAAATAATTTGCCACTTACATAGTTCTTAAAATAGTTGTTGACAACTAACGCATGCCTTTGAGCTTGGTCATAATTGTTTAGGGAATTAAAATGTTCCTGAGTTTAAACACATTCAGGATTGCAGTATATTTATGATAGCAGTATATTTATGAATATTTTACTGGTTTGCTTATTTAAATTGTGGTCATGCATTTAATTATTTTTCTTGGGCCAATTAGGTATATGTTTTGTGTACATGGGCACAAATAACAAAAAGTCACAAAGTTTGGACATGGAAGTGTGTTGTATATTGTAGAGAATGAGATATTCTTACAGGTGAAACATCTTATGGGTATTGCATTTGCAGTTGAATCTTTGGTTTGAAAACCCAACTGGAACGTCTCTCAAGTCTAAATTCTAAGCCGGGACACCAACCCAAATATCAAGTCACACAACACACACACACACACACACACACACACACACACACACACATATATTATATTATATATATATATATATATTGCTGCAATTCCTACAAATCTTACAACTGCAACTCAATTAAGGTCACAGTGATATTTTTCCAGATTCAATTTCCAAGTTCCCCATTGCGTAAAATGCACCATATATAGGTAATGGCAAACCTACATTATTAGTTTGCTGCATATGTTGGTTTTTCTCTCGCAGTTTGATACAGCTACAATAGAACAGCAGAAGCAAACCAATGCAAATGCCAAAAAATGGTCCCTCCCTCCTGAAAAGTAGTCAATACATTATGTATTCAGAAAAACTAGGATAAATAATAATTTCTCCTGTTAGCTTAGCTGTTAGCTTTGGTGTTAGCCGTTCATTGTAGCTCCGCTGCTCTCACTGTATACTTTGATGTGGCTGAGAGTCACAAGAAGCAAACCGTGTACATGCGTTTATGACTTACACCAAAACAAAATAGCTATTTAGGGAGTTTGTTTTATATATATATACCGCTACAGTGGAGAAAGAAAGGTGGGCTGTGTCGTAATGCAGTTTTGGCCTGCGTGTGTCCCCATGAACTTTTCAGCATTTTCCACCTCTCATGCAGCCCAGCTCTCACTCCACCTCCTCGTTAGTTCCACCTGCTGTTCCTAATTATCCTGGACTCAGTTCACTTAAGCTCCCTTCAGTCTGCTCTCCCCTGCCGGATTGTCTTCATCCAAACCTCGTCCTGCCTCATGCTTCTCACGTCTGCTTGTCAGAGCACCCATGCCTTCTAGCCAGAGCTTCCCACGTCTGCCAGTCAGAGCTTCTCAGGTCTGCTAGCCAGAGCTTCCTATGTCTGCCTGCCAGAGTTTCCTTCGTCGACGCCTGCCTGCCTGCCTGCCCGCCTGCCCGCCTGCAAGTACTCTCTCTGCTGGTGCTGCTGCTACTCCAGCATTTCAAGAACTCTCTCTCTGCTGTGCTGTTGGTTCTGCTACTACTCCAGCACTCCAATAACTCTCTCTCTGCTGTGCTGCTGGTTCTGCTGCTACTCCAGCACTTCAAGAATTCTCTCTCTGCTGTGCTGCTGGTTTTGCTGCTACTCCAGCACTCCAAGAACTCTCTATGCCGTGTTGCTGGCTATTCCTGGCTTCCAGCGTACTTCTGACTCCACAGCACAGCACCCGCAGCTCTCCAGCTCCTGCCATCACCATCCTACTGCTCCAGTCCGGTACAGCCTCTCTGGTCTCCTTCTCCACAACTCACCTTTTAAAATAAAGCTCTAAAAACAAGGTTCAGTGTGTGGCTGTGTTTGGGTTCATCAAGATATATCGTGACAGGCTGAACCAAGGTTTTATCAGGGGGACACATTTTTCAACAGCAATAAGGTAAATACTGTAGCTCCCGCTACACTTAACTGAATCACTCAATGGAAACAACTTCAAGCAGAATGTAAACATTGCAGATACCAAAGAAAAATCAGCTGATGTCTATTTACCTAACTGCAGCAATCATTCTGCCCAAACATGTAATGAAAGTTGGAGAAATCTCTGTTGGTGTGAAGCATGTTCCTAACAGCTACACATGCTCTTTTCAGGTACGGCTGATAAACAAAGTTTTCCAAATGTTAAAACAACTTTATAGTAATTTAAAGATGTTTTATTCTCAAATATGGGTACAGTCTCATTCAGGAATTTCTAAACATTAACACGGACTGTTTTCAGGTATTGTATAATCTTCATATCCAGGCACTGCCTATATCTGATCACACTACTTTATTCATTAGAAAGAATCCAACCAAATTTCCAGTCAGTTCTATACTTTTCACTTTAACTTTTGGAAACTAATAAAATCTAATGTTAGAAATTGAAAAAAATAAAAACTACTGCCGGCCAAAGTCCCTCCATTAAATTGACACATTAGCGTGGTGGAGGGTTGCAGAGAGAAACGTCAGGATCAGATGGAACACTTCAAGCCATCCATGTGGCCACGCCCATACCCTAATCTTAAATATGTTTGTCCTGGTTTCCTTGAGTAATACGATGCATGAAACATTTCTTGCAAAAAAGGGCATCTTTAAATCTTCCAAGTTCCAAGCCTTTAAAGTATATGTAATACCTTGATACTGCAAAATAAATAATCAAATATTCAGTTAGACTCTATTTTATATGTTGTGTTTTTCTTAAAGCATATTTTATCTCCAGGCTATAGCAGCTCGTTTTATTGCATACTTTTAAGCCTATACTGACAGAATTTGAATGCATCAAGTCAATTCACTGGATGGACAAACATCGAAGCTGAAGCTTCTCACTTTACAACAGAGGAGCCGCTGGCTACACCGGGGGGGGGTGGACTTCGCAGCTCAGCTATCATAGAGGTTAGGTAAGCAATCTGTCGGCTTGAGCTGAGTAATTACAGATCTGCTATACCTTTTTCCTCTTGATGATGCTGTCATCTACAATGGCTGTTCCTATGACCTGGAAGCTGATGTGATTGTTGCGGTACTTTAAGTTTATCTGCTGCAATTCATCAGATTACTGTGAAAGAAGCACACCCAACATCCACTGTATTTAAATAGTTAGATATTGATGGGTTGTAGGCACACACTGAGGCCAGTCACTTCAATTTGAAGTAAACCTTAATTCAGTTATACCATAAAATACAATTCAATTCAATTCAATTCAATTTTATTTATATAGCGCCAAATCATGAAACATGTCATCTCAAGGCACTTTACAAAATCAAGTTCAATCATATTATACAGATTGGGTCAGATTATACAGATTGGTCAAAATGTCCTATATAAGGAAACCAGTTGATTGCATCAAAGTCCCGACAAGCAGCATTCACTCCTGGGGAACCGTAGAGCCACAGGGAGAGTCGTCTGCATTGTACATGGCTTTGCTGCAATCCCTCATACTGAGCAAGCATGAAGCGACAGTGGGAAGAAAAACCACCCATTAACGGGAAAAAAAAACCTCCGGCAGAACCGGGCTCAGTATGAACGGTCATCTGCCTCGACCGACTGGGGTTACAGAAGACAGAGCAGAGACACAACAAGAGAAAATACAGTGACTTGCACATATATTGAAACATCTTAAAGTTTTTTTTTTACATTTTGCTCGTCTCCAGTAATTTGACAAGATGCAGAGTACATCCTTGACAAGTCACTGAGACACAGGACAAACAACAGTCCACATACACACTCGTACCTTCATTTTTGTTCTGTTTTGACTGTGGTGGGAAGCCGGATTATCCAGAAAGAACACATGCATGAACACGGAGAACATGAAAACTCCATGTACAAGGATCCCAGGCCTGGATTTGAATCCAGGACCTTTTTGCATTCGGGCAGCAGCACTAACAGCCAAGCTACTGACCTGAAAAATAGTTGTAATGGATTTATTTAAGGGTATCTGAGTAAAGGCGGCTAAATATATTTGCACACCAAGCTTTCTAGAATTATATTTTTAACAAACATTTTTCTTTCACTTCATAATTGTATGCCCGTATCACATAAAAGACCAATAATATGAAAATGCATTAAAGTTTGTGGCTGTAATGTGACAAAATGTGATACAGCTCTAGGTAGGTAAATATTTTAGCAAGGCAATGTACCTCCAATGTATGCTTAATTCTTCATTTTAAGTCTCTTTCATGCTGAGATTTTCACTAAAGCACGCAATATAAGCACAAAATGCCAGAGCACTCAGAGCCTGCAAGGCTTCCTGACCTCTTTATAGCAAAGCAACATATACAGTCAAACATTGTGCACACGGAACAAAAAAAATAATACACATCCAGCGTGAAATATTGTCTTTCTCCTTCTGAATAAACAAATGTACTTTTTTTTTGCACAGCCACCATGAGCTCAATGATAAAGAACTGTAAAATATGAATGCAAATAACACATTTAAAATGGCCTAATGGCCATTTCTAATGAAAATGCATCATTCTGATCAATTGTACGTATTCAGGCATACGCCTTCTTTAGCCTTTGCCTCTGATTGTATTTTCCAAATGCCAAGAGCTGAAAAATGACCACCACAAACAGTCATTCAGCAACAATGGGGCCAAATGTTCTGGGGAAAATTCAAATGCATGGACACAGTTTATTTCCCCCTTTTTTATTTTTCAGTAGCCGAAATTGCACTGGATACCATTGCACTATAATTAGATAAACTTCCTGCTCCTGTTCCTGACAGGCTTATTATCAAGCTATTACAGAACATCACTTCAACCCTCCATAAAATATGACATTCAACTGTGCAAAAAGACCACAGGCAGAGTCTAGAACAGTGACGAGAAAGTGAATGAGAGAACGTTCTCTAATGAACAGCAACTCTACAATTCCTGCTATTAAATCTTGAGGTTGTGTCTCCTACTAATGATGCTGTCCACCTGGCGTAACCTTGAGCTGCAAAGCAGATACAGTTTGTGCACAACGTAGTTGTTTAGAGGGAGGGGAAAGTTTTAATGGCTATGAGGCTCAGCGGGCTGTCTTTGCGTGTCAAACTTCAAGGGAATTTAGAGAGAGAGAGAAAGAGAGAGAGAGAGAGAAGAAGAAAGGATGCCAGTCCGACAACAGAGATGTCTCTGGGTCTTACCTGCCCAGGCATGGAGTTTTCACAAAGAAGTGTTTCGTAGTCTATTGCAAAGACCGGGGCGTTATCATTTACGTCCTGCACTGTGATGAGAGCGATGCCTTTCCCAATCTGGTTTGGATCCACTGGGGGGAAAAAGACAGAAAAAGGAAAGAGTCCAGTTTGACATAATTCAGCAAAACTCTTCTTTAATTCTGCTTTAGCTGGGCCTTCACCTTTCTGGATGTATTATTGAGCATTTGTAGAGGAATTATCCAATATTTTATATTTAGTCATAGACTATATATTAACTAATTGTAATTGTAGTTTTCAAATGTTTGTTGCACAGAAAACTATACCTTTTTGCAATATACTTTAACCACAGTAACAGGCTACTGAAGGCATCTGAGAAAAATGTTGGCTAAAGTTAGCTTATTACATCACAGCGAGGTGAGAAAGGCTATCAAAATTTGGAGGCTCTTCCAAAAGCAGAATCCTGGGAACTCCCATATGATTGGCTCAAGAACCAGAAAGTAGACACTGGCTACACTCTGAACCAAAGTAGTTCCAGACCTGTAGGGTTGAAAGGAGAAAACTTGACTGAGAAATTGTTGCTGGAAAGGACCGATTGTTTGTAGGGAATGTTACGTCCATCCCAGGTAACGAATGAGAATGATTTAGGCTGATTTTACAGTAAGTATCTTACTTATAACGCCTCTTAAATACAAGTTAATGTTGTTAATTATAAAAAATAAAATAAAGAAATCTGTAACTGTATTTGTGCTGGACTAATGTTCAGACTGCTTCAAACGGCTGGCATTGTTGACCAGTCTGCTGTCGAACGGCTTGAGCGATTAGCCTCAATAAGGACTTATTGTCGGAGAAAGCCATGTGCGTGAACCATCTTCCACAGTGGGCTTCACGCTTCTGTGTGCCTGACACACAGTGATGGCTAAATGGCTGCGTCTGAGTCCGAGACGATAATTTAGTCTGGCGTCGCCATGATGCCGGCCAGAGATGACGGTCTGACATTCGGGGGCGAAGGATTTGATGGTGATAAAAAGGGCGCGCAGTGCCCCAGGCCACAGAGTTGTTGTCATTGGCATGGACTGGACGGAATAGAGAGCAGATGAAATGTGAGTGACTGTGGCTCAAATGCTCAACGAGCCCCAGCTGAAGCGGACTTGCTCATTTTTCTTTAGCTACAAAGAACACATTTACTATTAATAATGTCAGAAGACAGTGCAGGGCAGGGAATATCAGCAGGAGTCCTTCAAATCAAGATGTTTTTTGTTTTTTTTTTGCTGAAAACAGTGCATGAGTATCACTGTATGTCAGAAGTCAGTGCCTCACGCATGAGGTACTGTTGTGACATTTCATATGGCTATTATTATATCCTGCCTTTTCTCTTGCGCTATATCAGGCAACACTCCTGAAATCAACCAAGAAGTACCTCTGTGTGCCATGAGACGTAAATAAAAACACAGCTTTGAAGCAGAGAAGCATTAAAGGTTTTGAAAAGAAAAGAAAAAAAAACCCGAGCAGCCTTTAAACAGCGTTCACTTTTAAGATATGAAAGCAGAAGAAGTACAAGGCTGACAGGCGTCTAGTCTTCTTTTACTTCTACTGGTGTGACGCAGCTGTCTGAAGTGCTCGGTGGGTTGCGCGCTGATGATAGTTGGCCATTGCGTTAGCGTAATGTCAGTAAAATGATGGGACTGCAAAGCAAAGAGGGAAAAAAAAAGGTGTTCATGTCCTTGTAGCATTGACAGATGAACAAAAAAAAGGCATGCGGCACTTCTTCACATCACATTAACATTGTTCACCCGTGGGTGAGACGGTCCGCCCTTAGTCAGCATCTCGTCCCCATGGCTCAGGGAGACATGGAGGTCAGAGTGACCGTCCTGCGTGTAAATTAACATTCCCTGACAGCCGTGCGTCAACCCCGAGACTACGTGCTGTAATTTCCCCTGTACCGCAGACTAATGGGCATTAGAAAGTCTGAGAGAAGCGCCGATTTTTTTACTGACAGGCTAAATGACACTGTTCTAAACCCTTGGGGGCATTTTTGTAGAAAGAGACAAAAGGACAGAATCTTAAGTAAGTACATGGTGTAATAAATCGACAGCCACATTTGAAGAGAGGTGCAAAATCTGAAAAAAAATAGACATAGCAGTATATTGGGTCATTTTTCTGTCAGCATTAAAGACACCCTAAAGTTGATATTGATATGTTTTATAAAATAAAGAAAGACGGTCCATTGAAACAAAAGGACATTCTATAACAACCTGTTTGGTTTCCTGACCTATTTAGACACATGCATAACAATTATAACTTTTCACAACACTAAAATAACTTCAAGAAATTTAAATAAACAATAAAAATTTAATATATTGTAATACATTTTAGAATGTACTTTGAAATGTAATAAACTGGCTGTTACTGATATGAATTTGGACACCCTTATATCTATTCCCACTTAAAACGGCTAAAATGGCACACAGGCAAATCTCACCCAGCGCATGGCTACTCAGCATTTTGTTTGCCCCGTTTAAACCTTAAACATTCAGCTGACTGGGATGCTAATTGTTAAATGTTAAATTAAATTGTTAGATCTTGTGATCTCTATGAAGTGGAACAGCAGTGCTTTGGTTTGAATTCCTCGTTAATTTACCCCCAAATTCCCCCTTTTCACCTCTGTTCTGAGGCGCGTCTGAGAGCAACTCATTTTGGCGCGTTCAGCCAGGAGCAGGTGTCAGCACCTTGAGGCGGCTCTGGCACTTGACGGCTGCTTGGAGCAGGTGCGGGCACAGACAGGCAGAGAGCAGTGGGCTCTAGGACCTCCAGCAGCAAATCTGGTTCGGCCTGTGAATCGGCCAGATGAGCTCAATCCCTCTCTGAATGCCCTCTCAAGTGCCAGGGAACAGGCTGGGGGCTGACCGTCGTGGAAGGAGTGTGAGGCTTCAGACTCCGACGTAAAGCTTCCCCTCATACGGCATTCCTGACGCCAGGACAGCCTTCTGCTCTGCGGGGGGTGGAGAAGCGTTGTAACACCGGTGACCAGCTCTGGGGACAGGGATGGCCAGCCTCAAGCCCCAGATTGTGACAGCATTAACCCATAATGCTCTGTGACCTGGAGGGGGCCGAGGCGTGAAGTCGCCTCATTTGCATTTCATGAGACCGCACAAAAATGACTTGATCTGAGACGCACTTCAGAACTGGGGCAAAAGAGAGGCTGTTGAGCTACAACAATGAGAAATTCAGACCAAAGCATCACAGTTCCACTTTATGCAGACCTCAATTGAACGATTTAAATGAGAAAAGAAAGAAGCACGATATGTCACCTTTAATGATTTGACAATGATTTTAGCAGGCTCATTGATCTCGATAGACTTACAGTTCTCAATGGCTAAAATAGTGAGATTATGGATGGAGTTGGCTTCTCGGTCCAGAGGCTTGGCTGTACTGATGATCCCACTCGAAGCGTCCACATTAAAAAAACGTTCCAAGTCCGTGTTCCTGTCAATGGAGTACCTGGACACAGAAACTCATCTATATCACACATGACATATTTAAAAATTGGATTAACTTGTATTGATTTGACATTATGGTATAGTAGTTTCTCTCCCCTGAAGGAAAACATTGTGATTATGTCCCTTTTCATCAGTTTGTCTGACATTAAAATAATAAGCCCCATACAAAACATCAGTGTATTGATTTTAAATGTCATGAAATATTTTTTTCCCCCAATTGTCCTCCAAATGTCTGAAATAGTATCACAATCTTTACTTGGAGCTTAGGATGACACAAAAGTCTATTAAATTTTCTATAAGACTGATGACTGTCCTTCAACACACAACACTTATCAAGCTCTTTCAATACTCATAAGCTCATTTTTCAAGAGAAAATTGCAGCTTCAATTAGCATATATCCTAAGGGTATTATTGCAATGTAATTTGACTCTTGTGGCTGCATTAGTTCCACGGTAATTTTAATTCCAACAGATGTAGAGAAATATATTGCTGATTCTGATAACAGTCACGGGGGCAAAAAAAGGCAATTTACAGCTACAATGGAGCAGTAATTAGATTTTCTGATTAAGATTACTAACAATCCTAACAGACCAAGCATGAATACCATACAATATTCATTCAATTAGAGCAGAATGGGTGGGAGAGCATCTCAAGAGTGGCACTGCACAGATTGACAATGTGAATGCTTGTTTTGAGTCGTAAATGCCACTGCGCAAGTGTTGGGCCTTGACCCTCCTGCAGGAATGCCCTTCTCTTGTTCAAGATGGCATTTTATATTTGCAAATGCAGCACTCGTTGGCACGCCCACCATCTGCCGCTGTCTTTGTGACAGCCACATTGGAGACTTTCAAGGGTCTGTGGAGTCTGTGTTCGTAGATAACGTGAAGAAGCAATTTGTTTGCATATTTGGGATATTGTTTTTGTTTTTTTCATCTAGGCAAGACTCTGTAAACTAATTGCATAATTTAAAGTTGAAAGGAAGAAAAGTGTCTGAAGTTTTTGCTTCCAATCAGATTTCTGGTTTACTATGTGGTGCAGCAGAGAAGCATGGCTTTTGTACCTGATTGTACTTCCGGAGGTATCTGGGTCATGGGCAGAGACTCTACCAATCGGGGTGCCCACTCTGGCGTCCTCCGAAACATTCATTATGGAAAATGGTGAGGAAAAGATGGGTGGCTCGTTCACATCTTCTACAGCCACCTTGACGGACGTTGTGTCACTAAATGGGCCCAGGCTCAAGAAATTGGAGTCAATGTTCCTGTTGGTGGCCTCAATTCTCAGAGCGAAGCCACTTCTGGTCTCAAAATCTAGAGGCTAAAAGAAAAAACAGGACAAGAAATAACAGAGGGCTGTCTCATGCCCTCAGGTTCCTACACAGCTTTTTTTCCCCTCAACTTCTCGTGATTCAGATTTTCAGAGTTCTCAGCATGTTGGATACATAAAACACGTCAATTGAACTATATGGCAACTATTAAATATTGTTAAGGCTTTACATCTGCAAAAAATCACTGACTGGATGAGGGATGGAATGAAGAAAGCATGGCTGCATGAATAGGAAAGTTTGGGAAACAGACCGGTAAGTGGATGGATGAAAAATAGATGATTGGATCCGAACAACTTTTATATAATGGGATAGGCTTTAAGTCTGGATATTTAAATATTTTCCTAGACCCAGTTTTCTTTGCCCATGCTTATCCAGACCTGAAAATCCAGACTTTCCCAGATTCGGAAATGACCTGATTATTTGTCAAACATGAAATGTGCCTCATCAGACGCGTTTTTGTTTTAGTACTGTCCTTCGTACAACCCGTGGAATATCAGCATTTTCTGTCAAGGATAAATGAGCAGCTTTAGTGTATATAACATTATATTCTTTTAGCCAATGTGGTAATATTGATCACAATCAAGGTTGTGGTCTCTAGGACTGTCAGACAAAGTGATTCGATGATGAATTGTAATGACTTTGTCCCAGGAATGAACTAACTGTGATTATAAAGAAAGGCTCACAGCTTGGATGAAAGCATACAAAGATGAACGCTTTTGAAACATTTTGTCTGGCTTATTAAACTCTCTGCAACATACAATGTACTGAGCACGCTGAATTGACAGTTTCATTGTCAGAGACTCACATCTGCCTTGTATTTGTCTGAATTTTGGTGGGAAACAAACAAAGGATCAAATTGGCCAGTCTGACAAGCGCTGCCTGTGGCCAACAATGGTTCTACCACTCTGACAAAGGAGAGGCAGCGATGAGCTGTCACATCCATGAGGCCCGAAGAGACCGTTTCAAGACTAAAACCCTGATCTCTGACCCATCACCCAGCTCTCAAGCACACAAAACAGAGGTATGTCCTGCACTATTCCTCTATAACTGAACACATACGAAACAATGTTATTAGACTTCAAAGTCCAACTGTTTGCCTGGATTTTCTTTAGGGGCATCAGAGTCAAGCGGGGGTCATTCCGAATGCAGGGTACAACAACAAAAATAAAAAGCATTTTGAAAATTTGTTTTTATTTAATTCTACTTCATAATGCGCTACAAGGACGTGTTTGCAACGTTGAGAAATGTGGGTGAGTTCAAAGGGTGAGGCGCTGTTTGTGCAAGTAGCTGCCCCCACCATTAAATAATTGAAGGCATAATTCAATTGTTTTTGAGTCGGGTTCTCTGGAGAGGGTGTGAATGTGCAGTGTTTTCCCTGCCGTCTCTTTTAGCATGTTCAGTTTGTATAAACATCAATTGCACATCACTGTAAAAAAAAATTAAAACAGAGTTACAAATGTTGTTGTAAGGTGCTTTAAAAAAAACATGTAAATCTGAGTGTGCGGTTGCCTCTCTGTGAATGGTGAACCCAGAAAACAGATGAATACATATCGGTCACCTAAGTGGAGAGGATAAAAGATGCTCGTCATTTACCCTCTGCTCATCCCAACTAGCCACATTGTTTGTCTGTGGAGCGTTTTTAGTTTTGTTTGCTGGCAGGGGGGGCTAGCTTTTACTTAAATCCTGTTTTTTTTCTCCAGTTTATCTGAGTTTGTGGAGATAAGTTATTGTCATTTGGTTTAGCTATGTTGGATAGGTCTGTTTGGGTAATATTCAAGATAGTGTTCTTTTGTTTGCTGTTACGGCATAAAGCTGAAATTCTGTCCAGCTTGTTCTCAGCATTGTAATCTAAAGTGAATTAACATACTTTAAATTAAATCCCGGTAAAGTTGTAGAACAGCATGTTGATGGATCATCTTCATGTTGTGGTTTGACCACCATAGACCGGCCATAACAAAAGCTAATGGCTAGTCACAAAGTATCACAGTTTACTCAGAAACAGGTTTAAAACACTATTTTCAATTTACAAAGTAACAATATTACTGCTAAAAACTGGTACATGTGTTTGCCTTTAGTCTAGAGCCTCTTACTTCTTTTTAAGTAATATTGTACCTGCGTGAATGTGCATGCTTCTGTTTCCATGTTACTTTGCTGCTGTTACAACTAAAATTCCCCAACGAGGGACAATAAAGGATAGTTTTATATTACTTGTTTATTAGTGTTACAGTAATATAATATATATTGTGTTTATTGTTATTCTAGACTCTAGCCAAAGCATAGAAGTACATGTCTTTAACTTAAGATTTAATGGAATAGTCTTAAGCTCTGTCCATTAGGTTAACAATCTTAACAGTAATAGGCTGAGAATGTTTGTTGCCTCTCTTTGTTTATTATAATAAGGCTGAACCAAGTGATTGTAAATAAATTTACTAGGTAACATAACTATTAGCCTAGCCAGTTAAGAACAGAGCACTGATTTCTTCTGCTAATTTCCTGTGTTTCAACTCATCCCTTTATCCCTTCATACATATTTCATACAGAACGGACTCTTCACGCCTAAAATTTTGACCACAGCATGTGTAGCTGCATAGCATGGATTTGTGGTACATCTCTGAGCTAAAACCAAAACAGACACAGGAAACAGAGGCGTGCTACTTTGGCCTCAGGACATATGCAACAGATACTGATTAGGTTAATTCACAAAACGCTTGAACGCTCCAACAAAACACAGCAGCACAAAGTTTTACCTTATTTCCAACAAAACTAAAACAACCAGGCAAAATGTATTTTTTTGTGGATGCTAATCCAAACAATTTCAAAGCACCAATACATTTTTACTGAACTGGCAAAGTAGGTTTTATCATCTTAAAACATCCTTTTTCTGGTAGAGACTCATCTTGAAGCCAATTTTTATTCTCTGGCTTCTAACACTAGTAAGACTACGTTTTGACCTGTTTTAAATTGGTTTTATTGTGTTTAATTGTATATATTTTATATATTTGTGTATGTATATTGCAGTTTTGTGCAGCACTTTCCTTTCAGCTGTGGCTGTTTTAAGGAGCTTTATAAATAAAGTTAGTATGATTTGGAATGAGCATTTTCAGCATCTGGCTTAAAACGTGATTAAAAAAAATGCTTATTTACCATACTTATCTGTGTCCAAACATCAACTGTGTTCATTGTATTTGCTCCTGCTCATTAAAATGTGTGTTGTGGTTTAAAAAACAACAAACATAAATAGTGAAATAAAGTCCACTAATCTAAGTGTCACATGATCTGTCGCTATAAACACACCTTTTCTGAAACACCCCAGAACCTGCAACACGACTAAGCAAAACATATCACACCATGAAGACCAAGGAGAACTCCAAACAAGTCAGGGGCAAAGTTGTTAAGTACAAGTCAGGATGAGGTCATAAGAAAATATCCAGATCTCTGATGTTCTCCCACTTCATTTTGTGATTTCTTGATCTTGCAAATGTAGTGATTAGGTCAATCAACTTTAATTCATGATTTAAGAAAGGGGTGATTACTTTTTGACTGAGGGGTAGATTGGGTTGGATAGCTTTTTTGTCCCTTCATAAATTACATTATTTGAAATTATTGTTTGTTTTTATTGAGATTGTCCTTGTCAAACATTTGTTTAATGATCTGAACAGTGAAGTGAGACAAAGAAGAGAGAATGGAGTCAGGGGACAAACACTCTTTGATTATAATTACTTTTTAGTTAAAATAACAGATAACACCCAGGATGCTTGATTTTAAAAAAAATGTCACTTTTCTATTTTAAATAGAAGAAATTCATGTTTTGTAATTATTTTTTAACAGTGACTATCACATATAACTGTGATGTTTTACTCAAAGTTAAACTGTGAGAATGACATATGTCCAGTCCATATAGGATTTTATTTTTACCACAAAATATGTAAAGACTTCACTGTAAAGAGTGAGGTTTCAGTGCTATCTGCTATTCATATGATCCCTAACTTCCACACTTACTAAAACTGACAGTGTTTTTCTGTTGTGACAATATGTCTGTTTTCCAAGCTGTACCTTTTGCAGTATAATAACCCCCTCTTGTGTGTCCTCGTCTGTTGTTATGTTGAACATGCCGGGCCCATCGCCGTCCATGATCCTGTAGTCCATTTCTGCGTTGGAGCCGATATCAGCATCTGCCGCTTTGATCCTGGCCACCACAGACTGCACCGGCAGTGACTCCAGCACGGTGTACTGATAGCTCTCTGGAAAGGGAAGGACAGGAGTGGATTTTTGTAATGGATGTGCTTATTTTTTGCAACCAGCACACACGCATTAGACTAACAGGCAGGAGCAGTGACACATAAATCTGTTTGTTTCCGCTCCAATTTGTGGTAAAGACGGCAAAGAAGGCAAAAAGAAATTATGCTATTACAACAGCAAGACCAATTTTAGTTGATATGGTTCTAGAGGTCTCTCCTTTAAGAGAATAAATGAGGCTGAATTAAAATGTTCTTCTCTTAGAGGCTCTCCCGGCAGGAAGAAAAGGCGTCTCATTTAGATCCCTTTGTTAAATTTCAGAGTATTGTTTACAATTGTTTTATTGTTTAGAGGAAGGCATAAATTAGCAAGGAAGATCAAACTGAATCAGCTCTGAGTCAGTTCACCCCTTTGCCAATTTGTATCCCCAGTTCATACCTATGCAATGCTATTTCATTAACCTGGCGAGCCAGATTGATAATGTGTAGCACTCTCGGTTCTGCACATTATCAATCTGGGACTGCTCCTATCAAATCCATTTGGGGAGAGGAGCAGACGTCTCCAAGCTGGTTTGGTGACGCGACACCTAGTACCTGCCTACGAAAAGTTGGTTTTAGCCAATCACTGTATCAAATTAAAACGTAAGCAGCTGGACAGGGCAGGTCTTGCTGTTCTACTATCAAAGAAGAAGTTGTGGATTTTTACAGCTACGCCTGCGTCCTCCTTTGCTGCCATGTTTATGTTACTATTTCATCCCTTGCAACTTCAAATTCATACCTTGTAAACAAGCATTTTCATACCCAAGTGCTGTATCAGTTAAGTTTTGTAAGGGGTCATTGACTGCAATTGTTATATAAATGCTCAAATGTCACCTCTTTTTAAATTAAATTCTATATTATTATCTTAAAAACATTAAATACTTTTTATTGCCATTTATATGGCTACTAAATCTCACTTGGGCCTGTTGATTCTGGTCTGAAAAAACACAAAATAAATGTGAACACATGAAGAGAGTAAGCCAAAATAAATGTAACAAACAGAAAGCTTAAAGTAATTCTCTGTACTCCATTCATAGTGTAATGTAAGAAAATGTGGATAGATAACTTTATGAAATTATATCTCCCAGAAGAAGGCCTCTTACAGGCTGTGTCATTTGACCCGGGGTATTAATTATCTTAGTTCATTTAATGAGAGCTAACTTGCCCAAATGGGTATCAGAACCAAAATACATGGGAACAGATTGTTATGTATAGCTTAACTTAATAACAATTCTACAAGAGATCAGCACTCTTTCCATACATTACTGAAGGAAACACTTAACTACAACCAGCATTTAATTCATATACCATATTTTAAGTTTCTGCATGCAAAATGGTTTGTTGGTAGGTACAAAACAGAAGTAGACCAGAAGGGTTGAAATAGCAAATGGTTACATGTTGGCAAAAGAGTAAATTGTTCTGATAATCTGTATAAAATTGCTAAAACTGAATCTCCACATCTTCTTTAAATACAAGCTAGAGTTATCATTGGTATAAGGCAAGGCGAGTTTATTTATATAGCACTTTTCAGTAACAAGACGATTCAAAATGCTGTATATGAACAGAAAAACAGTAGACAGGCAAAACAAAGTAAATCCTCGACTAGACTTCTTTCCTACATTTCAAACATACAGAAAGACTTATAATAAGAAAAAACTAAGTATATTCTTGGGGATATTCGATCAAAAGTAATTTCATCCAAAGCTACAACTAGAATAACTTCTTTTGTTTCATTGTTTCACTGGAACAATCTTCATTAAAAATTCAAAGCTTGATTTTTTTTCTATTCATACATTCCTCAAAGCTACAACTTAAGGTCTCTGATCTGACCTTTCTAAACCACAGCTAAAACGGGAGAATTGTTTCTATTCATAATAAAGTTTCACTGGGACGAGCTTCATTACTAAAAATTCTAAGGTTAATTGTTTATATTCATACTGCTAAAGCTTGGGGTCTCTGATCTGACCTTTAAGACACTACAGCTAAACCAGAAAGTAGCAGAGTAAGGGAAAAAGCACAGTAGAGGCAGTGTGTGTGTGTGTGTGTGTGTGTGTGTGTGTGTGTGTGTGTGTGTGTGTGTGTGTGTGTGTGTGTGTGTGTGTGTGTGCGTATTTTAGTGTAATCATGTGTGTTTGCACGCGTCTGTGTGTGTTAGTCTGTGAACATTATCAGGCAGTCCAGTGGCTCTCTGTTCAGGTCACAGATGTCACAGAGCGTCTTCTTTACATGACCTCTGGGAGAAATTAAGATTGTTTGCCTTTGAAGGCCGACGGGGAGGCCAAATTCTGATAATATAATTTGTTTTGGGCAGGCAGACTCTTGTTTGTCATGACTTAGGTTTGTGTTTGCTTTGTTTTGGACTTTTCTGGACTAATCAGTTTCCACTCCCTTCAGCCAACAGCCATCTATCACCACCCAATCAGCTCAGTCCTCTCCTCAGTCTGCAGTCACCAGTCAATTAGCCCAGATCAGCTCCACCTGCTGCCAGTAATTACTGCCAACTCTGCTCACCTGGTCTCTGTCTATATATACCTGCCTCAGCCGACTCAACACTACCAGACCGTCTTGCCATGTGTGATGTGCTCTGCCTCTACCAGTTCCTGTGTGCTCAGCCAGCTGGCCTCTTCTGCTTCGTATGTGTTTTTAGCCCTCACTGATGAAAGTTGCATGTTGGTTCTGCTTGCCTGCCTCACCTGCTACTACTCATCCCCTTCAATAAACCTTTTAAAACGTAACTCTGTGTCCGGTTTGAACATCGGGTTCGTACTTGTAATCATTACATTGTTTTTCTGTCTTCCCTTAAAGTCTCACTGGTTCTTCTGATTGGCGATTCCAAAACAACCAAAATTTTGGTCATTCTTCCAGGGTCCATCTTCCAGCTTTCTCCAAGATCATTCCCATCCTGCCAGCAAGTTCAGAAATTGCAGCTGGCCTGCAGTTCTGCTTACACAGCATTTCAGTCTGAGTGCTGGTAGCAGACATATCCCTCATATAGTTCAGGCAGACCTGATATGGGCCGAAACAACTGCCAACAGAAATCCTGTTATCATAAATCTGAATTTAAACATTTTTAACATCCTCGACTGACAAAATGGACAGAAACACGATCCTCCTCCCACTATGTGTCCGGCTGCACATGTCCTGTCGGGCACCGGGGCTCTCTTTCACCCAGACTTCTTGCATTCAATCCAGTTGACCAGATCCATAATTTATAGTTTGGAATATATGTTAAAAGATTGATAGAGGCAGGCTGGGAAATAATTGAGACAGTGACTCACTGGATTGGTTATGATCTGTTGGCGTTTTTTCAGGCAGGGGACAGGGAAAACAATAAAACAAAAGATGAAACTAAATCTCCACGTTTCTAAAAGGGCTAGTGTTAGCACAGCTAGGGACCACAGGAAATAAGCAAGCAACAACACTTTAACAAGCATTTAATGAGCTTAAGATCTGTAATTAAGGCAAAAACTTCATGAAATGCTTATATGCTTACTCGTTTTGGGAACACAAGGGAGGAGGAAGGTTCAGTTAAAATTTACCATAAACTGAATGTCCATGTGTTGTTTAAAAAAGGCTAAAACGGCTTGCATGCTAGAATTTTGTAGAAAAGACAGCAGAAAAGGCAAAAAGGAAATCATCCTATTAGAACAACAAGGCCAATTTCACTTTATAGTGTTCCAGAAGTTTTACTTTTAGGAAAATGGATGAAGCCAAATGAAAAACCTCTTCTCTTAGAAGCTGTCCAGGCAAGAAGAAAGGAACAACAGGAGTCGCCTTTAAATCCCTTTGTTACGTTTCATTGGATGAAATGTCCACTCAAGGAATCTATTACTCCAGAAACTCTCTATTGTGTTCTCCACGCTTTTGTTTGACCCCCTGAATTTAAAGTACTCCTACAGGAATAAAGAAGGGAATCATATTCATAATCATAATCTCTCCAATCACCATGGCAGAGCTCATTACCAGACCTTTCTGTGTTTCTCTGTGTCTCCCTCAGCCACAGTCTAAATGCTAATCTGCCTGACATTGTTTGCCACCATGTAATCTTTATAATGGCTTTTTAATTTGCCATGGAAAAGCAGCTCTTTAAAAGACCCCAAAAACTACTTTCCTCCTATCCCATTACCCTTGCTCCCACCTCCCATGCTAGCCTATCCTGAGACAGTCTTCTCACAAAACTAACCCCTACTTCACCAACTAAGCATTGCTCCTGGATTCAATCTGCTCTGAAGCTCTATAATGGCATATCGATTCTGACCCATGACCCTGTGAGCACAGCAGCAGGAGCAAAACCCCCCAGAATTCTTCTAAAGTCTCTTTCTTCTCAGTGTGACAGCACTGGGTTAAAACGACACTGATGGCTTGTCGTGCAAACTTGAATCTCTCTTTCCCCACAGGGACCGGCAAATTGACTCGGCTTCACGGCAGTCCAGTGGTGACTGCGCGGCAGCCAGACCAGCAGTCGGGCTATCAGCGGTAAACCGATTGCCGGTGCTTCGGGATTATCATGAGAGGCGCTGCATGCCTTTGAATCCTAAAGCTTTTTCTGGAAGCCATTAGCAGTTTGTGCAAAGGGCTGGCAAAATGAAAGAAAAAAGAAACTGATTGATCTTTGCATCCAATGGAAAAGGAACGAGCGTCTTTCATGAAGAAGGAAGTTGGGCGGTACATACTTTTCAGGAAGGCAGCTTTTCCATTTTTTTCTGTACAAGTCGAAATGCTTGCTGAAAACACAAATGCAAGGTAGTTGCACAAAGTTAATCTAATGGGTGATAAATCAAGCATTAATATCACTTTAATATTTTTCACCTTTTTTATGCCATTTTTCGGAATCTGATACCCCTAATTACAATCCAGATTAACCTATTGCCTTCAGAGTTTACTTAACTAGAAAGGTGAGCTCATCCAGCTATGAATGATTTTGTCTCAGTATGAATACAGCTGTTTTGCGAAGGCCTTTTGAGGTTTGTTAGAGAATATCAGTGAAGAGACTGCATTCTGAAAACAAAGGGAAACAGCTGACAGGTCATGGATAAAGTTGTGGAGAGATTTATAGCAGGTTTAAAGGGGATGTTTCATGTAAAATCCATGTTTTTAGCCCTTAATTGAGCAATAAGCAAAATTTCAATATTTTAGATAGAACTAAAAAAAAGAGTGATTTGAAGAACTAAAAGGTAATATTTCAGATGGACTATGGTCTGACGTCACACCGCAGGTCTCTGCGTTGTTCTCCTGTCTCTTGTTTACATAGCTGGGCCGGACCGTGTGCGTACAAGTGTGCACGTGCATGTACGTGCATGTGAACAGCTGCCACTCGTGGCTTAACCCCTCCCTGTCCTAAAATACCACCGTCAGAGCAGCGGAGCGTTGGAGCAACATGACGGAGAGCACCCCAGCAGATTGGAACGTCCTCTTGCTATCAGCATTATAAAGTTTTGAGTTACTTACTTCTTCATTTGATATGTTCCCCCGAAAGGTGATGCTGTTTTGCCATGTTTTTGTCCTTCACAAATATGCCCATAGAAAGCGACTCATAAGAGGTGGAAGGAGGAGCTGGGAGGCAGCCAGAGCAGAGCTAAAGAGAAGCGTGGTTTGTCACACATCTTGTTTTGGTCTACAGACAGTGCTCAAGCACCACCTTGTGGTTAAGTATTGCTTATTGCTCCTTTAAATACATTTTGTTGTACAGTTGGAGTCTCTAGGAATGCAGAGAATTTGAATGTAATCTTTCCAGGTGGCATGTAGATGTCTTTATATTCTGTTTGGGTCATATGTTTCAATGAGTTCAGTTTTTTCTGCTTTCTATTATGTTTTTTTTAAGTATTATGTAACAGTATTTGCTGTGGAGCTGGTAAAAAAGTCATGGACTTCCATTTTAGCAGTCTCACAAATCCATTTTTATTTCTTGGAGGGATTTTGTAGTCCATACTCATGGATGCCGGAGCTACAAGTAGATAAGTTATCATTTTTCATTACAATATGCCCTAGTATACTACAGAAATGGCCAAACGCAATGGAGCGGAAAATTCTGCAATCTGGAGGGGGGCGGGTGTTAGATTTGTTAGATTTAAAGAGACCACACCAAAAGGAGTTGCTCTCAGACGTGCCTCAGAACATGGGTAAAAGGGGAAATGGGGAATTCAAAGCAAAGCATTGTGATTCCACTTTATATAGACTATAACTAAATGATTTTAATGTGAAAAGCAAGAACTTAAAAGCTATAAACTCTAAAAAAGAAAAATCCCGATCTTTGGAGATCTCACAGAGAGAGCACAATTCAGTACCATGATCTGAAAATGGAAAGCCTGTGGTGCAGCTCCAGACATGCCAGGAGATGGACCTCTACCCAAACCAACACAATTACTCATGTGTTAGCATGGCCCAGTCAAAGTCCAGACAGAAATCCAATTAAAAATAAGTTGGCTTGACAATTGATAATCCTGCCTGTATCTGTATACAATCTAACTGAGCCTGAACCTTTTAGCAAATAATTGGCAAACATTTCTCTTGCTAGATGAGCAAAGCTGGTAATGAAATACTCCAAAAGAATTGCAGCTATAGTTTATGCCTAGTTAGGTTCTGCAAACTACTGACTTGGGTGGGCTTGAACACACATGCTCGCCACACTTTTCAGATTTTTATTTGCTAAAGAAATTAATTAAAAATAATGTATACATTTTCTTATACACCTGATTCTACAATCAGGTGCTACTTTGTATTGGTATATACAGCTTAATTTAAATAAAATGCATTAAAGTATGTGGTTGTAACTTGGCAAAATGTGAAAAGTTTTCAAGAGTATTATTCATTTTGGAAAGTGCCTTTTATTTATTTTCTGTGCAACTTTATTCAGCCAAAAACGACAGAAGAAATACTTGTTGCTTCTCTTTACTGAAAAGTAATATAGAGAAAAGTAATATTTTTCAAATGGTTTCTTTCATCTGAGTAAAAAAAACGTCCCAGCGTTTTTTTACCATTATGTTCATCGAGTGCCCTCATTCCGTTCTCTTAGTTCAAGTAGTCTTCCAGTGATAATAGATCTTAAGAGCTGTATTCAACCAGGAGAAAAAAAATGAAGAAAGAATGTGGGGGTTTTATTCTGATTGCTGAGTAGCTGCAGAACGTGGCATGTACAAACTCAATCAGCACTGTGGAGGCAGTCAGAAAAAGGTCTTACTGTGAGCAAACCGCGGTGGGTTGTCGTTGACATCAGTAAGCATGACCGTGACAGAGGTGGTCCCGGACAGGCCGCCCATTTGTCCTACCATGTCTTTTGCCTGAATGACCAGCACGTACTGGTCCCTTGTCTCCCGGTCCATGTTGGGCAAAGCTGTCCTTATGACACCTGGAGAGAGAGAAGAAGAAGATGATGATAGTGATGGCTCAGAGTTGAAAAGCCGTCTTTCGCCACAAATCCTATCCCACTATACCTCTATGGCTTGTAATGGATCCATGTCTGTGGATTTCTTTCTGGAGTTTTTAACTATAATGTTTTATCAATTTGAACATCATCAAAAAAGTACATTTATTTCAGCAATTCAATTCAAAAAGCAAACCTCATATGTTACGTAGCTCACATAGATTGATATATATCAAGCATTGATTTTTGTTTCGTTTGAATAGTCTGTAAAACCAGGATAAAAGTGATTTTTAATCCAGGAATTTTAGCCAGCACATTCTTTCATGGGAAAGACTGCAGAGAGTCGTCCAACCGACAGTCATTGACACCATCAACAGTGAGGCTAAGCCACAACAGCTGTCTCAGTCGTTGTGTCCTTGGGCAACACTTCACCCGCTTTGCCTGCTGTCGGTGGTTAGAGGACCCAGTGGTACCGATGTATGGCAGCCCCGCTTCTGTCAGTCTGCTCCAGGACAGCTGTGGCTACAATGTAGATCACCACCGTCAGCGTGTGAATGGATGGGTGAATGACTGATTGTAGTGTGAAGCGCTTTGAAATCCTTAGATTGGGTAAAGAGTTATACAAGTGCAGGCCATTTACGAAATGTTATCACGGGTTGTTCTGCGCAATATACCCTAATATATTAACGAAACGTTAAGTGGAAAGAAAAAAGTCTGATGCAAAAAGGTGCACAAGCAAAAGGGTCAACGATGGCTTCAAAAGGATTATGAAGCAGTTTATTAAGATTGTTGGGAGGGTTGACAAGGCACAATTGACTATCAGCATACCAATGTCCCTTTTGTTTATTAAAGCTAATAACTGTTCATTTTTATGCAGTAGGGTATTTGCACTTTTTTCATCTGCCATAAGCTTTTTCAAGGACTTATTTCAAACCTTCAAATTACTTATTACAAATAATTTGTATATAAGAAAATATTTATTTTATTAGCCAACATATTAGCTTTTTTTAAGTCAGGCATTAACATTTTAGCAAAACACCAAACACATTAGCACAGAAAATGTTGTGACTTCATCTTTGTGTAGATTATTTTCGTAATTATTTTCTTTTAGATTTGTTTAAAGTTTAGACAGAGCAGGGTGTTAACTGAAGAAAACAACATCTTTAAAGCAGTCTGATATTAGCACTGCAGCAAAGCTGTTTGAGATTTTTATGACTAATTTTTGTCACAAATGCTTCAGGTGATCAAAAACGTTTTTTCAGACAAAGCTAAACACAAAAGCATTTTTCAAAGGGTGGATTCATTGACTAAGATAAAAAAAAAGTCTTCAACACAACCTGGCCCTAATAGGCACCTTGTTAAATCATTAGTTAACAGTGAATAACATTTTTTGGAAGACTGAGTACAATTTGAACAGCCTGATTAGTGCCTGACCTTTACAATCAAGTCATCTCTCAAACTTGTCTGAAAACATGAGACAGGCTAAAAGAAATCTAAAAAAAGAAGTAACTCATTATGCACCATTGTAAAGAAATTCAGCAACAAAGCAATTGACTCATGTCAGTCTGGGAATGGTTGCAAAGCCATTTCCAAGGCTTTTTGGGATTCCTGCAAACCACACAATGAGCCAGTATCCACGAATAGAGAAATAGGGAAACTGGGGAATTTTCCCATGAATATTTACTCATAAAGCACATTTATGATTCACCCAGGAAGTCACAAAAGTACTCAGAACAACATCTAAAGCACCACAGGCCTCAGTGGCCACAGTTAAGGTCAGAGTTGATGACTCAAGACCAAGAAAGAACCTGAGCAAAGAAGAAAAAGGCATCCACAGGAGAGTTCAAGGCCCAAAACCACTACCAACGTGAAGTTTGTCAAAAAAAAAAAGTCCTAAAAAATGTCCTGATCACTTTTGAGAAAATATTCTGTGGGCTGACAAAAAAAGGGTGGAACCTTTTTGGGAAGTGATCCTCACTGGACATCTGGTGTAAAACTCATTTCATAAAAAGAACATCACTCCTCAAACATAGTGGTGGTAGAGAGATGGTCTGAGGCTGCAACGCTTCAGGACCGGTAAAACTGGCCTATAGGCTTAAAGACAATTACTTTTCACTTGTGGTCTGACTGGTTTGGAAAGCTTTGTCTGATATCCAAAAAAATGGTCTGATGATCTGAAACAGCTTGGCAGGACAACCTAAAACAAGAGGTCTGTGGGGGGGTCAGATGCTTTTTAAAAGCACTCTGCATATTTTACGGTTTTTATTAAAGGATCAACTGCTCTCAGAGCTAAAGACATTAGAAAAAAACAGCAGGACCCAAGTAAAGCTGTACTTCAGATCCTGAGGTTTTTCCGCCTGTTGCAGTTGTTGGCAAGTGCTCTACTCAAGTCCTTGAATTTTCCAGTCGGAAAGCTAACTAATCTGAAAATATCACTTCAGACTGGAAAAGAAGATTTACATCAATCCTCCAGCTGGCAATTCTTAGAATTATCCCAGTCAAAGTGAACGTCTGTGTTGGCTGTTGCCTCTTTTACTGTCCTCGGTGTGTGTTCTCTGCTTGAAAAGTGCTGTCAATCCAAACAGTTTAGTAGTCGGATGTATGATGAGGAAAATGCTCAGACGCTGTCACAAAAGTTGGAACATGCAAGGGGACAATTTGGCCGCCAGGGGAGGAATCAGCTGTCTGTTACAGCTGTCACGATTGATCTCTATCGGAAAAAGATAAGAGATGTGACAATGCTGGCATCTAATATCTGCCATTTGTCTGATTTTTACCTGAGCCCCCCGACATCACCGCCACAAAAGCACTAAGCCAAGCTGTGGTAAACACACGAAATGACTAAAGAGGAAAATATTTTTATTTATGTCGCTTTTCTAATCTAAACTTTATCCCTTAAATACAAAGATAATTCCAGAAAAATTAACGCAGCCTATTTAAATCAAAGAAAAGTGTTGTAATCCTTCAAAAGCAATCAGGGGTGCTTTCAGAGTTAATGATTTGCCACACAACGTGTTTCATTCATTAAATGGCACTTATTAAAGATTCCCACAGAGTATGGAAGATTACTCATTAAGAACCACATAAAGCCGCAGCGCACAGTTCTTGAATAAATGAATCATATTTTCGTACTTTATCATGTTCACAGTCTGATGAAGGAGATGAAAATAGGGCCCCGTCTTAGAGCTGAAACCTGATGAATTTCTAATTCTAATCCTTGAAATTACATAAAACATTTTATGGGATCCAATTTAATAAAAGAGTATGTGAATAAAAGCAGATGTCTTCGCGTGCCCATATATTACAAGTAACATGTATTTTTCTGCTAAACCTGGACTAATCCTTACGTTTAAATTGTGCATGCTAATATAATCCCTTTTAACCCAATTCATTCCTAATAAAGCCTTTTACAAGACGATTCTAAATCGATCCTGGCTCAGGAGCATCAAGTCACTGCATCATAACACATATATTGGCACTCTATAAGTACAGTGCAATCAGTGTTGGGTTCAGTTTTATTTGTGAGCAGACGTGGACGTGAAGAGCTGGAGTTTAACCTGCTAATTATCCAACGGGAAAATGACCAGTCTACTTCTAATACTGTGTTTTTAAGTACAACGTGTAATCCAGCAGGCAGTCCTCATAAACCCCAGAAATACACCAGCTTTTGAGGGATTTAACCTTAGTTAAACCAACTGCTGCCCACAGTATCATACCTTGCCACATGTATATGATGGTATATCTAAAAATATTCTTTGCATGGGTCTGAATATGAAAATAAAGCTGCACATTTTGTGAAACCTCAAATTCTGTAACTTAGGAAAAGGCATGAGTGTCTTTATGATCCATGGAGTTTTGTATTTTGCAATTGTACACATCAATGTTTTATCATTTTTAAATATCTCGGTACCTAATGTTCACTTTAACAAGTTTAAACTTTCAGTGCTTTGAGCAGTTTATGAGTGCCCACAGGTGGGTAAACATTTGTCAGCTGAATTATTCAGATGACATGGGTCAATTCCCTTGTCCCCAAGGTAGCCTCTCCAGATATTATTTTTGCTGAGCTAAATATATCTTCATTTGTGCATAGGGAGAGTATGTGTGACGATAATGACATTAAGTAATGTTATGTTATCATTGGATCCTTGCTGTGAGATTTGCGTGGCATTTACAGTGCAGTGAAAAAGTATTTGTTTTTTTATTTATTGTCGCTTAAAGTTTCAGATTATCAAACATAGTTTCTTACCTGAACAAATAAAACCTGAACAAATTCAAAATGCAATTTATCAAATGTTTCTTTAATCTATTAAGGTAAAAAAGCTATTGAAACTAACCTGATTATGTGTACAAAAAAATAATTGCTCCCTAAACCTAATATCTGGTTGTGCTACCCTTGGCTTCATCATTAGCAGTAACCGGTTATGAGTCTTTTAAATCATTGCAAGAAAGTTTTGGACTACTTTTATTTGTTGAATTGTTTTCATTTAGTCACAATGGAAGGTTTTTGGAAATAAATTGCCTTTTTAAGGTCATGCCAAGGCTCCTTAAATGGATTTAAGTCCAGGTTTTGACTACACAAAACCAAAACTTCCATTTTTTTGTTTTGTTTTTTCAGCCAGTCAAAGGTGCACTCACTTGTGGGTTTTTTTGGGTCATGTTTGTTATTTTTCCACCAGATGTAACAGAATACAAGCCTTGCTTGTTGTTTCGACCTTGGAATTCTCCCACAGATGACATTCCTTCCCAGTCTCCTTCTTACTTTTTGATCATGAACACGGAAATTAAATGAAGCAAGTGAGACATGCAGTGCTGTGGACGTTGTGTTGGACTCTTTTGAGACCTCCTGGATGTGTATTCTTAGTGATTTGGTAGACTGATCAATCCTTAGAAGGTGTGTCGCTGTTCCGTGTTCTCTCCATTTGTGGATGGCAGCTCCCCCTGTGGTTTGCTGGATTCTCAGAGGCTAGAAAGTTGGAAGGTTATCAATTTAATGTTTGGCATCTTTAGCTGCTCCTGCATGCTAAGTTTGTTCTGTTGTTTGGTTCTCTAAAATAGCTTCATACAGTCAACGTTCAGATTGAGTCACAACTGTAAGTCATTTATATATGAGGGCAAAACAATCCTTTGTTCCCCTAATCACCATTTAGAAATCTTAGATTTCTAAAAGGTTCCTAGCATGATACTTATTCCATCTGAAGACAGTCGGCCCATGCATCGATCTTATATTAATGTAGTCTTTTTCTGGTGATGGTCGACATTAGATTAAAACAGGCCCGGATGGACAGCTTTCACTCAGGGAGACAACGCTGTGATCCGATGAGCACAGACACATCAGATCCATCAGCAGCAGAACGACTCCGATCACAAGTCTCCTGAAGCAGATACGGCGTAGCACGCCTCCGTCTTCTTCTAGCGCCTGGTGCAATTTCAACAGTGAAGTTGGATTTCCCTTGATACCAATATTCAGTTTCCGCCTACCGAGCTACTTTGCTTATTGTTGGACTGACACAAACTTTTCCCTTTGAAAGTTATGTTTTCACAAAAGCTGACCTGATTTTAAGGCCTCAGCCTTGGTAATATTCATTTCTTTCTCTTCTCCCCCGTCTTTCCCTCCCACTTGCCCTTTCACGCTTGTGTGGCCACCTGTCCGCGCTCTAATCTTCACTCACCTGTTTCGCCTCAGGCAGTCAGCCCTGCAGTATATATGTAAATATACTGCCTGTCCACGTTGAGCTTTTTCTGAGTTATACCTCATTGGCTTCTCGCTCTCTTAAATCTCTCTAACTATGACATCGAAATTTGTTGAAGGGTGTCTATATCCTTGAAACCTACCCAGATGGCAAAGAGCAAGGAGCCATACGATGTTCTGTGTTAAGCGAGGGCGCACGAGTGTGCCTTTTAGACATCCAAAGCATACAGGGATGTGAAAAAAGGAATTACAGATTTATGTTTTTCCCTTTTTTTTCCCAAATCATCTAACAAATGTATACATCAGACAAATATATGCTTGATTAGTGGTTTAGCCACTTATCAAGAAGAAACACATAGACCCTTCTGCCCTGTCAATCTTCTGACCTATTTCAAAGCTGTGTTTTCTTTTAAAAGTTCTGGAAGAAACGGTTCTTCCCCAGCTTCAAACCTTTTTAGAAGACACTTGTATTTATGGAAGGTTTCAGTCTTGTTTTAAAAAGTATCACAGCACTAAAACTGCTCTCTTAAGGCTTTCTGGTTTCCCTGTTATAACTGCTGATTTGGGAACCCCTGCTGTTCTGTTGCTTTCATACCTAAGTGCCGTGTTCAAGACTGTAAATCAATCATAGTATCCTTTTGTGAGGGCTTGAGCATTGTGGAGACATTAAAGTAACTGCTGTACAGTGGTTTAAGCCTTACTTAACAAATATGTGCTTCTCAGTTTAGATGAATACTTATTCCTCACCTGTAGCACCTCTTATTTATGTTCCTCAATGATCCATCTTATGGTCTTATTTTTGTTGCATATACCACTCCTATGGTCTCTCTTTAGGACATTTAATATACTTTTACACCAATTTACTTATTGCATTCAAATAAATCTGCTCCTTTATAAAAAAAAACAACTCTTTGAAGTCATTATTGGACTGATATAAAGTACTGGATGACCTCAAGCTTCAGCCACCTCAACGATAATAAAACTGATGTTATAGTATTCTGTGGATTGATAGACAAAAGTGTGACTGATGTTCAGTCCAGTTACGTTTGTTGCACAGTTAGCACACACATTACAGAAAGAGAACATTATACTGACAGTCAAACATGGTGGTTGAAGCGTAAACGTGTGCGACTGCTGTGCTAATTTAGGACCCTGACATGTTGCCCTAATTGATGAAATCCTAAATGAGAATGTCTGGACACCCGTTTGTGATCTTCAGCTCAAGCACACTTGGGTTTTACAACACAACAATGATCCAAGCACACCAACAAGTCAAGCTCCATGTGGCTCAAATGAAAAAAAAAAAAAAAAGAGAAGTTCTGGAGTGGCCCAGTGAAGAATTAAATGCAGCTGATATGCTATGGGATGACTTCAGAAAGGCAGTTTATCCTGGAAAATGTCTCCAATGTTGCCGAATTAAAACAATTCTGCATAAACGTGTGGGCTAAAATTCCTCCACAACAATTTATAGGATGCAGTAATAGTTGTTAAAAAACAGTTAATGGCAGATGTTGCCAGCTGTGGCACAAAACGTTACCAGGTTTAGTGTTCGGTTGCTTTGTAACAATTAGTTTGTCCAATGGAATGGTGTTGTTAAATTAAATAAATACAATCATCGGTTGAAAACTGCGTTTTGTATTTACTCTGGCTGTTCATCGGATATTATAATTTCTTTAATGATCTGATTAAGTGTGAAAAGAAAACAATACATTTGTAAGGGGGAAATACTTCTCTAAAGCACAGATATATACATATATAATGAGAAGTTCTTTTGCATTATACCTCTTTGTCTTCTCTCTTGTCCATTTTTCTACCTGTGATATGAACATTTGTTTAAGGCATTTAAGAGTCCTGTGATGCTTCCAGCTGACAATGGAGCAAGACGCAGGAATATTTCTGGAATAAGGGAGGATGTACACTGTGTTTCTTTTTTTGGAAGTGTTTTGATACCCAAGAAATATAAGGGAAAAATTATGCATTAACAAGACAATACTTGTCACACCCTCTGAGTCATTTGATAGCATTCATAAGGTATGATAGCGACCTGTATGAACAAAATGAACAGAAGATGCAGCTGCGCTGCATGCTGTCTTTAATTGATGACACATTGAAATTGCAGCTCTGAAAAATCTATTTTTCACTTTCTTAAACACCTGCTATCTTGACTTTTTTATCTCTGCATCTTTCCTTCTTCACTAAGAGGGCACCGAGGAGCAGGTATTTCTTTGAACTTAACTTTCTTCTTTGGGTTGTGCAGGCTTTGTTTAGCAACTTTGGCTTTTTCTTATCTTTGCTACAGGGTTCATCTGTATTCACAAAGCTTTGGACCTTTTTTGCAGAGTTGATTTCCCTAATTTCTCCATTGTTTTTTATGCATGGACAACAGAAACTGAAAGCTCTGAAAAAAAAAATAATTTGTCCATTTTCCTTGAAAGTTTCTAGCTTCACTGTGCTTGTGTCATATTTTATAGACAGAATATGAACAAATCTTGAAAGCATGGAAAGTAAATAAATCTCAAGCAGACTTTCCTCTGGTTTTCAAAGCCAATAAGTACTTATAAAATAACCTTTTCTGACACAGTGTAAGGGTTTTGAGACATTCTTAAAACTGAATAAATATGCTGTAAATGGATGATGACATATAATGGACCGAGATAAGTCTCCCAGATAAGTTGTTTTTTGACCAAAACAATACCTTTATCATGGAAGTGTTTCAAATGGATATGTGGTAACTTATTGGCAACGAGGTTAATATTAGCATTTTTGCTACAAATAACATCTATACAAGAAATACGTTGCCTTGTCCTGATACACACACAAAAAAAATCCTCTCTGTTGGAAACACATTTTGCCTCAGGATCATTTAACAGCTGGAATCTTGGACTTAAGGGCCACAACAACCCAAAGCTGAGGGATGAGAGCACAACACAGTTCATTGGTTTCAGCTGATAGCTCCAGGAGAGCGTCAACAGCCAGACCACCAAGGTGATAGTGGGTGTTGTGAGCATATAGTTTATCTGGTATATGCTGTGTTTGTTCATAGATTTTACTTTTTAATTTTTCTGTGTCAGCACAAACCATCTATTGAGGTCTGCAGATATCATTAAATCATTGCCGGCTCTCTCCAGACGATCCTCCTAAATTTTTTCCCATAATAATTAGCTTTATCTGGGAATGATTTTTTTTATTAGCTTGAAATGGGTGACAACCATGTATTCTCTGGTGAGGAAATCAGAGCATGGGGTGGGCATGGTGTCTACATTTCTGAGGGCAAAATAATTGGGGTACAAGGCGTTGATATTACCCAGCTGTGAGCAGAGGACACCCACCTTGATTATAACAAACAGAGATAAACATAACCAAATAGTTTTGGCACAGACATAACTTTGTTTGAAATAACGAAAGAAAAAAACAGTAAATAAAATAATATGATACATTTCGAGTCTGTGTGATCCCTAGTACTTTACATTTTTAACGTTTTTTAGTTTGAAATGGAGCAGTATTTTCTACACCTATCTGAACGAGATAGAATTTAAGTGTCTTGAATGACAGTTTTTGACTATATATTTTTTGTTTTTTCCCAGTGGTGGATTACACAAAGACTGGGCTCACCACAACATGCTTTTAATTACCTGGGTCGGCTGCCAGTCTGTTAAGTCTCAAAGCTATTATTTGCTTAGTTAACTCCTGATTGCCACCTATTTTCTCCCACTGAAAAAAAAAATACTATCATTACTTTATGAAGTTATACAGGACACTCTCCTACCCCTACGTATTTCTTACATGACCGCTTTGTTATGTATTCAGTCTTTCAAACGCAAAATCATCAACATCTTCTGGAAAACCTATTAAAAGGATAATGCATACTTTCCTTAATGTTATATAATCTAACGGTATATCTCCCCGGATCTTTGCCATTGTGCGATCTCTTTACACCCCGTGATTTCCTTTTGGTTCATAAAGTAGATTTAATGCAGTCTTGGAAGACAAATTTTCAACACTTCACCACACGCATGCTTTTCCAACTGTGCGTGAGCCATGTTAAAAAGAAGATACAAATTAAGATTTTGTCAAAAACACAAAAAGTATTGGTAACAACTAATTAACTAATTTCTCTTTTTCAAGTTAAGATTTTTTGAACGCTGGAGAGTAAACACATCTGTTCAAATAAGACAAACAAAACTTATTTTTCTTCCTCAATTAGCTTAAATTCCTCTTGGAAGACTATTACAAAATTAAAACTATTTTACAGTTATGAAAAGAAAAGCAACAAATTCAATTGTTTTGAAGTAATTAGATTTTCATCTATATGGCAGTTACGCTTGGCGGTTAATTATCTAGTTTCCAACTTTAACAGTATAATTTCTTTCCTTGGATTTCATTGTTAATAAATCGTGCTTTGGATGAATCATATCCTCATCAAATTCTGAAGGTTAGTTGGCTGATTGATGCAGTGAAAGTTAGGCTTGTTAGAACAAAAGCAACTCTTCTAAAACTACTTTAAAGTTCACATTTTTAGTACAATTGTAGATATACACACAACCTAGTATAACCTTTGGTACAAAATTTTAAAGATAATAGCTCTATTAAATCAATTATAAGGTTATTTAAGGATTTCTTTAGTCCAGTCATGCATTGTTTTCTGAATCAGATTCAGGATTAATTTTTTTAATCCATGTTTTGACTTAGATAAAAGCTGTTTTTTGTGCACACAGTTATTTTCGTCACAGGGTTTACTATAAAATTGGATGCATGTGAACTTTTCTTCCCTAACCCCTAACTGAACCGCACCTCGTTTTTAATCCTTGTTTTCACCCTCATCTGAACTAATATACAGCTTCCAGTGGTATGATAGTGTAGAGCTATTGTAAAAAAAAAAAAAAAAAAGGAAAGAAACTAGGTTATGGTGGGAGTAAAACTCAAAAAGAAATCTTCCAAAACTGATATCATGAATGTACAATAGAATACTTGTCTGATTTGGAAATCTCTTTAATTTCTGACCATATGTTTTCCTGATTAAAGCCATACCTTTATTGGGCTACCAAGACAACATTCTAATGTTAGGAAGCTGCAACAAAAAGTGCACACTTCCAGGATGAATGTTTTAAATTTGACTGAAAAACATTGGACATCATTAGGTGTAAACCTGGGAATCGTATTTTTCCCCACAAACTTAATCTACATGATCTGATCACACTGCAGTTTCTCCTGGTGCAGTGCCAAGAAAAAAAGTTTGTATTTGCTTGTAGATTTATTATTATTTAGTCTTTTTTTTTTTTGTCTCACTCCATGTTTTTTGATCACCAAACACATTTTAACATCACTAATATTAAATATCAACAAAAAGACAAAATCATAGAAAATATGTGCCTGCGGCACTGCTGGAGGCAGTAGCTGCAGTCAATGATTTGCAATAATGAACATTTAGTTTTTTACATTGCAGGAATTTTGGCACATTCTTCTATTTATAGGTTAACAATACAAACCCGCAGTTTCCATGGTTTCATGGAAGACTGCACTGCGTTTCTGGGCCTCCAATTGCAATAAATACTGCGTAATTACCCCCATAAGCCTGCGAGCCCCCTTTCAAGGGGGCTTGAGCGCTTTAGCAACAATAACATGCTTGTAGCTGACTAACTGAGACCGACAGTCCCTTATCATATGTCCAGATCTCCATCTGAGAGTCCTCTACAGAGGTATCTACCAAATATATAATAGCATCCCACATTTTTAATTTCAATAATAAATTTAAAAAATTGTGCCAAAACTGCGCCAAAATGGCACAAAAACAATACGGGTCCGCCTGGATTTTTTTCAATCTAAACATGTATAACTTCTCAATTGCTTGTTGTGTAGATGCCAAACTTCCCGGAGATGTAACAAAGATGTTGCAATTACAATTTAACATCAGATTGTGTTTAGGCGAAAATTATTTTTTGGGCATTTAAATTTCACTTACTCAGGCCCGCAATAAATTACTCTCAAATTTTCACATCCGCATCATCCTCCAGGACTTCTATGTTAGGCGATAACAAGATTAGCATTAGGAAGTTTAGGCATTGTGCAAGTTGATAAATGCCTTATAAAGTATGAGTATGCATTTTTTTTGGAAAATAGACCCTCGGGCTTAAAAGGCCTGTAAGAGGCAACTTTTTCACAGTACAGAATTTCTAAGAATATTATGAGGATTTTACCCCTTTTTTACCTACATAGACATGATTGGCCCGGAACAAAAACAATTCAGGAACAATGAAAGCAGGAGTTGCTGAGCCCACAGGAGAAGAAAAATAAACATGGCCGGGCCAGAGGACAGACGTGTTGCTGCTGCTTTTACATCTGTTTTGTCAGATTTCATGATTTCTTCTTTGAAAGAAGAACAGCAAGCAGTGCCTTGACCAGCGTAACTTGTCGTGGTTTATCATGGCGCCCGCTGGTTTCATTTTCATTTGATACCGTGATTGGCTAAAACCAACCTTTGGTAGGAGGGCACAAGGTGTTGCCTCGCCAAATCAGCTCGGTAAGTTCTCTTTTCCTCGAACGGACTCAATGGGAGCAGTCCCAGATTGATAATGTGCAGAACTGAGAGTGTTACTCATTATCAATCTAGCTGTCCAGATTAATATTTGTAAAAATTTAAAAAAAATATGAATTGAATTTGTTATTTAATTTCCTTTCTCTGAAATTATTTAATAAAGTCATTACAGTCCCACCACTCTGCAATGATAGTTTGTTAAATCATAGAAAGCTGTCCACTTCTTTTTTTTTTCTGAAGCCAGCACTGGTGGGCTCACACAAGGATTATGCGGGTCAGTAAAACAATCCTTACTTTGATTTATGAAATATGCCGTTTACTGAGCAGTGCTACATATGGCGCAAAGATACATAAGTGTCTGTCTCTTCTAAACAACATGTTTTCTTTTATTCTAAACAAATGCCTTAGCATTCAACCATTTGCAGTACTTATCCATTACATCGTCGCATGCAAACTTAAAATCTGTAGGCAAAGTAATCCAATTAAACAGCACAACTCACATCATCGACTGCTCCCCTGGTGACGAACTTAAATCAGATAGCTGGCTTCAATCTAGCAAGGCTGCATAAATATCAGCAAGATGCAAACAAAAGTTGTTGTTTATTCCTTGTCTGGTTCTGTGCTCCATAAACATCAGGAATGCATGTTTCGACTTGAAAAGAACATCTGAGGAGGAAGTTGGTTAATGGTGAGATTATCATAAAAGCTAAGGAAATAAAAACATGTGCAGCTTGCGGAGTTGGCGATGAGATAAATATATTTTCTCTCCAAAGTACAAAAACAGTGCTTTGCAAAAGTATCATTATCCCTTTAGCTTTTAATGTATTTTATTGCGTTACAACCAGTGTGTGTTTCATTTGGATTTTATGTTATAGACCAACACAAGGTGGTGAAGAATTGTGAAGTGCGAGGTATGATAAGTGGTTATCAAGATATTTACAAAAAAAGTGGCATAACAGTTCTATTCGGCTGATTTTCCTCTAAATACAATTCAAGGAGCTGGAGAGATCCACACCTTAGGGTGGTGAATCCAAATTTTAGTAATGCACAAAGCCTGGCATCTATATGGAAAAAAAGAAAAAACGTAAAAAAACTGCTGTTTAAAAAAAGTTGAGAGGTGCTGTTTGCCATAACCAAATCAGTCTCAGCAGGGTAAATGTGCCCCTGTCACATTAAAGAAATGAGCCAAAATGTAAAATTGTATGTCTTGAAAAAATAACACTGACAGACCACCGCCCTGTGAAACATGGTAGTGGCAGCATACGGCTGTGGGATGGAATCAGCTCAGAGTTTATTAGGTGATGAATGGAGCTAAATACAGAGTCATCTGGGAAGTGTCATGGTTCAGTTTTGGTCTGGCCTTTTTTGCCCTGTTGTTTTTCAGTTCCTCCTCCTCCTCTCACTCAGCTTACCCTTCAATCCCTCAGCTATCAGTCACACCTGTTAGGCACTAATTAGTCAGAACTCACTCCACCTGCCAGCCTCCCTACAAAAGCCTCCCTCAGTCTTCTCTTCCCTGCCGGTTCATCATCAGTCTCCACTCACTTCACGTCTGTCAGCCTGGTTTGCTCTCTGCTCTGTTGCTGGATTCATGCCATCTCTGTGCTTCAAGTAAGCCTCTGCTAGCTGCTGGACTTTCTGCCAACTCTGTGCTTCAAGTAAAGCCTCTGCTAACTGCTGGACTTTCTGCCATCTATGTGCTTCAAGCAAGGCCTCTGCTAGCTGCTGGATTTTATGTTACCTCTGTGCTTCAAGTAATGCCACTGCTAGCTGCTGGATTGTCTGCCTCCTTTGTGCCTCAAGTAAAGCCTCTGCTAACTGCTGGATTTCCTGCTACCTCTGTGCTTTAAGTAAGGCCTCTGCTAACTGCTGGATTTCTGCCACCCCTGTGCTCCAAGTTTGCTCTATGCTCTGTTGCTGGACTGCCTGTTACCCCTGAGCTCCAAGTTTGCTTGCTGCTTCATTGCCTGGATCTCCTTCTGCCCCTGTACTCCAGCAGCCCTGCTCTCCCCAGAACTGTTTCGCTCAGCATCTCTGGGCTGACAACATCCCTGCAGCTCCAAGAACTCTCTCCGATCCTTCAGCTCCTGCTCCCATCTCCACCTCCTGCTCCAGTACAGCCTTTCTGGTTCCCTCATTCACTACTCCTCTTTCTTTCAATAAAACTCTCAGTATAAGCTCCGTGTGTGTGGTGTGCATTCTGGGTTCATCAAGAAAAACACATGATAGGAAGAAAACCTGTTAGAGGCTGCTAAATAATTTCTACTTGGGCAGATATTCAACTTCCAGCTGGAAAACAATTCTAAACCTTCATCCAGAAATACAATGAATTGATTTAGATCAAGGATCTGCAACCTTAGGATTCAGAGCCACGAGTGGCTCTTTGGACCTTTCACCATGGCTTTAAATTGCCAAAACGAAAAAGAACCAACCAATGTTTTTTCTTTTTTTTTGATAAATATAATAACAAATCTGTGATAGACTGGCGACCTGTCCAGGGTGTACCCCGCCTCTCGCCCATTGACAGCTGGAGATAGGCATCAGCACCCCTGGCGACCCCAACAGGGATAAGCGTGTCGGAAAATGGATGGATGGATGGACGGATAATAACAAATGCAGGTTTCAGCAGATGTTCAGATTCTTCATGGAACAACTGCAGTGAAATTCCACAACAGAATGACACTAAAAATGCAAGTGATTTCCAAAAATGATGAGTTGTATTAAAACAAAAATACAACTATAGCAGCTAATGTTGACAGATATTCTTCTTTCAATCTGTCAGAGCTTGAGCTTTTTTGCAAAGTAAAGTGGGCAAAATAATTTAGTCTCTAGATATGCCATCCACTTCAGAGTTACGCACTAATCTGTTGTTCTATCACATTAAATACCAATGAAAAGCAATGAAGTTTCGGTCTGTAACATCACAAAATGGGCAATAGTTCAAGGGATCTAAATACATTTGTGAGGCACTGTACATTTAATAAATCATTAAAGATATCTAATAGTTCTAAGTCTCTAATCCCGAAAAAACCTAAAGCAAAGCACATTAAAAGAGTAACATGTTGCTCCTGCTGGCTCTCCAGAAGCACACACGCTTCACACCAAGCAACAGCGCTAATCCACACGGGGATGTTGCAAGCTGCTTGTTTGTCTGCTGGGTGCCAGCCTTACTCCCCTCGCTGCCCTCCTCCACACCGCCCTACCTCGCTCTCTGTCTCTGTTACCCCGTGCGGCGCTGGTGTCAGTCCTGGGGAGCGGTGATGATTAAAACCCTTCTGTCGTTATCACAGCACGGCCTCCTCATTGCACCGTGACTCTTTGCCTCTGGTGCGAGCCAGACGCATTGTAGCTGCGCATTCATCTAGCTGTCTCCAAACCACTGGCGGCAGACGGGTGGGCCGCGCTCCCTCCTAAAGCCCAGATACTTGACATTTGTCTTGTGAGGGGAGGAAAATAAAAGCACCAGCTTTAGAGGAGCCCTCTGGCTCGGCGTGCAGCTATGAGATCTCCTGATGAAGGTGATGTACACTTAAACATGAAGGGTGCAGTATGTGATTTGCAGAGCCCTCGGGCGGTCCACTTACAAGGAATAGATTCTTTCAGCAGACAAACAAAAAAAAACTGTCATACAAACAGGGAATAAAACCTGCAGCTCAGGTAGTTTATTACTGAATGACATTCAAGCCACACGCTTTAATCACGAGTTACTATAGCCACCCAGGGATCCACAAGACTGAAAGAGCCACATGATACAATGGATGAAAAGGCTGGGGCTTTGGACTCACCATCAGGGCACGTGTGACCCAACACAAGATCCACTCATCGTAACATCAGAATAAGGGGCACATTATTTGTTTGTGTGCATTGCCTGTGATTAGTGAACTTTAGAATTAGCTTTTAGATAATGTATGAAGACACAAATGTGAGAGAGAGAGAGAGAGAGAGAGAGAGAGAGAGAGAGAGAGAGAGAGAGAGAGAGAGAGAGAGAGAGAGAGAGAGAGAGAGAGAGAGAGAGAGAGAGAGAGAGAGAGAGAGAGAGAGAGAGAGAGAGAGAGAGATTTTTCTTTGAGTAATATATACTATTCAAAATAGAGCTTTTTGTGAAAAAAGTTAGTCCTTATATTTAGGTTACATAATATTTAAGTTACATAAAACACTTGTATACATGTTTCTCTTCCTGGAAGAGAGAATAAGTGTAGCTGTCAAAAACAGCTCCATCCCAAACACAAGAGCTGGTTTTCCGATGACACATGAAGCCCCATTTTAAAAAGTAAAGGTTGGTCTGCTTAAACCGGTTATGAAGCATTAATCGTTGAAGTGGCAGATCAGAGAGATTTTTCTCACAGATGATGTCCACATAGCTATTTATTAATTCTGATAATTTTTTTCCGGTCTCCTACCTGCATCTGTCGTTTTTTGCGTTCGCAAAATCCATGGGATCAAAACGATCTCGCCAGGCGGACTTTCCCACTGACGTCATAGCGGGAGTCACTGGAAGCCGGCACCCGCTGTACTGTCTGAGTACTAAATGGATAACGTTGTTTTGCTTTCACGGCTTTTTTTACAAGATGCCTCGTCATTGTGTCGCTATGTACTGTTAAAATGAAGATTGAAGATTGCATGAGTGGCCAAAAGACACACTTAGAGCCTGTTTGTGGCTCGTCATTTTAAAGACGACTGCCTCGGTGCTCCGGGGGAGGGGGACTTTGGCTCTTCACAACCGCTGCTCTTCCTCTTTAGATTTTAACGGTAGCTTGCATCCATTATTGTTGCACTACTGCCATCTATTGGATCCTAATATCTATTTCTCAAATTCTCTGATCCCAGTATTTTTTTTAAACCTAAAAATCTTCTTTTTCCCCCAAATACTATTTAGCTTATAAACCACATTCTCAAATTTAAATTCCTATTAAAACCTAATTCCGTTTTTAATAATCTTTGATTTACATATCTTCTACAATTAATAAAAACATGTTCTATTGTTTCCACATCATGACACCAACTACAAAAACCAGTAAGATGTTTCCTGTGACCGTTCTTATTCTATTTATAATTATTTCCTCCCTCCTGTTTATTCCTCTAATCCTTACTACATCAACTGTATTTTGTATCCTATATAAGTGCCTTCCATTTATTTAATTATCCCACCTACCTTTCCATATCTTCTTGCTTTCTCTCCAAACTATACTTTTGCCTTCAGATTTGGATAACTTTACTGGCAAATCAATACATTCTTTTTTAATAGCCTCCTTAGCCAACCTATCTGCTCTTTCATTACCCAAAAAACCTACATGAGCAGGAGTCCAAAATAAAATAAATTTTTTATTTTGTTCACATATTCTATGATGAACAGCCATAACCTCATATAATATATTTTGATGATTATTTGTACATCCATTTTGAATACTCAATGCAGATAATCACTACAAATTATTTTATTTATTAGTATCCTCCACCCATTCTCAAGCTAATAATATAGCACATAATTCTACTGCATATATACTGAGATAATTAGATGTTCTTTTTTAAATAATCTTTGTCAGGAATCACCACTGCTATACTAGTTGCTTCACTCTTTGTCTTTTTATTTTCATGTATGTATATCTACATGTGTGTTGTCTTTTACTTTCCTGTATCTGTTTATTTGTGTGTAAATGCACCCCAGCAATCAAAAAAATGTTATGAGAAATTTTACTCACTGCTGCTTTTTGTTTCAGACTATGTAGACGACTGTTTCGAGATGCTGCTAGCAGAGCTGGAGAAAATAAAAAACTAACCAGATTGATGCAGCATCAGAGCCCCCATCACTGACAAGTTCATTTGTGAAACCAACAAAAGATGATGCCATCAATCTCTCATTCAGTCGATTTTCAAAAAGACCATGAAATCATTTTATTAGTAATTGCTTATATTACATAATAACCACAACAATTTTGTTTAGATGCATGTTTTAGATTTTATTCTTTCAGCTTGGGTATTTTTTTAACTGCCAACAGGTGACCTCTAAAGGTAAAATCATCTTCATGTCCTGGGGGTGGGAAGTGGGCCCTTATACAGCTGACTGCACACGAGGGTATCACAGCCCTGGTATCTTTGCCTAAATAGTCCCAACACCATCTCAAAAATTGTCTATAGGCTATAGACCAGTTCATTGTTATTGTTTTGATGCGGGTTTTTCGCGCATGCGCGCCGGACCGGTAGGCAAAAGACGAACACAATGGCGACGCAAACAGAGAAACTGACGAGTTCTCCACGTATTTTTCTTCTTTAGATAACGTACTACAAGATCGTTTTAAGAGTAAGTTGATGGTTGATGGTGTCAGATTGCCAGATCCACACAGCAAAAGCCTGAAGGGACGGAGCGAGTCTGTGAAATGCTGGCCAGGGGTTTCGTACCGCGACACAGCTGCTTTATAAACACGCAGGCCAGTACGGACAAGAGAGCACGAAAGCCCCTGAAACCACTGGACGGCTACAATTATTTTATATCAGGAAAAAGGCTCCAGCAACGCCCGCGACGCCATGAGGGATTAAGAGGTCAGAAAATGGATGGATGGATGTTCAGACATGTTTGTGCAACAGCACAAAGCGGCGTCGGACACAGACCGCGTCTCAGCAGAGGCCCGGTAGGTTAAAAAAAAACATTTTTCACTACGGATTATTTAGGTGTTTTTGTCTTGTTAAAATGGGTGGCGGTGTCGGCGACATTGCAGCGTAAACACAGAAGTACTAGCAGCAGCAGCTTACTGCTGCTACTGCTGCTGCTACTGCTGCTAGCAGCAGCTTACTTACTGCTAGCAGCAGTAAGTAAGCAGCAGTAAGTAAGCTGCTGCTAGCAGCTTACTTACTTACTGCAGTAAGTAAGCAGCAGTAAGTAAGCTGTAGCCGCTGCTGCGTAAACACTACTCGGGCCGGAGAAGCCGCTGCTGCTGCTGCTGCTTCAGACAATGGCTGCTGCTGCTGTAGCAGCCGCTTCTGCGGCCCGTGTAGCGATCATCACCTCCCCTCCGCCGCTATTTAAGCAGAACAATGACTAGAGCAGAATAAAGTTGTAGTTACCGGAGATGAAGTGTAGACTGCAAATTCTGTCGTAGTATGATCGCTCCCCCAGTCCATTGGGATTATCTGCCTGCGCTCTTTTCATTGAAAATATCCAATTCTTTCTGCGTCCTTCCTCCTTCGGTAAACGACAGAAACGTACATCCAACGATTTGGAATGCCTCTGTGTGCAACCGGGAGCACAACAAGTGGTAGGCATTGCTTAGATTACAAAAATAAACGAACTAAAAGTACGCTCTAAATCACCCGTTTTGTCATGTTGTAGACGAGAGCAGCTCTGTTTTTGCCTACCAGCGGGACCCGGAAGTAGCGCGGACGTCACGCGTTACGTCACGCGTGAACTACCCTATATGCCTACGTTGTTGCTTGTATTGGGACCAAGCAACCTGCAATGCCCAAACATTTAGACACACCGCTTCCATGCCAGGATGGTCTGTGATACAGCCAGGGATTTCTCCATCCATCTCCTCTCTGGCTTCTTCCATCTTAGCAACAACCAAGCCGATTTCCTGGCAACAGATGCACTCTCTCACAGAATCCATATTTGGCAGTGAGAACAGGAACACCTAAAAAATAAGATTGATTAATTGTATATTTGTATATGAATTACACACCATAACTGATTTGCTAAATTCACTATTAATGCATTTATGGTAAGTTGGAAATGGATTTACAATAAGGAAATCTTTAGGCCTCAATATTACTCAGTGTATATTTTTGATATATTATTATTTTTGACTTTTGTTATGCTAGTATGTAGGTAGGCTAAATATTATTATATGTACCGATACTGTTTATAAATTGTTGTCAAGTGATTCTTTATCATAAGTAGCACCTCATCATTGGGCCTAACTAGGCCATGGCATAAATTCATTTTTAGCTGTGAATACATGCTCATTCATTGTAGTGATACATTTTGTCCTCATCTCTTCATTTAAGATAAGATAAGATAGACGTTATTGATTTAACAGTGGAGAAATTCGCTTCTCACGTCGGCTCAGTAAAAGTGACAAAAGTTGGAAAAAGACCGATTATCTTGGCGTTTAAAATAACACAAAACAGCGCAAGAAGACCTCGTTTATTTATTTTTATTTTATAATTTTGTAAACAGCTGCCGATTAAACTGAAGGTTACAACCTTGACACGATTATATGCGTTGTTTTACCGAAAAATAAATTATACGAGCCGTGAAAACGGCTGCAAGGCGCGCTCCCGACAAAGGGAGGAGGGAAAACAGATTTTCACAGGGGAACTGAATTTCGCACAACACCGGCATTTTATCCATTAAATATCTATGGTGCCTAAAATAAAATGATGTCAACATACGAATAAATATTTGAACTGCATAGTTAAAAGAAAAAACGTGTCCTACCATTCATCTAATCTCCCGACGTCCAATCTCCACTCCTTGTCCGACTCGGAAGGCTGTAGTTCGTCCGCTGCCTTCTCTTCATCTGAAACGTCTGGGTCGAACACGTGAGGCTCGAGAAACAAACATTCTTCCTCCGACACATCAGAATCGTCACCTGGTAGGAATCGCTCGGTTGAAATCGAAATTTCACTTTCAGACTTCTTGTCGTCGAAGTGCAGTAATCCGCCATGTTGAGATGAACGCTCACGACATGACGTCACCACTTCCGGGTTGGAGGGCGCATGAAAAGTTATCAGAATCTTTAACGATTTTCTCTTAAATGTGAATTTTTTTTTAAAAAAATTCGGTGGTATATTTATTTTTTCATATTTTGCTATATATATACGGAAGGTTAAATCAAACTGACGGACGCTTCATAACCGGTTTAAATCAGATGTGCAGCAGTGAACAAGCGCCGCGCAGGAACATCAGCCTACAACAAGATAACAGCTCAGTCATTAACATAATAACAGCCTCCTAATTTTACCTAATAGTGCTACTAAAATAATTCTTAGCTAAAAGACTCAACACATCTCGGACAGAAACTGCTGAGTTTGTTAGCTTCATCAGAGCAAAGAGTCGAGAATGAGAGAGTATTTTTGTATTTTGCGTGTTTTCTTGTCTCTGTCTCTGGCTTGATGTGAGCAGTCCATGAATAAATTTAAGATACTGCTATACGTAGACACTCAACTTGCCAAGAAACAAAGCTTCAAAGACAGCTAATGTATGGAAGAGAAAATGTGTCAGAATTCAATAAATCAAAAATAGACAAATATTTAAACATGTGAAAATTGTAATAAAGTAGGAGAAACAACAAAATTATGTAAAAAAAAAAAGCAGACATAAAACAATACCTCAAGATATATAATTTTTTGTCAGTTCACTTTGCTATTTATTTATTCATTGTGACAACTGTGGAAAACTGAGTATTTCTCAGTTTTCTCAGGATCTCTTCAGATGCATGTACTGGTTTTTCTGTGACCCAAAGCTTGGTTCTGATCCTATCATTGGGAACAGCTGCTCTGTAATAATGTCATCTACGATAATAATACCTCATGTATAATACCTAACTAAACAGCAGGAGAAAGTCGGAATTATCGGCCTTAAACTGTGATGTTCCTAATTTAGTTTATCACCCACATCAATGGGCATGTGAAAAGCTACAGCCATGAAAAACTTTTGTTTCTATTAATTTGCCCTTAATGCCAATCCATTGTTCATAAGTGCTTATTGTTGATGGGTGGCAGGGGTGGCGGGGCCCTCTCCAACAATACGTAACCATGCACACGCATGCACACATCTATGGGTAATTTAGAGAGATCCTAACAGTCATGTTTTTTGACTGTGGGAGGAAGCTGGAGTACCCGGAGAGGACACACAAATGCACAGGGAGAAGATACAGGAAGTTCGCAGGCCGAGATTCAAACCCAGGACCTTCTTGCTGCAAGGCAACAGTGCTACCAACAGTGCCACAGTGCAGCAAAATAGAAATTATATTCAGTCAGTTGCTTGCCTGGCGATGTATCTAATGATTTTTTTTACACTAAAACATGTTGCTTAGCTAAAAACTAGTAGGTGAAGATGCTAGCTGTCTAATTTAGAATAAACACAGAAACATCTGGTTTTAAGCACACCATTCTTTAATTATGTGGTTTTCCATTTGCTAAACACTCGCTCACCTCTGTTTAATAAAATCAAGCAGATGGATTGTGAGTCTTTTGCATCGTAATCATTACTAGCTATTCTCGCATTAGTTTGGTGTGGAGTGCTTTCTACTACTTTGCATCTACGGTTTGTTTCACTATTGCTATCAACCGTTGAATCTGCTCCAGTAAGTTGCCTCTCTTGAAATATTAAAATATTAAAAAGCGGCATACATAGCAAACCAGACTGCAACAACAGAACAAGCACAAGAAATACCAAACAATGTTTATTCAACATCAGTGATTGCTTTTAAAATGTTTTTTTTTAAATATTGTCGCAGAATTTGGCAGAACTTGAGGATAATCTAAAATCCCCCTCCTTATTTTCATGTACCAGAACAGGGTCCAGACCCCATTGTTAGGAAACAAGACTATACATTACCTGCCTCAACGAAAGGAGACAGCCAGATTTATATCTAGCCTTCAGCTGTAATGTTATTGACTTAGTTCAGTAGAAACAGCAACAACACTGTGTAAAGCCACATGTCCTATCAAAATTGATGCATAAATATTCATATACGGTTCGCACATCTCTTAAAATCACCGTACTCAGCTGCATGCTTCTTCGTTTATTTATTTTTAATGCTATTTTTACTGACTAATGATTGCAAAGTATTTTTTTTTCTTGTGTTGCAGGTTTGCCCTTACGGTGCAATCTCATATTCTTATTTTTTGTTTACTATATTTTTACTTTATTTTGCTGCTGGGAAACATTCATTTCTCCACTGAGGGGCAGTGATGGTTATTTCTATTCCATTCTTTTATTAGGTTTTATTGTGAGGTACATGGTTAGGGGAAAGCAACAAAAGAGCACGTTAATATCCGAAACCAAAGCCTTTGCATCAGTGACTGACCTCAGTGTCAAAACTTCACAGCTGTAATACACATAAGGATTGGACATGGCCTTTTTACTTCGTGTGACCTGTTTCAGTTTTAATTAGATTCTTGGTCTGAGGGCAGACACAGCTCTGTCCGCCACGGCTCCTCTTCCACCTGAGCGCCTGTCATATTCAGATGTCGTACTCACATCGCCTTGTCACATCTTTAAATACTCCCCTCAGGATGTAATTAATCCTCTCTTTCAGGCACCTGGCGTTTCCTACAACCTGAACTTCTCTCTTGTTATTGCAGCTTACTGGGGGTTTATGCGTGTGGGCATGCTTAGCAGTGCTAATGTGCACGGATAATTGTCTCCAAAGGACTTTTCCATATTGCCGAGCTGCTTGGCGTTGTAGGCAGCTGTTCCAAAACCTCCTAGAGCTCTGTCATCAATTAGAGCGCAAGTCCTTGACAGTGTTAACATTTCAGCTTCACCTTCAGACTCAGATATAGGTAATCAGTCAATATATATTACCAGATACAGTCTTAAGTAAGCACCTTAAAACTATATTTTTCATTACGCACCTCCCGGAAGTTATTGGAGCTATCTGGGATTAGGCTCTTTTTCCCAAGGGCACCTTGTGGATTCAATTTGGGATTAAGAACCAGAGTAACTTGTTAGAGGCAGGATGCTACCCGGCGAACACAGGGTCACACAAATTCCTCCCAAAGCCATCAGCCCTCAGTCAGTTAATCGCCGGCACAGAATTGCAGCGCAGAGCTTAGAATGTATTTCAGCTCCAGTACTTTGTCAAAGTCAGCAGGGGCAGCGGTCCGGGCTTGTACTGCAAATGAGACTAATTAGAAACTTACAAAGATGGAAGCACAACGCTGATTGCAAAAACACTCAATCCTGGGTTGCTGACTAAAAGCTAGTGTCTCATCCCTGGGGTGTATTCTGAAAGATATATGAATCAACAGGATGTTACAGACTCAACAGTGAGCGCACACACACACACACACACACACACACACACACACACACACACACACACACACACACACACAAAAAAAGCCTGTTTAACAGTCCATAAGAGCCAGGCTTTGAATTCCTCTGGAAAACGACAGTTAACAGTCATTTTAAACAAACCTACTGACTCACTCACTCAGGAGATTTTGGAGCCATTTGTTTTTTTATAAATAATGGCTGAACTTATTTTATGCTTATGAATTAAATAGTAGAAGAACTAATTTATTTATTTTTTATGTCTAGTTTCTTTAAGTGACGTGAGAAGCTGTTCATTTGTTGTTTTCAGTGCCACAGTTTGCAGTTCTGTTGTAGTGAACTGTAATCAGCTCATGGTATTTTGCCCCTAACACTAAGAATAATTACACTATCAATTTCTTGGCTGAATGCCTTTAATACCCACAGCTGATGTGAGCCTCATACTCTGCTGCAACAAGTGGTAATAGGCTAAAAACAATGCTCCAAGCTTAAATGAATGTGTATCTGTAGCACAAGTACAAAAAAAACCTGATAAAATAAGTGTATGTAAACCTTATTTCATGTTTATTATACATTATTCAGATGCTAATGGCACAAGTAAGAATGCTTTCAGGAGACATTGGAATGGATCTATATTGCTTTAACATAGGGTTCTTAAACAGTCTGTAAAAGTAAATAAAAAAGGAACAATTAGCTTGGGGAAATATTTGCATATGAAGACGTTATTCCTTTTCATATTATCTAAAAGTTATCCGCCCATCCCTCAATAATTCCATCGATCCATTTTTGTTTGTTTTCCATCTATCTATTCATACATATGCTTTTCTTTACATCCATGCAATGCTGTGCTTCTCTGTTATCCATCCATTTATCCATCTGCTTGTTCGCCCATCCATCCATCCATCTAATTTGTTTTAAAGGTTGTTCCTCGTCAGTTAAAATGTTTTGAATCAAGCTGCCTGTATTTCTGAGTTTCCTAGTGGGATGCAACAAAGCAAAGCTAAAGGTGCAGGAATGGAAGCGAAACATCAGAGGGAAGATATGGAAGGGTTTAGGAGGAGGTTTGTGAGGCACTTGCTATAAAGCTCGTTGGTGCGTTAAACATACTACCTGAATCAGTTTCCAGTTTTGCATTTCTTTACTCTTCTCTATTAAACAACAACTGCAAAAAGTTTTAAAGCCTCCATTTATAGGTCATTTGTAAGAGGAAATACACAGACACTAGAGTTTAGTAGCATCACAAATCAGTCATTTTGCAAAGTTTGTTTCTTTTACCTGCTTCTCACACTGCATGTGATACATGACAAAACCTATTTGTTTGGCAGAAAACTGGCATCAGTGTGATTCAGGCAGATTTAAACCAAGATTAATGTCACCATATACGTACAGCAACACTGCACAATGCATTTAGTTTCATTTTTTGTTGAAAAAAGACTTTAAAGTTAGAATCTTAATATGAGGGAAATATACAGACATGTAAGAGTGAGATAACCGATAATCGATAAGGCAACACAACTTGAATGTTAAGAATCATTTAAATACCAGGCGTAAACAGTCTAGCAAAGCAAAATTAGATAACACGTGGCAACATAATCATAGGTCGAATAAGCCCCCTGTGGTAAACTTTTATTCTGCATGAGTTTATCTTTTTGGTCTGGCATAAACGTTCTTATACTGGCTGAAATGCTCTGTAAACCTGACATAACTATAGCATTGAACATAAAAGATCATAAGGGTACATATTAATCTTAATTCCCATCGGTTGTTGTGCATAGATGTCGGCACCCACATAAGCTTGAACAATACTAAGTGGGTACAGATGAGGGATGGAAGGTTAGGTACTATTTACATATCTTCCGTTTCTAAATAAATATCACATTTTTCCAAGTGCTTTATTATATCTTTTCCTGAGACAACAGCAAAGATATGGCACTTTGGTACAATGCAAAGTAGACAGTTTAAAGTTTGTATAGCAATGTGAATTTGCTGCCATTACTGTCTAAGCCGTTGGCAACAAAAGTGAGTACACCCCTAAGTGAAAATGTCCAAACTGTCCTGAATTAGCCATTTTCCCTCCCTAGTGTCACGTGACTCATTAGTGTTACAAGATCTCAGATGTCAATTGGGAGCAGGTGTGTTAAAATCCCTCACTCTCTCAAAATGACAGGGAATGCATGGTTAGGTATTCCATGCACATGTCATTATACATGAGAAAGTGTAAAGTACCGTGAATGCAGAAAACTAGCTTTCTTGATTCCACAGGCATATTAAAAATGTGTATGGCACAGGTCTAAATGTGAGGAAATGAAGTGGATTTTAAAATCATGTCACACTGTCTTTCAGTTTGTGTCACCTTTGATGTGCTCTTATTCTGATTAGTTAATGTGCAACAGTATCAAGGGTGTCAAATTAACAGTGATGTAATGCGTCGTAGCAGAGTAACGCATTTACAACTGGATGTAGTCATATCTAGTTGAATATATATTTCCCTATGTAAGGATTAATTAGGAATGAAATAAAAAATTGTCTGAGTATCCTCAAGTGGTCAGATAATTATAAACCAAATTAATCAGAAGGTTGGTCATAGTGTCAGTTTAACTTTCAGTTTCGAGCACCTGGCGTTCAGAGGTCAGCAAACCTTTATTAGCACAGATAGATCGTTTGCGTAGTATTGCAAGAGATTAAGTAATTTTAATATTGAGATACTTGAGTCAAAGTTGTGTTGGAACAGTGACAAACATGGCATGTGAGAGCTCTAAAAATCTAAGGCATTCTGGCTTATCTGGAGATCATGTTATTTTACTCCAAGGAAAACAGATTTTTCTACGTCATTGAAGGGTAAAGAACATATAAAATTCATGTTTATTAAAAAAATAAAATGTTGCCTGGTTGCAAAACAAACCAGAAATACTATTTGATGGAACATAATTAATTCACTTAAAGCTGTAAGTAATTGATGATTTTTCTTTTGTTTTACATGTTATCACTTTTTCCATTGTATTACTTTGGCATCAAAGGCTTTCTGACTGATTTGTGTGCATTGATCTTTAATTGTAAATGTTAAACATGCTTTGCTAAATAAAACATTTTAAGCATAACCAATCAAAAACTTTCATTACTAAAGACATAATAATTAAAGATCTAATAATAATTGAAGAAATATAATTCCATCCAGGGAAAAAACATGACAAAACATCTAACATAAAAGTGAATTCAGTGTAAAAGTTCAGAAAGAAGCATTAAGGCTCCCACATACTGTGAGCCAGGCGGACTCCGAGCTGACTCTCCGCTGACCTTTTACCCATCATAGTCGAGCGTACCTATTGCCTAAATTTCTTGTGACAAATTCTTACATTTCCCACACTTTCTGCCAGTGGGAAAAAGTGGCGAAGGGATTGGAAAATATTGGATTAGCTAGTTGAGCACCTAGACCACATGTGTCAAACTCAAGGCCTGCAGGCCGGATTCGACGTGTCAAGGCAATTTATCCAGCCCTCAAGAACCAACAAAGGCATATCCTGTCATAAAGTAGAGGCATATATCCTTTTAAAGTGTATAACGTTGTAATGAATTGTTAAGGTTGAACCCAAATGTGAGCCAGACACGGAGCTGTATTTTAAAAAAGGGGTTTATTTAACAAAATCCGGGTGGCAAAAAAGGCTGACTCCAAAAAACTGAAAGGCAACGAGCAGAACAGACACGGACTGACAGACGGGCAGGTAATACACAAGATAATCAAAGGCTGGGAAGGGCTTACCACAGGCTGACGAGAGGGATAAACACAGGACGTTCTGGCAACAAACAGAAAACTAAAGCGGGCTTAAATAGGCGAACGGAACAGGAGAGCAGGGCGGGACTAATTAACCAAAACAGGTGGAAATGATAAAAGGAGCACACAGACTAATAAACCTAAGGTAAAAAGCAAGACAAAGACTGAACAGACACTAGCTCAAATAAAAACTAAGACTAAAACCGGCTAAGGATAAATCCAATACAAAAGAAAACAGAAATAAAACCTAGGACAGAAAAGTGGCTAAACTGAAAGAAAATAACCTGAACCACAACAGAAACGTTACAAACGTGGCTAAAACTGTGCCTCCTGTAGCAAATGTTGATTTTTTTTAATTATGTAGTAACAGCATCCTGCCACTAGATGTCAGTCTTCCCAAAACACATTAAAACAACGGAGAAATGTCCAAAAAGAGAAAAAGGGATGCAGAATGATGAGTTTAAAGTGTAACTCACCCCAATATCAACTCTTTTTTCAGATAAACGGTATAAACTGGGCCTAAGGGTGCTAGCTTTATGTTACTGTGAATTTTTTTTTTTTTACATTTTTATGTGAACTGGAATGAAATTGTCACGATTTGTCTACGGATGAACTCAGAACCACACACACGGGACTAAAATTGAGAGTCTTTATTGCAAGGTTGATGATGGAGGTTTGATGAGGCCAGAGGAGCAGGTAACACAGAACCAGAGTGAAGGTGATGGCAGGAGCTGACGGCCCGGAGTGAAAAAGAGTCACGACTTTCCAGGCAGCCGGGAATGCTCAGTACCGCTCGGCTAGCAGGCACCGTAGCCACAACAGGTTAGCAGTTCATTGGAGTCACCAGGGCACAGAGCTGAGCTTCTCCAGGGCGGCTAGTCAGGTTAGCAGAACTTGAGAGACACCAGGGCACAGAGCTGAGCTTCTCCAGGGCGGCTAGTCGGGTTAGCAGAACTTAGGAGACACCAGGGCACAGAGCAGAACCTTTCCAGGATGGCTAGTCCAGTTAGCAGTTTTCTGGAGACACCAGGACACAGAGCAGAACTTCTCCAAGGACAAACAGCAAAGTATGAGTCTATAGAAACGGGCAGGACTAACCTTAAACAAGAAAAACAAATCTTCCAAGGCAAAAACAGGGACTGGCATGGAGAGGTGTGGAATGATGACGGACCGGCAAAGGAGTGACAGCAGAGTGAGGCTTAAGTAGGGAGGCTGGCAGGTGAAGTGAGTCTGGCTAATTAGTGGCTGGCAGGTGTGACTAACTGCAGAGGAGGTGAAGTGAAGATGACAGAAAATAACTGATGACAATGAAAACTAACAATAAATAAAGTCAAACCAAACCCACATGAGATGAAAAATGAAAATAACAGAAAAATGAAGTCAAACCAGAACTCAACCATGACAGAAATCAAAAGTACAATCTATACAGGTGCAACTGGCCCTTTAATGACTTCATGATGCCAAAGTGTCCCAATATAGAAATGAGTTTGACACCCCTGACCTAGAGCCTTTTCATTTCCAGCAGGCTCCCACCACACACTTGTCAGTGTGAGCAGAGAGGGACTGTGATGCCGCGCATCCTTGCGACTGCCTGCTCGGAGCAGCGCAGTGATGAACAGAAGTCGATATGAAAACTTCTTGCTGCCGAGCAGTTTATAGTCTTAAAAATTGAGCGGAGACCGCGCGCCTTTAGCCAGAATTGTTTTCTAGTTTACAACTAGTTGGTGATAATGCCAAAAAACCCAGTTCAATAAGATTCATATTTTCATTTTAAATGGGTGATTTGCTTTCAATAAAAGCCAAAGACATTACAGGAATTCTCGTATCAAGTCTAAAACGTATTTAGTAGTGAAATCTACCACAAAAACCCTAAAGGATAGTATCCAGCCCTTAGCTCATGGCATTAAGTTCAAGCTATGCAGCAGAACAATGCTCCAAAGCATAAAGGCAAGTAAATGTCATGATCCATGGGTGTCTGGGTCTTGGTTTTGTTTGTGCTTTGATAATTTCTGAGTTGTTTATTATAGTGGTTAGTGTGTTTCCACATGGTTCATTCTTTTGTGGTAAGGGTATTAGCTTATGTTAGTGTTAGTCTTTTTATTCCTCTGAGTTTTGGTTCAGCTCCGACTGTGTTCACTGTGTTTATTAGTTTATTTTCTTCCATTCCCCTGCTCACCACTCTCCTCCACAGCTGTTCCACATTTCCCTGATTAGGATCACCTGTATCCTTCTCCACTCTTGCCTCAGAACATATGCCTTCATCTGTGAAGTCGTCATGGACTCCAGTCCAGCTCTTCATGTGTCCTCCCTATAAATCCGTCCAGTTTTGTAATTAAATTCTCAATTTAAATGTGGCTCTAGCACCCATGTCTGCTATTTGGTGCTGCTACAAACGCACACTCCATGACAGTACACCTCTGAATGGCCCCAGAGAAAGCAACATTAAGAATTTACGGTGGCCTAGTCAACGTTTTGATTTAAATTTGTTTGAAAGACTGTGGCATGAGCTAAAACAGGAAATTCCTGATTTAAAACATGCCAACGACTCTGAAAAGAAGAGTGGAAATGAATTCCTCCATAGTGATTCTTTGCCAGTCATTGCAGAGTCCTCGCGACAGGTATTGCCACCAAGGGTGGTGGGACAAATTCTTAGATTTAGGTGGAATTTACCTCTTCACATATGCTCAAGTTGGTGGTGGTAGTTTTGTTTCCATTTATAAAATAAGTTATCATTTGGAAACTGCTTTTGTCCATTTACTTGATGATATTTGTCTGATATTAAATATTGTTTAATCTAAAACATTTAGGTGTTGAAAAAAGCAAAAACTGATCAAGTAGGTAACAGGATATATGATTTTTACATCAGTGTGTGCATGCTAAACTTAAGATTTGTATATGGAAACATTTGGAAAAAAAATATAGTTCCACTTATGTGCTACTTTGAGAGGTCTATCGCAAAAAGTCCCATTAAAATACAATGAGATTGTCATTGTTACAAGATAAATGTAAAAAAAAAATAAAATAGTGGTATGAGATGTTTTGTAACACACTTTACAACTGCTCAAAATAGGGACCCAGAAGTAAAAAATGTAGTCACTTAGAAGTCCAAATATATGGTACAAAAAGCTAAGAATAACTTTTTTTATTTAGTGTCCCTTTAAGATGTAGAAGTAGTACGTAAATAACAACTTGGCACACCGTCACCTCAGCTCACCCATACAGGAAGGTGAACATGTTCCCGTCTCAGCTTACGTCTTTACATTTCAGTATATACAGTGTACAGTGTGCTCAGTTGAAAAGGTACTTAATACACACTGAACCCTGGTGAGCATTGCACTTGACTGTGAAAGAACACAGACCACTCAAAGCAAGTAATTATATCCCGTTAAAGCTTTCCAAATATCAACCTTGGGGATTCAAAGAATCCACTTAGCTTAATGAAACTCCTCAGCTGAGGCTGTGAAAGTACTAGCTCTGGTCATTGAGCCGAGAGTCTAGAAAACATGATATGAGAATAATGGGAGGTTTATGGGGCAGACACGCCGTTTGAACATCATTTATGTAAATGTCTGCTCTCACTCTAATTGATATTGATCTAATGAAATCTCATTCAAGAGTCATCAATGTGTGCAAGTGTTCTCCCACAACTTTGTTAGAGAGCGTCGAACAGCTAAAGGCAAGCGATCGAATTTTTATCAGACTTCTGCTGATTTAGGACATTTTTGCTGGATCACCATTAAGAAGAGTCTCCCACATTTCTTTTATTGGTTTAATCAATTAAGGCAATGATCCTCAAATTTTTCATTCAACGCCCCACAACAACACAGGGAGAGAGCTGTGGTCCTGAGTAATGTGGGCTAAAAGACAAACAATACTAATTAGCTGTCAAACAAGGCTATAATAGCAGACAACAGAAGCAGCTTTAATGAACAGATTGTTTTATCTGTTCATGACAGATAAAAATGATTTAGCCATATCTTATTTATTGTGTAGTCTGCCCGCATTTTTACAGATTATTTACTATAACATCTTGGTTTAAATCAATTCACAAATCCAGATTGTATTTATTATTCATTTAACTTGTGCATTTTATTTTGGTGAATTTACCTCCCTTACCTGTGTTTCAGGAGGAAGTGTTTCCTCACTTCCTGTAATCATAAATTCCTGTTAGATCTGATGTTACAGGAAGGGACCAGGTGATGAGGGGGAAAGGACAACTATTTAAATTGAATGCGGTCAAATTTAGGCCTTGCGTAGAATTGTTCTGTGTGGATTTAATTGTATAATGTTATGGACATACTCTAAATTGTTGTTAATCCGGATTAAAAGCAACATTTGTGAGTTCAAGCGTAAACTGTTTAGGGTTACCTGTTTATGGAAGAGGCCATTGGCGGCCATTTTCTCTGCCTGAAAATCAGGGTATTTAAACAGAGAAAGTTGAGGCGTTCAGGAGAGAGAAGAAAACTAGGTCAGTGTAGCTGAATGCACCTGACCTTAATTTTTGTTGTCTGGCAGTTGGAAGGATGTGGGTTTGATTTCACCTTCCTCCTGTCACATGTTGATGGGGTAAAGCACCGTATCCCAAGTTGCCTTTTGGGGTGTGTGAGTGTGGCTAGTGTAAAGTGTTATGAATGGTCGGTATGACTAGAAAAGGGTTATATGAGTTCAATCCATTTATCAGCAGCTTATGAACGACTCAGATTAACATTTCTAGCACCAACAAACATGCCATGTTCAAAATCACTAGTTTCCATGCTACACTAGTCATTCTGTTTGAAGTCTAGATGTTTAAAATACATTACAGGTCACCTGATGAAGTTGGCTAGTGAACGTACGTTATAACAGTATCCTGGTCCTTTTATGTTCAGATAAAAACACTTAAAAAGTGGCCCAGATGACAGAAGTTATATACCAGCTTTGGGGAACACAAGAAGGAAGCAGAAGCAAAACCAAAAGTGACTGGATATTAGGCAGAAGCTTCAAACCATGGAGGTAAAATTTAGCAATGCCTGTCTGAGTGCCTTCTAAATACAATTTATGAGCAAAGGAGGAAAAAGGATAGTTGGCAAAGGATACTTCACAAGTAGAGTTCCCAAAATAAATTGTATTTGGCTATCTTCTAAATAAATAAATAAAAACTAATGGAAGCAAGTAGCACAATGGAAGAAAAAAAACTTTATTTTGAAGGTACTGTAACTGCTGCATATAATATGACAGCAGCTCAGATCTGGTTAGCCTAATTTGTATTTAAGTAGGGCGATGTCTAAAAAAACAACCTTTAGAGATGATGTGCTGGTTCTGTGACCCTTCTTTAACAGAAACGTATCTAGTATTTGTTGCTTAGATTATTTTGTTCCACATTATTGCATCGAACCAACAACAGTTGTGTTCTGAAACTTTATTCATATAACAAGTAAGATTAAAACTATATTTACAAGCCAAAGTTGAAGTAATCATACAAAAAGAGAACCATATCTATGTATGTGGATTTCATGTAAACCTAAAAACATTTACAGTGGGGAAAAAAAGCAAAAATTGCAACCTTTTGACATTAAACACTAGAGAGTCAATGGTTCCCTGTTAACACATACAGTCTTACATACAGGGAATCCATTGGCTTTAGGTTGTTTTTAATGTTACCCATGTAAAAAGAAAGCATTAAGCCAGCTTCCCTTAAGGGAATGACATCCCTGCATTTGAACACCTTAATTAGCCCAAAGAGGTTTGAGCTTCTCCGTTTCTTGAGGATCTGTATTTATTCTCTGATATTCATGAAACATTTCCAGAGGAGCTGCAGGAACTTAAAGACTACCAACAAAAGTAATGTCTATTTAGGGTATGAAAACTTTGATTATTTCAACCCAAACTAAGTTAATACAGATAAGCTGCCTAATGATGCTTCAGCAAGAAGCTTCATTAGCTGAAGGTCTCTAGAAAAGGGGAAAAAACATTTCCTGTGATTGTATGCAGGCTTTTCACAGCTCAACATGTTGAACTTTGATGTTTGTCCCATCTTTTCCTTCTGAGCCCAAAAATCATAATGCCAACACACCATGAAGCTATTTCCTTTATTGTGATGCACATTATCTTTACTTCAGAAATGTTCCATTTCTTTCCAGTGTTATGGTTTAATGAATGTTTACTGTGAAAATAATTGGTTATAGAGGAGTTGGTTTTGTCAAGCATCCCTCTGATTTATGAGTCTGTGCGTGAAAAATAGAGATAAAAGTGTCCCTGCATTGCAGTGCTTTTTCCAAGTCTATGATTTGGAACTGCATTAATAAAGATGCAAGAACATGTGTGGACGTGTTGCTTCAAGGCAGAGGACGAAGGCTAATATTACGGGATGGCCTCTATTTTTCTGTTTCCTTGCAAGACTGCTTTGCATGAGTTTTGCAAAGCCTCGGCAGGGCAGTGGGTAATGAGCCGAATATGAAGATGTAGCAAGGACTGCAACTGCACTTTCTCAGAATAATACGCGCCACGAGTCAACAAACTACCTCACAAATTATGTTGCACTGTTTTTAAACCCTTTTTTTTTTTTTTACAGACTTTACTCATTTTAAAACAGATAGCTTTTCTATCCCATGTTACAGTACTTGTTAGATTAAGATTAGAGTTTGAATGAACGCTTATGTCTTGGCAAGTTTGCAGTTGCTCCACTCTTTTTCTGATCATGAAATTTGATGTTTTATGTGGGAGGTTCTAAGCTTTCGATATTGTTTTATAACATAAAATTGCTTTAAAAGTCGACACAGCTTTCTCTCTGCTTGGTTCTTTGGTAACAGAACTTTATTTTATTTAATGCACTTAAACAAATTAAATATCAGTTTGGACTTAAAAAGGTTAAACAAAAATGCACACCTTATATTTCATATTTCTCTTAGGGAAAACCTTTGAGAAATGTGTAAAATTGTCCTTTTGCCTCACATTTGTAGTGAAGCACATTAGTAGGGAAGCACATTTATTCACTACTTTGTGTAAAACATTAATGTAGTATCACAATAAACCTTGACTCCATACACTGACATTTATGATTGTGATATAACAAAATGGGAAAACAGCTTAAGGAGTATGCATACTTTATCTAAAAATGCCTTTTAAAGGTATACTATGCAACTGGGATTGATTTTCCAGCGAGGCGCCCCCCAGAGGGCGAAAGTAAAAGTGCACTGTCGTAAATATGCTCAGCTGTTCTCCTGGTTTATCCGTCAAGCCAGGCGCGGTTGTTTTGAGCTTAGCAGACAGGCGAACGCAACGAATACAAAAGTCGAAAAAACGGCAGTACAAACAATGACTAACACAGTGAAAGTATGAACATGCACACAGAGAGAGAGAAACCATTCCAATGCAGTGTTTCCCCTAGGAATTTGCTTACCGGACGACCGGCGGAGCGGGGGGTGTAGAGACAAGCTTTGAGCGGCCGGCGGAGCGAGCGGCCGGCGGGCGGGTGGGCGGGGGAAAGAGACAAGCTTTGAGCGGCCGGAGGAGCGAGCGACCGGCGGGCGGGGGAAAGAGACAAGCTTTGAGCGGCCGGAGGAGCGAGCGGCCGGCGGGCGGGTGGGCGGGGGAAAGAGACAAGCTTTGAGCGGCCGGAGGAGCGAGCGACCGGCGGGCGGGGGAAAGAGACAAGCTTTGAGCGGCCGGCGGAGCGAGCGGCCGGCGGGCGGGTGGGCGGGGGAAAGAGACAAGCTTTGAGCGGCCGGAGGAGCGAGCGGCCGGCGGGCGGGTGGGCGGGGGAAAGAGACAAGCTTTGAGCGGCCGGAGGAGCGAGCGACCGGCGGGCGGGGGAAAGAGACAAGCTTTGAGCGGCCGGAGGAGCGAGCGACCGGCAGAGCGGGGGAGACAAGCTTTGCGCGCATATGAGTTAGTTTTTTTTTTTTTTTTGAATGTTGGGAGGCGGTAGCGTGAGGGAAACCCTCCAATGTTACTTACAATCGCATCAGCAGAAACGCGAGGTCCGCGTCAGCCTTGCAGCCTTCTCTTTCTTTTAGCTCTCGCCATTCGGAAAAAGCTTTCCCGATGTTCACCCGTGTACGACTCCTCTTTCTGTCCAGAGCCCTTTTCCTCTTTCTTGCCTGCTCCAACATGGGCTTTCGCTGTTTTATCGCTGGTTCTGCCATGATAACTGCACAGATATCGCCACTGCGCTAGTAACAGACATGTTCTCGCCGTAAAGCAAGACCGACTCTCGCGAGTCGGTCAAGTGATAAAAAATTAGGAGCTAACTCGGTTAAAGACAGATCCAGTAATGCAGCCCTTGCAAAGTCAGAAATGGCAAGAAATGGTATGTTGAGGTGATTGAATCTACACTGGTGCAGATAGAGCGTCTGCATAGTATAACATGAGATTTATTATTTTAGGTAATTGCCTTGACATTTGCATTTAAATTGCTGATATTTTGAAGGTGTGTATCTGTACTGTGTGCGGTGAATGCAGTGTTCGTTCATCACAAATCCGAAATAACCTTTTAAACACTATATTGCAGCCCAGCTTAGCTACTTGTCAAATTAGAAAAGCTGCAGTACAGAATGCATACATAGGTAACACAAATGTTACTTAAGGCCCTTTGTATTCAGACACCAATTAGACACAAAACAAATGTGTAAAAGTAATGAGGGGGTATAAGCAA